>CAWUFW010002183.1:1200000-1800000 GCA_963921515.1 Calotriton arnoldi | reverse complement strand
AAACAACGAGTGTCTTGCTACATCTGAATGCACTTAAAAACAAGCTGATGTACAAGTCTAGATATTCAACGCAATGCAGAGAAAACCAATTTAGAATCAATAATAGGGTCAATGACAAAAGATCAAAAAAAAAAGAAAGGAGGCAATGCTGGGTCACGCATATATGTTCTTATATAGCTTTTCCTACCACAGTTTTACCATTTCGAGGCTCTTTGAATGTAAGGTGCCTCTGTTACCCAAGTTAATAATACTCATGAGTGACCAAACTTAAAAGATGAAAAACGTACTTGGATTTAAATGACGGGTTGGCTACTGGCCCCAGTCAGAGCTCATGAGACCGTGAGTAACTCTTTCAGCCATGTTGCCAGAGGTCGCGTACTGTTCTACGCAATGGGGGCTCATAATGCTGCAACAATGTTACACCCAAATGTCTAGTTATGAGAAAAAAACATTGAGAAATTCAAATCCACTGCAAAGGATGCATGGACATTTCCAATTGTCAAAACTCGACCTATTTGAAGCCATTTTATGAAGCATTTCGTGTCCAAACACAATGCAAACAGAAGTTGTGTTTATTTCAGGTTTCTTTTGTACAGGTTTAAATTGTATTTGGCCAAAATTAACGTGTACTTATTGAATTAGGCAACATCACTTAAACCACAAGAAACATAACTAAATAAAACGAGTCTGACATTGCTAATCAGAATAGATGCCAACACACCATGCATATAAATAAAAATTCTGATCAAAGCTATGCACTGTTAAAATCACAGTACTCACGGCTAAGGAAAATCTCAGCTATGGTAAAAAAAGAAGACCGGAAACTTTGTAACGACTTAAATGGGTAAGCAAATAAATTCATCATTCCCAGCTATCATGTGTCAGAGAAAAACAATGCATCCTGTACTGTAAAGTGACGGCCACACGCACCAGCAAAAGACTAATGGACCCCCCCTCACCAGCGAAAGACCAACTGACCCTCCCATGTCCATAGTTTAGGAGCCCCGCCCTTGCCCGATGGCCCAGCAACCACATGTGTGTTTCAGGGAGGCCGGGCAGGGCAACAGAGGGAGCACAATTTGTTTTTGCAACACAGGACCGAAACTGTCTCACTGTGCCAGGTCACCATAGCAATGAGTCTCCCAGGCCCGCCAGACGGCTAAATTGCTTTGCAGGCCGGCAGAGTGGCAATGCAGAGATTAAGCGCTATGCGCGAGCCTGCTTTTTGAAGTGCCTCATGAACTGCTGGTTGTCATTAAATTGGTGCGTGGGAGGAGGAAAAAGGGGGTGGAGCAACATGAGGAATGGAGGTGAACTGTAGAGAGCCATGCACTCAGGCAGAAAGTAAAAACAAACGCAGGCAAAAGCTTAAAAAAAAGTCCCTCAAAGCGGATGGAAACAGTACTTGGGCCTCCGGTGACTGATAAGAGAAGACACATGAGGAACAATGCTGCAGACAATGCTACAGCCAATAGAAATGGAGGAAAAGTAAATGGCAAGCACAGGAACCAGTGAAAAGCAAGAATTTGAGATCCAAGCCCCTTTTAAGATTTTTATTTAATACAATATATTTGACAAGCACACCGCAAGTGCTGTGCAGGCAAAACCTAAAAACTGGCCACGGGTTGCACTAAACATAGTACACAAGCCTATGAATGTGTGAAAACCAAATTTGGAAGTTTATTGTCGACAAGATTGAAATGAGAAGTGGAATTTCTATGTGCCTAATGTACTGGCGTTGAGGAATTACAAATATGTTAAAATGTTGTAACTGGTATTTTGCAAGTTAATGTTCAAAGTAATGTATTATTTGAAAATATTGCCTAAATATACATTGGTTGCTGAATACATTTGTGCTTTCAAGAAACTGGCAGTTTGATACTCTTTTGATACCAGGCACCTTTAGAAAACATTTCCAGACATTCCAAGCTTGAGGCTGAGTCTACTTGCTTTAGTCTTTAACAAATGATTGAGCCAACCTTGAACAAATGTTAATATTTTCTTCCACCTTGTTGTTGGGTCTATTTCAGAACTTGGCTTTTTAGAAAATGGCATAAATTCATGTCAGAATCAGACATAACACAAGTGAAGCCTAGAGTACAAAAATGCCCCTATGGTTTGAACCACTGGAATGTATCTACCATATTTTGAAGAGTTAGCCTTTTGCTAGAGCCTAAAATTACACTGTTGATTTCCATTTGTCTTTACAGGGAGTTTTTCAACGTTAATTCCTCTTGAACCTGTTTAGCGATCTTTGATGTTTTACATTACTGTATTTACAGTCTTGAATTTAAAAAATCAATTTCATTTGGTTCTTTAAGGTCTTTATTTTTTTACTTCAGCTCAGTCTATTAAGTGTGAAACAGGTAACTCCTCTTGAAAAACATTTTGGAAACTTCCTTTGTTTATTGTGGTGTATGGGCTCAGCAACAGCTTACATAAATGTTGTGAGCTCCTGCATTGTTTTCTAATTGGATTCTCGTCTATTGTTGACAAGTGCTGGGACTGAAATTATGCCTGCTCGGCAACTATCATACAGTATTTACTGCAAAAATGTGACGTATATTCTGTCCGCCATATGACATGGGCCATAGGCTATAATGTACTGTCTGTTAGAGAGTATCCCGTTTACCAAACATTAAATAAGGCCCAAATGTATTCCATGAGTCTAGTGCCACTATATATTTTAAAAAGTAGAAAACAATTCGGCATTGTTGCCTTCTGTGAGGGACCCACCTCCAAGACAGCTGACCTGGCAAAGTGGTCTCCCTCTGGGCACTGAAGTAAAGGAACCTGAATTAGAGAAATTATTAAGCATCTGGGAAGAGGTTGGACAGACCTAACATGCCCCATTAGGCTCTTGTGAGGAATGAGCATGGCAGATAAGAATTCTCGAGATGTGACCAGTAGTAGGAAAGGCTACAAATGGAGAAAAGAAGGTTGGTCTTTAACAGGCAATCAAGACTGAGCCCCAGGCACAAAGGGATCTAGCGCTCTGGGTGGGCAAAGGAAGGAGGGTCCATGATAAGAGACAGATGATTCATTCAGAGAGGGTGAAGTAACTTGAGTTTTGTGCCCTAAGGGTCCACTGTAGAAGGCATGGTTGCAAGACTGGGAGTGATAAGACAGCCATATTTAAACATAGACCCATATTTCTAAAGACATATAGACTAGTTATTTATTTGGTGGGTCCACATTTGCCTAGTTCCATACTCGGGGCTTAGCTCAGAGGAGAATGTAGGTGTTGTGTTCATGGACAGGTTAGCAATAGAGTGTGCAGAGATTACAACAGCGCCAGATCCCTATCACTTGTATGCCCACATGCACAACACACTAAAATGATGCTCTTGTTTAGACGTTTTACCTGGCACCTGAGAAATGTAATAACAATAACAAGCAATCCCACCAGTCATAAGTAGTGTAGATAAATACAGCACTGAAATAACCAAGAGGTTGAATGGTAGTTTACAGTCTTGAGACTTATTGAGAAGATGTATAATCTAGTTGCATCATTGTTTTGCAAATGTTTAGCAGCGTTTGTGGATACCACGATCACTGACATTGGGAAACATGTGTAGGCAGATTTTGCTAATAAAGTGTGGTAGGACTACAAGTAAACTATTTAAGGTGGAGTTATGGATCACAAATTGGTATTCCAGACCCCCCAATCTACTTAAGGTGATTCTTGTTCACTTTGAGAAAACCATTGGAAGGTTTTGAGAAAGGGAAGCAACCCAATTACCTTAAGGATGTGTTGAGAATGCAGGAAGCGCAACCACAGGACGGGAGGCAAAAGGAATATTTAGATGACTCCATTAGTGGATTTTAATTTTACAAAAGAGACAGAGAGGAAGTATGAGGGGGTATATATCTCCCTTCTTGCCATAAGTGGTTTGTAAGTGAACTATGCAGGTGCAGGTATACATGCATCCTAACACTGCAGACCTCAATTAATTTGAAGCATATAATTGGCCAAATGTATTTTAATTAAGAATACATTTAATTTCAATTTAATGGAAACCGTTCAGCATACAAATGTAGCTATATACTAAAATACTAGTATCAACATAACAGTATCTTATCAACTAAGTAAAATTCTGTCAGCAGATTATATCTGAACAATGTGATTTAGCATAAAATAACTTTAAATTCTAAGTTGCTGTAAAGATTTACATGAAATCAGCAAATGAAGAATACAGTGATGGTGTTTACGATTCATAAACTAAGTTGAGATGGAAGAATATGATATAGTCTTGCAAACTTTAGATAGCTTGACATGTTTGTCATTATAGGGAGCATTGCCATACGCATATTATTTACATGATATACAAGCTTATTTATTGAGATTGCAATTTTATGTTCTTGAGCTCATTTGTGATATCATATGCCCACCCATTTCTGTACTTTAACTAGTTTTGTCTCCCCATTGTTGCCTTGGGTTTATTTACTTCATAAATTATTAAACAGTTACTTTTAAAGAAAATAATTCAGCAGACGCATAAGGAATTGAATAGTTGTTTTAGATATATGACTTTTTATGGGGTAAGCATATCCTTGCTTCCCTCTCCACCATTAGATGTAAGTGGTTTAGACTAATAAGCAATAATGTATCATATTTTATCAGGCATTTCAGAACATTGTGTTGCTTAGTATGGGGCTCCCCTAAATAACATTCATGATATCTATAATAAATACTTTTGTTACTTAATGATCATTGGCACTAGGGAGTATATAAGGGCTCAACAGTTTTACTAATCTTGGAATGAGAGGAGCCTATTATGCAGAGGCATCAGCAAAATTCATATTATACCTGTGATATTTCAAATTTCATGCTATGTTAAATTCTTGAAAATCTATGAATTTGATCGGCTGTGAAATTTTACTGCGTTTGCACATTGTGTTTCAAGCCAAACACCGACTTGAGCAGAAAATATCTCACAAACGATATTTTCTCCTTCAACCTGTCCCTTTAATTGTATCTCCTGCGACTTTTAAATGTATTTTTTTCAAAAGTTTGTATAATAAAGTTTTGCAATTTCACAAATGACTAGGTAGGAGTATGGACAGTTTTACTAGTGGAGTGTCTTTAGAGTTAGGAACTGTATCTGTTAAGGTCAATGAAAATAACTTGGAGGACACTGACCCCCAACAGAAGCATTCACGAACACTGACGAGAAAAAAGGAGGACGATGAAACATTTTGTGGTCAGCCAGTGTGTCTGGAGTGTCCCACACCAAAGGAGTTTAATCTAAGGTTCACTCTGCAGCTGCTGCTTCTGATATGCAGATGCTACCTGTGTTATCTGGTTATTAGTGCTTCTTGCCCTGAGGTGGGACATGGCTTAACACTTTAGAACACACTGCCCGTTCCAGAGTGAGACCAATTATTGTTTATATATGGCTTGATCTTCTCAGTGATGGCAGAGTGATCAAAAAGTGATGTAATGATAGGCTAGCAAGTGCAATGGCAGTGGGTATGAATCATTATAGAATTCCATCTGTCCCTGTTTTTTCGTAAATTAGTCTTTCCTAGTCAAACTCCAAGTAAGGTATGGTATGGTATAGATTTATTGTTTGAATAAATAAAATCATTACAATAATTTAATGCATAACAGTAATAATATTGAAACCATAAGTTAAAATAACCCTGAATGTAAAACTTCATGTTCCAGAGATTTTTGTCGGACAATGTATATGCATGATTAAAAAAAAAAACATCAAAAGTGCAATATGCATATTCATGAACACGTAAATTTAACGTTGCATTAACAACGTAGTTAATACAGGTTATAAGTAAATGTGTTGCAGATCTTTCAAAAGTGAGTTTGTAATAATTGAAAGTTATGCGACTTACTGAGCCTAGTTTTTAAATTAGTTTAGTCTTTAGTGCAACATTGTTATAAACAATGATAGTATACCGTACTAATCTTCTCCCATGGGTTTGACGTTATAATCCATATGTCAAAGTAGATCCCAGAAGTGTATTGTGCATATATGAACAAATAATCTCAATATTGTCTAACAGCAGAATCATAGCCAATAGTAAGTCATGTGGCCGAGGCATTATATAAGGCCTTGAACTCTACATCTGCTAGTTAAAAACAAGTCATTACTTTTTGATAAAACATGTACAAAACATTCACAAACATTGTGCAAACATTGCTAAAGTGCATAGCGCTAGATAATTCTCTTTGTTCAACCCTGGAATGACAAGTCATTAATGATCAGTAAAACATGTGCAAGACATTCATAAAACTTGTGCAAACTTGGTAAAGTGCATAGCGCTAAATGATTCTCTTTGTTTAACTCTCAAATGACATGAGACTCAAAATAGATAATCCAATGGCCCTTGTGAATACCTAATTGGTAGACTATCAACAAATAATGAGCAATATTCCCTTTTAGAAAGACATATCAAGGTAAAATAGACACTTTTTTCCGGTCTCAGCCAAAAACTTAACAAATCGACAAGCAAGTGGGAAAGAATTACCTGATAAACACAAGATACGTGCCTGCTGGCACGTTCTTACTCCAGCTACTAAACAAAAAGGTTTGAGCAAATTTTGACGGACACTCAAAAGTAAGCCAGTACATACTATATGCAATAATGTCTCCTGTGTGTAACCGCAGAGCCTACGGTTACTATTTGGCCAATCGTGTAACCATTTCGGAGTTCCATCCTTAGATGGATAAGCACCTAGGCTTAACCTCAGGAATGCGTCTTGTATACTTGTAGAAAAATGCATGGTCAGATAATTCTGGATGACCAAAGTATCATAAGAATTGATGGTAGGCCAGGCATGCTTTTCAGTAGAAAATACATCTTTATCCAGATGAAGTGAGAGGCGTTTTGTATAGGATAAATTGGCGGTTCTTCCACCCCACCAAGTAAAACTCATTGCTCTTCAGTGCCATTTAGAGAGGGGGAACTACTGACCGGCCACCAATCAATTGAATCAATTCAATAAACCATACAAGCACATCATAAAATATAGACAGATGAAATTTCCGTAAAATACTCACAGTCAATCAAGTAAATTATCGACAGTCACTAAAAGTGCAGAGAAACTGCAAAGGTTATAATATTAAATTACAAAGGAAACAATACATTAGTGCCAATTTAAAAATACTTTCATAAAAAGCCTGTTTAAAATACTCTCTTAGCACAGAGCACCAGCGGTCAGATTTGCTCTATTTCCGGGTTATACATCTGTATTTTACTGCAGCTGCAATAAACCTGTTGATAGCAACCCATACCTCGTTAGCTTGCAACAACTGCAAATATTCCATGGCCTCTTTACAAAGTCAAATACCCAAGTATCTCAGGAGTGGTTTTAATATCCACTTTCTTTGATACTTATACAATGAAGTCATTGTCAATTAAGACAACCCATCCATCCGAGGGCGGCTGCGTTTGTGGCTAATTCATGGTGGTCCCCATGTCATAATCAGAGATCCCAAGCTGCTTGACTGGATCTCAATGCTAGCAGTGCATCAGTCTGTGAGGCAAATGCACTTCTGGCAAAGCTTAATCCAGATCGGGCCCATAATTGTCTTGCCTGCCCAGTAAGTACTTTTTGTTTTTCACAAACAAACCACCAAAGCACGAGTATGTTTCTGGAAACAGACAAATTAATGACTTTGATACAGAGAGAGATTTCTTTATGTGTCTGTGGGAGTGTATGTTTTTTCTCATGCCAGGAGTACAATTCATTCCCATGTCTCCTCTGAGGAGGAGAACAAGCAACGCCACACCATTTTTGTCCTTAGTGGCCTCATCACTGATGTGCAGCTTGAGTACCACTAGCTCATACTTGTGTTTACTTGGGGTGGATGTTATTTTTATGGAAAACAGCTGAGCCCAATTACAACATCCAGTAGGTGCTCCTCATCTGTTTCCCCCGTAATGGAGTTGCTCAGAAAAAAAGAAACATCATTACTCCTTGAAAGGAACAGGAGTATTGGGTCACCAGGCCCAAATGGTCTCTCTAATGCCATCTTTAGGGCCAACCTTGAACTGTGGTCATTGGTGCTGACCCCCTTAACCACAAAGTAATTTTGACAGAAAGTGTTCCGGAATTGTGGCAAGGAAGCATCTTGCAACCCTTCTATAAAAGTGGCCCATCAGATTTGCCTACAACTTATTGCTCTTACTGATGTCGAGGCAAAATTTGTCACCTCTCGTTTATTAGAGGAGTTAGAAGATTGGGCATTTGCAGTGCACCTTATTCTATTGAATCGGTCTGGAGTTTGTAAGGACCTGTCGACATCCATCAATTTCCATGCGTTTATGCTAATGGCTGAGAACGCCATGATAAAGAAGCAAAAACTCTACATCTGTTTTATAGGTTTAAGGGTGGACTTTGACACAATTCCTTGGGCCTTGCTTTGGCAAAAGTTAGCTTCATGGGGTGATCCACCGACATTACTAGAACTTATTATACCTCTCTATAAGAACACCTGAGTCAAGATCAAGTTGGGGGATGGTGTATCTCTTACCCTGAGAATCGGAACACTGAACGTACTAAAACAGAGGTGTGTACTTGCCCCCTGTTTATTTAATCTCTTTATGGCAGATCTCAATCAATATTTAGAGAAAATCAACTCCCATTCTCTTAACTTAACAAATACTCCTTTAAAATATCTCCAATATCCTGACGATAGTAATCTACTTAGACAACGATCAGATTGCAGAACTTAATTAATTCCTTTTATGAATACACATTAATTAACCATCTTGAGCTTAACATAAAAAAAACGAAAATTATGTCAATCGGGGTTTCTCCTGTCAGAGGACGGTCCTGGTACTCAAGAGGGAAACCAATTGAATTAGTTAAAAGCTACAAACACCTTGGAATTTTGTTTGAGAATAAGATCTCCTTCAGAAGCCATTTTAATTTACTCAGTGCCAAAGCTGCCAATAATATCTTTGCCTTTAAGACGTGTCGTAATAAATTGGCATGTCCATCTCATGCTCACCTCGTGAAAATAATGTCAGCCAAACTAATTCCAGCTTTAATTTATGGCTCATTCATCTGTCGAGGAAAAGATGCCAAAATACTAGACCTGTTGCAAATCAAGGTGGTAAAATCCATTGTCAAGGTCCTGAAGCATATTGGCCAGGCACACATCTGTTTAGAGTTTGGCCTTCAAAAGCAGGTATAAGTGCGCCAGGCGGATTTTCTGAAATATTCTCTCTTTGTTTATCAGAACCAGGCTGTCTCACAAACAAATGCTGGCAGGAAATCATTAACTCCGCTTTCACCAGTTCATGGCGGACCTATATGATAGATTTCCTCCAAACCTTTGGATTACAGGAACAACAGCCAACTCAGATGACCGCAGTATGCCTTAAGCGCTTTTTGAATCAATCAACAAAACGCCTCTCACTTCATCTGGATAAAGATGTATTTTCTACTGAAAAGCATGCCTGGCCTACCATCAATTCTTATGATACTTTGGTCATCCAGAATTATCTGACCATGCATTTTTCTACAAGTATACAAGACGCATTCCTGAGGTTAAGCCTAGGTGCTTATCCATCTAAGGATGGAACTCCGAAATGGTTACACGATTGGCCAAATAGTAACCGTAGGCTCTGCGGTTACCCACAGGAGACATTATTGCATATAGTATGTACTGGCTTACTTTTGAGTGTCCGTCAAAATTTGCTCAAACCTTTTTGTTTATCCTATTCCACTCGTCTCCAAATAACCCCAAGTTATTCCATTGAATTGAGGTCCACAGTCTGCTGGCATAATATGGTTTGGTGGCAGGGCCGAACTGGCCGTAGTGGGTGTTTTCCTGGTGGGCCGGAAGAGTGGGTGCCGGTTTTGGACCGGTGGGGCCGTTTTTGTTACTGGAGGGCCAGTTTTGCAGCAGCGCTTTTACTATCACTTTTGGTTTTAACAATTTAGAAATGTATAAAACAAAATAGAATTTCAAAAGCCATTCTGAAAAAGTAAAGGGAGAAGAGTGTTGGAACTGCGGATTTGCGGGTTTCCTTCATTAAGAAATAAACAGCGTTATAGGACAATACTCCCCTCCAAAATAAGAAACAGCAAAAAAATGTGGCGAGGTAGACTTGCTGAGGAGGTTTTGTGCAAACGGCAAATTTACATCAATCAAAAGTAAAGCTAATTAAACTAGAATATGTGCATGCTATATAATCTGCAAGATACAAAGCATGTCATTGAAAATCTCAAGCAGTTAATTGGTTGTGCTGCTGAACAAAAACTCATAATATGTGAGAATGGGAAGTGACACTACTTCAGCAACATCCATATATTTCAGATCGCTTCTTTAATCAATTGCCTCACTCCCAGCCAGTGCTTTCTGAAGTCCTTAGCTTTGTCGCTTTGATTGACGATGATTATTATTGCATGTACTCCTTCAAAGAACATTCAGATTTCTGTTTAGTTCTGAATTTGGCAAGATTTTATCTTACATCTCATTCACAAAAGAATTAGTTCTCTGTTTCTACAATTGAATGAAAAGTATGATTGTTTAAAAATGTATTCAGTTTCTTTAAAAAAAAATGGATCGATTTTATACGCTGACATCTTTCTGTCATTCAAAAAGTTTGCAATGTTAACTTTTTGAGAGGACAGTTTTATAATCATCCAACTGTTCGGTTGATGTCAGGCAGACACTGTTAGTCACACACTACACTACAGCCGACCAACTACTCAGGAATCAATATTTCACACACCTCATGCCATCTGCACTCCCTGCACAGAACCATGCAATGCTATTACAGTAGAGCAGTTTCCAAACCAGTCAGTAACCAGTTCTGCTCTTCTACTAAAACCAGATATGATACAAGCCACGCTTGTACAGGAATCCGTTACAACAGCCATTCATGGCATAAATACATTAGAGGTTGCTGGGGGTGATAGCAGTGTAGTGAAAGGTATGTATGATCGTGAGAGCATGTACAACCTTCCCTTACACTTTGAGGCAGTGGCGGCTCCTCCGCTAAGGCAGAGGAGCGTCACCCCACTGCCTCGGTGCAGCAAAAGAAAGGAAAAAATAAAATGATAATAATGTTATTATCATTTTATGTTGTCCTTCAGCTGCTGCAGCTTGCGTGAGGGGGCGGGGCTGAAGAGCAGGGGAGGAGAAGTACAAGCCTCCTAAGTGCACAATGACCGTTAGGTTGGCACCTCTCGGGCCGCCCAAACCAGTCATGCACACTTTCCCCTTCTCCATCCAGGCTGCATTACAGCCTGCATGGAGAACATGCCCACCCCTACAGCCCCTGGCTGAGCACCGTTTCACGGCAATCAGACCAATCACAAAGCTGCATTGAAGCGTTGTGATTGGCTGCGGGGAGCGTGGGTGCCCTGGTGATTCCTGCTTCCTGTTTCTTAGAAGAAGCCAGGAAGAAGACGCAGGAAAGGCGGCGGCGGCTGGCCAGCCGGCCGGGAGGTAAGTGATTTTTTTTTTAACAGTGATCCCCAGCTTCCGCCCACCCTGCTCTTTCCCCCCACTTGCCCCACTGCTGCTTCCAGGCAGCAGCCGCGACTGCTTTGAGGTCAAGGCACAGCCAACTGTGGCAAAGTTATGCATATGTGAGTATGTGCTTAGCTATATAACTGGCTTGATTGTTTAAATATGTGTATGGTATCATGTGTCATTAACACAATGATACCATACAAAAGATCACACCAGCGGTAGCCTGTCACAGAGCTACACTACAGGCTCTGCTGACTTAGTGACGCTCAGCACTGAGTTTAGAGTAGTTAAGTTGCACCACAGTGGCTCTCCCTCCGTGGACTCAAAACGAGTTAGTGCGATTACTAATGCAGCTGAAAACTGTCGGCTAGTAGACAGACTGCTCTCAGCTGTAACACAGGGTAGGCAGCTCAGAAGATAACCAAGACCCCGCATGCCACTAAAAGCAGATTTTTATTAGCATTTAGCAGCTTAACTAGGAGATACCTCACTGTCACACTCAGGCACTTACTTTACGAGGCGTGAGGCCGCCAGCGGCAATTGGTGGGCCGTGGCCGCAATGACTTGTAGACTCCTGTGGCAACACCGCATGATTCTGGCTCAGCTGTTGTAGGAAGCTGGGTTTCTGTTGCAGTAACCCCCCACATTTTGCCAGATTTCTGATGCATTTTGATGTGCCCTGGGTCCCTGCCAATCAGGTTCTCAGGGCCGGATTTCTTTCCCAAAACTGTACCTTGCACCCCCAATTGGCACCTCTCTGGCCACATGTCAGTCCCTTGCAAAAGGTACCTTGGGCACCAAGGGCACTTTGACCAGGGAAGGCCTCTACCGGTTGCAGCACATATTGTGCCACCCTTAGAGGTCCTGCACTTAACACACACACACTGCCATTGCAGGCTGCATGTTTTGGTGTAGAGAAAAGTGAAGAGTCGACATGGCACACATCCCTGTGTATCAATCCTGCCAAAGACTGTATTTTTTGTACCCTACGAGCACTGCAAAAGAATATATCATGAAAACGAAACAAACTTAATCTTGTGTCTCACTTCATACAAATGTTTATCATCCTCTAGTTATGAACCATGAGGCAAACATATCTTTTACTTATTCTAATACAAAGACCACTCCTGTAATCTATTTTTATGATCTTAATACAATCCTAAGTGCTGCATATATCATATAACTCCATACAATACATTGCAAGTTATTATGAGTACAATCATTTTAACATTGAATGGCCCAATTCATTTTGGGATGCATTCCCTTCTTCAGGGGCTGGTGATTGTAACTGTAATAAAAACAAACATAAACATTCTTAGAGTAGCACGACGGTGTTCTTTCGACGCAACAGATAGCTTATGGTTATCTCCTAATAAAGTTCCTTCAGTTGTGTTGAAAATGAGTTGTTGTATAGTAGACAAACATACTAGTGACCTTTCTTAAAAGGTGTGATAGAACAGAACTTGGGGGCATATTATCAAGAACGGCGTTAAAAAGTATCGCCGGTTTAGCGGCAGAAAACTGCCGCTAAAGCGGCGATAATGGGCTTGATAATATGCCCTTGAGAATTCCAATAGAAGTCCATGTTCTGGTGTGAACATGGGCTTCTATTGGAATTCTCCAGGGCATATTATCAAGCCCATTATCGCTGCTTTAGCGGCAGTTTTCTGCCGCTAAACGAGCGATAATTTTAACGCCGTTCTTGATAATATGCCCCTTAGTGTTCTTTCAATAGGTAGATCAAAAACCACTTGTGTACATGCACCTCTGTACCTCCAGCAAAATATAACAGTGACCATTATTAAAAGATGTGATTAAAGAGAACTCTCATCTCTGATGTAAGCTAAAAGAGACCATGTTCTCCAAAAAGAACCACCAGTGAAACAATACATCTTTTAGAAAAACCTCTAACCAATGTGTCCTAATCATTCCCTGTGCCTCGTATTAGTTAATGAATTGTACATCTCTGACTCAAAGTTTAGGGGTTCTTTATATTGGAAAATGTCTGCACAAACAAGAACAAAAAGAATTATCTGTACCTGCTACTTAAAATGTCCCCGTTATCGAGACTGTTAAACAGTGTTGTGTAAACTGGACCTACCCGACTAGTAATATGACTCCAAATCAAATGATGTCGTGGTTCTGCTTATATCCGCAGTAAACGTATTACTTCACCAAAAAGATAATCCTCATTTCACCACCATTAATGATAATACTGCATCTGTAATGTCGGAAAAACCTACATGAATACACACCAGTACTAAAACTTAACGCTGTTGCTCCAAATTCTAGCTGAGAAACGTCAGTTTAAATCATACCTTTCCTCATGCAGATGACATCCATAAACCGTCTTTCTTAAAAACTTTAAAAAAAGACGGATATACACAGCGATATAGGACCTTATTTTTGCGCTAATCCCTATAGGTGTATCTGGCCTATATCGCCGTGTACATCCGTCTTTTAAAAAAGTTTTTAAGAAAGGCAGTCATGTGAATAGCCAGTGTCATGAGGCAGCTTGCAATTTGCGACCCAGTAGGAATGGCCTGAAATCACAGGGATGGTGGCCTACTGAGGTCAGCAGACCACCATGTCTGTGATTGCTTTTTAAATAAAGCAATTTTTTGTATTGAAATGCAGCCCTTAAAAAATGTTGGCGTCCACATTCACAAAGGGGAAGGGGTGCCTTGGGGACCCCTTCCTGTTTGCAAATGGCTTACCACCTTCTTCATTGAGTCATTAAAATATGAATGTTTTGCGACCGCATTCCAATCACAAAACATTCATACATGTCCCTGCGACTCACTATTAGTAAGCGAGGTCCTTGAAAAGCCCCTTCCTAATACAGACTTGCAAACCCTATTTTTCGAGTCAGTAAAAGGTTACAGATTTGCAAAATAGTACATGCCAAGCAGCCCGATTCTCTGTTTGCGACTGCTAAAACATGTTGTAAGTATGGGTAACTGAAGAGGGTGGATAAATCTAGGCTTATGTACTACAGTCGTCAGAGCCCAATTTTCTGTTTTATTTATTTGTGGCACGTTCCTCACAAATGGCTTCACCCAAGAGCCATTATAGGGTTAAGTCTAGAGAGAGATGGAGGATTATGCCCTCTCAATTTGTCAGCGTTGGTACAGAATAAATTTCAAATGTTCTTTGATGTTTTTTCCCAATGTATAGTATTTATTACTATTTCCATCAAATACTTTTTGTTCCTGGACCGCAGAGACTAGTACATACCGTACTAAGGATCATGAACCGCACAAACGAAGCACTGCCTTGAAAAAGCCCTCGGCCGATGGGCCACTAGGGCGAAACACGTGTCGGCTGTTTCTTTTTCACTATCCTTGTTTCTGAAATTTTGATGGAAATAGTAATAAATACTATACATTGGGAAAAAACATCAAAGAACATTTGAAATGTATTCTGTACCAACGCTGACAAATTGAGAGGGCATAATCCTCCATCTCTCTCTATGTTGTAAGTATGGCCCTAAGGGCCTAAGTAAGCATTTGAGGATAGGGTACTAAATATGGTGGATGTCCTATTAGTCAAACTTGTGGTTTTCTCACTCTATTTCCATTGGGAGAAGCAGCATGTTTCTCGGTGGTGGCCATGCTGGCTCTATCGACAGAAACCTATGGACAATGACCTTACCAACATTGGGCTATCATTCAAAATACATCAGCTTACCCACCCTGCTTGGGTCTAGCATACCAATGCACTGTTTTTCCTGTAGGGATCACCAGGGAAAGACTGGTTGTCCCGAATAGAAAATCAAAGATATTACACCGACACACTGGGAAAAAACTGTGTGAATGTGTAAAGTGGGCTGCCCAGGGCATAAAGGAAAATGTAAAGCGTTATACCAGAAACATTACAGAAACAGATTAAATAGACTAATTGAAAGTTTATGAAAAAAGAAAAAGAGCTGACTAGTCCACAGTGGAAACTGGTACATTCAGCTAATTAAGCATTTTGAAATATACTTTTGCTTCATTGAAACATTTTTGCATAATTTGTCTTCCAGCTGAGTGGTTGACTAAGTGACAATGAGAATTGCCCAAGACGAATTGTGTTGGCAATGGTGGAGTTGATTTTAGGATATTTAGAAGCTCTTAAGGTCTCACTAAGGCATTAAACACTTTCTTGCAATAAGCACCATTAGATAGTTTAATCACAAGCAGCCATTTCCCTCTTGTGGGAAATGGCTGCTAGTGGGATACGCATATGCTCGTTTAATGTCTGTGGTCTTAATAACAGCGGTAAGAGGTGTAGGGTAGCTGCAGATCTACGTATAATGAAACCAGAGATTTAGTGTATCCAGGAGACGCACATACCGTGGTCTAAACGTAAAGTGATTGAAGAGCTTGGATATACTCTTCTTGCTGCGACTCGGCAGACTAGTATTAACAGGGGAGTTGCTATTTTGGTGCAGGGTGGGATCAGTGGGACAGGAAGGGTAATGACAGATAATTATGGAAGATGGGCGATTGTAGAATGTATTATTGGAGTGACCAAATGTACTATCTGTTCAGTTTATGGTTCAAATTGTGATGTAGCTGCTATATTGGAGGCTTTAAATGTAGAATTGGCATTATGGCAGACCCCATTAATTTTATGTGGGGATTTTAATATTCATTTGGAGGGGCAAGCTCTAGATGCAAAATATAAATATATGGGTCGAAAACCTAAGGTTTTTAAAGCTTTAATTCAATTGTTGAGGGATCATGGGTTGGTAGATGTATGGAGGACTGTAAATGAGTCAGATCCAGGATATACTTTTTATTCGCATCTGCATCAGAAATTGGTGAGACTGGATTACGTATTCATGTCCAGGGCGTATATAGTTGGAGCAAATATGCAGGTCTGGCCTCGGATTACGGCGGATCATGGTCCATTACTGTTAGATTTATATACTTTAGGACAGAGGAGGGTCGGAAGGGCATTTACATTTAATAGGAAATTATTGAACGACAAAGTGTTTATTGACCATATGCTTAGGTGGGCTGGGAATTTTCTGGAGGTAAATAGGGGATCTGCCTCTAGCCCTATAGTATGGGACACTCTTAAAGCAGGAATACATGGAGAAGCGTTTAGTTTTGGATTAGTTAAACAGAAACAAGGTCAAATATTGATGCAGCGACTTTTGGGGGAGCTAAGGATTGCGGAACAGGAACTGATACAGGTTCTTAGACAGGGACTTGACGGCAAGGATATATATACCAAGATAAAGGCACACAATTGATGGACGGAATGCAGAACAAATCAAAGCATTCACCCCCAGTCAAGAGATCTGGGTTAAATCCATCATTCTTTTGCTCACCATGCCACCCCAGTTTAGACCTGGCCATATGCAAATCAGTCTTGACCCTGTGCCTCATGGGAACAGTCCAGCCCGAACTGCCAAGCCAGGTCCTCCCTGGACCGGAAACAAGCATCCTAGGACCGGTTTCGGGGTTTCACCCCTCTTCAGCCAGGATAGCTTGATTCCAGTGGCACAGTGAGCCCAGGACCCACGTCTGGGCATACCTGGCGCGCTTAGGGCGAGAAAACAAAAGACACACAATTGATGGACGGAATGCAGAACAAATCAAAACATTCACCCCCAGTCAAGAGATCTGGGTTAAATCCATCATTCTTTTGCTCACCATGCCACCCCAGTTTAGACCTGGCCATATGCAAATCAGTCTTGACCCTGTGCCTCATGGGAACAGTCCAGCCCGAACTGCCAAGCCAGGTCCTCCCTGGACCGGAAACAAGCATCCTAGGACCGGTTTCGGGTTTCACCCTCTTAAGCCAGGATAGCTTGATTCCAGTGGCACAGTGAGCCCAGGACCCACGTCTGGGCATACCTGGCGCACTTAGGGCGAGAAAGCAAAAGACACACAATTGATGGACGGAATGCAGAACAAATCAAAACATTCACCCCCAGTCAAGAGATCTGGGTTAAATCCATAATTCTTTTGCTCACCATGCCACCCCAGTTTAGACCTGGCCATATGCAAATCAGTCTTGACCCTGTGCCTCATGGGAACAGTCCAGCCCGAACTGCCAAGCCAGGTCCTCCTGGACCGGAAACAAGCATCCTAGGACCGGTTTCGGGTTTCACCCTCTTCAGCCAGGATAGCTTGATTCCAGTGGCACAGTGAGCCCAGGACCCACGTCTGGGCATACCTGGCGCACTTAGGGCGAGAAAGCAAAAGACACACAATTGATGGACGGAATGCAGAACAAATCAAAACATTCACCCCCAGTCAAGAGATCTGGGTTAAATCCATCATTCTTTTGCTCACCATGCCACCCCAGTTTAGACCTGGCCATATGCAAATCAGTCTTGACCCTGTGCCTCATGGGAACAGTCCAGCCCGAACTGCCAAGCCAGGTCCTCCCTGGACCGGAAACAAGCATCCTAGGACCGGTTTCGGGGTTTCACCCTCTTCAGCCAGGATAGCTTGATTCCAGTGGCACAGTGAGCCCAGGACCCATGTCTGGGCATACCTGGCGCACTTAGGCGAGAAAGCAAAAGACACACAATTGATGGACGGAATGCAGAACAAATCAAAACAGTCACCCCCAGTCAAGAGATCTGAGTTAAATCCATCATTCTTTTGCTCACCATGCCACCCCAGTTTAGACCTGGCCATATGCAAATCAGTCTTGACCCTGTGCCTCATGGGAACAGTCCAGCCCGAACTGCCAAGCCAGGTCCTCCCTGGACCGGAAACAAGCATCCTAGGACCGGTTTCGGGGTTTCAACCCTCTTCAGCCAGGATAGCTTGATTCCAGTGGCATAGTGAGCCCAGGACCCACGTCCGGGCATACCTGGCGCACTTAGGCGCGAAAGCAAAGACACACAATTGCTGGACGGAATGCAGAACAAATCAAAACATTCACCCCAGTCAAGAGATCTGGGTTAAATTCATCATTCTTTTGCTCACCATGCCACCCCAGTTTAGACCTGGCCATATGCAAATCAGTCTTGACCCTGTGCCTCATGGGAACAGTCCAGCCTGAACTGCCAAGCCAGGTCCTCCCTGGACCGTGAAACAAGCATCCTAGGACCGGTTTCGGGGTTTCACCCTCTTCAGCCAGGATAGCTTGATTCCAGTGGCACAGTGAGCCCAGGACCCACGTCTGGGCATTCCTGGCGCACTTAGGGCGAGAAAGCAAAGACACACAATTGATGGACGGAATGCAGAACAAATCAAAACATTCACCCCAGTCAAGAGATCTGGGTTAAATCCATCATTCTTTTCTCACCATGCCACCCCAGTTTAGACCTGGCCATATGCAAATCAGTCTTGACCCTGTGCCTCATGGGAACAGTCCAGCCCGAACTGCCAAGCCAGGTCCTCCCTGGACCGGAAACAAGCATCCTAGGACCGGTTTCGGGGTTTCACCCTCTTCAGCCAGGATAGCTTGATTCCAGTGGCACAGTGAGCCCAGGACCCACGTCTGGGCATACCTGGCGCACTTAGGGCGAGAAAGCAAAAGACACACAATTGATGGACGGAATGCAGAACAAATCAAAACATTCACCCCAGTCAAGAGATCTGGGTTAAATCCATCATTCTTTTGCTCACCATGCCACCCCAGTTTAGACCTGGCCATATGCAAATCAGTCTTGACCCTGTGCCTCATGTGAACAGTCCAGCCCGAACTGCCAAGCCAGGTCCTCCCTGGACCGGAAACAAGCATCCTAGGACCGGTTTCGGGGTTTCACCCCTCTTCAGCCAGGATAGCTTGATTCCAGTGGCACAGTGAGCCCAGGACCCACGTCTGGGCATACCTGGCGCACTTAGGGCGAGAAAGCAAAGACACACAATTGATGGACGGAATGCAGAACAAATCAAAACATTCACCCCCAGTCAAGAGATCTGGGTTAAATCCATCATTCTTTTGCTCACCATGCCACCCCAGTTTAGACCTGGCCATATGCAAATCAGTCTTGACCCTGTGCCTCATGGGAACAGTCCAGCCCGAACTGCCAAGCCAGGTCCTCCCTGGACCGGAAACAAGCATCCTAGGACCGGCTTCGGGTTTCACCTCTTCAGCCAGGATAGCTTGATTCCAGTGGCACAGTGAGCCCAGGACCCACGTCTGGGCATACCTGGTGCACTTTAGGGCGAGAAAGCAAAAGACACACAATTGATGGACGGAATGCAGAACAAATCAAAACATTCACCCCCAGTCAAGAGATCTGGGTTAAATCCATCATTCTTTTGCTCACCATGCCACCCCAGTTTAGACCTGGCCATATGCAAATCAGTCTTGACCCTGTGCCTCATGGGAACAGTCCAGCCCGAACTGCCAAGCCAGGTCCTCCTGGACCGGAAACAAGCATCCTAGGACCGGTTTCGGGTTTCACCCTCTTCAGCCAGGATAGCTTGATTCCAGTGGCACATTGAGCCCAGGACCCACGTCCGGGCATACCTGGCGCACTTAGGGCGAGAAAGCAAAAGACACACAATTGATGGACGGAATGCAGAACAAATCAAAACATTCACCCCCAGTCAAGAGATCTGGGTTAAATCCATCATTCTTTTGCTCACCATGCCACCCCAGTTTAGACCTGGCCATATGCAAATCAGCCTTGACCCTGTGCCTCATGGGAACAGTCCAGCCCGAACTGCCAAGCCAGGTCCTCCGTGGACCGGAAACAAGCATCCTAGGACCGGTTTCGGGGTTTCACCCCTCTTCAGCCAGGATAGCTTGATTCCAGTGGCACAGTGAGCCCAGGACCCACGTCTGGGCATACCTGGCGCACTTAGGGCGAGAAAGCAAAAGACACACAATTGATGGACGGAATGCAGAACAAATCAAAACATTCACCCCCAGTAAAGAGATCTGGGTTAAATCCATCATTCTTTTGCTCACCATGCCACCCCAGTTCGGTCTGGACTGTTCCCATGAGGCACAGGGTCAAGACTGATTTGCATATGGCTATGTCTGAACTGGGGTGGCGTGGTGAAGCAAAATAACGATGGATTAAACCCAGATCTGTAACTGGGGGTGAATGTTTGCCAATGTGCACATTCCGTCCATCATCTTGTGTGTTTTGCATTTCGCCCTAAGTGGAAAGGGTATGCCCAGACGTGGGTCCCGTGCTCACTACGCCACTGGAGTCAAGCTATCCTGGCTGATGAAGGCTGATAGCCTGAAACCGGTCCTAGGATGCTTGATTCCGGTCCAGGGAAGACATGGCTTGGCAGTTCGGTCTGGACTGTTCCCATGAGGCACAGGGTCAAGACTGATTTGCATATGGCTATGTCTGAACTGGGGTGGCGTGGTGAAGCAAAATAACGATGGATGAAACCCAGATCTGTGACTGGGGGTGAATGTTTGCCAATGTGCAGCATTCCGTCCAACATCTTGTGTGTTTTGCATTTCGCCCTAAGTGGGAAGGGTATGCCCAGACGTGGGTCCCGTGCTCACTACGCCACTGGAGTCAAGCTATCCTGGCTGATGAAGGCTGATAGCCTGAAACCGGTCCTAGGATGCTTGATTCCGGTCCAGGGAAGACATGGCTTGGCAGTTCGGTCTGGACTGTTCCCATGAGGCACAGGGTCAAGACTGATTTGCATATGGCTATGTCTGAACTGGGGTGGCGTGGTGAAGCAAAATAACGATGGATTAAACCCAGATCTGTGACTGGGGGTGAATGTTTGCCAATGTGCAGCATTAAGTCCATCATCTTGTGTGTTTTGCATTTCGCCCTAAGTGGGAAGGGTATGCCCAGATGTGGGTCCCGTGCTCACTACGCCACTGGAGTCAAGCTATCCTGGCTGATGAAGGCTGATAGCCTGAAACCGGTCCTAGGATGCTTGATTCTGGTCCAGGGAAGACATGGCTTGGCAGTTCGGTCTGGACTGTTCCCATGAGGCACAGGGTCAAGACTGATTTGCATATGGCTATGTCTGAACTGGGGTGGCGTGGTGAAGCAAAATAACGATGGATTAAACCCAGATCTGTAACTGGGGGTGAATGTTTGCCAATGTGCAGCATTCCGTCCATCATCTTGTGTGTTTTGCATTTCGCCCTAAGTGGGAAGGGTATGCCCAGACGTGGGTCCCGTGCTCACTACGCCACTGGAGTCAAGCTATCCTGGCTGATGAAGGCTGATAGCCTGAAACCGGTCCTAGGATGCTTGATTCCGGACCAGGGAAGACATGGCTTGGCAGTTCGGTCTGGACTGTTCCCATGAGGCACAGGGTCAAGACTGATTTGCATATGGCTATGTCTGAACTGGGGTGGCGTGGTGAAGCAAAATAACGATGGATTAAACCCAGATCTGTGACTGGGGGTGAATGTTTGCCAATGTGCAGCATTCCGTCCATCATCTTGTGTGTTTTGCATTTCGCCCTAAGTGGGAAGGGTATGCCCAGACTTGGGTCCCGTGCTCACTACGCCACTGGAGTCAAGCTATCCTGGCTGATGAAGGATGATAGCCTGAAACCGGTCCTAGGATGCTTGATTCCGGTCCAGGGAAGACATGGCTTGGCAGTTTGGTCTGGACTGTTCCCATGAGGCACAGGGTCAAGACTGATTTGCATATGGCTATGTCTGAACTGGGGTGGTGTGGTGAAGGAAAATAACGCTGGATTAAACCCAGATCTGTGACTGGGGGTGTATGTTTGCCAATGTGCAGCATTCCGTCCATCATCTTGTGTGTTTTGCATTTTCGCCCTAAGTGGGAAGGGAATGCCCAGACGTGGGTCCCGTGCTCACTACGCCACTGGAGTCAAGCTATCCTGGCTGATGAAGGCTGATAGCCTGAAACCGGTCCTAGGATGCTTGATTCCGGTCCAGGGAAGACGTGGCTTGGCAGTTCGGTCTGGACTGTTCCCATGAGGCACAGGGTCAAGACTGATTTGCATATGGCTATGTCTGAACTGGGGTGGCGTGGTGAAGCAAAATAACGATGGATTAAACCCAGATCTGTGACTGGGGGTGAATGTTTGCCAATGTGCAGCATTCCGTCCATCATCTTGTGTGTTTTGCATTTCAGCGTAAGTGGGAAGGGTATGCCCAGACGTGGGTCCCGTGCTCACTACGCCACTGGAGTCAAGCTATCCTGGCTGATGAAGGCTGATAGCCTGAAACCGGTCCTAGGATGCTTGATTCCGGTCCAGGGAAGACATGGCTTGGCAGTTCGGTCTGGACTGTTCCCATGAGGCACAGGGTCAAGACTGATTTGCATATGGCTATGTCTGAACTGGGGTGGCGTGGTGAAGCAAAATAACGATGGATTAAACCCAGATCTGTGACTGGGGGTGAATGTTTGCCAATGTGCAGCATTCCGTCCATCATCTTGTGTGTTTTGCATTTCGCCCTAAGTGGGAAGGGTATGCCCAGACGTGGGTCCCGTGCTCACTACGCCACTGGAGTCAAGCTATCCTGGCTGATGAAGGCTGATAGCCTGAAACCGGTCCTAGGATGCTTGATTCCGGTCCAGGGAAGACATGGCTTGGCAGTTCGGTCTGGACTGTTCCCATGAGGCACAGGGTCAAGACTGATTTGCATATGGCTATGTCTGAACTTGGGTGGCGTGGTGAAGCAAAATAACGATGGATTAAACCCAGATCTGTGACTGGGGGTGAATGTTTGCCAATGTGCAGCATTCCATCCATCATCTTGTGTGTTTTGCATTTTGCCCTAAGTGGGAAGGGTATGCCCAGACGTGGGTCCCGTGCTCACTACGCCACTGGAGTCAAGCTAGCCTGGCTGATGAAGGCTGATAGCCTGAAACCGGTCCTAGGATGCTTGATTCCGGTCCAGGGAAGACATGGCTTGGCAGTTCGGTCTGGACTGTTCCCATGAGGCACAGGGTCAAGACTGATTTGCATATGGCTATGTCTGAACTGGGGTGGCGTGGTGAAGCAAAATAACGATGGATTAAACCCAGATCTGTGATTGGGGGTGAATGTTTGCCAATGTGCAGCATTCCGTCCATCATCTTGTGTGTTTTGCATTTCGCCCTAAGTGGGAAGGGTATGCCCAGACGTGGGTCCCGTGCTCACTACGCCACTGGAGTCAAGCTATCCTGGCTGATGAAGGCTGATAGCCTGAAACCGGTCCTAGGATGCTTGATTCCGGTCCAGGGAAGACGTGGCTTGGCAATTCGGTCTGGACTGTTCCCATGAGGCACAGGGTCAAGACTGATTTGCATATGGCTATGTCTGAACTGGGGTGGCGTGGTGAAGCAAAATAACGATGGATTAAACCCAGATCTGTGACTGGGGGTGAATGTTTGCCAATGTGCAGCATTCCGTCCATCATCTTGTGTGTTTTGCATTTCACCCTAAGTGGGAAGGGTATGCCCAGACGTGGGTCCCGTGCTCACTACGCCACTGGAGTCAAGCTATCCTGGCTGATGAAGGCTGATAGCCTGAAACCGGTCCTAGGATGCTTGATTCCGGTCCAGGGAAGACATGGCTTGGCAGTTCGGTCTGGACTGTTCCCATGAGGCACAGGGTCAAGACTGATTTGCATATGGCTATGTCTGAACTGGGGTGGCGTGGTGAAGCAAAATAACGATGGATTAAACCCAGATCTGTGACTGGGGGTGAATGTTTGCCAATGTGCAGCATTCCGTCCATCATCTTGTGTGTTTTGCATTTCGCCCTAAGTGGGAAGGGTATGCCCAGACGTGGGTCCCGTGCTCACTACGCCACTGGAGTCAAGCTATCCTGGCTGATGAAGGCTGATAGCCTGAAACCGGTCTAGGATGCTTGATTCCGGTCCAGGCAAGACATGGCTTGGCAGTACAGTCTGGACTGTTCCCATGAGGCACAGGGTCAAGACTGATTTGCATATGGCTATGTCTGAACTGGGGTGGCGTGGTGAAGCAAAATAACGATGGATTAAACCCAGATCTGTGACTGGGGGTGAATGTTTGCCAATGTGCAGCATTCCGTCTATCATCTTGTGTGTTTTGCATTTCGCCCTAAGTGGGAAGGGTATGCCCAGACGTGGGTCCCGTGCTCACTACGCCACTGGAGTCAAGCTATCCTGGCTGATGAAGGCTGATAGCCTGAAACCGGTCCTAGGATGCTTGATTCCGGTTCAGGGAAGACATGGCTTGGCAATTCGGTCTGGACTGTTCCCATGAGGCACAGGGACAAGACTGATTTGCATATGGCTATGTCTGAACTGGGGTGGCGTGGTGAAGCAAAATAACGATGGATTAAACCCAGATCTGTGACTGGGGGTGAATGTTTGCCAATGTGCAGCATTCCGTCCATCATCTTGTGTGTTTTGCATTTCGCCCTAAGTGGGAAGGGTATGCCCAGACGTGGGTCCGTGCTCACTACGCCACTGGAGTCAAGCTATCCTGGCTGATGAAGGCTGATAGCCTGAAACCGGTCCTAGGATGCTTGATTCCGGTCCAGGGAAGACATGGCTTGGCAGTTCGGTCTGGACTGTTCCCATGAGGCACAGGGTCAAGACTGATTTGCATATGGCTATGTATGAACTGGGGTGGCGTGGTGAAGCAAAATAACGATGGATTAAACCCAGATCTGTGACTGGGGGTGAATGTTTGCCAATGTGCAGCATTCCGTCCATCATCTTGTGTGTTTTGCATTTCGCCTAAGTGGGAAGGGTATGCCCAGACGTGGGTCCCGTGCTCACTACGCCACTGGAGTCAAGCTATCCTGGCTGATGAAGGCTGATAGCCTGAAACCGGTCCTAGGATGCTTGATTCCGGTCCAGGGAAGGAATGGCTTGGCAGTTCGGTCTGGACTGTTCCCATGAGGCACAGGGTCAAGACTGATTTGCATATGGCTATGTCTGAACTGGGGTGGCGTGGTGAAGCAAAATAACGATGGATTAAACCCAGATCTGTGACTGGGGGTGAATGTTTGCCAATGTGCAGCATTCCGTCCATCATCTTGTGTGTTTTGCATTTCGCCCTAAGTGGGAAGGGTATGCCCAGACGTGGGTCCCGTGCTCACTACGCCACTGGAGTCAAGCTATCCTGGCTGATGAAGGCTGATAGCCTGAAACCGGTCCTAGGATGCTTGATTCCGGTCCAGGGAAGGCATGGCTTGGCAGTTCGGTCTGGACTGTTCCCATGAGGCACAGGGTCAAGACTGATTTGCATATGGCTATGTCTGAACTGGGGTGGCGTGGTGAAGCAAAATAACGATGGATTAAACCCAGATCTGTGACTGGGGGTGAATGTTTGCCAATGTGCAGCATTCCGTCCATCATCTTGTGTGTTTTGCATTTCGCCCTAAGTGGGAAGGGTATGCCCAGACGTGGGTCCCGTGCTCACTACGCCACTGGAGTCAAGCTATCCTGGTTGATGAAGGCTGATAGCCTGAAACCGGTCCTAGGATGCTTGATTCCGGTCCAGGGAAGACATGGCTTGGCAGTTCGGTCTGGACTGTTCCCATGAGGCACAGGGTCAAGACTGATTTGCATATGGCTATGTCTGAACTGGGGTGGCGTGGTGAAGCAAAATAACGATGGATTAAACCCAGATCTGTGACTGGGGGTGAATGTTTGCCAATGTGCAGCATTCCGTCCATCATCTTGTGTGTTTTGCATTTCGCCCTAAGTGGGAAGGGTATGCCCAGACGTGGGTCCCGTGCTCACTACGCCACTGGAGTCAAGCTATCCTGGCTGATGAAGGGTGATAGCCTGAAACCGGTCCTAGGATGCTTGATTCCGGTCCAGGGAAGACATGGCTTGGCAGTTCGGTCTGGACTGTTCCCATGAGGCACAGGGTCAAGACTAATTTGCATATGGCTATGTCTGAACTGGGGTGGCGTGGTGAAGCAAACTAACGATGGATTAAACCCAGATCTGTGACTGGGGGTGAATATTTGCCAATGTGCAGCATTCCGTCCATCATCTTGTGTGTTTTGCATTTCGCCCTAAGTGGTAAGGGTATGCCCAGACGTGGGTCCCGTGCTCACTACGCCACTGGAGTCAAGCTATCCTGGCTGATGAAGGCTGATAGCCTGAAACCGGTCCTAGGATGCTTGATTCCGGTCCAGGGAAGACATGGCTTGGCAGTTCGGTCTGGACTGTTCCCATGAGGCACAGGGTCAAGACTGATTTGCATATGGCTATGTCTGAACTGGGGTGGCGTGGTGAAGCAAAAATAACGATGGATTAAACCCAGATCTGTGACTGGGGGTGAATGTTTGCCAATGTGCAGCATTCCGTCCATCATCTTGTGTGTTTTGCATTTCGCACTAAGTGGGAAGGGTATGCCCAGACGTGGGTCCCGTGCTCACTACGCCACTGGAGTCAAGCTATCCTGGCTGATGAAGGCTGATAGCCTGAAACCGGTCCTAGGATGCTTGATTCCGGTCCAGGGAAGACATGGCTTGGCAATTCGGTCTGGACTGTTCCCATGAGGCACAGGGTCAAGACTGATTTGCATATGGCTATGTCTGAACTGGGGTGGCGTGGTGAAGCAAAATAACGATGGATTAAACCCAGATCTGTGACTGGGGGTGAAAGTTTGCCAATGTGCAGCATTCCGTCCATCATCTTGTGTGTTTTGCATTTCGCCCTAAGTGGGAAGGGTATGCCCAGACGTGGGTCCCGTGCTCACTACGCCACTGGAGTCAAGCTATCCTGGCTGATGAAGGCTGATAGCCTGAAACCGGTCCTAGGATGCTTGATTCCGGTACAGGGAAGACATGGCTTGGCAGTTCGGTCTGGACTGTTCCCATGAGGCACAGGGTCAAGACTGATTTGCATATGGCTATGTCTGAACTGGGGTGGCGTGGTGAAGCAAAATAACGATGGATTAAACCCAGATCTGTGACTGGGGGTGAATGTTTGCCAATGTGCAGCATTCCGTCCATCATCTTGTGTGTTTTGCATTTCGCCCTAAGTGGGAAGGGTATGCACAGACGTGGGTCCCGTGCTCACTACGCCACTGGAGTCAAGCTATCCTGGCTGATGAAGGCTGATAGCCTGAAACCGGTCCTAGGATGCTTGATTCTGGTCCAGGGAAGACATGGCTTGGCAGTTCGGTCTGGACTGTTCCCATGAGGCACAGGGTCAAGACTGATTTGCATATGGCTATGTCTGAACTGGGGTGGCGTGGTGAAGCAAAATAACGATGGATTAAACCCAGATCTGTGACTGGGGGTGAATGTTTGCCAATGTGCAGCATTCCGTCCATCATCTTGTGTGTTTTGCATATATACCAAGATAGCATGCTCTAAGGCCAAAATAAATGCGATTTGGTGTAAGGAAATCGCTCTCCAATACAATACTTATAAACAGGATAGATATGAATATGGAGAATCAACTGGACGGTGTCTTGCTCAGAGATTAAGAGTTAGACAGTCTTCTCAGAGAATCTTGGCTATGACTGATGCGGCTGGTAATATGGTTGAAACAGAAGAGGGTATTATGGGGGTCTTTTATGAGTTTTATCAAGAACTATATACGCAACATGATTTGGATGAACAAGATATAGAGAAATTTTGTCGAGAAATTGAGCTGAATAGGATAAGTTTAGAAGAGCAAGAATTATTAGATGAATCAATAACAATCGAGGAATTGGAAGAGGCATTAGGACAGTTGGCAAATGGGAAAGCCGCAGGGCCAGATAAATTGCCACTGGAGATATATCGGTTGTTATTTCAGGTTTTGAAAATTGATATGTTGAATGCTTTTCAAGAAGCTCAGCTTGGGAACCCGCCTCCATCTTGGGATGAGGCCAATATAGTTGTGTTTAAAAAAAAGGATAAGCCTCCGAATACACCTGGGTCATATAGACCAATATCTTTGTTAAATGCTGATGGGAAAGTTTATGCCAAGATATTAGCTAATAGGTTAGTGAGAGTTATCACGCCCTTGGTTTCCATGTCCCAACATGGATTTATACCTGGTAGAAGTACGATTAATCACATTCATAGAGTCATTACCCTTATAGATTACACCAATGTACACCATAAAAAGTTTGGGCTTATATTTCTCGACGCTGAAAAAGCGTTTGATCTTGTTTCTTGGGTTTTTATTTGGGGCATTATGCGGAGGATGGGGTTCGGACAGGGTTATATCAGGGCAATTCAGAGTATGTATAAGTCGCCACGAGCCAGGATTTGTGTGATGGGCAGGGAATCCCAGCAAGTTTTTATTAGTAGGGGAACAAGACAGGGATGTCCTTGTTCCCCGCTATTGTTTGCATTATATATTAGTCCATTCGTGCTTATGCTAGAACAAAGCGCTAGTATTAGATCAATGGAATGTGGGCAATTTCAGGTGCGTGTTCTAGCTTATGCGGATGATATTGCAGTAGCTTCTGCAGACCCAGCACAAGCAATAAGGGAGATAGAAAGGCTAGCCGAAGAATTTGGGGTGGTTTCTGGATATAAATTAAATTCGGTTAAAACCCAGATAGTATGTACCAATCAGGCCTGTCCGGGGGAGGCTTGTGTAACTAATGAAGCTAGATATCTCGGTATTAAGATCAGAATGTCTTTGCAAGACTTGATAGAGGTTAATTGGGGTAGCATAGTTTCAGGGGTGAAGCAGCAGCTGGATCGGCTCGAGTGCCTACACCTTACTTTGGTGGGGAGACGAAATGTGCTAAAGATGATTGTCCTTCCCAAAATACTCTATTATTTTAGGGCGGTACCGCTAGAATTAACAAAAAAACATCTACAAAGGATTCAATCCATATGTGATAGATTTATGTGGGGACAACGAAAAGCAAGGAGAGCATTTAAATTTATGATGTTACCGCTCGATAGGGGAGGGTGGTCTGTTCCGAACTTCTTTTTTATTATTATGTTTGCTTATTGCAAAACATGCAGATTTTGTTGACAGGGGAAGATGTAATAGGTGCAGAAGCTCCGTCGATATATCAATTATTATTAGGGAGGAAGCCAGAAATGTTTTAGTAAAATTTAGCGAGCCAAGCTATTATAAAAAACACGGTTCAAGGTTATGATTACAGCTTATAAAGTATGGAAAGAGATAAGCAAATGGCTGGCCAGCCCACAGATTAATTATTATACACCTTTTAATTCAGCTGTTAGGTCTCCAGCTATATTTTGGGACTATAAGATGTTGTGGTGGAGGTTGAAGGGGATTAGACAGTTGGGTGATCTATTTAAGGGGGGACTATTATGTTCATTTGCAGAATTAGCTGAAAGCTATGAACTTCAACATCAGGAATTTTTCAAGTATTTGCAACTTCGTGATTATTTAGTTAGACATCATTTGCATGAGGGTATTACTGCACTACCGATAGTAGAGGCAATTAGGAAGAGGGCAAAGATTGGGGCACTATATTCCATATTAATTGAGTCTCAACTAGACGATTTGGTTGCTCTAGATAGTTTAATCAATTGTTCAGTGCAGCTCTAAACAAAAGAATACTTTGCAAATAAAATACATCAGAACATTAGTATAAAATGCGCAAACAACTATGAAAAACACAGTGATTTTTATGTAACTAGAAAGTGCCAAATACTGACAAATGCGATTCTTGGATTTGATTCACATTAAGCTAAGCAATCCTTGAAAAAGACTGACAATCGTAATTTCTGAATCAAAATGATAATATAAAAGTTGGTCTTCAACATATGGAAATGTACTTCGACAAAACAAACATAAACGGAGTACGACTTTAAAAATGTTTCGTTTAAAAAAAAAATTGTTTATCTTCATTCACTAACACAGTACGAGCAACTTCGAGGGTGCTTCCATTATTCCTGCCCCTGCAGCCTCTAGCATCAGGGAAGCATTTCATGGACCAATGCCTATTTGTTGTTCAGGCTTAACCAGCACGTGCAGTTGCAGGCCCCTCCCCTGTGATCTTTATCTCCGTTGAGACGAGGGGCTATTAACACCATCACTCCTTTTACGATGACTCCTTTCACCATTTCCGATTATATTTCTTTATTCTCAGCAAGCAGTCACAGCCGGCATTAATCGCGGGTGGGGGGGCGGGGTATCGCGAGGGGAGGGTCGCGCGAAGAGGGGGGTAAATTTAATAATAATTTTTAAAAACCGTACCTGTACGCTGGCTGGGACCCGTGTTTTCTTAGCTCCTGCTCTCCTGCCTCTGGCAGGAACAGGAAGCAGGCAGCCTCCCTCACCTCCCCTAAACCAATCACAACGCTGCAATGGCAGCCCCTGCTCACAGAGCAGCCCCGCCCACCCGCCCGCAACCAAACCATTTCTGCTTTCTCGCAGTGCGAGAAGCAGAAACATAAAATGGTAGTAATTACCATTTTATGTTTCTGTTTCTCGCACTGCGAGAGCGCAATGGGGCGACGCTCCTCCGCCCTAGTGGAGGAGCCGCCCCTGTCAGCAAGCATCGAGCAATCAGACACTTTTCAATAATTATTTCCTTCACACTTCCCAAGAACCGCTTTGCACAATCTGTTATTACAACTAATGTTGCCTCATGTTTTATAAATACAATCTTAGAGTGCTGATGTGAGCAGCATCCATTTATTATGAGAAAATGTTTGACAAGTGGGCTCAGACTTAATGGACCTGTTACAATGAGGCCAGAATAAAGGCAGGAAATCATACCACACAGAGATATTCGAAGTTGGATGCCATGGATCAAAGGCGATAAACCGTAGAGTGTCGGTGCCACAGAATACCAATTATGGTGGGTGTCTAGGGCAGCAATTCTTAATCTTTTGACTTCTGTGGACACCCATTAAATGATTATTGGAACCCAGGAACTCCCACGTAATCCTTATTGGAATCGAGGGACCCTCACTGAGTCATTACTGGAAGTTGGGGACCCCAGCTTAATAATTTTTGATGATTTGAAACGCAAAACAATGCACACAAAAAAACTGAAAAAAAGCATTCATCAAGCAAATACACAAATGATGAAATATTAATTATAGTTAGCAAACAAAAATATATTTTTTTCATTTTAATAGAAAGGTTGGAGTTTTTAATTTAATTGTGGCCACTTATCGGCCATACTATATGCTGTTTGATGCACTTGCACTGCTCCCACACATCATTCTGAGGATACTAACTTAATTTTTAGCCTCCAATTTGAAATTCATTCACATTTTCAGAACGTTTTAAAATGTTCAATAGTATATTTTGCTTCTTTATCTATAAACACTTTATTAATCTTCAAATATGTTTTAATTTTCCAAGCAGTCGCAGACCCCTTAATTAGCATTTGTGGACCTCCAGGGGTCCCTGGACCACAGCCAAAGAACCACTGGTCTAGTGGGAACCAAGATGGTCAAAGATTGCCCCTAGAAGTATTTAATATGCATGCTAGAGGAGAGCTCAGCAAATTGTTACTTCATTTAGGCTGGAATAAATGCTCTCATTTTCTGAGAAGGTTCTCTTGACTACCGCAACTGAGAAGTGCTTTGGCAGATATAGCATCTCTCTCCCACTTGTGTGATAACATGCTTGGGCCCACCTAAACTGCATCTGTGACTAAAACTAAATATACAATTGAAGCCAGCTTAGAAAAGTGAAGCATGCGGGAGTGAAAGTGCTAACCAACCATAGCAAAAAGCTGCTCCTCTATTCAAACACCCTCTTATTGACAAACTTCAAAAGCTCCTGGAAGCGCTTCATATTTCTTCGTATAGACTGTCCCTTGTCCCTGCTTGTATACCTTAGTAGTAAGAACTTAAAACACAATTAAAATCATCTTGCTAAAGCACTCTGTGCATTGACTTGTGATGCTATTTTAAATACAGTAATGTCAATGTTTAAAGCATCATACAGGTGGAACGCACTAATTAATTTCCTTGTAAGCGTCCTTCAGGAACTTCAAAAACCTAGATGTTTACTGTACATTATCCCCACTCAAACACATTTTTATCACTTTTTGGCATTGCCTGATTCCTAGATGGAGAAATATTGGTTTTCTTTTAGCCAGTAGTGTCTTAAATCCTTCAATTCATTACATAACACACCAGTAAGATTCAAGCTTGAAATTACAGTCTGCAATTCAAGGCGGCAGTCCCTTTTAAGTGTCCATATTTGTATGCTTTCAAAGGTATGACCTTAGCCTCATTAGGTCTTCTTTCCTGGTCTAGACTCACACGGCATGATAGATATGAAGCCCTCCCAATGGACTGGTAAAAAGTGGCACACAAGTCCGGTCCGCATGGGTCTTCAGCTATAACTCAAGCCGGTCATCTTCTGCATATTTTTGTCTTGGGTTTTTTGCGAGAATTTAGGCACACACTTTCGGAGGCAGGTTTAGGTCAAGGGTATATTTCACATAGGATTCCGATGGGAGCTAATTATCCTGCATTCTTGACTGTATTAGCTCCCTTAATGAACCAGTCGGAGCAGCCTTTAGCTTGAAGTAATGACCTAAGAACCGTGCTTTTGCCATGATCGTTTGTTTACTTAAATTAAATTCAAGATAAATTTGGGATGATGGAGTACTATTGGCCAGCTGGCATAATTATCTGTAACAATGGCATTGAGCCTTGTCCAGCCAACTGGTAAGCGGTCCTTAATTATCAGCAAGCCATATGACAATGACAATGTTGGTATAAATTTGGCGTCAATGACACAACAGATTGCTGTGAGGTCTGGACCTCTCATTTGTTTGAGCAATTTTTGATCATGGTTGTAGACATTCCCTTCAGTATCGAGAGCTGAGCTTGGTGCGAACCATGCTGATTAAAATGAACGCCCATATACTTAAAGCTTGATACCTGCTCTAATTTCACCTGGTTCAAGTGAAATATAACTTTTTTGTTAATCTTCTTTCCGCAAACTATTATTTTTGTTTTTGAGGCTTTGCAAGTCGACAGCTGTACCATCAAATATGATTGTGCCATCTGCATACTGTAAGCACTGGAGATGAGAACCGCCAATCTTGAGCGGGAAAGCTCTCACCTTGGCTAGTGCACTATTTCTGTCTGCCAAATAAAGATTAAATAGCAGGGGAGCCAAGATACACCCTTCTTTAGCTCTTGATTTGTCCAGGTCTTTTTTTTATGTAACTGTTGGCAGAAACTTTAACTTTCACCCAGCTCTTAATATATAAGCTCATTATGGCTCTCAACAGAATTGCCGCAATACCCCAGTTATGAGGCTTCTGCCACAGCCTCGCTCTGTCTACTTGATTGAATGCTGTAGTGGCGTCAATGAATGCTGATTAGAGAGGTGGTGCTAGAGTTTTGTTTGCGGCTTCAATTAATGAAGAGAGAATAACTAAATTGTCTCCAGTGTTGCTGCTGTGTCTGAATCCTGACTGAGTGATGGGAATTAATGCTCATGAAGTTGCCCATTCTTCTAAATCTGAGTTTAAAGCTTTGGCAAAGCATTTACCATCTACATCAAGGAGTGCAATCAGCCTGAAGTTAGCTGGCTGGTTTGTTGGGTCTTTGTGTATTGGAGATAATATTGAGCCCCTGAGGCTATACGGGATCTCCTTTGTCATAATGCAATAGGTGAACAGTGGGCTTAGAAGACTAGCCCATTCATCTTTTGCGGTTTTAAATATGCTGACTGACAGGGCGTTGGGCCCTGGTGATCCAGTCAAGCGAATGTAGGCAATTAATGATCTCATTCTATCTATATTATAGTTGTTAACCTCGCATTCAAGCTGTGTATTCACATGGCTCTCAGTGCCCTGGGAGATCAGAATCACATCATTCATTCCTCCAATGTTTGTGGCATATGAGTTTGTAACTTGACTGGCCCACTTTGCTGCCGAAATGCTAGGAGGCATATTCTGGACATTACCATTTGACCATTTCTGCACCAGCCTCCAGAACTTATGAGGATTTCTTGTTTTAGAGGCTTTGTGGAGTTCTATCAACTGCTTTTCTTCAGTCTGTCTGTGAATTTACCATATCTTTGTCCCATAGGCCTTTCTTGTCTTCTGTATATCGGAGGTGAGTGAACAGTTGCTATTATTAATTTGAATCCTTCTCAAGAGGTTATTACATTTTCTCTTGAGTTCTCTTAATTCCATTGAGGGGAGAAGAGAATGTCTCTTTTTAGAAATGCACACCTTTTGGGAGAATTGGAGAAGTAGCTGCACCATTAGTTTAGACCATTGCTCAGGAGATGAAACTTGGTCAAGGGCATAATGTGAGGCCCATTCAGCCAGGCCATGGCAACTGTTTGTTTTGCCAGTAGTTGCAAAGCCACTAACAACCTCTATACCAGTCAGGGGACATCAGCAACAGAGCCTAGCAGTACCACTACAGGAGTCAGCTGTACCTGGTGACAATCAGCTCGCTCACTTCCTGCCAATATGCAAGTATAGTCAGGCACTGCCAGACCAAATGAAAATTTCCCACTGGTCTCGCAGTACATCTTCAACAGTCTACGTTTATTGTCACATCTAACTTGCTCATAGCCTCCAGAGTATAATGCAAACAGTTGAGATATTTAAAGTGTAAGAGCTTAGGTCTATAGTTCTGTGATATAAAACTTGAAATGAGATTAGAAAAAACCTCAATGCTTCGGCGGTATCTCCTGTTCAATTTACAGTTCTCACAATCGTTTAGCTGTCCGATTCTAGGTTTCAAATATGTCAGAGCATAATTTGTAAAGTTTGCAAACCCATCTAATGATGCAGCCTGAGATGATAAGGTTCGATAGAGGGATGAATTCAGGGGGGAGCAAGTGGAAATGTGGGAATTGATTCTTTCATCACCTTCCCGAGCTGGAAATAAGTAAACACCTTCTGGGGGTAGAGCATGAACCAGCCTTGTACTCATCAAGCATCAAGAATCTACCCCCCTTCCCAGAAACAAGTGTCCTATCTGCATGAATCCATTGTCCCAACACATGACTCCAGCATGGGAGGAAGTACCAGGTTGCAGTCTAGCAGAATAGTTAGAGAATACAGCAATTTCAAGCCATCTTTCTTAGCAAGGGTACACCATGCCCATTGTGTACAACGCATGGTGTGCACCGCAGAGAAAGGTTTGGATTGCTTATCTCACAACATAGCCTGCAATTAGCCTCCCTTAATCTTATCACTTTCGATTACTAATGGGGGGAGGGGTCGGGTGTCAGGAGCATTCCAGAAAGTTGTACAGGGTAAGAACACTAAAAATTAGGGACAGCGATACGGCCCTTCACAAGCAGTTTGGTCATGATATTTCAGTTGACTCTAGGTTTTTTCCCAGCCCATAATAATTTAGTCAGGATTGTCTGGATATTAGCAAGGAAGAAGGAATTCAATGTAATTGGAATAGTGAGGAATAAATCTAAAAACTTTGAGAGGACTACTATTTTTATAACTGCAATTCTGCCAGCTATCAGCAATGGGAGCCTTATCCATCACTCAATCTGCAGCTGCAACTTGTCAATGAACGGGATGAAATTACTACATATATGGAGTCTTTGTCATGGCATACATTAATCCCCCAGGTACTTGACTGAGTCAGGGAATCATCGCTGCGAGAAAGCAACTTCTGGTCTCCCAGTACCCTGAGTTAGGGTAAGTAACTCCATCTTGCCACAGTTAATTAATATCCCAGAATATCACCCAAATTGAACCATCTCCTTTATTAGTGAGGGCAGGTTATCATTCAGGTTTATGACAAACAAAAGTGAGCATAGAGAGCAGTTTCTGCCTGGATGGGAACTATATTCCCCAATTGGAATGCTGCTGCTACATTTTCCAAGCAAAGTGTTCAACAGCTAGGAAAAATAAGAAGGGAGAGACTGAGCATTCCCTTCAAGATGCCTATCTCACCGGGAACCTTGCAAACAGAGTATCATGTAGAAGAACTTTGGCACATGGGTTGAAAAATAGCATGCATACCAGCCCAGTATGGCAGCCTATTCCCATGCATAATAGCACTGTATTCAGAAAAGGCACTCTAGAGAGGCAAAAGCCATATCTGCATTTAAAAAGGGTGCAAAAACTCTGACTTCTGGATGAACCTGCTGCATCATTGCAAACAGAGTAAATAAGTTGTGCTATGTGGTCTTTCTGGGGACAAAGCCAGCCTGCTCAAGAAGGACCAATCTGACTACATAAGGGGCAAGCCGGATTGCAACAATTTTAGCACGTATTTTATTAACCATATTGAGAAGAGATAGGATGATATGAATGACACCTGGTCGCATCCTTGCCAGGCTTTGGGAGGAAAGTTATTATAGTTTCAGGGAGTGGAGTAAGTTCCCTTCTTGACCTACGTTGGTTTTACCCTTAGTTCTGCATATTACACATTTTAGGCTGCCTTTTGCTCATACAGCCACACATAAAACATTTGTTTTTGTGCCACAATATTACTTTAGAAATACTCTGTACATGTTATCTGTTATGTAGTTCTCCTTCTCTGGATTCAGTCTGAACATTTTATATAAAGTCGGACAACATGGTGTACTGTTTTCATGTGATCGGTAAGCAATATCGCCTAACGTTTTAGACACAACCCAAAAGCACAGCTATCATTTTCCAACACAGCACTTCTTATCATATAAACCAAGACATGCCTTTTGGAAAACAGAGAGGAGGATTCTTACAGAGGGACAGGTCAAGGAACGGGCGCCCCGGCCTTGCATGAACTGAGTTTACACTTACGATGTTGACCACCTAACTACAAACGACCAGGTATGGGGTCCGGTGCTAATCCCAGAGATCACTGATATATCCCTGTGCTCAAGGAGTGAGAGCAGGCTTAGACAGATATATCATTCACCATTTTAGGGCTTTTCATTGTATACAGTTTGCTAGTAATGGTGATCCTGTTGATTAGTTGTAACTGTTTTCTAATTGCAGCATGCTTGCTTCATAATAGAGCATGATAGTTTAAATAAATATTGTAAACTTTCCGCTTGTCTTTATTTTGTTTCTTATGGACATCCATGAGTGAGAAGGAAAAGGAGATGATCTGTTTCCACGGTTCCGGTGGGGACTAGAGTTTTGTGTTCTATGTTGCCTAAATGACCTGCTACTATGAGAATTTAGGAGTTCAGGTAAGGCACTGTGAGCTAGCGAGAAAATTTGGTCTGACAGGCACTGATGTAGCACAGAGGCATAGTCCCTGCATTCTAACGTTCTGTTTTCCCAAGGCACAGTCATGCGCAAGCAGAATCCCAGCAACATGGCGCTACCAACGGTTGGTCTGGTACTCATTTAACAGGTCTCCGGAGTAGTGCTTGTGCTTGTCCATAATAGCCCTTCACCTACCACCGGAGAAGTCTGTGGTGTTTGGGATTAATCCTCCACAGTATTATAGGAGGCATCTAATTTTATCTTCTGGCTTTTCAAGCTTGACATTTTAAAAGGATGAAACCCATTTCTTTTTTGCACTTTGTTTACGCTTGTTCTTTCTGATCATGGCGCAGCCATATCCTATTACTATTTTAGACAATTGCAGACCTGCTGTCCATGCACATATAACTGTACATGGACTTACTAATCCAGGTGGTGACTTTTCATAGTTGAAGTCCACGATGGCTACTGCTTTAAAGTATTTTGTACTTGGGTCAATTTTCCAGCTGTGGATGCTAATACAAATACATTTCATGAATACACAACTGTTGCTCCTACACAACAATACAGAGTATATCTGTTCTTAGAAATACCACTACTACATTGGGAACATCAAACTTGGTTCTGCGGCGCACTTCCACATGTACTTGCACCAGTACGCACAGGTCCCCTTAGTTATGAGGGGGCCACCTGGCCAGCATTAGCTGGCTGTACACCATTTAGCGAATCTCAATGCTCAAGAGCTACAACAATTATACAGTGGTCTAGTTAGACTATATAGACGCTTGACTCAATATGTTACGTGCACATTTTGGGCTGTACCAGCAAGGGCTGGCCTGCCAGGGCAAGCCCAGTTGCCTGCAGTGCCTACAATAGGTCCTGTTATTGTTCATTCAATTATGGGCAAAGTTCCCACCAGTCGTGAGGCAATTCCATTTTGGATCGCCCATAAAATTGACAAAATTGAGGCAGTGTTTCCTCTTATGGGACCACAAGACAAGCACAGTATTTTGACTATGTGCTTCCCCATGAAATGGTCCCCACAATAGGTGACTATACCACTAGGGGCACAGTCCTTGCTGCTGTCTATGCCATAAGTCATGGTACTCTGACTCTGCCAGTTATGCTGGAGGTGTTAAAACAAATACAGAATGAACACGGGGCAGCTGCTGCTATGGATTTGGAGATGAATCTAATTGGAAATTTTCCCTTGGGGTCCGAAATGAGTCTGCCTAACATTAAAGAGAAAGCGGCATCTCTTGCTATATGCCAGCGGCTCACGCAGGTTGCGCAAGCCGATCGGGAACGTGAGCTATCTATAATTATTGTCTTTACTTAGTTAGGACACAATAATGTGAGCGCCAGACCTACTAAAGCACCACTTGGCAAGCCGAGTTCCGACAAGGAAGCCAAGCAGTACTGTGAGTTTGTTAAAAAACTAAGGGACAAATCTAAACAAAAAAAGAAAGGTAAACCTCAAGGAGGTTCTTCACAACCAAAGCCCTCTGAGAGTCATTATAATTTGTGTGATCACACAGAAATCAAGGCTCCAGCTAAGTATCAAATTTCTGATACAAATTCTCCTCATTCATTTCAGGACTCAACTGACAAGTAGTACGAGAGAGGAGGGCGAACTAATCACAGACAAGAAGAGTACGTGAAACCAAAGAAAGACTCACAGTGCTCGTCTGACATAAAGATAAAGAAAAGGAAAAACCTCCTCAATTTAAGCCCCAATTTCAGAAAAAGAAATTGAGGCTATATTAAAGGCAAAATGTGCCGAAAAACACTGTGAACTCTCCTTCTGAACAGGAGTTGGGCAGTGACTATCCTCAACAGAGCAGCAGAAGTCACTATAGTACACTGGAATTTCAAGGGGTTTCTGGCAGCAAGAGCAAGTCATAGCTTCGTTACAGTTGAAACCCCAGATAGGACGGTAGCCACTCCAGATAGATTATATGATTTGGATATACAAATTGAGGGGGAAATACAGTGCACCATTAGAGTAATATTCTAGGAAAATTTAACATTGTCCTATGACTTCCTTTTAGCAGAGGTCCCACAGTTTGTCCAAACATTCTTACGAGGTGAGGAAGTAATAATTCCTTAGTTTTCTGTTGTTGTCCCTGATGAGGTCAAACAAGCCTATGCAGCAGAATTGGCTCCTGCACAAGCCCCAGCTTTATATCACAATCATGTCGGCTGGGATAAGGATTTCCTTATCATGTAATACCAATACAGTCCAGCCCACAAGTGCAACCACAATACCCTATCAAACCGGATGCTAAAGCACCTTTTAGAGCAATAGTCTCCCAATTGGAGTACCAGGGAGTAATTGAACCCTGTGTCTCTCAAATGAATAATCCTCTTTTTCCTGTTTTGAAACCAGATCATTCATATCGCAAAGACTTAGACTATAGGCATTTAAACAGTCATAGACACACTTTTGCAATACAAAATTTACACAATACGGCACTCGATAATATTATAGCCTGTAAAAAATACAAAACAACTTTGGATATTTCCAATGGTTTTTTCTGCCACAATCTAGTGCCTGAAAGCAGGGATTGGACTGCCTTCTCAGCGCTTGGCTTTCAACGTCGCTTTGCACGACTAGCCATGGGATATAAAAACAGCCCAGGACTGTTTGCTGCCCGAATAGTGTCAATTCAACATGCTATTGACCTAGCTGCATTGTCCTATATGGATGATATCTAACTCAAGGATGATGAGTTAAACCCACATTTAGCCGGAGTAGATTGCATAATATTGGCATTTGCTAAAAGTGGCTACAAGTTCAACTTTATGAAATCTAGTTTAGCATTTTTAAGTGTCCTTTTCTTGGGATATGAGCTTACCTACGAGGGGAATTCTTGCCCCTCACTTTCTGGAGAAATGCGCACAACTACAATCTCCAGACACTTTAAAGAAATTACAATCCTTGTTAGGATTCCTTAATTTTAGCAGAACTTAAATACCTGATTATGCACAACACATTAAATCAATATATGAATTGTCATCCTGATTTTTCCAGTTCAAACTGGACATCAGAACATACAGACGCACTCATAGCATTAAAATCTGACTTACTTACAACATATCATTTACATACACATGTAAACACCATGAATTTGGTCATCAGTGTCATAGCAGGTGCAATTGGATTTATCTATATCTCTTTCAACAAAGGTGAAACAGTGCCAATTGCATATAAATCGCATTTAAATTCCAGTGCGAAAATGCGTTTTGCATCTACTGAAAAAATACTGACTGCAGTGCGAATGGCCATTGTTAAAGAGCGGACTCTGGCACAAAGGAAACGCATCATTGTCGTTACTTCCATCCCAGCCTTAGAGGATGTTTCAAAAGCTAGCATTCCAAACGCTAAAGTCCTCCATCCTAGATGGATACTGTCGGCATTATCCTTAACAGCTTAAAAGACTTTGTCTTTGGCCCATCCTTTCCAGACACAAGAATTTCTACAATGTGAGTATGTCTATTCCATGCCCAGCACTGTTTTATCTCTTGAACAGTATAAATATGTTTTTATACTGATGGTTCAGCCCAGCCTGCAATAGGCACCAAGCACCAATATTCAGCGGCATGAGCAACTGATCTTGATGTGATGTTGGACGGAAAATTCCAACCACAAAAATCTTGCACTCAGCTGCACAGTTAGCTGAACTCAAACCATTGCTTCTTGCACTGGAATATACGGATTCTGAATTCCCCACACTTATAGTGTCGATTCATGTTACTATGTCCAGTCCTTTAATGATAATTTACATTATTGGCACCAAAATGGATTCAAAGATTCGAAAGGCAATGCAATCAAGCACAAAACGTTTTGGGTGAAAGTGGCAGACCATAAAGATAGGTTGTCATTGACTCACGTCATTCATACGTTGAGTCATCAGCATTTGGGAACACACGTCGTAGGGAACAAAACATTCCTTTTGTAACTATTCCAGGTGGGGTGGGTGATTGTTTGATTCCCAACCAAGATCGCAGGCTAGCTTTACGATGGCTGCACATGAAGATGTTGCTTCTGCACACGCGGGTGGGGGAGTCACAATGTTTTTGCTACAGCAATGTTATTGGTGGCAAGGCTTATATCAACAGGCCAAAAAATAAGTCCTTTGTTGTGACATTCGTCAACAAATTAAATCATCCACCATGGCTTGTCCACTGCAGACACACCTGTTGATTTCCAACAAGCCATTCAACTGCATTTATTTGGACCATTGTGGCTCTCTTATTTCGGATGCTGCATTTAAAGTTATCCAAGTTGCAGGTCAATCTTGCTCAAGGTTCCTCTGGGTTTGGCCACAACGTTCATCTGACAGAATAATTAAAGATATTAAAGTCTTTATCTGGACACAATATATGCAGTATATTCCACTCGGACCAGGCCCGGCGTTTGCCTAATCCCAGAGATCAATCAATCAGGGGCTTATATAGCGCGCTACTCACCCATGAGGGTCTCAAGGCGCTGGGGGGGGGGAGGGCGGCGGCTCCGGGTCAGTCGAAGAGCCAGATCTTGAGGTCCTTCCTGAACGTGTGCAGAGTCGGGGAGGGTCTGATGTTCACAGGGAGCTCGTTCCAGGTTTTCGCCGGTTCTGTTTCTGCGGATGCGGGGGACCTCTGCCAGGGCGAGGTCGGCAGAGCGGCGGTTCCTCTTGGGTAAGTGGAAGGATAATCTCTCGTTGAGGTATTTGGGTCCGATGTTGTTGAGGGATTTGTAGGCGTGGGTGAGGAGTTTGAAGGTGACCCTATTTTCGACGGGGAGCCAGTGGAGGCCTTGTAGGTGTTGGGTCATGTGCTCGTGGCGCGGTGTCCCGAGGACGAGTCTGGCTGCGGCGTTCTGGATGGTTTGGAGTTTGTGTAGAAGAGTTTTGTTGATTCCGGCATAGAGGGCATTGCCATAGTCCAGTCTGCTGGTTATGAGTGCGTGAGTGACGGTCCTTCTGCGGTCGGGGGGGATCCATTTGAAGGTCTTACGGAGGATGCGAAGGCAGTTGAAACTGGTGGAGGCGACGGCATTGATCTGGCGGTTCATGGAGAGGGAGGAGTCAAGGATGATGCAGAGGTTCCGAGCATGGTCTGTAGGGGTGGGTGGGCTCCCGATGGTGGAGGGCCACCAGGTGTTGTCCCAGGTGGCGGTGCAGGGTCCGAGGATGAGGACCTCGGTTTTCTCTGACTCTAGCTTCAGGCAGCTGTCCTTCATCCAGGCTTCCACGTTCTTCATTCCTTCCTGGAAGCAGCATCTGGCATCTTCAGGATTCTTCGTGAGTGAGAGGATGAGCTGAGTGTCGTCGGTGTAGGATACGATGCTGAGCCCATGCTGTCTGACGATGGCGGCGAGGGGGGCCATGTAGATGTTGAAGAGCGTGGGGCTGAGTGATGATCCCTGGGGAACTCCGCAGCTGATTTCCATGGGTTTGGAGAGGAAGGGAGGGAGTCGGATCCTCTGGGTTCTGTCGGAGAGGAAGGATTGGATCCAGTTGAGGGCGGCTCCTTGTATTCCTGCGTCGTGTAGTCTAGCTGCGAGCGTGCAATGTGAGACGGTGTCGAAAGCTGCGGAGAGGTCTAGAAGGATGAGGGCCGCGGTGTGTCCTTGATCCAGTAGCATGCGGATGTCATCGGTGGCGGTGAGGAGGGTGGTCTCGGTGCTGTGGTTGCTGCGGAATCCAGATTGGGAGGCGTCCAGGATGGAGTTCTCTTCTATGAAGGCGGTCAGCTGGGTGTTTACGATTCTCTCGGTGACTTTGGCCGCGTAGGCGAGGAAAGAGATGGGCCGGTAGTTTTTCAGGTCCGTAGGGTCGGCCGTTGGTTTCTTGAGGAGGGGTTTTACCTCTGCCCGTTTCCAGTCATCAGGGCAGATGCCTGATCTGAGGGAGGCATTGATGGTTCGTCCTAGTTCAGGTGCGATGACAATGGCAGCCTTGTGGAATATGTGCGGTGGGCAGGGGTCCGTTGGGGCTCCTGAGTGGGTTTTCTTCATGGTCGCAGTGATGAGTTCGACGGTAGCCGGATCCCAGGACATGATGGTAGGGGGGTGGTGTTCGTCGTTGGTTCGCTGAAGTTCACAGATATATCCTTGCACACACCTAGTGAGGGTAGGCTTAGACAGATATATCATTTACCATGTTAGGGTTTTTCATTTTATATAGTTTGCTAGGAATGTTGATTACTTTGCTTAGTTGTATCTGTTTTCGAATTGCAACACAACTGCTTCATAATAGAGCACAATAGTTTCAATGAATATTGTAAACTTTCCTCATGTCTTTATTTTGTTTATTATAGACATGCATGAGGGAGAAACGAAAGGTGATGATCTGTTTCCACGGTTCCCTTGGGGACTAGAGTGTTCTAGGTTGCCAAAATTACTTGCTACTCTGGCAAGTTTAGGAATTCAGGTAAGGAACTGTGAGCTGGCCAGGAAATTTGGGCTGACAGGCATTGATGTGGCAGAGTGACACAGTCCTTGCATTCTGGTGTTCTGTTGTCCCAAGTCACAGCCATTCGCAAGCAGAATCCCTGCAACAGGAGAAAGGGACTACTGTCTCAGCTCAAGCGCTTCACAGTAAACATTCAGAAGATTTGGTGCCAGGTCATCCTTGTAAATTTTATAAAATGTGTCAGTTAGCCCAGCAGAGCCTAGAGACTTGCCCCCGGGAAAGATATAGATTGTTTGATTCCTTAACATATACATGGGGATTCATTGCTTCCTTAATATATACATAATCACCAAAGGGTTCTCTCAGACGCTCCCCAAGCACAACCTCATCTATGTAGGCAGGGACCTCCTCAGGTCCCAGAGTGTGCCTGACTAGATATAGGTCAGTGTAATAAGACATGGACTCCTTCAGAATCCCTTCCCCCATTGAGACCCTCCTTACTTCCCCTGGTGTGAAGAATCATCACAGGAAGAGCCTGACTTCCTGTACTCCTGAGAATGTGTGCTTGTGTTTTACTGGGCTATTCTCCCTCACGTTAACAACAGGCCTTCGTATATTTAGTGAGGTATTTCACCTACGTATCTGCCCATTTCCTGTAGTCTATCGGAAGTTAATTAATTCTGCCGATGATATTAGTGTGGGGATGTTCAGTGAATTCCCCTTCTAATACTGGAAGTTCATTCTCATGTTTTTGTTACTGTTGCTGTATGTCTTTCAAACACCCCACGGTGCTTAGCAGTGGCCATCTTACATACATAAACCTTAAAGGTCTCCCATACTGTAGCATATTACACCACTGAACAAATATATATTTTCCAAAAATGCTGAGATCAGGGCTCTCATCTCTTCATCAAATGGTCTATCATGCAAGGCCAGGAAGGGGAGATTCTAGCCCATCCAATATGGCAGAGACACTGGAATAACTAGCTGCACCAACATCCAGGAGTGACCTGCGAGCTACTGTGGACTCTGTATAACCTCCACCACCCAGTGAGTGAACTCAGCATCAAGAAACGAATAGTCTAATCTTGAACGACTATAGTGGACCGTGAAGGAAAAGGAAAACATATAAAAAGAAGGGGGGGGGGGAGAGGACGGGGCTGCCCAAGATAGCATCTTCCCAATTATATGAAGACAACAACACAAAGCTATCAGAGCTAGGGGATTGGCCCAAGGGAACCCACTAACACTAGTTGAAAGTGTGTCTGAGTTATTATATAAAATATGACAAACCCTAACCCACCAACCTAGATGGCATGCTTCATCATCGGGTTGTCACATCTGCCCGACTGTCTGTTAGGAGGCGGTGGGCCCCCTGTTGTTACAGGAAGTATTCTGTTGTGATGTGTGACTTTACCTTCTCATGAAAAAGAATGATCAGGAGGACATTATATAAATCCCTTACAATAAACTGATAACCTGAGTTTATTCTGGGTTTTATGGAGGAATATTAAAAACAGAAAGTTAGGCTTGTTGGGATACATATTATTCAATAATCCCTTAAGTCAACATGTTTTAGCTGATCTTAATACCTCCTAAGTAGTCAAGGAAAACGTGGTATTCCCTCTGAATTTATCACCTCTGATGAATAGTTCCTATAATATATAAACAGGACAGGACACACAAACATGAAGAACACTTTTATACAAGGGAGTTTCCATTCACTCCTGGATTATTAACAATATCTGTGCTTGGTATAAAAATAAATATTCTAAATATTTTAAATACTTAAAAATATTTAGTCAAGAGCAATTAAACACATATGTTTAACTGCAAGCTGATGCAAGGAAATGTCAGTGAATATCACTGCAAAGCACACAATGCAATAGCACTCCACACTGTGTTGTCTAAAACATTAGTGAATCAGATATACACTCGCTTTCATATCCTATATTAAGGAGTTTATTGCCCCACGGAGGGAAAAACACTGTGTGTTCCCTGTAGTGAAACACTGCTTATTATAAAAAACAGAATTCAGGCCAGAGCATTAAGTTAGGCCATGGTTGCTTAAAATGGTATGGTCTCATGTTATATTGGATGCCAAATTCACGATGTCAAGCAAAAATGCCTATTACTTAGCCTATTCAATGTATTTTGCTTCCGAATGTTGGAGATCGTAGCTGTAATTTGGCTTAAGTGCTACATTTGAGAGCTGTGAATATGCATATGATATCAGGTCCTCAGGCATGCTGACACCATACGTTTTAAAAGGCTGAAACGCTCACTTTGTGAGTCTGTCGATCCTCCCACATGCGAGGAGAAGAATGGGAGATGCTTTGAGTTGTAGGCATCCATATTGTAAGAAATTGGGTTATTGATTGAGGGTGTTTGTAGGAGAGTAGGATCTGCCTTTTATGTTGCCCCCACGTTTTTTCTGATGTTTACACTGGTTTCTGGCTATAGTCAGGCTGGGACCCTGCTAATCAGGGCCCCAGCCTCTCTGTTCTCTCTAAACGATTTGGAGTGCACTCTAGGTGCACTAGTGATTGGATACTGTGGTACCTTATGAGTCCCTAGTATATGGTACCCTAGGTACCAAGGGCATAGGTACTCCACAGGCCTACCAGGGGCTGCAGCATGTATTATGCCACCCCTGGGAAGCAGACTAAATCTGACACCACAGGCCTGCTACTGCAGCCTGAGTGAGGAAGTGCTAGCACTCCTCACTGAGATATAGGTTCCCTATATCTCTCCTGCACACACATATAACCCTATCAGTCACCCCTAAGGCAGGCCCTATCAATCCTGAGGGCAGGGTGCTTGGCTTCTGTGTGAGGGGGTGCCTCTGCCTGAGCAGGGCCCCTCTGCAGCTCTCAGAGTCCATTCTCTGGTGCTGTTTGTGGATGCGGTTAAACCATATACTTTTAAGTGCATTATATCCTCGCGGTAAAATGCTAACTTTGGAATGGCTGCATCGAAACATGTTGTGTTTGGTGTCAAACACCTTGGAATACTACCCCCCCCCCGCCAGTCCTGGCGGCGGGGGTAGCATTCCACCCTTCTAGAGGGATAGACATGTACCTACTGTGGAAACGCGGTAGAATCCGACAGAGCCCCGGCATCACAAAATGGATGCCACCAGTCACAGACACTGGGCTGCCCTCCTGCTGATGACCAACACTCGCAGTGGAGGGAGCCCAACAATAGATATCCTGTCCCAAGGGGGTGTGACCACCTTCCAGACAGGGTTTAGTGTATTGGGGCTGGGTGGGTGCACTCTTAGAGTGCTTTGAAGTCCTGCACTGGGGGAGCAGAAGGCTCCTCTGTGCATATGCCAGTTCAAACCGGCTCAGGGGCTACCTGTCCCTGCTCTGGCGCGAAACTGGACAAAGGGAAGTGGGTGTAACCACCCACTCCCCTGACCCTCCCATAGGTAGGGTCATAGAGCTAGTCCCTCCCCTCCTTTTAGTATAAGAGGGGGAACCTGTGCATTGCACCCTAGATTTCCCTGGACGATGCTCTACAAGAAGAATCCCGGACCTTCGACGTTCCACTACCTTTGGAAGACTGAAGAATCTCCCTTGGAGTCAAGGAGTGTCTCCCCTGCTTGGCAGGCACCAAAAACTACAAACGACGGTCGCAAACTACGCCGCTCCCACCGGAGTCCGAAGTCCCTGCAGCCCAAGAAGGGGATTTCCTGACTTCTCAAAGGCCATCGTGAGTCCCGAGCGAAGCTGAGGCCAGTGGACCCCAAGAGTAACGAGGAACCGCGACCCCTGGGTACCGTGCACTATTGTCGAGTGCAACCCCTCACAACGTTCCACGAACTTGTGCTTTGGACCACGTGTGTTCCCAGCCTCCAGCAGGAATCCCTCCTAAGATCAGCAGCCTACCACGTCCCGAGTGACCGTGGGCCCCTGTGAGAGAATCCTCCTGAGGCGTCTTTGCGACCCCTTGCCAGCCGGCTTGTGGGTCCCCAGAAGACTTTCCAAAGAAACCAAAGGGCTCCCCTGGTTGCTCCAGGCCTGCCCTGATTTACCCTCGCTGGGTGAGTTCCACAGACCTTGCTGGTCTGCGTCATCGTCTCTTCACACTTTCCCCGAGACTTGCTGTTACCAAGGCTTGTTGGTGCCGATCGAGTTGCCGACACCGCAGTAAGCCGCAGACATCGTGGGTCATGCCGAATCCAGCTCCTGGTCATCGTCGACACCTCCTGGACCTCGTGGCTAAAGAGTCAAGGCAACCGTGAATGACCTGAACCCTGCGACGACGGTGGGCATTCATCTTCCTTGCCCCGAGTCACTGCCAAGTGGCTTTGAACACTGTCCCCTCTGCTTTCAGGTCATCCTTCCACCGAATCCAGGCTTGGATTCCACCGGACACTTCTTCACACCATCACAAGCAGCAAGTCTTCTTTGTTCGCCATTGAAAACGACGCCGCGACCCGACACCAAAGGACACCTGTGCACCCGGCTTCCCTGGGTGAGGTAACTCCAGCACTCCGGTGCTCCTGTGGGTGTGGGCCCTCGAACTACTTACCCTGTAAGTGACTTGCTTGTAGGTTCACCAGAAGTATCCTAAAACTCTTACTTTCCCCGTGCGATTCTCGCACTGACTCGTACATGGTTCGCGTCTGTGTTAGACACACCGCGTCCGACTCCGTTGCAAATCCTATCTGTAGACCGAATCCTTCGACTCGTACTGAGTCCGATCGGTGTGTTCGCCTCGAACACGCAAGGGACCTTGAACATTGATATCTCAATCGCGTCTGAGCACATAGACTCGTACAGGATTCGCATCGGTGCCAGGTCACCGCGTCCGTCCACTGTGGGTCTCCTACAACTACCTGGGGTGGTTCTTGGGGGTCCCTCGATTCTAGATGCCCTAGACCTAGGTCTAGCAAACTAAGATTGTAATATTCAATTGTGCTAAACTTATCCTGATAATATTTGACTTGTACATATGTTCCTATCCTCTAATCTCATAAAGAGATTAGTAGAGAGTGTTTATTAATAAATACATATATATTTGATATATATACCTGTGTGGTGTCTTTTCATTTGGTGATTCAAGAGATTGTGTGGTAAAACAAGCTGCTTTACATTCCTTCAAGACTTAGCCTGAAGGCTGCTCTCCACAGCTACCACTAGGATAGCTTTCTATAAAGGTTGTCTTAAACCTATCTACCATAAGAGTCGAATTGTTCTGGTGCAAGGTGTCCACTTTAATTAGTGAACAGCATATACCAGGCCAACTTCTCACAGTGTTGAAGCCCCACACAGGCAACAACCCAATCCTTGTAAGGGTGAACCACAAAAATCACTAAACTAATATGTGCTTAGCTCTCTGGTGGCTTGGCGCAACTTAGAGGCAGTGTGTAAAGTATTTATGCAGCACACAAACAGTAATAAAGTGAAAACATAACACAAGACCAATCCAGAACCAATTTAGAGAAATAGAGTAAATATTAATAAATACATTGATTCCAGAATGACACATATCCAATCAGTAGAACAAGAGATATTCAATTTTAATGTTTTTAGTGAAAACAGCTGCTAAAAACACAAATAACCACTCACAGTCTTCTGGTCATGCTAGACAAGGGGAAAGTCACAAGTTCAGGCTGACCACGATGGAGGGTGAGTTGGATACAGAGACCAGGGGTGTCCTGCTGAAGTGTTACCTTCTCGAAACCAGTGTGAAGAGTTCTGTTCCGTATTGGAGGGGGCCGTGAAGAGAAGGATTTTAGTGCAGAAAGCAGGTTGAGCGTCACAGATGGTCTTTGTGTTAACACGAAGATCCGCTCATCGCTGGAGCATCGAGTTAGCAGTCATTGTGGGCTGTCATTTAGGTAGTGTGAAGTGCAGGTCTCACATTGCCGGTTATTGCGGGTGGTCGCTGTTGGATCGAAGAGCAGGTCTTCCCCGAACTTCCCATTGGCAATTGTCGCTGACAGCAGTATTTTGGTGTGAACGAGCGAATTCGCAGTCGCGAGGAGCTTCAGGATTTTTACATTTTTCTTCTTGGAGGAGCATCCACTGTCGTCAGCTGAGGGTCCAGAACCTATTGGGAATCAGGACTCACTCCATCAAAGGCCAGCAGGAGGACTGAGAGAGGTCCAGGCAGGTCCAGTTGCAGCTGGTCAGCTGGGAAATTTCAAGAAGGTCTCTGAAGCTCGATGTGTCCATGTAGCTCACACAGGAGGTCAGCCTACTGACCCTTGGAGTCACTCTGGGAAGTCTGGGGTCAAGGAAAGCATGTCCAGTCTTCCTTCTTCAAACAGGACTGGTGTCAGGTTTCTTTGTGAGTGCTGTAGAGAAATACCTTTGAAGTGTAAGTGAGGCTCGATATAGCCCCTCCCCAGCTATCCTGCCAGAATGGACCATCCTATCCACACCTAAGCCCCCTTTGTCTTACTGTCTGAAAACAACGCACAAATCCAAACAGCAGAGTCATTCACATTTATGTGACCCAGGACACTGGCACGAAGGCACAGTTAGTTGAAAGAAGAAAATGCCAACTTTCTAAAAGTGACATTTCAGAATTGTAACTTAAAATCCAGCGTCATCATTAAAGAGGATTTTTATTTACAATTCAGTTGAGTGGAAACATCATATATCATAATAAACATCTTTATCTGATACCTAATAAATGTAATAAGGTAACCCAGTGTTAGTTTAAGGGAGAGGTAGGCCTTACAACAATGAAAAACAACTTTAGATATTTTTACTGCCATGACATGTAAAACCTAAGCACACCAGGCCTACTTCTTAAATTCCCTATGAGTCTTTAGGGAACCTCTCATGGGTGAATTCTAAGTATTAAAAAGGAAGGTTTAGGCCTGGACAAAGGTTTATTTTCCAGGTCAAAATGGCAGTTTAAAACTGCACTATAGGCTGCAGGGGCAGGCCTGAGATATGTTTTAAAAGTCTACTTTAGTGGGTGGCACAATTCGTGCTGCAGGCCCACTAGTAGCATTTAAGATACAAGTCATGGACACAGGTGGTACCATTTACTAGAGACTTACAAGTGAATTAAATGTGGCAATTTGGTGTATGCCAATGTTACCATGTTTGAAGAAGAGAGCACAAGCACTTTAGCACTGCTTAGCATTGGTAAAGTGCACAGAGTCCTAATGCCAACAAAAATGAGTTCAGCAAAGACAGCGGGATAAGCAAAAGGTTTGGGGGAATACTGCATCAAGGACGTCAGGTCTAACACATATATCATGATGAAACACTGGAACATTAACCTTATTCTACTGTTGTCGCTTCCTGTGTGGTACCATACTGTACAGTGCAATTTGCAGTGTAGGTAACCACCCTACATTAGTCAAGTTGTGCTGTTGTGATGGGGCAATGCCCAAATCTGGCTAAATAGTTGGAGAAATGAAAGCCTGGAAATATGTGATGAGTGCAACACATATTTTTAATTATTAACAATAAAAATTAAGATTGAATCACTAGGTAGACTACACACGCAGATTCAGTGGCTATTTTGTATTCCTCATGAGGATAAAAGAATACAACATGTACAGAATATGGGTCAAACTCGGAGATGCATAGTTGATTTGCATGTGGGGCCTGAACATACAAGAGCCCTACTTCTTTATAGTTTGTAACTGATCTATTTGGCATGGTGGTGGTCTCAAACCAGTTACATCAGGCATGTGGATGAAATCAGGATATTGGTACATTGCTATATTCCTCCTAACTACGGCCATGGGATTTCACTGTTAAAGTCTATGATGAGGGGCCTGAATAAATAAGAGCCATACCTCATCCTAGATTGTAACAGAGCTATTTGGCATGACGGTGGTCTCAAACCATTTACACATTACATCAGTCATGTGGATGAAATCAGGATATAGTTATAGTTTGGTTGCGCCTACCTGTAGCTATGGGAGTTCATAGTTAAGGCCTCAGTTGTGGGTCTCAAGAAGGTACTCTCTTAATGAGAAGTACTTTCTGCCTAGACCCTCAGTAATTGCATGACATCTAAGTTGGTTGGTGAGGGTTCGTCATAATTTTTAATAATAATCCTTCAAGTAGTACCAGTGGGTTCCCCAATAATGCTCATTCCCTTGGGTCCACCCTCTAGCCCTGATAACTTTGTGTTGATGTTAAAGGAAAAGGAAAACACCCTTACATGCTTCCTTCTACCCACCAAGTATCTGACAATCCATGTCTGGTGCCCAGTTTAACAGCTTAACCTGTCTGGTATATCCAGCAGCAGATCTGTCCAATAAGAGGTCTATAGTCACATTAAAATCCCCCCCACATATTAGCCCAGAGCAGTCTTAATTCTGCATTACAAAGAACTTGAGGTGTCCTTATACTGGGCGCATATATGATAAAAATGGTGATTTTTTGATCCCATAGATATCTTGTAACTATAAGGATTCTGCCTTCAGGGTCACTATGGTTGTCGACTGGAGCAACCACACCTCTTGCATATGAACTATAGGATGAACAGAAACTCATGGGGCCCTACCTCAGTGCAAATGTGTGTGTAGTTTTCGGATCAAGATGTGTTTCCTGCAGAAGAACTATGTCTATCAAAATAGGCTGGAAGGCAGGGTATAGCATTGCGTAACCAAAATTTGCTGTATGCAATGCTCCTTGGCCTACGTGAGAGCCCTGCATGCCTCCATTGATAATTGAGTGTGCAGGAGTCCCCTGCTGTGACCTCGGTGCCAGGGATCTGTGCACTTTCTCCACAATGAAGCAGGGCGAAAAGTTCTCTTTGCCAATGTCAGAATCCCTTTCAGAGGGACACGCGGCAAGAAGGAGCTACAGGGCCCAACTGTGGGGGTTTTACTACTGAGTCCAAGGCCCAACCTACTATGGGCCCTGAGCAACTGGGCCAAGTACCCCTTCAGCACTTGTCTCTCAGTGGTAGCTCGGGTCAAACAGTATAAGCCTTCTCGGTGGAAGGAAGATGCAGGGGTGAAACCAGGCCCACAATTCAAAATACGCTCAATAGCAGCAATAAATGATTGTCCAGCCAAATACTGGCTTTTCTGAAAAAAGGACTATTTATATATGAACACAAAGTGAAATACAACAGACGCAAATAATACACACAGATCCCCTGAGGTCAGTACTCTATTGTTAGATAGGCAGGGTCCTGAGTCCCACTTCCCTGTCTATTGGCAGTGGTTATTCCCCAATTATGAAAGGCAATATTCATGTTAGGATCCACTAACAATCCGAGTCTCAGAAAAACACTCTGACTCTTCCAAAATCAAAAGTGTTCCAGCGCCTGTAGCGCTATGAGGCATAACATGTTCTCCTGGGCACTTCGGCCCTGTGATGAGTCTTACCCGCTCTTGCAGGAGTTGCTCTACTGGAGTGTTCCACAGTCGGATGCTGCAGAGGTCTGCAGTGGCTACTGGAGGTGAGTAGCACTTTCGGCTTTGCAGGTGCTGCAGCTGGTCATCCTTGGCGCTCCCTCCAGTTTTGCAGGAAGTTCCTCTGATCCCTCTTAGGTAACGGGCGATATTGCAGGTTCCAAAGCCTCCTTCGGGGTGCAGGCACTAGCAGGTCACCACGCCGGCACCAACAAAATCAGGTCACAATCTTTGCTCTTCACGGCAGCTCCCTACTGGCTTGCGGGGTCGGCAACTTAACCTCGCATCCAGGCTATGGCCCGAACTACACAATAGTAATTCGCTCTTGTTACGGCCCCCTCTGGCATAGGGGATTGTCGACTTTACCACTCAGACAGGCTATGGCCCGATCGGCACAGCAGTAGTGCACTCTTCCTGGCGACCCTGTCTGGCACACAGGGTCACTGACTTTTACCTGCACACGGGCGATGGCCTGATCGGTGCAGCCATGGCTAACTTAACAGCAGCCCTCTTTGGCTTGCAAGGTCCCCAACTTTACCTCGCACACTTGCTACAGTCTGAACTACACAACAGTAATTCTCTCTTCACTGCTGCTTCCTCTGACACTCGGGGTTGTTGACTGTGCTCCACACATGGGCTACAGCCCGATCGGCATAGCAGTAATACAGTCTTCACGTCCGCCCCCCCAGGCATACGATGCCACCGACTTTCACCCGCACACGGGTGATAGCCCCATTGCTACAGTCACAGTTTATTTTACTGTGACCCCTTCTGGCATACGGGGTTGCCAACTTGAATCTGCACACGGGCAGTGGCCCATGCAGTGCAGCAGCCGCTTCCTCACATCTCGTTGCAGGGATCCACTCGCCAGGATCCCCCACTGGACCTCGTTCCCTCCAAGCGCTCTCCTGTTCCTCACAGGGCACACTGGTTTTGCAAGCAGACAGACACTGGTGCTCCAGACCAGGTATTCTTGGATTTCAAGGGATAATGTCCCTTCACCCAGCTGGGAGACTGGAAGACCTCCAGAAATTCTCTTCCTTGACAGACAGCCCAATTGGCTGCTTGGCAACTGACTATTTTGGGAGGCATTGAGCTCCCCTTCTTTTTGTCCATTTCCAGACAACCAAATCTGATTTAGGGACTGAGTCTTTGAAGTTTGTGCTTCCTATTAAAGTTCCCATTCCTCTGCTCTGCCCTCTATCCAGAAAGCAGTCCGTCACAGCAGGAGTGACTCCAAATCTAGCCACACAAAACCATGGGAGTGACTAGAGGTTAACACCGGGATGTTAGCCACAGTGATATATGCATCTAAAGGTTACTCCAGGGCTGAAGCTCTACTCTTTATGATTCTGATATCAGCCCCATCTCCTTCCTAAAATGTGCCCAGGCCCCTTTCCAGGGACTTCTCTCAGAATCAAAGAGCCCCCTTTGAAGTAAACCGAAGAGCCTGGCTCTTCCTTTCTCCAGTGTTCCTACCCAGCTCTCAGAAATGCAGAAATCCACAAATCTGTCTGGGGGAGTCCTCAACCTAATCATGCTCCTCAGTCAGCCCTGGGACTCCCAAAATGGGACCCAGAGTCTTCCATGTATTTTACCACTCAGAGGCACACATACATACATCACACACATATACAGCACTACATACTAACCTGATGTAGGCCAAGGGTGATTTAAGCACACAGCAGCAGAACTTTACATGAATGGGACTGTTGGTCTCACTCCAGTGACAGAGGTAAAAAGGCATGCTCAATCCTACTGATCACTACACAGTAGGCTGCCATCACCGTGTTCATGCTACTTAACTCCTAGTAAATGTGGTAGCCTTTCACCACCTTGAGGGTAGTGCTTTGGGTGCCCCTCCTGGTCCAAGAAGATCGCAAGCCATGGGATATCTTATATCATGGTGCACATGCATGATCCGTGTTCACCCATTACTAAAAAGATCAGCACAAGGGATCCAGATATTATTGCAGCAGGGGCACTCAGGTTAGGGGTGCAGGACCATCACCATGTGAGGGACTTTTCTGTCCCAACAGCCAGAGATGTCTAAATGAAGGATTTCCACTTAAAGTTCCAGTTTAGCCAAGTCTGTTTATTCAGCAACACTAATGATGTGAACATCATGGTACCTTGAGCAAACTTCAAAATCTTCACATTTTGTGCTTGACGTGGCCATTCGTTTTTCAAGTTGGGCTAGCAAAGTATTTGTAGTTTTTGCACCATCATCAATGTCTGAAATGCATTGTTTGGCTTCAGCTAAACTAGTGACCTGCCTGTCCATGTGCTCTTTCATTTGGTCTAACTGTAGGGTGACAATGTCTGTTTTCTGCTTGATATAATTAATATTTTACTTGAGTTCAAGTAATATGAGCTTCATATCCTCTTTTGCTGTGGTTGCTGCCCACCAGCTCGGGTTCATTCACTGTAGTGGCTTTTCTGCCCTTAAAGATATGCCTCACCTGCTTGATATCATATTTACCGATGTTGGATGGTGTATTGCTGTCCTGATGGCACAAAGAACGGTGCACAATAATGGGCACAACAAATTAGCAGGCAGCCAGCAACCCACAGTTCAAAAGGGATTACACCTCCCAGAGAAAGAGAAGGTCACCATGCAGGACCAAATTTGTGTTGCAATGTGCACTGTGCTCAGATGCAATTCAGCCAGTTCATACAGATGGTGCATTGTGCAAATTAGTACTAAGCATAATGATGTTTTATGATCCTTGAAGGCATTTCGTTGTGTAGGGTCATAGGGGGGAATCATCAAGTATACTCACGCAATCGCCTTAGTTTTTCACTTTGGTGCATTTTCAGGGTTGCCAGGAGGCATCCGCTGAGAGGGTGATTAACAGCCCAGTCCATGCAGACAGCAGACACAGCTAGCAGATCTAAGTGCCCAACCATGTCCCCACACCATCAGGGCCCGCCGCCCTCTGTCCTCCTCTTTCGGGCCCTACAGCATCACAACCAGTGCTCACTGTAGCAGGGAGGTCTGCACTATTGAGCCGACAGTCACTAAGGTGGACGAAGTCTTATTGTAGGGAATATGAACAGAATGATCACGGTACAGTCAGGAGAGGAAGCATTAGGCAATCATCTTGGCCAGCTGTAGGCCATGACACCCGTAAATTAGACAGTTAAGGATCTCTAATAGATATTGCATGAAACCTCCATTCAGTAACAAGAGATCAAAGGATCTCAAAGAGCTAGAGCTAGGCTGAATTAGCACAAAGGTATTACGTTGCAAGAGCTGCTGGTAAATTGCAGAATCAATAAGAAGAATACGATCAAGTCAAGGGACTTGATATGGATTAGGACAGTTATGGATGTTTTTCATTGGATCTTGTAACATGCATGTTCAAAATTCTGCTAATGATGATGGAATGTCACCCACCATCCACCTCCTCTTATGTTGTGTCAAATCTGCCACCAGGGTTGGTGGAATTAGCCCCATAAAAATCTCCAGAAAGGGCAGCAGACTTTTATTAGATGGTGAGCTTTGTGCCTCTAGCACTGTAGCATGCTAAGAAACAACACTCGCCTGTCATGAAGACAAACAATGTGGCCATGGACAGACCTCCTGTACTTTGTGGAAACATTTCCAGGTTCTACATTATGTGGCATAAATTCCACAATCTGAAATGGAGCATTAGTGGAGTTTCTGCAAAGGGGTCCTTGCCAACAGACTGCCTCTTTGGCAGAGAATGACAAATTGCTAAAGGGAACTCTATCTAGCACCTTGCTGAAGAACTCAAAATGTGGCAGATTTTCCACCACTACTGTAGAGTAGGACCAAAATTTGCTGTAATACCAGCTGAAAATTTCATTAACAAATATTCCTAGGCCAGTTTGGGAAGAACTTCTCATACAGTGAAAGGAAGAGAGAAAATATGGAAACCATAATAACCAAAGGTCACTGAAAAGTCAGGGCTGAAAATAGAAAGTGGGATAAAAAACATGCATTAATTAATATCATTAAAATAAAAGCAGAACTCAGAAATATGTGTACATTGCTTTGAGTGTCTTTAAGATTTTTTAGTGAGAATACGTACCAGGGGAAGGCCTGGTCAGGCTGAGCTGATCAACAGGTCTGCAGGAGGGATTTCCCTTTAAAAGGCTATCTTCAGATATGATTGAAAGTGGAAGAACTGATTACAATGATGTAGGAGCTGGTCTGGTGATGTTCAAATCAAGTTCCACAGACTGAGCCGAACCAGTTGATTAAGACTGCTTGCTGAGGTAAAAAGTCTCCAGGAGGAAAATATGTTGCTTGACATATATATATAGGCAGCTGTTGGTTGTGAAATACGTGGGTCATAGGAGCTACTTTTCTGATCAGTTCTTTTGATGTTTGTTATTCAAGGTCAATTATGAGTGAGTGAGTAAGGCTAGTGAGTTCAGATGAGGTTGAAACATGGTTGAATTTGTTTATTTTAAGTAGATTATTTCTTGGTCTATTAATAAGGATCAATTGAATAGAATAATGAGGGAAAGAAGTGTTGGACATGGAGTGCGTGTGATTGGAGATCAGCTTTACCTTACTGTTTCTATCTTCACTTAGTTTGTTTCTTTTATTTGTTGGACTTGTATCATGCTACTTGGTACTAGCTGTGCTTCAAAGTGTAGGTGACATTGAAAGGGGATTTGGGTGAAACACATATCGAAATACTACCAAAAAATCCAAAAAGAATCCAAATGTCTGGACCTGTACATGAGAAGATGTATTCGTTGTGGCAAAATAAATTGCAATATAACCCTTTCCTTTTCATACAGCAGAAACAGAAACTTTATCATTATTATCAGTATCTCTGTAATACCAGTGCTGAGTTCACACTCCAGATTTGAGCATAGTCTTGTTGAGCAGCCAATACTTCCAAGATTATGCTTGTGAACTGCTAAAACAACCAGACTGTATATCTGCTGGACCTCTTTGCTAAAGTGGCCATATTTGGCTGCTGGAAGTCAAATTTCACCAGCCTCCCGTTGGTAAACTGCTCTCAAACTGCCCTGTCTACCAGAAGGCAGCACTGCAGAGATTTTGAGGAAAATTAGATTGAAACTGCTCAATCAAGCAATCTGCATGAACCCCTCAGCCAGTGCACATGATGAATGCTTGTGTTAGTCCTAGTTTTTCCCATTGACCAAGTAGCAAAGGCATCCTATTCTAACCTTAAAATCCACAATGTCCAGATTTTCAACTTGCTACCCTATTCTGTAATCTAATGAATCTAAGGATATCACTTTTATTTCGTCTCTACTCCTGTTAGGTTGCAGTAATAATGCATGTGAGTTTGGATAGAACATCAAACTACAAATAGACAATTTCAAAGCCGAAATACGTATTTCATGGTCATCCCCAAAAAGTACTAATAATTTAAGGGATGAAATGTGCACATTTGTAGCTTACTTCAAATGCTCTACTCATCACGGTCAACATGTTGCATTTGCATCCCAATAGTCTTGGCTCCTGGTAATGGACTAGCAGATAGTGTCATAGGAGCACAACAAAGATATTGACTTGCACACAACATAAATCTGCAACTCCTACGGAAGAATGATGCACATTAGTATAAGCAAATTTAGCCAGAGCAAGAACTTCCACCCAATTACTTGGATGTTGTTGGACCTGCCCTCTTTGGGGGTTACCCCCAACATTTTTCCCTTCACCCTTCCTGTTTTTCTGAATTTGTTTTGTTGGTTTTAGCACTCTGTGCACTTTACCACTGCTAACCAATGCTAAAGTACTTGTACCCTCTCCCTTACACTTTATTAGCACATTTAATTTACTTGTAAGACACTAGTATATGGTACAACATGTACACAGGACCTGTAAATGAAATGCTACTAGTGTGCCTGCAGCACTCCTTTTGCCACCCACTAAAGTAGCACTTGTCTCAGGCTTCCAATGCAGCATGTAGTGCAGTTTTAAACTGCAATTTCAACCTGACAAAATACACTTTTTGCCAGGCCTAAACAATCCATTTTAATACATATAGGTCACCCTTAAGTTAGGCCCTAAAGGCCCTTTAGCATTGTATTTAAAATTTAGGACATGTAAGTTTAAGGTTTACATGTCCTGGTAGTGAAAAACTCCTGAAGTCATTTTTCACTCTTGTAAGACCCATCTCTCCAATTGGCCAAACACTGGGTTTGTTTATTATATTTACTAAGTGTTAACTTTGGGTTGGAAGCAGACAGAGATATGCTGTTTGCACTCAAATGAATTGCAATTTAAAATCCTCTATAATGCTAAAGTAGGATTTTAAGTCACAATTCTGAAAATGCCACTTTTAGAAAGTTGCCAGTTTTTTGTCCTAACCATTTGTGCGTCTGCCAGCATCCTGTGTTACATGACTCTGAACGGCTCTGCTGTTGAGGTTTGTGCATTCCTCCCAGACAGTGGCACAAAGGGGACTAGGTGTGGACAGGATGGGTCATCCTGCCAGGATGGATAGGCACGGAGCTGTGCTTTGTCCCACTTGCACTTCAAAAGGCTTGCCTCCAGCACACACAAAGGAACTTAACACCAGTCTATTGTAACCACATACATTGTGGAACCTTGACAGGGGAAGTGAAGAACCTTCCAGAACCGGATGTGGTGGTAGGACAGGGTGTCTTGCCACACACAAAGTCTGGCACCAAGTATAATTATGGGACCCACAGAAAAACTCTTCAGAACACTTCTTGACAAGTGGACATTACAGAAGAAAGACTGCCATACTGCTGAGGACTGACTTGCTGACTGAGAAGGAAGAGTCGACCGGCTTACCTTCATTCCAGGCTAACCTTGGTGACTGCAAGTATCAGCTGACTGACCCCCTATGTGATATACAGTGACAAAACAAGCTCCAGAGGCCTGCCTGCAAATGCCCAGTGGACCTGCTGCACTGGACCTGCCTGGATGTGCAAAAGAACATGCCTGAGCATTGCTGGCCTCTGCTGGCCTCTGCTGAAGGGACCCCCTGATCCCCAAGAGGCTCCTCCCCAGGTCCTGAACCCTTGGTAGGCATCATAGTGTACTCCTTTTCAGAAAAAGGGGAAAATCCTGAACTTTAGGATCCTCGTGACCAAAAAAGGACCAGTTTGCGCCAAAACGTGGCCTCCTGCGATGACCACCAATTTGAAGTTCCGGTGAGACCTGCACTTCACACTACAACAACAACAGTCTACGATGCTTAGCCTGCTTCTTACGGCCTTCTCCAACATGAACAGAACTCTTTGCCTAGGACTTAGGAAGTAACTATTCGGTAGGACTGACCTGGTCCCCGTATCCGACCCGCGCTCCATCGCAGTTGGCTTGAACTTGTGACTTTTCCCCAGTCTAGCATGACTAGATGACCATGAGTAGCTCTATGTGCTTTTATGCCTTATTTTCTACTCATTGGATTTTTGTCGTCTGGTATTATTATTTATTAAATTTGACTCTATTTTTCTAAATTGGTTTGGAAAATCTTTTGTGTGGTGTTTTTACTTTATTACTGTTTGTGTACTGCATAACTACTTTACTCATTGTCTCTAAGTTAAGACTGACTGCTTTGTGTCAAGCTACCAGAGGGTTAGGCACAGGTAAATTAGTAACTTTTTGTGGCTCACTATGACAAGGATTGTGGTTGTTGCTTGAGTGTGGCTCCCCCTGTCAACCAATAACCACATTTCTTACAGATGTTTACTAATGAAACATCACAAATGTTGTCCTGGTTTTATTAAACCTTCCTTTATGACCATATGATTGTGGATGAAATTCAGTATGCCACTTAAAACTTTCATTTACCACTTACTAAAACTGAATGAAAACATGGAAATAATAAATGTTTTTTCAAATATTATTTGAACTATGAAATGAACAGTGTTAAAACAAATGTAAATCACCACCATGACTGGTGATAAAGTCCAGTAAAGCTGTGTGATAAGGGACTTGATTAGTAGATAATGTCATTAATATCCCATGACGTTTTTTGTAGTGTGCATAAACTCTACATGTTCCACAAATTCTGCACTTCGGAAATGCCCTTAGAACTACTGTGGTGTGGATGTGATTGTTTTTGTCTTCTAGGTTTGCCATCAATTGGATTCCCTCCATCCCATCATATTAAGCTAGCATGCCCTTAGATCCCATCTTTTTTGTAAACAACAGGCAATGAAGCTTCTTTTCTTAATGTTTCTTTGAACTTGCCATTTCTGTGATCTGGTCACAAAGTAATATTGATTTAAACTCAGTGGAAAATAACTTCCATCACACTTGGTAGCATCTCATAAAAAATAAGTCTAAAGAAAAATTGTCTGTCCTCTATATATTGCCTTCAATGACCTCAGGCACCCTCACCATCATAAGTTTTTAGTCAATAATACTGTAAGCTCATCCAGCAATATTAATTTTATGGAAAAGAATGCAGCAGTCAAAACTGTCCCTCTTCTACCCGTGGCATGCTTCATCTTTTGGTAAATCTAAAGCATCACTTTATAAACAGATTTGTTAGAACAATCTGGTTGTTGTTGTTGGAATGTATTTTCTTCATAAATACTTTATATATAGCTTATGTGCGCAATTGGTGTTCTAAGTATTGAGTGTCATGTAAACATTCTCCACCACAAATGAGCAAAGCTATAAATGTCTTTATTATTGTAGGGTTCTTTGCAAACTTGCATTGCTTGCGCTTTATACTGATCCATCACCACCTCCCTGGGTAATTGGACACCCTAGGAATGAATGGATATTGAATACAGAACTTTAAGTGTAGCAAAACAGCTATTTCCTCTTAATCCTTGCAGTAACAATTTTATAAATTGTTCATGCTTCTCCAGGTCTTGCAAAATGATGAAGTTATCACCCAGAAGTATAATCCAAAACTATCCTGACAATCCTGACAGCAATGAAAATGTCATTTGTAAGGCAGAGCTAGGAAGCGCCCATGATGCCCGCTCCCTGATTGAGCTCCGTGTGAGACTGACCTTGCTGAACTGGCTGTGGATTGTGAGTAGCCCCAGTGATTCTCATGTAAACACCAGCAACATCCTGACACTGCGGAGAACTGATGAAACTCAGCATGACCTCTGGAGTTGCAGTAGTGAGTCCGCATGGTAAAACAACACCATAGATCCAGTGCAGGCAAACACACTATGGCTTTCAGTGGCCTGTATTAGTGGCTCTCCCAACAGAGACAACATTGCATGGTGCATGCGTCACAACACCTACAACGAAGAGGCAAATGGAGAAAAGAGCTGCAACACTGTAGTAAGACATGAGAACTGCTGATATTGAGCAGCAACAATCTAGGGGGTCCATTGAAACATGGCGCAATAAGGCAGACTGTACAAAATAGGTTATTAGATAAGGGGAGTGACTACCCACTTTAAGTAATAAACAAAAGCCTTTTCAGTGTGAAACACTTAAGTCACTAAATTGACCAGAGCTCAATCTCCTGGTAACTATGCCACATAGCAAACAAGCTTAACTTAAAGGCAACGTAAACTATTTATGCAGTACCAAAACAGTAATAAAGTCAAAACACAACACAAGAAAAATCCCAAACCAATTTAAAAAAATAAAGTTCAATAAATAAAATGACACCAAAATGACAAAAGTCCAATAGGGGAATTGGAGCTATGAATTATTAAAGTTTAAATAAAAACAATTGCACCAAAAAGAGTTATGTACCAATCACTGTCAACTGGTTGTATTAGACCCGGACCTAGGTGTGATTTGAGGCCAACCACGATGGAGCGTGGTCAGCTACAGTAACCAGGTTCGATCCGGTCAGAGTTTTTACTCTGGAACATAATCTAAAACATGGGAGTCAGAATCTTCAGTGAGGCAAGGCAGCAGGCTGTAGCCAAAGAGGGCTCCACAAGGCTAGCTAGCCACTGGATGAGGTCCCAGTGAAGCTGATGGTTTTTGGCTAGAAAGCTCTGAGCAGGAGAAATTCAAATGTTGCACCCAGGAAAGTTTCATCACCGGCAGGATACTGTTGGTGCCTTTACCCGGGCAAGATTTCTTGATTCACACTTAGGGTCTGATTTAGATCTTGGTGGATGGGTTACTCCGTCACAACCCTGATGGATAGCCCGTCTGTCGAAATATAAGTCCCATTATATCCTATGGGATTTATATTTCAGCGGACAGGCTATCTGTCACCGTTGTGATGGAGTAACCTGTCTGCCGAGATCTAAATCATGTCCTAAGTCACTATTCTGGAGCACAAATTTCTCTAGCAGGGCAAGGCTGCAGGCTGTAGCCAAAGATGGCTCCACATGGCTGCATACCATCTCAGCAAAGTCTCTCTACAGAAGGGTGACCATGGTAAAAAAGCTTGGAGAACCCTCAATATTCAGTGTAGCGGCAATGGACCTTGGTTGGATCAGCTTGGCAAGTATGAACCGGTCCTCCAGAGGTCTTTGGAGCCAAAAAGGTTTCAAGTACTAGGTTTTCTGGGGTGGTAACAGAAGTCCAGCCAGACACAGCCAAGGATACGAGGACCCAGAACAGCACTTGAGGGTCAGGGCTCACTCCAGCAGAGGCCAACAGCTCGGTACAGGGGAGGTCCAGTGGTAACTGGTCAGCTGGGCTGTTGCAGGAAAGACCTCTTGTAGGTTTTTGTGTCCATGTGACATGAACAGTAAGTCAGCGTTAAGACCCTTGGAGTTCACTTCTTTGTACCGGGTGCAAGAAAGAGCAGGTATTCAGGGCTCTTCTCACATCACAGAAAGCAGATTCAATCCTCTTCTGATCTTCCTCAGGTCAAGTAGTGTTCTGCAGAGAGTACTGTGAATGCCACATGTATGCTTGCCACCAGCCTGTGGATGAGGCTGACTCCTGGCTCCTCCCTAACCATTGTGGTTTTTCTCCCAGTGGTTACCATACATGTTTGCAGCATATTGTGTTTACTGTAATGCAAACAATCACATAGTACCTTTCTCTGTCGTAATCCAAGAATGTGAAACCTGTCTCCCCTTGTTCAGAGCCTGTGTGCCCATCTCAGAATTGTGGCCAGGGAATTGAGTAGTCCTTCCTCTTTGGTCACTCTAAGCAAGTTCTAGAGGCAGCTATCCTCCCAGTGGGATTGGTGCCTACTTGACTGTTGAAACAAAAGAAAGGGCCTGGGCAGGTATCATCTAACATCTGATGGTGATAGGCAAGGCAAATTTGAAGTAAATTAAGTTATTTGGGGCATCCTAAATTGCTGTCCTTACAAGGAAACAAAACACCTTACCACACATAGGCCTTTGTCTCTGCTCTAGGAGCACTTTTGATGCCTCATTCAGAGCTTGAGCGATCAGAGGGCTGCAGCTGGAGGCTAATGTATTCAGCCACCAGAGGCTTTAGGCAAGGAAGAGGTCATTTTATAAAACTACCTTTTCATCCATATTTCTTAAAAACTGACTTTACCATTGAATTGGGCTTTTAATAAATATTAAAACATACAGGTTTAATCACAACTTTGGCTGGTCCCTACCTGAGAATGCAGAATTCATATTTTATATTTCTCCCCAGTATTTCTCAATAGGCCAGCCTTCTGACAGTGAAAATAGCTTAAGAGTGCTCGTCACTGTAAGGTTATGCTAACATTAAATGTTCTAATTTTAAATACCATTTACCCTGCCTGTTAATATAGACTAGGGACTTATAGATACGTTAACAGTGTCAATTAGGAGTATCGCAATTCAACCATGTGTAAAGGGGGAGCACAGGCACTTTAGTACTGGTTAGCAGGGGTAAAGTGCACAGAGTTTAATAACCAGCAAAAGCGGATCAGGCAAAAATCTGGAGGTACGTCATGTAGAAGATAGTCATTTCCTACACTGAGACATGTTGCAGTGTGACTGAACAGGAATGGTCTGTTTGCCTGGACTCCCTTAGTTCATGCTGTAATTTGCCCATCTGTTCTCAGATATATTCACAACTCTACCTTGACAAGTGAGAATGCTCTTATACCCCAGAGGTGATTAATGTCAATGCTGAACCTTGTACCAGATGCCTCCATCAGGAAGATTACCCTCATAGTGCCATTGTGTGTCAGAGTGCTTGCTACATTAGGGTAATTTTTTGGTTTCGCCTGCACAGCACTTGCGCTGTGCTTGAGAAATCTATTGTTTTTAATATAAACTTAAAAGGGACTTACATCCCGCCGTCTCTCTTTCCTGGCTTCTCATTGGTTCCTGTGGGTGCCACTTATCTTTCTTCCATTTCAATTGGCCGTAACATATTTTCCTGCATTTACCAATGCTTGTTCCTCATCTGCTTCTCTTATCAGTTTCCCACCACCGAAATACTGTTAACATCCGCTTTGGTGGAACTATATTTTTTATAAAGTTTTGCCTTTTTCTATTGCAGCATATTTATATAACAATTTATCACTTAGAGAGAGTAAGTGATTTGCATAGAATCACACGATGTAAAGCGGCGCCGCCGAGACTTGAACCAGGATCCCCCGCTCTCGAGTCAGCAGCTCTGGCCACGGCCACTGCACCACATCCTCTCTATTCCTGTGTCATCTTTCAGGGAGCTCTTTCCTTTTCCCGATGATGATTGATGAAAACAGCTCTTTATTAATTACATAGGTGAAACCGATGCATTACCAATGCATTTTGGACTACTGATGGACCTACTGAGGATGTGGGGCATATGGATGAATTAAACCTTTGGCATAAGCATGTAAACAATGTTCGGGGATGACATTTCCTACACTGCTTACTAATAGTGCCTGAAACCTGTGTGGCATAATAGTTGTTGTCAACACCTCTCAGAGGCCTTACTTAAGCCCTAATACCTTGTGGGTGCATCACTCTTAACTGCCTCAAGTACGCGCACACTGCTATCACCCAGAGAATCACACTTGAGTAAGTGGTGTCTTTCACTTTCTGATCAGGTGCCTACCACCTCAGCCACTTAATGCTCAAGTCTAAACGGTGGCCAACGTGCCAACATCTGTTCTATGAAGCACTGGCCGGCAATAAAGTGACATCAAAAACTGAAAATTCACAACGTCAAACACAGCCCTGGAAAATATCTTGAAAAAAATGTCTGTAATTGGTTTTATTAACTCCAAGATGCACACAAAGATAACTGACCTCTCCTAGGAGTTAAAATCAGTGGCTTGTCACTGTTGATCATTAGACAAACAGAAAACTCAATATGGAGACTTTCATATTGAGTTTCCTGTTTGTCTAATTTCTATTCCACTGTGACAAGCCACACCTGGAAAGCAGAGATGTCGATCTGTACTGGTTTTAACAAGACATTGCTCTCCTTAGACATTCAGTAATATATGTGGAAGACAGATCTAGAAGGAATAATCTACAGAACCCCAGAAAAAGCAGAAAATGACAACATGCTGCAGTTACTGGTAGACCTCATTACACATATCCTTGATATTCAAGTTACAGATCTGCTTGAATTCCAAAGAGCTCACACATACAGTTAAGGAAAATGAATGAAGAGACTGAACAGAAGAAAGAACTGGTGCCATTTGAAGGTAATCCCATATTCTTCCCAGAAAACTACTCACCAATACGAAGTGCAAGACATTCCTAACATTGAGGCTAAAGCTAGTCATCTCAATGGGAAGATGAACCCACCCCCTTGCATAGGCACTTCATGAATGCCAACTAGACATATTCATTAGACCAGGGATCCCCATTTTTTTCTGAGCGACTTGTTCAATAAAAATCATCCAGAGCTACTAATATTATTAGTGCCATAACAGTGATCACATCCGACAAGATTACATTAGTGGACACTATATTTAAGATTACTGTGATATGGCCTGGTTCCACGTTCCATGTTCTAGCGTGGAACACAATTCTGCGATCAATAAATTTAGGAAATTTGTTTGGGGGACATCTTTCAAAGTCAAGTCAGATCATAAGCCTCTGAAAGAAATTTTTGAAAAGAAGGGTCTTGACGCCATCTCCTCGAGGATCAGGAGGTGGGTCATATCGTTGCAGGAGTTTAATTTCAATTTTGAATATATTCCCGGGAGTACTAATGTCTCTGCTGATTGCCTCTCGCGTTTAGTGGACACTGTGGACTCAGCGGAGCAGTCGTGTGAGGTGGGACAAGATGAAGAGTTTGATGTTAGTGTGTGTGACATCACTTTAGGTGTGATAAAGGAAGATGTGTGGAAGGAGGAATTGAATAAAGACTCTGAACTGTTGGGTGTGATGGAGCTGTTGTCACAAGACAAGGGTAATAGCCTGGGGAAGCCCTGGTCATCGGTGTTTAATGAGTTAGCCATTGTTGAGGGCGTCCTAACTAGAGGGACAAGGCTAGTCCCACCTGAGAGTTTGAGGAACAACATTATCCAGATGGCACACGAGGGACACATGGGTATCTCTAAAAGAAAAGAACGCATCAGACAGGATTTTTGGTGGCCGGGTTTAGACCTTATGGTGGAACGTGCGTTCCGGGATTGTGTCCCTTGCACTTTAAGTGATAAGGTTCTCAAGCCCAGACAGCCACCTATGGTTTGTAGGAGATTACTCATGCGTCCTTGGGATGAGGTGGCCATTGACATTGTTGGTCCCCTTCATGGAGAACATCAAACACCTTATTTAATTGTGTTGATGGATTTATACTCTCGGTGGATTGAAGTCAGTTCAGTGAGAGACATCACAACACAATGCATAATTAAATTCTTAGATTCTATATTTAAACGTGAAAGCTTTCCAAACTCACTACTTTCGGACAATGGTCCACAATTCTGTTCTCATGAAATGGAGGATTATTTGGCGAAGTGTGGTATTGAACATAAAAGAATATCGCTTTATCATCCCGAATCGAATGGTGCCATTGAGAGAATGAACAAAACTTTGAAGGAAAGCATCCAACTGGCAAGAGTTAACTGTTTGAACTGGAAGGCTGAGTTACAAAATCGCATTTCAGCTTATAGATTTACACCACATTCAACAACTGGGAAAACACCTTTTGAATTGTTCAAAGGAAGGTCTTCCAATACGATTCTATGTCCAGGGTGGATGATTTTAGATAAAGGTCTCAAGAACAATGACATAGGTGAGTGGAGAGACAAGGAACTAGCTCTTCAACGAAAAAGGAAGGTCTATCTAGATGCTCGCCGTTCTTGTAAGGCTATTGAGTTCAAGGTTGGGGACAAGGTCAAAGTTAAAGCTCCTGTGGGGTGCCAGAACTGGTCCAAATTTACTGCTACAAAAAGTGTGGTTAAACTTTTCAAAAATGCTGTCAAAACTGATGATGGTCGTATTTGGAACCACAGTCGAGTTGTTCATGTTGGGGTCAATAACGAAAACATCTCGTTGCATGGGTCTAATGTAGGAATTTCTTCTTTTACCCACTCTGAATATGTGCCTACTCGCAGGAGTATTAGAGTCTGCAAAAGCCCAAGTTATCTTCACGATTTTTTGAGATAACGATGGTACATTTGCCATGTTTCTTCATACATACCATGTTCTCTCTCTCTTGTGAATTTTAGGGGAATGAAGGATGTTGGGTTTCATGTTTTCGTATTGATGTTTCTGGTTGTTACTTTATTGTAAAAACATTTCAAATGTAAGAGGGAAGAAGTGTGATATGGCCTGGTTCCACGTTCCATGTTCTAGCGTGGAACCAGGTCTACCGGTGTTCTGAGGTTCGGCAGTTGGCGAGTTGGCTAGCTGGTCGATGGATGGGGTTGCTTTAATAAACCCTCTTATCAAGACTAACCTGATGTCCTGGTGACTTTATTACAATTACCAGCATGATCACCTTAATGCATCAGGCATGAGCTACTCATTGGAGGAGTCTGAGCTAGACCCATTGACAGGGGATTTGACAGGGTGGAACTGGAACAAATTGAGCAATCAATATTGAGATATAAGTCTGCTTATAAAGAGAGACTCACAAGACAGAGTTAAATAATTGTGATGGCTTACTTATGAGAAAGTCCTCCTTGGGAACAGGTGATATGCAATGGTTTCCTTTAGTTATCCTCCCATTCCATAGCCCTTTCCCTAGGACCTTGCAGGATGCTGGGTGGGACTGCATGAACAAGCTGTCACTGCTACATTATCGACCAATGGTTGCAACAAGGTGGATATCCCCATATAAACCATACCAAGATGTTGATGCCTATTTCTCCCATCCTTGCAGCGCATGACATGTCTTCCTATTCTCATTCTATTCCTAGTTGTCATGGGCTTGGTTTTACTGCCTAAGTATTCTGCATTTGGTGCAGTAGGCAGACTCTTCGGATTTTCTATGCCCTACTCCTGTATATGTTTTTGCTGCCATGCATAAGGATGTCTGTAGGAAATTACCATCTTTGGTGTGATATCCCCCCAAATGTTGCCCTTTTTTTACTGACATTAGAACTCTGTGTATTTAACCCCTGGTAACCAGGAGTAAAGTGCCTGTGCTCTCCCTTTAGACATTGTTACATTGGTTTATGCCTAATTGGCATATTTAACTTCACTAGTATGGTGTAGAAAATGCACACTTGGCGTGGAAGTTAAATGCCATCTGAGGTGCCTAATGTGCTATCCACCGAGCAGTCCTGTAAAACATGGCTTCAAGCCTACCATGTGTAGCTATTTGAAAACCTGCTGTCAGACCTTTTAAAATAACCCTTTCTGTCAGTGAGGAAACACTGATTTTAAATATTAATAAGTCACTCCTAACTACCCCTTGTTGCCCACAATGTAAGATACTGGATATTTAAAAGTGGAACATGTATGAAATTATAGTTGCAATTTTCCTCTAGTGACTAGCCCCCAAAAGCTATTTTAACTTGCAAAGCTGTAGATAAATCCTAGAAAATGTCAAAGTACAGCTTATAAACTAATCTGTAACATTTGACGAAAATGGCTAGCCCATTCATTCAAAGACTTGTTCACATATTTATTACAAATCCAACTCATTGGAGAAGTTAATTAATTTATACATGTTTAAGAAAAGTAACTGTTAGAAAGTTACCTTTTCCCTAGCTGATGCTCTGGGAGGCTAATTGGCATTAGCCTGCCAGCAGCTGCCCAGCCAGTCCTTGACCTTAATGAGGTATGAAAACTGTTCCTGTTTCTGTAACTTTTCCAAATGCATGCATTTGCTTTTGACTCTTTCCTTACTTGGTTCCTTGGGTTTTGCCAACCCAACAGGCATTGTGGAAAACAAATTGCCTGCTAAAGTTTCTCTGTCATTATCAAATATAGACATTATTTCAGGTAATCTGTGAGGGGGTGCAATGGCCTAGACCTGGTGATGGGATGGGCTGGGTTTGGTGCATATGACCCCTACCAGCTCCGGCAGGACAGCTGGGGAGGATTCAGCAACTTCATTAACTTGAAAGAGGCAGAGGTGAGGCCTCGCAATTCATAGGTTAATGTACAGTGAGACCTGGAAAAGGGCCAACTTTTCTCCTCCTCAGCTCCACATTAGCCAGGTTGGCTCCAAACCCAGTGAGAGCGAAGATACCCACAGGACCAGTTTGGAGTGAAGACAGGGAAGGAAATTGCTCAGTTCCCTGGCCATACTTCTGAAGGGGCGCAAGGACTATGCTTAAGGGAGGAAGGGTTCCTCCATTTTGGATTTTAGGGGTAAGGTGCAATGTGGGGATATTTATGGTAGGGCAGACAGTAACTGCTGAAAAAGTAGGTAGTGTTACCCCTGGGAACCTTGACCCTATTGGTTACTGAGTGCCAGGAGACACTCTACCCATTCGCTAGTACAAACCATAAATGTGACACCACAAGGATCTCTCTTCAGAACAGTTTCTGGACCTTCACAATAATGAACAGGACTGGGCCCTGTTTGCTGTAAGCTGAGAGAAGCTGTGAAGGACAGGATTTATTCCCTCTTATAACCAGGACAAATTATGTGACATTGCTTAGATTCCCACAGTTGGCAATATGTCATGAATTAATGGACATTATAGATCTAAATGAATATGGACATAGATGGCTGGTGACAGCCTTAGCTTTTCACGCCTTTGTCGACGGCGTCACCAAGACCAAACTTCCAGCAATCCATCCTCAACAAGCTCCTTTTCAGCTACTGCATTTTGCATTACACTGCTGAAGTGTTTCTACTTCCATAAAAGTTTCCAAGTGAGAAGACCTTTTTGACCAGCAACGAACTTGCCACCTGTGTCCGGCCTGCGCTCTTAACTTTCACCTTAGTACCAGTCTAGCTCAACCAGATGATCGCAGTTGGCACTTGACGCCTTGGACACTATTTCTATTTCAAACTTTCAAAATTCATATCTTCCATTCCCTTTGTTAGGTTTTTGTCATTTTGATGTCATTTTATGTATTAAATTATCTGTCTTTCTAAATTGGTTTGGGATTTATCTTGTGTGGAGTTTTTACTTTACAATTTTTTGAGTTCTGCATAAATACATTACACATTGCCTCTCTTCTCTGTGCCATAGCTACCAGAGGGCTGAACTCAGGTTTCATGAGTGAAGTTTGTGGTTCACCCTAACAAATTTGGCAGGGAGGTAGATGTTGGTTCAAGGAAGTGCCTTTTGCTTATTTGGTGTAAATCCGTTCAGTAGTTTCTGAGAAATGTAAGTTTGAAATTATGGTGATATCTCTGGCCACAGACATTTCGCTGTGGTTTCGCGATTAATCGCAAATGCACACGCCAAAGGGAATGCTCTGATTGGCTGGACGGAACCTGAACAGAAAGTTGCAGTTGTCATTTTATTGCTTGGGAACGGTTACTGGGGCTGAAAATCTGTGTGAAAGCCCACATAAGGGGTCAGCGTGGAGATACTCTGACCCCATGATTGAGAAATGGAGGTGTTAGTGACAGAATTATATGTCCAAAAATGATTTTTTAATGGCGCGCAATATTTGTGATGATGCCGCGACCGACAGTGCGGCCCCCGTGTACCATCATGGGGACATCGCGACTATCAATGTCTCCGCAAATATTGGTGAAAATATTTAAAAAATGTATCACTGAATCATTAGTATGCATTGTTATAGAGATATTGATAAATGTTTTTATAGAGTTATTTATACAGTGAGTTATCTACTGTGATGGTTAAAATTAATTATATAGTTATAATTTTTTAATGTGGTGGTGGCTTTTGAAATCCTGCTTTTGCTTTCCTCTTTCATGATGTACTCGCAAGGATTGCTATGACCGACGTCATCGCAATCTCCGGCCTCACTGCGAAAACGGAAAATAGGTTTTAGAGATGGTTGTTCTAGAAATACAGTAGAAAAACATGAGTTTGAAGTGTACAATAATAAACCTCTAGTGTGTAGAATACTGTAATGTGTGTGCATATTTGTGTTTTCACTTTATGGGAAAGGCTCGATCGTCACGGTCAACAAATGTCATGGCGGTGTCCCGAATAACCGCAAAAACTGAAAATAGGTCTGAAAGATGGTTTTTAAACAAACTTTGTAAAAAATGTGAGTTTAAACATGCTTTAAAAAAGTATGTATATAGTAATATGTGTAGGGCAATGTTCAGAATAGATTTTTTTTACATATTATTTTTGGATGTGTTGGTGGCCATTGAATGTCTGCTTTTGTTTTCCGTGTTCGCGACATGTCCTCAGGAATCGCAATTACCGCCGTCTCTGGAGTCACCGCGAAAACGGAAAATAGGTTTTGGAGATGGTTCTATATAGACTATCTAGAAAAACATGACTTTGAGAATACTGTAAGAAACCCCTAGTGTGTAAAATGTTGTAGTATGTGTGGATATATGTGTTTTAGACTTTATGAAAAAGGCGCAATTGTCGCGGTTAACAACGTCATTGCGACATCTCGAATAACTGTGAAAACGGAAAATAGGTCTGAAAGATGGTTTTTAAAGAAACTTAGTACAAAAATATGAGTTTAAACATGCTTTGAAAGAAATATGTATATAGTAATATGTGTGTGGCAATGTTCAGAATGGAGATTTCCACATATTATTTTTGGAAGTGTTGGAGGTCATTGAATGTCTACTTTTGTTTTCCATTTCTGTGACTTGTCCTTGGGGATCGCAACGTCGTCGCAAAGATCCCCAAAAACTAATGAAAAAAAAACCTTTAAAAAAAACTTCACAATATTTCGGGTACTAGGGTGGCTCTGACAAGAGCTGTTGTGTTGGTTGTGTGTATATGGCTGCTCTCCAGAAGACCGGATGCAGAGTTTCATGTTACTTAGAAATACCTTGTTGCCTTCATCTGTAAAGTGCACTCCATAATTTCTGTAACCTCCATGCATGTCAAAACACAGATTGTTGTTATAGATACAGCCCATGCGGTGGTCTCCGAGGCATGCAGAGCGTTATAGTTAGGAATTAGTATTTAAAAAACCTTAGAAATTCACTGAAAAAACCAAAGGTTACAGGAGTGTTATAGTTAGGAAACAGAATTTAAAAAAAATAACCTTAGAAATTCACTGAAAAAACCAAAGGTTGCAGAGACGTTATAGTTAGGCTGACATTTTACTCGTACAAAACCAGAGAAATTCAGCAGTTATAGTTAGCTGACCTCACATATTACATCACTCATGACATGGTCAGTGACATCACTGATGGCATCACTGATGACATCTCAAATGACAACACTGATGACATCATCCATGGAATTTCTGATGCACCAACTCACACCCCAATATAACCTTTCATGCACCCACTCCAATTTCTACATTCTCAAAACCATTGGCACACCCATACCAGTACTTATACACCCACTCACTGATTCATAAATCTTTACACACATACACTCATCCACCCATACAGCCACTCATACACCAACTCACTCACTAATACAGCCAATGATATATCCACTCATAGACCCATACAGTCACTCACACACAGTCTGTCACTCACAGAACTACTCACACACCTACTCACTCACCTATAGAGTCAATCACACAGCCATTTACTCACCTATACAGTTATACACACACCCACTCATTTATTCATACCGATACTAACACATACTCACTTACCTATACAGTCAATGACACAAGCACACACTCACCAATATGGCCACTCTTGCAATCACACAGTCACACATGCAGTCACTCATATACTCCAACATTCACCTATTCAGCCTTTCACATATGCAGTTACTCACTCATATTCTACTGACACATCCATTCACTCACCGATGCAGTCATACACACACTTACTCACCCATGCAGTCCCTTACACACACACTCACTAACCCATAGAGCCACTATCTCACCCACGCACTCATCCATACAAGCAGTTACACACTCCCTCACCCACTCACACAGACATTGAGACACCTATACACGTACTGAGACAACCAATCACTCACTCATACAGAAACTCACGTACCACTCCCACACCAATACAACCACTTAGACGCCAACTGCCAGTCAGATACAGACATTCACACAACAAGTCACTTACCCATACATTCATTGAGACACTTAATTATTCACTTATACAGTTATTCATGCACCCACTGAATCATCCAATCAGGCACTCATATACTCACTCATTCACCAATACACCTTGGTATGTATATTTAACACTCATAAACTTTTTTTAAATACTCACAGTCAGTGGATGATGTCATCAGTGATGTCATTTGAGATGTCATCAGTGATGTTGTGAGTGATGCCACTGACCATGTCATGAGTGATGTAATATGTGAGGTCATAAGCAGTGCATTGCAGGGGCACGAGTTATAGTTAGCCGGCCCCATTCCCTGGGGCCGGCACCAATTTAAAGGAAGAGGGGGCGCACTACATCTCAGCCCTGGGGACCCCAACCCCCCAGGGCCCAGTGTTGTGTAGTTTCCACTAATCAGCAGGAACTGCACGTTTGCGGATTACATAAACTTAGGATGGTGCCAGACTGATTCCAGGCACCCCGCAGGATATGTTGTGCCTTGGACCAGCTAGCTCACAGTGCCACCATTAGCCCCCTAACCTGAGAGAGGGAGCGAACAGTTCTGGCAACTACAGAACATGACAACCCTGCTCCCTCAGAAATTGTGGTGATAGACCTAGAACGTTTTGCTCAGTCACTCGTGCTCTCTTTCACTCAGAGAAATATATAAAGAATACACGAAGGGAGGTTTTTCAAAATAGTGATTCTTGTCTAGAAAATATGTGCTGCAATGATTAAAAGTTATAATGAGTGTCAAAACAGTGAATAAAACAAAATAAAACAAAGAGTTCCACTATATTGTTGAGACAACATATATGAATTGGCATACAGTATTATAAGAATCTAGCACACTCCAAAAAAGCAAACCCTAACCTATGTGTCTAGGGTGTGAATGTACGGTCTGCCAAGAAACCCCCTTATGGATGATCTAACACCTTTACCTGGTGGGTAAGAATGTAGGACCCCATCTTGGTCATGGACTGGACACCCCTCACAGAGATGTCAGTCAGCTGCTAGATGAAAGCTTCAACATGCAGGGACCTCTCCAAGTCAGCAGAAGCATCCCCTCTGAGTGTCTTTGGTAACAACAGGATATATACAGAAAAGGGCATCCTTGCCTTGGGCTGAGATTTGATCAGGCTGCCATTGTTTGGCAGATAACTCTGCCGCCATATGAATGTAATAACAAACATACACATTTGTATCACGCATGTGAGGGCCATGCACATAATGCTAAGGCAGTGTGATAGTGTACTCATGAAGTTCTTTGTGTCAGCAAGATTGGTGTTTCTTAGAAACTAACCTAAGTGTTGCAAATGTAAATGTGTGCCAAAAGTCGATGTGACAAAGGAAGGCAACTTTAGGAAGGGACCGTGTACATGTAAATGGCCACTATTTCCTACCAGACCTAACTCGGGCACATGACACCAGCACCAAATTGAAGGAGGTGGGGGGCATGCTGCCCCTCTCCCTGCCTGATTTCGGCCTTACAGACCCCATCCCCAGGGCCTGGCACTAATTTAAAGCAGGATGGAGCATGCACTCCGTCCCAGGGCTGATTTCGGCACCTGGGACCCCATCCCTGGCACCAATTTAAAGGAGGAAGAGGGCACATGGCCCCCTCCATGGGCTGACTTTGGCACTGGGGGACCCATGGCCCAGCATAATTCGGATGGGGAAGGGAGCACCCAGCTCCCCTCCCCAGGCCCATTTTGGCCCGGGGACCCCATCCCCCAGGGCCCAGCACCTTAAAGGTGGTTGCCCTGGTGCCCACATAGGGCACCCACCACACTATTATTTGGGAATGGGGGAGCCCCTGCAGCCCCAGCCAGCTCCCCATATCCAGCAGGAGCTGGCATTGCCCCCGCCCAGAATAATGCTGCGCCCTCAGGGTCGGGGCAATATTTCGATCTGTTAGCAGTGACGCGGGCAGGGAAACCGATCTAAAATCGGTTCCCTGTAGGCGGAGCATTTTTAAAGCTTCTGCCAGCTGGGAGCATACTTGGTGTTTGCTCCCAAGCCAGTGTGGGCAGGTAAACCTCTATGTCCCAGGGTTGGGCGCCTCGGGACATAACCAGTGAGCTGGCCTTGGTGGATGGGATCCCCAGGGCAATTAATGGCTCATGGCACAGGACCATGTAACCCCCCACCCTTAAAGGAATCGGCCCCAAGGGGGGGCTATCCCAGACCTTTCCAGGATCTGGGAGGGAAGCCCTCTCCCCATATTATTTTTTTGGGGCCCTTGGAGTAGGCTCCTTGGGCCCTTTAGAATTTATGATTCTTTTTCACCCATAATTTCACAGAAACTACTGAATGGATTTACAGGAAATTTCAAAAAGCACAATCTGCGGACCAAGATCTAGGTTTCTGCAGAATTTGGTGTATTTCCGTTCAGCAGTTTTTGCTGTAACCCAGCCTAAAGAAGTATGTGGAAAATTAATTGGAATTTTGATTTTGGGACCCCCCTTTTTTCTCGTCCCTTGCTTGACGGATAAACCTGACACTTTCAATGTACAAACTAGTCAAAAAGTAGCACCTTTTTGTAGAGTTTTGTGTAGATTCGTCAAACTGTGCCAAAGTTATTAGCAACGGAAAAAACACTTTTTCTATGGAAAAGCAGACCTAACTATACCTACTTATATATTACCCGGTTGCGTTCGCCACTGGTAGTTATAGTTAGGTAAGCTGTTCCATGGAAAAGGCGTTTATGTGTTGCTAATAACTTTACCCCATTTGATGAATCTCAACACAACTTTTCAAAAAGGGGCTACTTTTTGACTAATGTGCGAATGAAAAGTTTGGTGGTGATCCGCCAAGCGGGGGGTCCCAAATCACAAGATTCCCATGCATTTTCCATAGACTTCTTTAGACAAGGCTACTGCTAAACAGAATTACACCAAATTTAGCAGGAAGCTAGATCTTGGTACTCAGATTGTGATTTTTCTGATTTGGTATAAATCTGTGAAGTATTTTTTGAGAAATAAAGGTTAAAATATATATAGATATATGGACAGTTGGTGTTCAGATATGCTCTGATTGGCCAAAAAGGGGACTAGTCAATCCTGATTGGTTAGTTTCAACCGGAACAATATGTTTTGGCAGCCATTACAAGACTCAGGGACTTGGTCCCTGTGTCCTGTAAATGAATTTAAAAAATATGTAAAGCTACAGAATGAGCACACCCAGACCTCCAGGTTATGCTATTAGCAGACAGGATCATGAGGTAAAGGTTGGAGGGGGAGTGGCCATTATCTATAAAGAAGAATTAAGATGCATTGTTTCACCTCTGACAGTAACCAACTGCGACATAATACAATTCAGTATTGCACTCTCTCCCACCTGTACATTCTCAGGGATTCTCGTCTACAGGCCCCCAGGACCATGTAGCACATTTCTAGAGATCTTCCCCGATCTTATAGCTAGTACCATTGCTAGTAAAGGAGGTGTGACCGTGCTCGGTGACCTTAACTTTCATTTAGATGAACATAATAACGCACCCACCATTAGACTCTTACAAGATATGGAAGCGATGCAACTCACTCAACGTGTGGAATCTGCTACACATGTAAAGGGGCACACACTTGACTCTATCTTCTCCAATGACTCCAAAATTTAGGTGGATACACCTATACCAGTTCTGTGGTCAGACAACTTTTTATCTCACTTGCTTTGACAAAAACACCTACACAAACAGTAGTTCATAGCATTATGATCACAGGCAGGAAATGGCCTAGACTCATATCGGACAGCATGGTTAACTCCCTAGAATCACACATCCCCATCTTGACAGGAAGACTAGATGATGCCGATATGATATGGTCTGATTGGTTCAATCAAGCGGCTGAACTTTGTATTCAGAAAGACAGTCCAAGGGTTTACCGGACTTGTAAAAAAACAGCATGGTTCAACAATCACCTAGCCTCCCTGAAAAAAAACTACAAAAAAATTGAAGGGAACTGGAGGAAAACATATGATCCTATTCTCAAGTGTCAGTATAAAAAGGCCATCAGACATTACCATAATGAAATTAAACAAGCTTAAGCTAAGCACTTCGAGGAAAAAATAAATTCAGCTCTCAACGGTTCTAGAGAACTTTTCAAGATCATTAAATCTCTCACCACCATAGAGCAAGAAGTTTCTCCTCACCAATCCTCAAAGGAGAAATGTAACAAGCTTGCCACATTTTTCAAAGACAAGGTGGAACACATCTACAACTCTCTGCAAGGGAACAGTCACCTAGACAGGCAAGATTTCCTTCTAGGAACTGACGACCTTATGGGACAGGTCACAGGACCAGTATTAGACCACTTTCCTGTCTTAAGTAAAGAAACTACTGGCCTGATTTGCGGAATATTAAACCAGGCTCTCCCCAAGACCCTGTACCCCCATATATCCTACTTCAGGGTGGGGATACCACACTGTCCACCACAGCAGAGCTTCTATCGCTATCTCTTACAAAAGGGATAGTTCCCAAAAAGTGGAAGCATGCTATAGTCAAACCTTTACTGAAGAAGCCCCACTTAAACTCTGCAGATCTGGGGAACTTTTGCCCCATATCACTATTACCTATTCTAGGAAAAATAGTGGAAAAGCACATTAAACATACCCTATTGCAGTTTCTGGAAGAGAATAATGAATTACATCAGACCCAAATGGGATTCAGGCCGCAGCATAGCATGGAGTCAGCCCTGTTGGTGGTCACTGAGGAACTCAAAGGAATACTCAATCAGGGGGGTGTCGCCGCAATTCTGCTTCTCAACCTCAGTGCAGCTTTCGACACTGTGGATCACAATACCCTGACGCATAGGTTGAAGGAGGCAGGCATTCAGGATAGCGCCCTACAATGGCTATCCTCGTTTCTAAGCGACAGTTCTTTCCATATAATGGAATCTACGTACCTTTCAGATGTGATGCAGATCACATGCGGAGTCCCACAGGGATCCGCTCTTAGCCCCACATTATTTACCCTTTACATGCAGCCATTGGCCAATATAGCTCAGGAGTTTGGTTTATCAATCGTATCTTACGCAGATGATATGCAACTCGTAGTATCGGTGACGGAGGGCCCTAAGTCCAATTAAAGCCAATTGGTTCCCTGCATGGAAAAAGTGACCATATGGATGGCCAGCTGCAGCTTAAAGCTGAATGGCGATAAAACTGAACTGATGTTCCTGGGAAATAACCCTTTGCCCCGGGCCACAATCAGCTGGCCACAAGAACTTGGTACTCCCCCCACTCCCAAAGAATCTATAAAAAGTTTGGGGATGTGGCTGGATCACAATCTCTCTATGGAAATACAAGCAAGGAAACTAGCAGCCACCTGCTGTGGGATACTCTGCATGCTTCGCAAGATTCTAGCCCTTATCTCTGAACAGACTCGGAGAACCGTGGTACAGGCCTTGGTAGTCTCTCGACTGGACTACGGTAACTCCCTCTATCTGGGTTCTCCTAAATATGTGGTGAACAGACTGCAGGTGGTCCAAAATGCGACAGCTAGGATACTCCGAGGAATACCCAGACAAGAATCAGCGAAGGCCTCATTGAAACAGCTCCATTGGCTGCCCATCCAAGCCAGGATCAAACTCAAATCTCTATGTCTGGCTCACAAAGCCATGAACAACAAGGGCCCAGCCCTGCTTAGAACACTCATCACCCCATACGTGCCTAACAGGTCTCTTAGATCATTGTCAGACCTTCTCATGAAGTCATCAAGGATAAAAAGATCCAGATGGGGAGGAAGATCTTTTTTGCATCTGGTCCCGAGGCTTTGGTACTCCTTGCCCAAGTAAATGAGCCTGCTAAGAGATGAGCTCAGCTTCAGAAAAAAACTAAAGACGTACTTGTTCCCATGATAATCCATTAAACACTTCGCACAACACCGCCTCTCCGCAGCGCTGGGAAGCCCGTGGGCAGCTATGTGCTATATAAATCACTCAAACATAAACATAAAGGGCATGTGTGGGGGTCCCAAAGGAACCCCTATTTATTAGCCGGCCACAACAAGGTCAACATGCTGTGGCAGCCGTTACAGGACTCTGGGACATAGTCTCCATTGAAATGCATTGTGGTGTAGAGCAGGTTTTGAGAATCACAAAAAGAAGCACGTAATAAAGGATGATAACAGATTTTAGTTATAATATAAATCATCTGTTGGTGGTCCCATTCTAATTTTAGGAATTGTAGTGTGTACTAAGGTGATTTTACCCTGTGAAATATGCTGTCCTTCTGCTGGGGTTTCATGAATAATCTTTGAGCGAAAACTATTTTCTCTTGATTTTCTCATAGAGTTTATGGGGGGTGCTTCAGAAGCTGAAATAAGAGCATATGTTCTGTAAGTTCTCACTATCTTTCTCAGCCATGTGAAAATAAAGTCTGACATTCTCAGTAAAATATGTACTTTCATCAGGAGCAGCCTGTCAGTTGATTTCCCTGTGTGCTACTGAAGCCTCCCAGAGTGTTCTAAAGAATGACTAGCGCACTAATAGTCCTAATTATGACAAAAGTGTGACAGTCCTGATGCCATCTTGATTGACTCAAACTGGTAAAACATCAAACACTTAATTTAGAAAGGAACAAAATAAGGGGGATACTCTTGTCATAGAAATTATGGTTATTGCTGTAGAAAGCAAAATTTGGACACATTTTAAATGAGTTCTCAAATATCTTCCTCTTCTATTTCATTAAAACAATCTGATATGCAGACTGAAACATGCACTTTGAACACCAGCAGCAGGCTGCGAGGTGATCAGCAGCTTCACTACAGTGTTCTAATGAGCAGCTAGAGTGCTAACATTCTGATTTTATGTGGCACATCAGAACACCATCTTGATGAAATCGAAGTGTAAAACTGAAAGCATTTTCTATTGAGGATACTGTAGTAAATGAGGAAATTAGGGCGCTTAATAGCAAAAATGTCTCCCAAGATGGCCACCAGAGAAAAAAGAGCCCAAATGTATCACAAATATCACCCAAATGTAGCACATTTAGCCAAATGACAGAAGTGTGCATAACATTTAATTTTTTTTTTTAGTTTTATGTAGTTTTATACTTGACCAAAAGCTATTAGAGTGCTTTACATGAGCATCAGTTACATTACACAAGGACACATTAATTTTGGTTTTAGGCATGGGGAGATTAAGTGATTTGCCCATAATCACAGGATGTTGAGCCAACGCTGAAACTCAAACCTGGCTCCCAATTTGAAAAGTTGACAGCTCTAAAACGCCACATCCTCTTGCCTAAGTGCAACAAATAATCAAGTGTTCAAATAGATAAAAAAACATAAATATAGTGTTGGACTTGGCCCTTTTTGCAGGGTCATCCCAGAATTTTTTGCCTTCCTCCTGCTTTTTTGTCTGACCTGATGTTTGTGGTTTTATGACTCTGGGCACTTTATCACGGCTGATCAGTGCTAAAGTGCGTGTGCTCTCTATGGTAAACTTGGTAAGATTGGTCTACACCTGTTTAGCATATTTAATTTACCTATCAGTCCCTTGTACAGTGGTATCCCATATACCCTGGGCCAGTAAATTAAATGCTACTGGTGGGCTTGCAGCTCTGCTTGCGCCACCCACTGAAGTAGCCTTTCAAACCTGTCTCAGGCCTCTCCCACTGCAGGGCCTGCGCGCACAGTTTACTGCCGCTGAGACGTGGCATATAAAGTGGTTGCCAAGTCAACAACTCCCCTTTTACTACATATCAGTCACCCCTAAGGTAGGCCCTAGCTAGCCCTATGGGCAGGGTCTGGTGTAATTAAAAGGTAGGACATGTGCCTTAACTGTGTGGCATGTCCTGGTAGTGACAAACAGCCTATTTGGTGTTTCACTGCTGTGAGGCTGCACTCTCAATATGGATGCATTGGGGATTCCCTGATATGTGCTTTAGTGGTAATTCCTGACATGAGAGGGGTAGCTTAACCATGTGTGGTATAATTGGAATAGTAGTGATAAATCCTGTTTAATGGTGAAAGCAGATTTGTTATTACTATTTTAGAAATGCCACTTTTAGAAGTGGGCATTTCTGTGTGCTATGTGTCTCTATGCCTGCCTGATGTGTATTGACCGTCTGATTCTGACTGACTGGGGGGGTTGAGGTGTGTCCTGCCCTGCCTGGGTGACTCAGCGCTAGGCTGAATAGGCCTGGACTGCATTTGGAGTGGTGGGAGGAGTAGAACCTGCATCTGAATAGGGCTGTGCCTGCCTTCCACAAAGCTGGCTCCGCTCCCTGTGGTGTATCTGGGGTCAAGGCTTACACTAAGAATGGAGGGTAATGTGCACTGATAAATGTATTTTTAAAGTGCCCCCAGAACTGGTTTGGACTGAGCTCAGAGCCCTGTGCCAGGGGAGAACAAAGACATTGGGACTATAAGTACTGGGGCTGTGACCCCATGTCTGTTGAGCTGGAAGAGGAAGCCACTGCATGGAGTACCGCGTGCCAGGAGGAACCGCCGTGAGACTCAGTGACTGCCTGCTGGGTGGTTAGAGGGACTGCCTTCTGCTAAGGGGCCCTGCGTGCTGGCCTGCCTGTGCCCTGTTCTCTGGACCTCTGCTAGAGGAAGCGTAGCACTGCACGTGTCCAGCCTTCATTTCATGGTGAAGTACAGGTGAAGTACCTTGTTTTCCTGATTACTGATGTGGAGCGCTGTCCACAGTTGGAAGGACGCTTCTCCCTTCGTATACTAGGGCGCTTTATTTTGTACTGAAGAGCGCATGGTGGGCGCCCTCAACTTTATTGTCTGAGCCAGAGAAGTGGGCTTCATCTATCCAATATGGCGGGCACAGAGAGTAATCGGACCATGAGGAGAGGCCGTCCAGCAGGAAGCCCCCTGCAGTCACCAGAAGCCAGACATTGGTGAACAGCAGCGTGGCTGAGCCTGGTTATGGGCGGGGCCAAGTGGGACCGTGTTCCAAAAGCAAGCAGGAATGCAGGCTGACAGAGACTTCATTCCGCGTCCTGCCCCCTTTTTGTCTCCAAAGCGGAGCGGCTGCACTGCATGGTCGCGGGCCACCGCGGGTCCAGGAGTCAAGGCAGAAGGCCCTGACTGGCCGGAGACTTTTTGCCAAGTGGAAGGTTGGAAACGTTGCTCCATGGTTTGTAGAACCCGACGGAGCCCGACCAGGGTCTTCCAGCTGCCGGCCAATGATTCCCCCCCTCGCAGAGATGAGGCGCAAGGACGGCACCAGGAGTGGCGGGCCGCTCCCACCATGAAGTCACAGGCGAGAGACCCAGGAGGGGTCTTCTTGTTGCCTGGACCAGAGGAGCTCGGGGCGAGACCTCAAAGGAGGCTCCTGATCAGAATTCCTCTGCAATCCTGGCATTGTCTCAGTTGCGCCGCATGGTCCCGGGCAGCAGCATTCTTATCTGCAGCACCGGGGGCATTCTTCATTGAAGGAGACAGGGTAAGCTGCATGCACCAGAGAGGTATGTGGGTGTCCTCCCCGCCTACCGGCTGCATTTGTGACCTAGGGTTGGGCACATGTTTTGTATCCCTTTGGGGGCATAAAAGGGGAAACCTCGACAGAGGCCCCCACTCTTCACTAAGGGAGAGAGAGGACTAGTACTGGTTATTCCCAGTGGGAATGTGTTTCTTATGTGTGCCCTTTACAGGTTTTTACTATGGTGCACTGCTGATTACATTTATGCATAATGTGGTATGCTAAGTACAGTTCCTACTAGTAGCTACTGGGTTGTGCTAACTGCTGTTTATGACAGTGGCCCGATTGGCCTAGTGATTTATGTAATCCCTGTGAAGTCATGACAAGTGCCTTGTGGCACGGTAATATATGTGATTGTGTTCTAATGTGTTTTTATGGATAATACAAAGGATATTTTTATATAACCTTGTGTGGAGTTTCATTTGTGGTGTGCCTAGTGTGTTACTGCTGTGTGAGTGTGTTGCGCAAACGCTTTACACATTGCCTCTGGGATAAGCCTGACTGCTCTGCCAAGCTACCAAGGGGGTGAGCAAGGATTATCTTGGGTGCGTAACTCCCTTGCCCTGACTAGAGTGGTGGGTTCTGCCTGACTTAGGTGCATACCCTAGTCAACCAGAAACTCAATTTCTAACATACAGCAAATAATTTAAAAGCGCATTGTTGTTATTTTAAAACTCAGGAAATATGTCCTCATTTTAGTTTTTTAGAGCACTAATCATAATTTCTATGAGAAAAAGCCCCCTCATTTTTAAAGGAAATGATTTAGGTATTACAGTTTGGATTACATCATGATGACTTCAGGCTTGCCACACTTTTGTAATAAATATAGAATGTTAGCAATCTAGTTGTTCATGAGAACACTGTGGGAAGGCAGAGGTCAGAGGCATGGACAAGTGAGAGCAAGGAGGAGTGGGAGAGGCAGCAAGTTGACCGCACTGAGCAGGCAGGAGGGGCAGTGGCAGTACAACGGACCATAGAGGGCAGGGGAAAGGGGTCAGGGGGAAACAAACCAACCAATCAGGAAAGGCAAAAGAGGCTGTGGCCTTACAACAGATGATTGGAGAAGAGTTTTAAAATGATCGAAAAATAATGTTAATAATGTGCAATGGTGTGAGACTTAAAACGTGAGTTTTGTGCAAAATTGCACTAGGCAATCACACTTAAAGGCGCAAAGGAAGCTTCAATCTAGGCAGTCAAATGCCTTTTTGATGTTCACAAACATGCACCCCGACCATTCTGGCAATAGATGTCCCTCTCCCATTAGTGCTAATAAATGCCTAACATTAGGAGCCGTTCACCGTCCCGGTATAAACCCAGACTGGTCGGCATGAATTAGTCTAGGCATGTGGGGGAGCCAGTATGCTGCTGAGAATTTTGTAATCAATGTTTAACATTGACAGGGGTTGATATTTTGTCACATCTGGGGCAGGTTTACCCAGTTTGAGCAAAGAAACTATAAGTGCCTCATGCATAGTGGGGGTAGTGCCTTGGCGGTCAATGGTCTTTGGTATAATATCACCAAGCGTAGGGCAAGAATATTAAGATATGCAAAATAAAGTTCCACGGGGAGGCTGTTGGGTCCCAGAAACTTCCCACGGACCATGTGCCGAACCTCTTCTGTAAAATCCTCCCCCAGAGCATCAGCGACCCCCCGGGTCATCTCATTAGGCAGCTAGGCAGATAGCCACTTACTAATGATGGAGGACCTAGGTGTTTCCCGGGCTGCATACAGACATGTGGAATAGTCTGCAAAGAAGCTATTGATTTCTCACTGAGTGAATGGACAAGCGCCATCTGGAGTTATCTGTTTTCGGATTGACGATCCTCAGTGGAAGGAGTTAGCCAACCCAGTTAACAGAGGACCTGATCTGTACCTCTCCGAGGGTGCCCTAACCATATAAACTTTATGATCGAAATAGCAGAGAAGCTCCACATTTTCCACCATCTTCTCCTTTGCATCTAGAAACTCCCCCTGCAGGTCTGGTATTTCCGGCGTAAGCGGTCTAAGTCATGAAGGGTGCGTTCATGGGTGATGATGTCTCATAACAAGGTTCTCCGGACCACTCACTGAGTCCAACAGAAAGTGCCCCCTAATCACTACTTTAAAGGCTTCTGCCTCCACAAGCGTAGAGGAAGCTTAGCTGGCATTCTCGTCAAACTAATGGTGAATACCCTCCCAAACAGTTTCCTGGAACATTGGGTCCTTCAGGTTCTCCGCTCTCAAGCACCAACTGGGTATGCAGGTGTGTGGTCCACTCCAGTGCAAGGTCAACAACAAGGGATTATGATCAGAGAGGGTGCCGGCTAAGTATTCTATTCAGTAGACAAAATGGCCCCCAGGAGGTCAGGGGAACATAAAAAGGTGTCAAACTGCACATGTACTGCGGGCATGGTCGAGTGGAAGGAATAATCTCGATCTAGGGATGGCCCTCAATCAAACCCCAGTGTCCCTGCCAAGTCCCGATTTTCCAAGACAGGCAAACAGTAGGGGAGTCACAAAGAGAGGGATGGGTTCGGTCTAAATCGATGGTAGCCAAACAGTTAAAATTGCCTCTGATTACAAGTGCCTGAGGGACAATATATCCAAGAACTGGGATTATCAATATTAGGAGCATAAACAATGATGATGGTGATATCTCGCCCATCCAACCGACCCATCAGAACAGAGTATCACCCCTCTGCATCAATGATGTCACTAGTAGGCTGAAACGAGATTCCCGGTTTCACCCATATTAAGGTCCCCCGAGCAAAGGTTGAGTAAGTAGTGTACACTCCGTGTCAGCACCACCTCTTACATAGAGCCATCCCCGCATTAGCATTCAAATCAGTCTCCTTCAGGAATGCCACATGGACACCCCTGCCTGCTTTCAGCGGGTTTATCCCCAGACTTTTTGCTTCTTGGCCTCTAATTTTTTTACGGAGTTTTTGTTGGCTATAGGACTCTGGGCACTCTAACACAGCTAATCAGTGCTAAAGTGCATATGCTCTCTGTGTAAATTGTGTTTATGGATTAGTGTTTCCATGATTGGATTATTTGACTTACTACTAAGTCCCTAGTACAGTGCACTGTGTGTGCCCAGGACCTGAAAATCAAATGCTGCTAGTGGGCCTGCAGCACTGATTGCACCACTCACACAAGCAGCCTTTCAAAGGGTTCTCAGACCTGCCACTGTAGTGTCTGTGCACAGTTTTTACTGCTATGTCAACCTGGCAAGTGCACCCACTTGCCAGGACCTAACCTTCCCTTTTCTTACATGTAAGACACCCCTCAGGTAGGCCAAAGGGGCCCCTATGGGCAGGGTGCAGTGTATGTGAAAGGTAGGACATGTACTCGTGTTTGTGACATGTCCTCATAGAGAAATACAGTGTATTTAATTTTTCACTATGGAAAGGCTATCTGTCCCATAGTATAGAATCGGAGTATATTTATAACAACTTATAAGTGTAACTTCCCATTGGGACAAGATAGAAAGATGGAGTTTTGTATGCCTGAACTCAGAATATAAAAATGCATCTTTTAGTAAAGATGATTTTTATGTTGTTTGCTTGAAAATCCCACTTTTTAGAAAGTGGCTTTTTTTTGCATCCTGTGTGCCTCTGCTGGGTTGTCGATTGACTGTCTGGCTTTGGAGTGACAGGGGCTGGGGATGTGCATTCTCTCAGACAGCCACTAGGGGTGGTTGAGGTGTGTCATGCCTTTCCTGAATGAGTCAGAGCTGGGCTGAATAGACATGGGCTGCATTTAGAGTAGTGGGAGGAGATTTCCCTGTACCTCAGTAGGCCTGTCTGCCTTGGACAATGCTGTCTAAATTGCCTGCCAGGAAGCTGGGCCAGAGAGGACAGAACTGGTTTGGACTGAGCTAAGAGTCTCTCTACCATAGGAGAACAAAGGAAAACGTGGAATAAATATTGGGGTCCAGACCCCAGAAATGTAGATTACTTCTGGACTCAAGAGGAACCTCTGCCAAGGAGAAGAGCTGGGAAAGCTGAAGGAGAAGTACTGCCCCTTTGCTGTGTGCTGTGTGGGTTGGCCTGCAGTGGCTATTTCTGCCAAGGAGAGGACCAAGACTTTGCTGTGTGCTGTGTATCCTGCTTGAAGAAGATCTCCAAGGGATTGGTGTAGAGCTTGCCTCCTGTTCTGAAGTCTCAGGGACGCAAAGACTTAATCTCTTCTGTCCTTCTGCACCTGGAACTGCTGTTTCAGCTGCCACGGAGGGAAATTACAACACTGACACCGGCAAGTGATGCCGCAACCTGCAACACAGCTGTAAGCCCGCTCGTGAAGTGCACGAAGCACCGCCTGACTTGCACCACAGCCTCGACACCTGCCCATGCAGCACCGTACCAACTCTGATGCCATCACCAAGGGTACCGTTCGTGATGCTCTTGATACACCGCCCTGACTCGCACTGCAGCCCCGACCTCACCGATGCCGGTGCTTCATCATCGCGGAGCTGATACCTGACGTGGGTGACCTCCCGAATCCATCAACCCGGCATCATCATAAGTAATCGACACCTCCGCGACGGCACCTCTCCGGCAACAGCAAGGAACCAACGCCTCACCTCCCCTGCATCACAGTAAGGAACTGATGCCTCAACTCCCCTGTGGTCATGGGGAACCAACGCTGCCCGGTGCCAATGAAGCATTACCTCCCTGACGCCGTGCACCATCTTTGTTTTCATTGTTTACCAAGGTACTGTTCTTAGGAGTCTGTGTGACTCCGGGCCCGACGCCGAGATCCTCATGGTCGGACCCGTACTTTGGGATTTCCAGCTGTCACAACGTCGTAATAGCCCCAGGTGGAGCTATTTGTTGCTACAAGCTTTATTTTTGTGAATAACCTATTTTTGGTCATATCTTGAGATATGTATGGTGGATTTTCGTCATTTTGGTCTTATTTTGTTTAGATAAATATTTCCTAATTTTCTAAACTGGTGTGGTGTCCATTGTAGTGTTTTCACTGTATTACTATATGTGTGCACAAATGCTTTACACACTGCCTCTGAGATAAGCCTGCCTGCTTGTACCAAGCTACCAAGGGGATGAGCAGGGTTTGTCTAAGGGCGTAACTCCCTTACCATGACTAGAAGCAAGGGTCCCTGCTTGGACAAAGGTGCAAACCGTTGCCAACAAGAGACCCCATTTCTAACATTGGTCGCAGGGGTGGATTAGGACTTGTATTTGTGCCTTACATACAGTGATTGGTGTACACTACTAGTATAGGGCAGACCATTACACAACCACATACTATTTTTCACTGTTTTCCTTCGGAATTTGGCTGTTGGAACTCTGGTTAGTTGTTGCACCTGTGGGCCCGTGTGGAAATGGAAATCAACTTTTGGCACCTGCACATCTACAAATGAGGGAACTAAAAGTATTTTGCAAGGAGAGGGGGCTACCTGTGAAGAGGAGATCCACAAAGCAGGATCTTGAGGCAGCCCTGCATAGCTATGAGGTACTACGCTGTGAAGCAACACTATCAGATGACTCTGAGGAGGAATCTGGGGGGGTCCCCAGCCAGGGTAGTAGCCCTGAGGAGGAAACATTATGGGAAAGATTGGCTCGTGAGGAGAGGAATCAGATTTGTGCTCGTGACCGGAGGCTGAGGTAGCTAGACCGGGAGTGGGAGGAGAATGAGCAAGCCTTAGCTGAAAAAGAAATGTGTGTAGCTGAGGAAGTGAGCTTGGCTGGGCTGGAGGTGGAGTCCAGCTCAGATGGTGGCAGCAAAAAGGTGTTATCTGGTGCTGAGGGAGAAGTACACACACCCAGAGATGTGGTGCGCAGTGTCCCTGAGGTAGATTGGGGAACTGGCACAGGGGATCATATTCCTAGTGGTGGGAGGGACACTTTACTGACTCTAGATGAGAGGTGCAGGGAGAGGGGTTCCCCATAGTAGAAGTCTTGGTATGTGAGTGTGGAGAACGCCCAGAAGAGTGTGGGTTGAGTGACAGAGACAGTCAGACAATGTCTTGCCAGTCTCAGGAGAGTGATGTGGGGTACTTGTGCGAGCCACTGGATGGTGAGGCAAAGAATAGCTTGGTTAATACCTGTGTGGGGCAGAGTGTTTCAATTCTTGGAGAGCATATTTTAAGTTTCAATTGTTGGAGAGCATATTTTAAGTCCATGTTTTCCAGAGCTACGCCAGCACCTGGCGGAGTGTGAGTTCTCTGTCCCCAGGGAGCTTGCACCAAAGGCAGACCTTTTGGTGGATTCCAGAGGGCCTGAAGAGGCATCTGGGGGTGATCATGAAGGAGGTGGCTCACGGTTTCACCAACCAAGTGTGGTAGGGGAGGGTTGTGGTAACCCAGTTAGGTCCCAGAGTAGTGGGAGGGCTGTAGGGTCCCATGTCCTGTCTCAGAGGAGAAGGATTGGGAATGGGCTGTGTCCCGAGATGCCCGAAACCCAGTTTTAAGTCCTGGTTGGTTCCATGAGGGAAAACCAGGAGGGGGCCTGGTCTGTAACGGGAGGCCAGCCCCTGAGGGGGATTCCAAGGTGTCAGGTGAGCTGGAGGGGATGCTGTAACAAGTGTCCCTCCAGTTCTAGGGTCTGGCAGCACCTCTCCATTTGGGAGGGTGCATGAGTCCAGAGAGAGAGGTGAGGGGGGACACAGTCCCCAGTGGAAGGACCAGTGAGTCAGGGGTTGCCAGTTCTGAGGTAAGACTACCCTAAGACTTACCATGGTGAGGCCATTTTTGGTCTGGGGGGTCTTCATGCTCTGTCATGTAGACAGGAGGCTGGAGACCTGCGCCAGGCAGACTCTTGCACAACTCCTGAGGAGTGTGTTTTCCTTGGGGGGGCTTGGTGTACTACCCCGGAAGTCCTGGGTTGCCAGGCACAGGTCCAGCCTAAGGGTGAAGACCCTGGGTTGGAGGGCCAGGTTCAGGCTGCCTCCCCTGACCTGGAGGGAGGGGCGACTGCTAACAGGGGGCACCGCTCTAGGTGGGAGGGTGCAGGGCCCCAGTAAGGGGGTCAAGGAGAGGGCAGCCAAACCCCTGACCCTTGCCCAGCCTAAGAGTACAGACCCTAGGCTGGGATACCAGTTGCAGGATAGCACACCTGAACTTGTGGGAGAATTATGCAGGACACCTGCCACAGATGCCCTGACAATTCTGGAATCTGGGGGTACCGCTCTGGGTGGGAGGGTGCAGAGCCCCAGGGAGGAGGACAGGGTGTGGGAGAGCCCAACCCGGTCCCTTATTCAGCCTCAGGGTACAGACCCTAGGCTGGTGTACCAGTTGCAGGATAGCACCCCTGAACTGGTGGGCAAATTGTGCAGGACACCTGCCACAGGTGCCCTGACAATTCCAGAGTCTGGGGGTACCACTCCAGGTGGGAGGGTGCAGAGCCCCAGGGAGGAGGACAGGGTGTGAGAGAGCACATCCCAGTCCCTTATTCAGCCTCAAGGAATGCCACATGGACACCCCTACCCGGAAATTCCCGGAGAGGAATTTTTAAGTGTGAGAGTTATCCCCCATCAAACAGCACCAGAGCCCAGAACCAATCTGCAAGGAGTATGCACATCCAAGAAGGCGCATATATCCATGCCCAGAGTGGAGGGGGAGAAGAAGCAGGCTGCAGCAGGACCCCAGTTAATCCCAACAAACAATAAAACAAAACCAACACCCTCTCCCCAGGACAGTAAGGCAACAACCCCCTTCCAAAAGACTATGACTAAACAGCTCTGTGGATCAAAAATCTAACCACAATATAAGCAGGGGGCGACAGACATGAGACATAGTTCTTACAGGTGGGTGAACAAATCCGCTCCTCCGGCAGAGTTCACAAAGCTTTGCCCAGTCTGCCCTATGGGGAGAGGAGTTGGCCTAACAGCTAGGGCGGTCGACCTCGAATCTGGGGAACTGGGTTCGAGTCTCGACAATGACGCTGAACATCCTGTGATTCTGGGCAAATCACTTAATCTCCCCGTGCCTAACAAAAATGAATGTGTCCTCATGTAACACAACTGGTGCTATGTAAAGCGCTCTGATACCCGATACCTTCGGGTCAAGTTCGCGCTATATAAAACTCCGGAAAATAAAAAAATAAAAAATACGTGCGGAGTGCGAAGTTCAGAAAAACTCCCCGAAGTGACGTGGGGCAGAGATTTTTTCTCGAGCGACTCACCAATGGTAAGTTGGCGAGTGCTTACGTAAAAAATAACGAGCTAGACCTCTTCCTGGCGAGATTTCTCATCACGGGCGGTCACGGCAGGTCTTCCATTCGCGTTGAGGAAGCTGCCGCTCGAATAAAATGTCTACTCGAGTGGCAGAAAGCAGCAGGGCCCTCTGACGCAATGCGTAGTGACATTTGTACTGATTTTACAGCACGGGACAAACTCCTTGTGCCAAAAATTAGTGCGAGCAGCACAACTTAACAGACTCCGCCGCTGGCGGACCTCCACAGAGTGCGGAAGAGTTTTTCTGACACTTTGCAGAGTTCTGCGGAGTAAAACTCCGTGAACTCCACCCAGGCTTAGTTAACAGACCTAAGAAACTGTAAATACAGCATTTAAGTTGATCTTGACCTTTTAAATAAACTTGTTTTTTTCCAGTGAAGGGTTCTGCAAAAAGTTCTTCTTCTCGTTATACAGATGTTTCAACTTCTAAAAAGACCATTGTTAGCAAATAAATAAACTTGTTATTTAGAAGGTTCGAGATGCAGTTTCACATGAGAGAATGTAGACTTGAAAGGCAAAAGGAATAATGAGACCATAGAGACGATCAGACATAGTTGCAGTCTTTGAAGTTGCTGTCTGAAAAATATACTGTTCTGTGAGAAGACGGGGAGTGAACGTGTTTCCATGGGTGCATCGGAAGCTGATTGGTTGGCAGGATAAAGAAGAAGCTGCATGAAGACTGAAACAATAGTTTTATCTGTCTATAATAGTGCGTATTCCTAGAGTAGGTCACCACATATCATTCACTGATATTCTCCCTTGCCTTTCCATGCTGCTGAGTTTCTTGAACCTCTCTACATGAGAAGTTCTGCTTTAATTGATTAATGAATTATTGAACACATTTTTTATACTGAAGCTTTATGCTTTATGATTTCTCACCATTCCAGAACTCTTTATGGGCCTCTGGACTGACACCATTATTAGCTTCTCATTCTTAGAATAGTAGGTAGGTAAATTTGTTTATTAGTTAATTAAAACCATAAACATTGTTAAAAACCAACAACACATATCATACATCAAAAAAATCACTCTTTCTCACATAAACGGTGTCATTGATACAGGATTTGCTAGGCTAACAATCATGCAAATCTTGCCTAAAGTGTAAAACTGCCTGGACTGCCTAAAACTAGAAAGGCCTAAGCAATGAACAATTTTACAGAGAAAGTGCTGACATTTAACCATGACCTTAAATTATTTTCTCAACAAACCTCTTCGCTGTACGGCCAAGGCGAGGCAGATACATACAACGTGCTGCAAGATTTCATCTGTCTGTTGACATAGGCGGCACTTCTTGTCTTATCTTTGGCCACCTTCTCTCCACTTTGGGAGAAAATCTAATATTCGAATATCGCTGAGTCTTAAATGCTAGCAATCTCTGCTTTATCTTTCGGTGGTAGGTGGCTTCCTGAAGGGGTGACTCACTTGGCACAGCATAAGATTTCAAGACCAGCCATCCGTGTGACTGCTTGAACACCTTTGCCTTGTTATTCATCCAGCTTTGCAGATTAATAGATTTATTTACTGGTCTTTTAAAGGCCTGGTCAGGTATACTGGTATTCTATAGGTCACCCAACTCAATCATCTTAATGCTGCTTTCAAGATATTTTTTGTGTTCGCTATTCCCCCGTTGCAGATTAATTTCAGACCGGACTAGACTGGCCAGTGTGGCCTCAGTAGGTGACCGCAATTTAAGGCAACACTTGAGATAGCACAATATTAATGCAGAATGCACACCCCAGTTTCAACATATTTTTTGGTCAAAGCTCTTAGGCTGCAATTAATGGTGTGCAGCTCATGGTTCACGCTCTGCTCATGCACGCAAGAATACTTCAAAAAACAAACTGATGGACCATGTGGTTCCACAGTCACAGGGTGCACAGCCTAAAAGTCTAATTTGTGGAGAGTTATGTTCTGGAATAATCTCAATGTCAATAAAATATGAAGAATGTGAATATTCACGCATCATCATGTTGAAATTGGACAAAATAATGGACAAGTTTATAGTTAAGAAAAAATAAAAATAAGGATTACCTGGAGTTACATGGGCCTACCAGCCTCACTTTTAGGCTGTGCACCATGTGAATGTGGAACCACATGGTCCATCAGTTTGTTTTTTGAACACTTGATATAGGCAGCAGGCCTGGCAAGTGACTGTTTTGTCAGTAGATACTCCAGCCTAACTTGGGCGGGAGATGCCAATCTTGGAAGCTAGAATACTTGCTTTTAAATTGTTATCATGATTTTATCAAGAAAGCTGGCCTTGGCGCCTATCCTTATTTCTGATCCATATGCAAGAGTTGGCAGCAACCCGGCTTTCCTTATTGTTACCAGTGGCTTCAAGTTATGACCTTGGATAGATCGTGCCAGTGTTGTAAATGCATGATTAAGTGCTCAGGCCTAATCCCTTAATCAACTCTCTTTGAGGTGCAAACATGGCTCTCACGTCTATTTTGACTCCTAGATAGACATAGGACGATGCTTCATCAATTGCATTTTCACTAAGGTGCCATTTACATTGTTTAAAATATGGTGATTAAATGAGATCTCTTTTGTCTTTTTACGGTTTATTTCCAGCTTGTCGTCCTCTGCATATGAACTGAGGCAATTTAATAGCCTCTGTAGGCCTATTCTGGTATTATTAAGAAGTAACAAGTCGTCAGCATACACTTCCCTTGACAGGTGGGTACCATCTCCGAACTTTATCTTGACCCACTTGCTGAGTAAAGCAGCCTGATAGCTCGCTAGATATTAGGTGGAATTCCCCTTTGTTATGTTGTATATTTAAATGTTGTAATTATACTGCTCCGCTTTGCCTTTTGTCTTGCACTGGCCTCGCGCTGCTTGTTTATGGTCACTTCTAAGGGTGACCAAATACCCCCATATGTACTGCCTAAAGTGCTCTAATCCCCATGCGCATGCTAGGGCTTCGCGCTCAATCACAGAGTACCTTTCTTCAGTCGGTGTGATCGAGCGTGAGGCAAACGCCACAGTACTTCATTACCCGCTTCAATAATTTGGTTGAGTACTGCTCCTAGACCTCTACCACTAGCGTCCGTGGTGACCACGCTGTGAAGAGAGGGATTAAATCCCTGAAGGGATGGAGCCTTGCAAATGTCATCTTTAATTCTATTGAAAGCCTCCTCACAAGTGCTGGTCCATTCGAATTTTTGTCTAATTTTTACGAGCTCTCCTCCAAAACATTTGCCTTGAGAGAACTCGTAAAAATTAGACAAAAATTCGAATGGACCAGCACTTGTGAGGAGGCTTTCAATAGAATTAAAGATGACATTTGCAAGGCTCCATCCCTTCAGGGATTTAATCCCTCTCTTCACAGCGTGGTCACCACGGACGCTAGTGGTAGAGGTCTAGGAGCAGTACTCAACCAAATTACTGAAGCGGGTAATGAAGTACTGTGGCGTTTGCCTCACGCTCGATCACACCGACTGAAGAAAGGTACTCTGCGATTGAGCGCGAAGCCCTAGCATGCGCATGGGGATTAGAGCACTTTAGGCAGTACATATGGGGGTATTTGGTCACCCTTAGAAGTGACCATAAACCACTTGTTAAGGTGCTCTCTACTAAAGGCCTACAAAATGCCTCTCCCCGTCTCGCATGCATTTCCGTCAGGATGATGGATTTTAATTACAACGTGGAGTACGTTCCTGGTACAAAGAATCGTGTGGCAGATTGTTTAAGTCGGTTGCCGTTGCCAGACACTGGGAGTCAGACATTGGATATTGAAACATTCTGTGTTGTTAACATCCTTGAAGAGGTGTCCTGCATATCACATTCAGAAAGGTCATCAGGCATGGAGGGAGATACTACACTTCTTGAAGTAAAACAGTATATAAGGGATGGCTGGCCTGCAAAAAAGTCTATTCCCAAACAGTTGCACACCTTCTGGGAACTCAGAAACGAATTGTCTAGCGAAGGAGATTTGATACTTAGGAATGGTAAAGTCATACCTCCGACCAGTTTACGTGCAAAACTCCTAGATATTTGTCATGAAGGACACCTTGGCATAGGAAAGACTAAAAGCAGGGTGAGGAACTCGTATTGGTGGCCGGGTTTTGATCTTGAAATCGAGAGAAAAGTTAGAAACTGCACAGCCTGTGAGAATTCAGACAAAACTCAACGTATGTTTAGGCCACCCCTCCAACCCCTTGCCAGTCCCAGCATGCCTTGGGTTAGACTAGGCATTGATATTTGTGGTCCCATTTGGGAACATGGCGAACAGTTGTTCCTCATTGTGCTTGTTGATCATTTTTCGAAATGGCCTGAGGTTGAAGTGGTAAAGAATGCGATGCGAGAACCATTGTAAGTTTCTTGCGGAGGTTATTCCTTAGAGAAGGTTTACCTAAATGTATTGTGTCAGACAATGGTCCCCAATTTATCTCTGCCATTTTCGAAACATTTGTAAGGGAGAATGGTATCAAACATAAAACTACTTCATTGTACCACCCAGCAGGTAATGGAGCAGTCGAAAGGTTTAATCATGTAATAAAAGGCATAGTGCAGCTAGCCAACCAGAACAACCTTTCATGGAGGAAAGAACTCATCCACAATCTATGGGCTTTCCGTGTAACTCCCTGTGAATCTACAGGTACCAGTCCTTTTGTACTGCTGAGAGGCAGAACCCCCGTCACCAAAGACAATGTGGGTTGGCTCACACCCAAGAGAGTTTGTTGGTCTTCTGGTAAGGTGAAAGAGAAGTTGTTACACTCATAAATGACCAGCAAAAAATATTATGACTCAAAGCATGCATGCAAAAAAGTGAACTTACAGGTGGGTGATAAAGTCAGGGTAAGGAGAACTGGGTTCGTAAGAAAGGGGCAAAGTCACTTCTCACAACCCATGGAGGTTAAGAAAGTTTTCTGTAACTCTGCCCTCTTAAGTGATGGCAAAACCTGGCATTTTTCTTCATTGTCTTTGTGTAGGGGTGGCGGGAACGCTTTCCCCTCTCATGGGATTTATGACGACCAAGGTCTTCCCTCTTCACCAGACTATGATTGGATTCTTGATGGGGGTGTCAGTAGGGATTCTTACCCACAGAGGATGGATATGGCGTGTTCTGACGGTGTGAGAGTTCCTGATGGTATTCCCAGTCGGGAGAACGGTTGTAGCACTTTCTGTGGGGAATCATCGGAAGACGCCCAACCTATTCCTAATGTGTGCAGTGAAACTCTTGAACATAATAGTCATGATATAGACGATGTTTTCCCTTCTAGCAGCACTGTTAGGAAGGAACCTATGGTGAGCAGACACGGAAGGGTTGTCAGACCACCAGCTAAGTTACACGACTTTGTGTGTGACTGACGCCATTGGTTCCGTAGTTCTCTTTGTCTGTTCCACACTAGTTCCTCTCTTTTCCCTTTCCTCTTGTTTCATCTATGAGAAGGAGATGTGTTATGTTGTATATTTAAATGTTGTAATTATACTGCTCCACTTTGCCTTTTGTCTTGCACTGGCCTCGCGCTGCTTCCCCTGCCGCGTGCCCATGCCCAAGTGTTCTATGACGTCCTACGGTTCCATGGTAGAACCTTGGGCATGGGTGGCGGTTGGGGTGACAGTTGCCGAGACTTGAGACTCCTGTGAAGACGTGCCCTCTGGTGTCAGCGGCATTACTTAAATAAAGACTTTGAACTTACCTCCTGCGTTGGGTCAGTCTTTACACCCTTTGTAGTAGCTTGGCCCATAGCCTGTTATGCAGTCAAATGCTGCCTGGAAGTCAGCAAAACACATATGGAGGGGGGTACCTGTGGCCTTTGTTCTGCCGAGTATTAAATCCACTGCCATAAGATTTGTTAAAGTGCCTTGACTCCTTGTAAATCCGGTTTGGTTGAGTGGGAGTATACTAATATCATGTGCCCATGTCTCCAAATCATGCAGTAGCAGTGTGGAGAAACATTTAAGGTCCAGGTCCAGGAGTGCAATTAAATGATAATTGCTTGGCAAGGATGCCACACCTCCTTTAAAGATGTGGTGTATTATTAAGCCTTTCCAGCTTTCTGGAATGATTTCTCTTGCCGGAATATGATTGAACATACTTGCCAGAAAGGTTGCCTATCTTGATGCTGAATTTTTAAAGAGTGCTTGTGGTAGCCAGTTGGGGCCGGGGGCACAATCAGCCCTCGCTTTATTGATAATCTTTATTAGCTCTGCTGGCATATATACTAGATGTGCCAATGTCCCAGCGGCTTCGTTGTCATTGTAGGACTGGACTGGACTAGTTTCACCCTGGGTGCTTTCTCTAAAATGTGATTTGAAAAACTCCACCCAGTCAAACCCGCTTATGTTTGTATTATGGGCTGCTCTGGGACCTTTTTCAATGTTGTTTAGCATCTTCCATAATGTTTTTGAATTGTTTGATTTTGAAGAATTTAACAACTGGGCCCACAGTGTTTCCTGCATGGTCTTTTAAAATTCCCAAATCTCCCTTTTCAGTTGTCTTCTCTCCTTACACAGAATTTTTTTATAGATTCTTATCTTTTGAGGCTCGTTGTAACTGCCTGAAAAGCCTGGCTTTGATGGATCTTTTCTGGCGGATAGATCCTGGCATAACTACATTTTTATGATGCCCAAAGTGGGCTCCCTTATTCCCTCTATTGGCTCTTCCGACTTGATGTGCATTAATCAGTTCGCTAGGAAATGTTTCCCATACTAATATCTGATAAGAGATAGCTGCAGGCTCTCTCTCAAAGCTGTCCCCTGCTTCCTTCTGCCAGAACCTTGACATTTTAGGCATTTCAGGTTTTCAGTATTGGTCTCTTCCTAACACGCTGCTGCCACTTCATATTTACGTAGGGATGTGCCAACCGTGATTACCTGTGGGTGATGGTCACTCTCCACACAGTAGGATATTCTGAAATCACGCATTTGCCTGTACAGTGGGAGGGTCACCAGCGTATAATCTAGATAGGAGACCGAATTACCTGATGCTCTTGTCCAAGCTGGGGGAATACCACCTGGCTTTCGATCATTCAGGACAAGCAAGCCAAGTACTTCACAGGTTTTTATGAGTTCCTCTTCTAGCGCATCTTTGTGGATTTGAGAGGGCATATTATGCACAGAGCGGAGCCCCACTATTTCCGCATGCTCCACACTTGGCGGATGGAATAGGTTGAGATCGAAGTCTCATGAATTTAGCCAGTACAATGGATGGTATGAGTTTTGTAAGTGATGCAAATGTGCTGCAAGCTTTTTTGATGTTGCAGCCTCCCTCTTTGGTTTTATATACTCATTTATAAGGACAAGGGAATCATGTAGATGCTTGGCCCATCCATTCATTCACAAGGTCTGGAGACATGGATCATCCATATGAAATTCTTCCACCTCCACTGGCAGGTCGGTGTTGATGTAAATTGTCAAACCGCCTTTCGCCCTTCCAAATGTGCTGCTTTTCTTGTCTGGTTTCCTAAATTCTTTTTATCCAATCAATGGAAAACTACTTTGGCCCCAGGTCTCCTGGAGCAATATTATATTAAACGCTCCTAGGAATTGTACCACTGCAGGATCCTCAATCTTTGCCTACAACCCACATGTATTCCAGGGACAAATCATTAGGGCATCCTGTTCAGGGGTGGCGGCCGACTCTACTATTCAATCTTTACAATTCGCAGCCTGCGAAAGAAATGTGGGTAGCCAGCACCAGTCATTTTGATACTCATAATTTGTTATAAATCTTTGCTGTTTGGAGAGGCCTTCTTCTCTATTTATTTCAATTGTGACATTGGGTTGTCCCGGTGTGCACTTGGTGTAGCCACTATCTGGCTGTCCTCCAGTTGCCCCTCTTAATACTGGTACGGTGGTAACTGTCTTCTCATCAGGGTGCTGCTCGGATACTAGCGGGTAAGGATCTGTCCCCCTGGTGTGCTATTACTTAAATGCCCCAAGCCTTCAGCAGCTATTTCCTCTCCAGGATCAAGGCAGGGAGATCTAAAGCAGCGAAGGTGACAAGGGTAGGATCTGAGTTCTGTCGCCCTCTTGCTGGTAAAAACTTGATGACAAAAATGTCATTTGATGCTACATGGTCTAGGCCTGGCAGCGCCTTCTTAGTTTTAAAATGCTTGAGTGATTTAGTACATCTTGCGGACCTCTAGATTTATGTTCTAGGATCCATAATAGCCGCTATCCCATGTCACTTGGTTGACGAGTTGGCGTATTGTTTTGCTCCTTGTGGTCGTTTCCAGGGCCTGAGGGGTCCCTTCACCTCACTGAGTTCTGAGTCAAGATTCCTGGTTGTTCACCACCGTGTCTGCCACCATATCCTCTTCCTTCCTTATAAATGCCACTCTCGACTGGCTGTAACCATGTCTCCTCAGATTTCTGCTCTATCAAACCCGAGGTTTGGGTTGCTTCTTCCTTGAGGCTTCTAATTTGATGGTCCTCTGTTTGCATCTTAGTGTCTAGCCGGGATCCCCTTGTTGCCCGTGCCAATCCTCCTTTATTCTTAGAATAGGAATATTTTCCTTTATGGAACACGCTTAATGCATATTGATTGCTTATTTTTGATTACCGATTTCTGTCAATATGGATAACTGAGAATAATGAAAATGTAACTTGGGACTTTAATAAAGATGATTTACTAAAAAATTGAGAAATCAAACCCTTAAACTCATAACAAACTCTCTTTATAGACTGAGATAGTTTAGTCATTGTGATAATTTAATGTGATGTACAGCTCTTGATCTTATCTAAAACAATGGTAAAGGTCTATCTTTCAGAGTCGAAAAATAAAACTGCGGGGATTAGTCATGGTGATAGTAAACCGGAACTCTCATTAAAAATAATCCTTGCATCAGAAGAAAAGTTGGTAGTGGAGGGACAGTTTACGTTATGAGCAGAAGAGCTGTAATTAATTACCCTAAGTTAGATTAAAGCCCAAGTCCCAAAGTTCAAGGCCCAAATTCTGAAAACTGCAGATGTTCGGTTTCTGAGGCCATTGCAGTATTGGTGGTATGAATATCAATATGGTTATGCATCACAATTGTTTTTGTTGCTGTTGATTTTTGTTTGCATATTGAAGTGTGTGGTAAATAAATTGGTGATGCTTAATTGTTTATTGTGAAGAAACAGAAGAGGTTATTGAGCTAGACATAGCCTAAGCTGTGATAGGAAAAGTTGATTTTTTGTTTTTTCTTTCCTGCTAAAGGTTTTGTGGTGCAAATCATGAGGTACCTTTGACTGAACATTTGAGATAAAGACTCTAATGAGTTGTTGTGAATGTACTAATATTGTTTGATGTTAGTGAAACCTATTGAACAATTGTTAAGCTACATCAATTAAGGTGATTCCCCGCTAGTGGCGATTTAATTTGAATGTGTGAAAATCTTTCTGTGTGGACAAGTCAGAAGGTGTCAAAATCTTAATATTCTGGGTGTTGAGTTATCTTGGTTTTCTTTAGGGAAGTAGACAAATTATTTGTTGTAATTTTTTGCTTGTTTTGAGTTGTGAAATTGTTGTGTACGAGAAAATTGTGACGGAGGGTGATCCGCTGCAAGGAGTGAGAAAATACATCATAATGTGCTGTGCTGGGGTTGGTTGTTTGGTGGACTGTTGCGCTGCTATTGGTTGATGACAACACAGTTGCCTCTCTGGCATTGGTGAATTGTTGTTCAAGTGCTGCATTGAGATTGGTTAACAAGTCTTCCAGTATTAAAGCTATGACAAGATTAGAGAAAGAGATTTGGCGTATACTGAAATTGAAAAACATTGAATTGAATTGCTGAATATTTGCTGTTGGATTATTGCAAAAAGAAATGCTATAAAACTTTTATGAGTTTTGTGAGAGGAAATGTTAAGATTCCATTACAGGAAGGTGCAAAGGCATCGCCCAAGGGTACACCAGCACATTACATGTGATGAATGTGGGGTTACACACATGTTTATTGCTTCGTCAATGGTGCAAGCTCACTGAAAATGAGGGGCCACTTAAATTCCCACAACATTGTACATTTAATTGAATATCACTGAGTGTTTGAGAGAGAAACTATACGCAATGAAAACACCTTCTAGACCCACACAGTATGAAGCATTAAACCTGTGGGAGAAAACAGCACATCTAAGAGAGAGAGAGAAATAAAAGAATAGAGCTAAACGAGCTGTTTAAAATTATGCTTATGCTCAATGGCACGAATGGACAGCAAAAGTGGAGAAAATGTATAGTCGAGGGAGTTAGAATGTACCCAGCTATAACTAGAAAGAAGACTAAAAAGAATAAGACACAGGGATAGGATGATGAGGGAACTGCAAAGAAATTCAACAATGATAGTGATTCAGGGGATGACATTTTGGATGCATTATTGGCTGCGCGTTCACCACCATATGTGGCCCGTACTACAAATACTTGTGCTTTGACTTCTGGTGCTACAGTGGCTACGGCCCGTTTTGATCAAATGCAATTCAAATTGAGAGACCATGGCAGGTGGCACAGCCTGTTGTACAACCTGTCATAAAATATTGTGCCTGCACGAATTAGGACCGTTCCCACCGTAATATCTCCAGTTGTCACAGCCTCTATTGTGACAGTATCAGCACAGCTGCACCTATAAATATTGTTCCGAATAATGTGGTTCAAGGAGCAGTTAGAGGAGCACCTGTGACAGTGAACATCTCTACATTGCAGAATTCACAGATTGTTGCCTGGACACCCCTGCAAACAGATCAATAATTGCGAGAAGGGAGAAGGATTGTCTTTACAGCACCAATAGCACAGAGAGAGATACATGTTTTTGAAGATTTCATTTTTCCTCCTTGGTTTGAAGAGCCGATGGAGAATAAACATACAGGGAGTGAGGAACGTCATGCTACTCCTGAAGGAGAGAGAGACCTCTTGAACTGGAAGAAATCGTTAGAGGGTGCATAGCTATTGGATATGTGAATCAGTGTCAAGAGAATGAACTGATTTATCTGAGTAAAGAGATTACAATGTGTACAGCAGCTACACATCACAAATTAACTAATTTGACACGGAAATATGATGTTGATCTTTCAAAGAGTGTCCAGTTACAATGACATTTTAGGGCACAGCTATATGATGAAGCAATTGAAACAATGCGTACTTCAGGAATGTGATTGCCCATTACCAAATTAGTCAAATGCATCCGTAAATGGAGCGAATTTGAGAAATTAGAGAGCAAATGGGCAAATAAACAGGAAAAGAAAAGGAGACTATCAAATGCAGCTGAACCAAATAGTAAGCAACCACCAGGTCCTCCCGACGAAGAAGCTTTAACTTTCCCGATTAGAGGTATACCCGGTGGAGGGTATGTACATGTACAATGGAGTAGAGGAGATCTTGCAACATTTACGAACATTTCCAAAGAGGAGAGAGAATCCTACATAGTGGTATTCACAAGTTGACAGGTGTGTGAAGATTTTGAAAGTGCTGTGGACTGACTTGTTACCTTCTTCAATATTGTGGTACCCAGTGATTTGTGGGCTGAGTGTCAAATAGCTGTACAAAGACCACATGCTGAACCTCCAAGAGATGTGTGTACTTGTGCACCATCTCTTACAGTGATAGCAAAATATGAAGAGGTGATCACTTTCCTAAAAGGCAAAGTTCCAGCCAAAGATATTATTTGGATAAAGGTGCATTGAACCACACAAGAGGCGAAAGATTCAGTGCATGCCTATGATGACCGTTTGCTCCAGGTCTCTAAACAACACAGTGGACAAGAAAATCCTGAGAAAAGTGATATGGGGTCCTTTGTTCTTGGGTTGAGACCAGGAAAGGTATTCAGAATCAACCATTTGCCAGAAACCAGAGTGGAGAGCAAGGTGTTGGTTTACAAGCTGGAGTTCAAGGTGATCAAGGAGGAGTTGATGTTTCACAGGGTAGCGGCAGAGGTGTTCCGATTGATCCGAATTCTGGTGTAGATGTTGCGATGTTGAAAAGGTTGACCCCTTGTCATTTCTGTTACAAAATTGGGCATTGGAAGACAGAGTATAGGCTGAACAAATAGAATAAGCGAAAAAAAGTCAGATGCATGGAGGAAATCAAGTACAAATGCAGAATGTACCTGTTCAGCATATGCAAGTGTCATTGCAGACACAGGTTCCAATGAGGCAGGTTCCATAAGCCCTGATGGCTCCACAGAATATGGGTACCCCTAGATTTAATGTGAATTAGATGCCGATAGCAAATCCAGCTGCCTTTCAGAATGAGAACCCATTTCAACAGTACCCCATTTTGGACAGTGACAAGTTCAGCTCCGATAATTCCCAATAATAGTGCCTGAGGGGGTAGGAAGATTGCATACTTGGCGCAGTCTTAGAGGTAGACCAGAGTAGACCATTTGTGGAAGGAGAAGTTATTGGCCACCAAGAGTCATTTTTGATCAACACCGGAGCTACCTGATCCACTGTTAGAATAGCGGAAGTCCAAGACCTACCGCTCTCGGTAAAGAAGATCCAAGTTTTAGGAGTTACAAATAAACATATAACTAACCCACTTTCAGAAAAGGTCCCTGTAAAAAAAAAAAGGTTAATTTGAGGCAAACCATCAATTGATTGTTTATGATTCCAGTCCTGTAAATCTGTTAGGGAGAGACCTGTTGTGGAAGTTAAATTGCCCTATTTTCTGCACACCGGAGGGTGTCGAATTTCAAACGCATGATGAAGATGTTGAATTTAAAATGGCCCGACAAGAAACAACTGTATGACTGTATCCAGTGATAACAGCAGATGATTTACCCCCTTATTTGAAAGATACAGTAAAGACAGAAGTGTGGAATTTTAGAGGAAAAGATATCAGATTATTCAAAGGTGTAGACCCAGTCTGAATCACAATAAAACTAAATGCTGTGTATCCAAGACCACCACCATATAATTTGACCCCAGAGACAGCGGCAGAAATACGCCTGTCATTGAAGATATACTGAAGAAAGGAATTCTAAAAGAAATTGTTGGAAGTCTTGGTGACTCTCCGATCATGGGTTTGCAGCAGCCCATTGGTCAATGTCGGACTGTGCAAAATCTTTGAAAGATTAACACTGTGTTGTCTCTTTGTACCGAATCCAGTTACCATACTTTTTCAAATTCTGTGCACTACTGAAGAATGGTTTACTGTTGTGGATCTCTGTCAAGCCTTCTTTTCTATCTCATTGCATGAGAGCAGTCAGTTTTTGTTCTCATTTGTGTGCAGAAAAAAAGCTTTGGTATGGTGCCGAGTTCCACAATGGTACACAGAGAGTCAATCAATTTTCAATCAAACCTTGAAAAATAATCTTTAATCACTGCAGAGGCCTTACAGATCAGTTCTCATGCAGTATATAAATGACCTGCTTGTGGCATCGGATAAACAAGCAGCTTGCAGACAGGACACAATTGCTTTCCTGAATCACCTAGCAGAGATTGAACATAAGGTGTCCCAGAGCAAACTGCAATACTGTAAAAAAAAAGTTAGATACTTGGGACATATCATTGAGAAGGGAACGAGAAAGGTGTCACAAGAGAGGGTAGAAACTATCCTTAAGATGAATCCACCAAGAACACAGAGAGAAGTCAGGATGTTTTGGGGAATGGTTGACTACTGTAGACAGTGGATAACAAACTTTTCCCCAGCGGCTAAGCCTTTACTGAGGCTAATACACAAGGATGTGTCTGATCCGCTTCCATGGGAAAACAATTGCTTGAAAGTTTTCCTAGAGCTGAGAGAAAGTCTCTGTCATGCTCCCGCACTAGGCATGCCTGATTACAGTGAGATGTTCCCCTTGTTTTGCAGTGAGAGGGAGGGCTGCACTCTCTCATTGTTTACTTAGATGCATGGACATTCCCAAAGACCTGTGGCATATTTTTCAACTACCCTTGACCCTGTAGCCACAGGACTGCCTGGCTGTCTTATTGCAGTCACTGCAGTAGGTGTCAGTATTGAGAGGTATGAAAACATATTGATGGGACATCCTTTAACTATTATGGTCCCTCGCTCCGTTGAGATTTTGTTCACCCAAACAAAAACCCAGCATATGACAAACCGCAGACTTACAAAGTATGAGCAACAGATTTTTGTGGCTGAGAATAGCCTTTTCAGGCAATGCCAAATTCTGAATCCATCCACATTGTTGCCTGTAAATGAAAATACCAGTGATGGTGAAGTTGAACATGATTGTCAAGATGTCACGGACTTATATACCAAGGCAAGGCCAGACATAAAAGATTAACCTTTGGAAGAGCCTGATTATGTAATCTTTGAGGACGGCTCATGTCTAAGAAACAATGAAGGTACCCTGAGAGCAGCCTATGCTGTCTGTACGATTCAAGAAGTTGTGGAAGCTTCATGGCTTCGAGGTGTTACCTCAGTACAAGTAGCAGAATTGATTGCCCTGACAAGAGTTTGTAGCCTCATCAGTACAACTGAGAGTAACTATATTTACAGATAGTCAGTATAGTTTTGGTGTGGTCCATGATTTTGGACAGTTATGGACAGAGAGAGGTTTCATCACCTCATCTGGCTCGCCCATATGGAATGATGAACATGTAAAAAGGCTTCTTGATGCATTACAAATGCTCACAGAGGTTGCTGTGGTAAAATGAGTTACTCATAGAAGTGGCAATGATTATGTTACAATTGGAAACAGATTTCCTGATGAAGTTGCATAATATTGCACCCTTGTAGCTTGCACATTTAATGGAGCTTACACAAATTAATCTGAAGAAGACACTGTTTTTCTGTTGTTATCAGTGTCTGATACTTGGGAAGAATTAAAGAGATTGCAGGAAGAAGTTTCCGAAGCAGAACACCAGGGGTGGATTAGAGCAGGATGTGGGAAAATGCAGATCACATTTGGATTACACCAGAGGAAAGACTAGTGTGACCAGACAGTTTGCTGTTTTCCATGACACAACACTTTCATGGTCCTACACATTCTTGGAGAGATGCAATTGTGAGATTATTCAAGCAAAACTGGTTTAACCCTAGGTTTAGGATGCTTGCAGAGGAACTGTGCCATTGATGTGTGAAATGTCAACAGATGAACGTAGGGAAAAGAACACCAGTAACATTAAGTCACACAGGAAGATCAAGTGGTCCCTTCAACAGGATGCAAATGGACTTCATTGAGATGCTTGTTTGTAACGGACTGAGATATGTCTTGGTTATAGTGTGCATTTTCTCTCGATGGGTGGAAGCCTACCCAATATTTAGAAATCACAGTCTCACTGTAGCAAATTTGCTGTTGAGAGATTTAATATCCAGGTTCTGATTACCAGTTTCTCTGGAGTCAGATTGCAGGACTCATTTCAACAATGAGGTCCTTTGAATGCTCTGTGCAGTACTACAGATAGAACAGAGACTACACTGTAGTTCTCATCCAGAAGCCTCTGGAATTGTTGAACAGCGCAACTGAACCATAAAGTCCTGGTTGGCACAAATGTGTGCCTCCACATCACTGAAATGGCCAGATGCTTTGCCGTTGGTATTGATGAGTCTCCGAAGTACTCCTCACAGGTATATAGGGTTATCACCACACAATATATTAATGGGGTGTGCAATGAGACTGTCTGCTGTACCTGCAAAAGCACTTTTGAACATCACAGATGACATGATACTCAATTACTGCAAAGGATTAGCTGATGTGGTGCATTCTGTCTCTCACCAGAATGAAGCTACTACATCACATTTGCATCAGGGACAGTGCCCTGACCTCAGTGCCGGTGACTGGGTGTTGATCAAGAAGCACATGCAAAAATCCAGCCTGGAACTGAGATGGACGGCCTGTTCCAGGTTATCTTAATTACCAACACTGCTGTTAAATGTGCTGGAGTACCGAATTGGGTGCATGCATCACAAACACAGAAAGTAAGGTGTCCCTATAAAGAAATTGTGTTCTCTGAGCCAGAACAAAGAGCACCTGTGACACCACCATTGCAAACAGCACCACTGCAAAGAGCGCCACTGCAAGGAGCAGAGAGAAACAATGAATCTCAGGTTGTTTCACCAGTTCAAGTTCCTGACATATCACAGAGTGGAGTGGAAGCTCCTGAAGAAGAAGAAACAAGAGCTCAACATGAAGCAGTAGTTGAGATGTCACAGGAATAAACAGATGATCCAGGTAAAGGAACAAGTACCAGATCAAGAGGGTTCACACATGATGCTGAATGGCCACAAAATTATGCTTGGAAGAAACTGAGATCAAGTGTGTCAGTTGAATGTATACCACAGACTATTTTTGAAGAGTCAGAGTCAAGAGGTGTAAGTGTCACAGAAGAAGATCAACAGACACTAAGAAGGTCAAAAAGAGCGAGAGTACCTTGTCAAAGGTATTCGATACATGAATGGACCTACTACATGAATCAAGTGCTAAATGCATCAGTGGAGGATTTGATTGACCTGAGATCACAATTCTTCGAACCCCATGATGTCACACTAAAAACACATTTGGATAAAACTGTTGGAAAAAGATTTCTGAAAAGAAACAAAGTTTTGAGAGATACTATTGAATGTGAAAGTGTAATAAACCGAAATAAAAAAATTATATGTTAAAAAGAATTAAGAAGATTACCCTAGGCTGTAGTAGAATTGTAGGGATAACATACTTAGAAGAAGACAGAGTAGGGTTAGGGATGACTATACAAAGATTACTGTAAATAAAGCTGAACGAACTAACTATAAAAGAAAAATCCAAGAAGTTGCTGAAAGCAAACTATTGACTTATTGCTGCTATATTTTTGTTTAACGACATGTGTTTCCAAAACAGCGCTAGATGCAAGATCATTGTGAGTATTACATATTTAGTAGTAGTGTTAGTCGTCATAACAATGTTAATAGGGATCTATCTTACACCAGAGAAAGAGAGACTTATTTCTACACTTACTCCTATGACATCTACACACACAAGATATGAGGCAAAGTTGAAGGAGTCATTTGTAAACTACATGAATAAGATTATTCCACCATTGTTTATTCTAGGTTAGTTACAGGAGTACATACAGGCACTAGACGCAAAAGATTGCTATGTCTATGTACACTTACGTTCATCAGCTGCAGAGGTGGTGACATACCATCACGTACCCCTGTCATATGCAATCACATGTAGTATTTTGATTAGCTTAATGTATAGGCAAGAACTATTATTCAAATTACGACATCATTCTTTCAAACGTTCCCTTGCAGAAAAGCATAAACCTTCATACATAAACAAAGGAAATGGAACCAGCTTGGTCAGGGGCGGTGCGTCCATTGGGGCGTTGGGGCGTAGCCCCCCCAGCCGCAGCTCCCTCGGCGTCTTTGAACCTAAGTAAACTGAATCAGTTTACTTAAGTTCAAAGAGCCGAGGAAACTGACAATCATGTCAGTCAGCATGACGTCGGACCGCCCACCCCCTTCAGAGCCTGAAGGGGTGGGCGGTCCTGCGTCATGTTGACTGACATGATTGTCAGAGGACCAGGGGCAGCAGGCAGCACAAGTGCGCATGAGTGGGCAAGGGCACCGAATTTTCGCGCCGTGCCCAGTCATGCGCACTTGTGTGTGCACTGGCTTGCGCATGCCCATTAGGAGAGCGAGGGTTGAGCAAAGGCTCAAACCTCGGTCTCCTAATGGGCAGGCGGGCGAGAGGTAACCGTGCCCTAAGCCAATCCTAGCGCTGCCAGCAGCGCCAGGATTGGCTGAGAGGGGCTGTAGGGCCAAACGGAGTCGGACCCGAGGCGGCGCGGACGGCGGACCGGGACCTCCTCAGGTAGGATTTTCTTTTTCTTTTTTTATTTCAAAATCCCCCGGGCCCCATTTGTTCGGCTTGTGATATGGGAGTCCGAGTGCGCAGTAACTGCGCTGAGCGGAAACAGTTGGACCCTAAAAACACTCTGTGCATAATCTGCTAAAATCTCTCTCGTCGCAGTTTCCGTAAGACAAGAACAACACAACGATGATCACCTATATTCATACTACTTGTTATTTGTTCATTCCAGCGCTTGTTACATTGGAGGTTTGTCTGCTCGTGCTGCCTATAGTTATGCTGGAGTGTTTCCATACTTCGGTTTCTGCACACCGAGGTTTGATCAGGCATGATTTCCTTATGTTGGAGTTCACTCGTTGTTGATGTGGTAATTCATGACTTCCAGTTTCCACGAGGTGGCTATTGTGACACTGTGTGTATGTGTGCTAGGTTAGTACGTGAGTGATGTGGTCATGTTGCTGTTTTGCATGTCGATATTTGAATGGGCTTGTATTTGTTTATGGCGAAGTTGGTTCATGTTGGATATAGTATAATTTGCTCTTGCTAGGCTTTTTGTCCCACGCTGGAGTTTTTCATTCCGGTGCCTGTTTGTGCTCGTGTCCGTACGTTTTTGTTGGTGCAGGGGTGAGTTCATGCCGGCGTTGCGCACGTTAGGTTTTACTTATGCTGGGTCTGTTCAAGCTGAGGTTTGATCAGGATTGGTATGGCCATGTTGTGATTTCTTCATGGCTCATGGTATGTGTGCTCACGGGCTGACACTTACCAGACCCTGCTGTTGATGTCTGAAATGTTCCTGCGCGCGAACCAGAATTCATCGAAATATTGGGTCGGACCCCCCATCCCCCGAGCCGCGTCTGATTAGGACCACACTCTGCGCGCCGAATTATCAAGGAAACTATTACCTGCAGGCGAGCTGCTGATACTCATAATCTCATCCCACACTGTGTACTACTGATAAGGGAAGCCGCGCTTTTCGCCTCCTACGCCTCGGTAACCCTTATCAGCTCCAGGGCAGGGCCCAGTATACGTAGTCGGGTGATTGACAGCGGCATGCCACCACTTGTCCAGGCACGAGGTTCCTTCGGAATGCTGTGGTTGTCATGCAGCCAACCATATCGATTAAAGACGACCCAACATTGAATATGTCAACACAACTGCGTGTTTGCTAGCTGGCCGCACAACTCTGTTTTGACCAATGTCAGCATGACTCTTTTGCCACGCTTATAAATATTATCTCAAAACCCCCCCGAACCCCCTTAGGTTGTTCGGGCTCGCTCGCTACGCTCGCTCGCTGCGGTGCAGTATGCCAATAATTTTACGCCCACCACTTTCAAATGTCACCAGCCACCACTGAGCTTGGTATTCTTTTAGACAATCCACACCTATAGACACTGTTAGAGCATATAAAAACAGTTTGACTTGCTTAATGAGACCTCTAGAGAAGACAGTTATCATGACGTTACAGGAAAGAAGGGCACACATTTCACATAGTAAAAATAGAGGGGAAGACATTTTGAAAAACATTTGGAAGAAAGAGGAAGATGAATACAGAAAGAAAACAATATATCCAAAACTGAAATTAGACAGGAGACAAAAGAGTAAAATATGTGTTTACAGAAGAAGAAACCAATTTAGAAAAAGGTTCATAGGGATTTGCAGTTGTGAACACACATTTGAAATTATGTGGGGCTCATGGCAAATTTTACACGGAGAAGAACCTGTCATTCCAGGTGTTGATTTTGTTTGTGGACAGGATGCTTTTTTTAAAATGTCTAATGATTGGGAGGGTATTTACTATTTAGCTTTGTAATTTCCCAAGATCTTTCATGTAAATAGCTTAGATGCTTTGACAATGAGATCATCACACAGACATACACGTAGCATAGATGATGGAACACAATTGGTTGGAGATATTTTTGGAGCAAACATACCACCAGTGGGAGGTGTTTTAAATGATGAAAAAATGTGAAAACTTTCAACAGTAGTGGATAAATTGGCAACCAGTACTTCTGGAGCTTTACTAGTAGTTGTTAATACAGAATTAGTGGCAGTTAGATCCATGGTTTTACAAAATTGCTTAGCATTAGACATTTTGCTCGCAGAAAAAGGCAGAGTCTTCAAGATGCTGAAAACTTAATTGCAGCACATATATTCCTGATGAGAGTAATTAAATTGTAGAATTCACAAAAAACATTTCTGACTTAAAACCTGAGTTAGAATCATTAGAAACACCTTGTGTTCTAGAAGACTTAGGTAAAGGAGTTTCTGCTATCGGCAATTGGTTTGTTACCACTGGAAGAGGAGTTCTTAGGGCTATATTTGTGACAGTATTAGTAGTTGTGTTTTGCTTATTAACCTTGTTTGGTTTTTTATAAAGGTTGTAGATATTACTTTAATAAGTGAAAGAACAGGGAAAGAAACAAACAGATTATATAAGAATTAGAAGAAGCTAAGAATAAAAAATACATGCGACCAAAAGGATCTGGGACATTGAAAAGAAAGAGAACTGACTCAACTGAGGATGAGAGTGAACTCTAAAGATTCATTCGTGAAGAAAATGTGATAGTTTGATAACTCTCAGAGGAGGGATTGGAAAAGCATTTTTAAATTATCAAAAAATAATGTAAATATTGTGCAAAGATAATGCAAATGTGAATTTCATGCAAAGTTGCACTACGCAGTCATACTTAAACGTACTAGGCCTAATATGCAGAGACACTGCCGTATTAAAGTTAACAGAGCTAAGAAACAGTAAATTCAGCATTTAACTTGATCTTGACCATTTAAACAAATGTTTTTTCCAATGAATGATTTTTGTACAAAATGTTCTTCTTCTCGTTATACAGATGTTTCCAATTTCTAAAAAGACCATTATTAGCTGATGAATAAATGTGTTATTTAGAGGTTTAGGGATGAAGTTTCACATGTAGGAATGTAGACTTGAATGGGAGGAGGAATTATGAGAACATAGAGATGATAAAACATAGTTGCGGTCTTAGAAGTTGCTGTCTGAAAAATATTCTGTTCCTGTGAGAAGACGTGGAGTGAATGTGTTCCAATAGGTGCATCGGAAGCTGATTGGTTGACAGGAGAAACACAAAGCTACATGAAGCTTGAAGCAATATTTTTGTCTGTCTATAATAGCGCGTATTTCTACAGTAGGTCACCAGATCTCATTCACTCATATTCACCCTTGCCTTTCCATGCTGCTCTGAGACTCTACTGAGTTTCTTGAACTTCTCTTCATGAGGATTTCTGCATTGATTGATTTATGAATTATTGAACTAATTTTTGATACTGAAGCTTTACTCTTTATGATTTCTCTCCATCCCGGAACTCTTTATGGGTCTCTTGACTGATACCATTATTTCTTTCTCAGTCTTAGAATAGGGATATTTTTCTTTATGGATAGAGCTTAATGCATATTTCTATGATTTATTAATTGCTTATTTTTGATTATCGATTGCTGTCAATATTGATAACTGAGCTTAATGAAAATTTAACTTGTGACTTTAATAAAGATGATTTACAAAAAATTTGAGAAATATAACCCTTTAACTCATAACAAACTCTCTTTATTGACTGATAGAGTTTAGTCATTATGATAATTTAATGTGATGTACAGGTCTTGAACTTCTCTAACTCAACGACAAAGGTCTATCGATTTGAGTAGAAAAATAAAACAGCAGATATTTGCCCTGGTGATGGTAAACTGGAACTCTGATTAAAAATAATCCTCGCTCCAGCACCGTTGAGGGCAGAAGGGAGTGGCAGTACAACCATACAAACCAACAGATCCGATTCAGGCAGGAGACTCCTAATGTTTTAAGCCCAAAAGGGCTTTATTAAAGTCATCTCCCACCTAAAATCTCCTCTTTTTCAATGTGAATCAAAGGGAACAATCAATTCCCCAGATTTGTTTTTCAAATCTCCCTCTTACCAAGTTCAACATTTTGGCTGGTATAGTGCATTGGACCATGGAGGGCAGGAGGATGGGGTAGGGACAGGAACTTGAATAATAGAGGGCAGAAGGGATGTGGGCAGATGCACAAAACTGACTTTACAGGGCAGGTGCCAGGGGTTGTAGCAGCACAAAACATCACACAGGACAAGCAGGAGGGTAGTTCAGCACAACGGACCAGGGAGAGCATTAGGGCGGGGACAGGACCATGCACATGGACAACAGAGAGCAGAGGGGAAAAAGACAAGGGCAGCAAGCTTACCATACCAGACAAAAAGGCGGGGCAGTTACAGCACAACAGAGCATGAAGGGCAGAAGGGAGGGGGCAGAGGCACGCCAACCAACCATCGAAGGGGCCCGCAGATAGAAAACCGAGTGCAGAGAGCAAGGGAGCAGGGCAGGAGCAGCAGGCTGACCACACAGGGCAGGCGGAATGGGCACTGGTAGCACAACACATCATGGAGGGCAACAGGGATACTATAATGGCATACACACAGACAAACGGACGAAGGTGGGAGGGGTCAGGATCAGCAGGCTGCCCACACAGGACAGGTGGGAGGGGCAGTTGTAACACAAAAGACCATGCATGGCAAGCGGGAGGATTAGTGGCAGCACAACCGGCCATGGTGGACAAGAGGGAGGGGGCAGGGCCATACACAAAGGATCATGGAGGGCAGAAGGCAGAGGTAGAGACTGGACACAGACAAGAGAGGGCAGGGGATGGGGCCTGGAGCTTCACAACAGACCACACAGGGCGGGCAGGAGGTGCAATTGCAGCACAAGAGAGCATGGAGGGCAGACAGGAGTGGCAGCAAAATGAACCATAGAGGACAGGACGGTGAGGATAGGGGCATGGAACTCGACAATGGAAGGCAGGATGAAGGAGGCAGGGACAGGCGGCAGTCATCTGACCTTGCTGGGCAGGCAGGAGGGGCAGTGACAGCTCAACAGAACACTCAGAGGAGACAGGAGGGGCATTGGCTGGTCCATGGCACATGGTGGGCAAAAGGGATGGGCATGGGAAATACACACAGACATTGGAGGGTATGGGGATGGATGGTAGGGGCAGCAAGCTAAGCATGGAGGCTAAGTAGGAGGGTAATGATAGGAGCATAGACTCAGGCAACAGAGGGCAGGAGGAGTGGGCAGGGACATCTAGCAAACTGGAGGGCAGTGGCAGCACATCAAACCATGTAAGGCAGGAGGGAGGGGGCAGATACATGGACTCAAATAACAGAGGACAGGGAGGAGGTGAATGGGGGCAGCAAGCTAACTGTGCAGGGGCAGTCATGAAGGGCAGTGGCAGAACAATGGCCACACAGGGTTGGACAAGGGGGAAGGGCTATGGTCTTTGGCAATGGAGGGCAAGGAGGAGGGGGCATGGGCCTCAAGCTTGGATGGGGCAGCACAACAGACAATGCCAGGCCAGACCCTGCATCCAGCCCCCGCCGTGCATTACCATGAACATCTTACTTTACATTAAAAAAACTAGAAATTCACTGAAAGAACCAAAGGTTAAAGTGACATTATAGTTAGGAATTGTAAGAATATCTAACTTTTCATTTTAAAAAACCTTCCACTGAACAAAACAAAGGTTAAAGATGATGTTATAGTAGGTGCAAATGTCATGTAAAACATACCATTTGAAACCAGCCAAACCACTAAGATTCACCAGTTGTAGTTATCTCAAGCAACTATAACTTGTACCTTAAAGTAACCATAACCTGAGCCCTCACCATGCACTGCTTTTACCCCCATATTAATTCACTCATGACATATTCATTGACTACATTTATAACATCCCTAATCACATCTGAAATGACATCATTGCTGATAATAGTGTTATGGCGGGAGGACTATAGTTAGTTTAGAGTGTGAGTTATAGTTACTTGAGATAACTATAACTGGGGAATTTTGGTGGTTTTGTTAGTTTCAAATGGTATGTTTAATGCAACATTGTCACCTTATGATAATATCCCTTTAACCTTTGTTTTTTTCAGAGAATTGCTAAGATTTTTTATAATGTAAAGTTAGATATTCTTACAATTCCTAACTATATGTCACTTTAACCTTTGTTTTTGTGTGTGAATATGTGACTATATATATATATATATATATATTATGAGCACTGGCACTTTAAAGCTGTGAAGGCACTCCACATGCGCGTCATGTGATCAAGGCCTCCAGAAGGTCAAAATGCGTTATGGCGGTGGTGCAGGGCGTTAAATAAAAGTTCAATTGCACCAGAATTTGGGTCCGCTTTCGTCTGTTCCTATTTCAAAGGATTTGTTTGTGGCGAAGCAAGAAAAAAAAACACCAATATATATATATATATATATATATATATATATATATATACATCAAAAGATTGCCCTGAAGCAAGGACGCCCTACGCAGATGAGTGCTTTCACCAAAGCTTTTATTTTCAAAACCGGCATTTCAATTCCAACATCAAAATCCCTTACGCGTTTCAGAGCTTGGGGGCTCCTTCGTCAGAGGGTGACGCTGTGGAAACTGACGAACTCGCTGGGGCGCCATTAGCTGCATGCACAAATACTGCCCTCGTGGGCCTCACAGGTGAGTCATATTTCAGGCATGCTGGAACTCATAGTTCAATACCTGCGAGAAGTTTTTCCCAAGTGGGTTCAGTTTCAATCCAGTGTCATTATTAAAACAAATACAATGCCCAAGTGGGCTGGAGTGAAAATGCCAGTTCCCTTTCACTCTGGTCAGCTGCACCTGAAGGTCCGATTTTTCAAACCTCTTGGCCCCATATTTCAGTCCATGGTGGGGCATCCTTCTCGGCCGGGCTGCAGAGTAAAATACATCAAAAGATTGCCCTGAAGCAAGGACGCCCTACGCAGATGAGTGCTTTCACCAAAGCTTTTATTTTCAAAACCGGCATTTCAATTCCAACATCAAAATCCCTTACGCGTTTTCAGAGCTTGGGAGTTCCAGCATGCCTGAAATATGACTCACCTGTGAGGCCCACGAGGGCAGTATTTGTGCATGCAGCTAATGGCGCCCCAGCGAGTTCGTCAGTTTCCACAGAGTCACCCTCTGACGAAGGAGCCCCCAAGCTCCTGAATGTGAAAGCCGGTTTGAAAATAAAGTGTTCTGTTGAACTATCCTTTGTGGAGTGGCGTCTTTAAGCTTCAGGGCAACTTTGGAGATATATATATATATATATATATATATATATATATATATATATATATATATATATATATATATATGTATATTATCTACTGGCGGTCGCCAGTAGATAGTTATAGTTAAAACCTATTATCCATAGGAAATCCGCGACATTCTATTTGAAATAACGTTGGCGCCGGTTGACGAATCTTCGCGAAAGTTTCCAACTTGTTGGGGCGCTCCGGTCCGCTCCTATCCTGAAAGTCTCGGGGTGATACGTCAAGCGGGGGCCGAGAAAAAAGGGGGTCCCAAAACGCGTTTTCCCCATTCATTTTTCCATAGGAACCTTTAGTCGCAGCTACAGCCCGAACTGCTGAACGGAATTACACCAAACTTGGCAAAGAGGTAGCCCTTGGTTCAGTGTCGTGCCTTTTGCTTAAATGGTGTAAATCCGTTCAGTAGTTCCTGAGAAAATCAAAAGTAAAGTCACATATATATCTGGGCGGAGCCTAACCACACATGTCATCGTGAGATTTGATTGGCTGTCAGCACTTCATCCTGGAATTGCTGGCAGCCATCTTGGGACCAATATAAATGATAGTACCTCATTGAAATGCATTGTACTGAATAGAAGATTTTGAGGGTCACCAAAAGGAGAACTATAAAGGGTGATAACAGGCTTTAGTTACATTAGAATTTATTTGTTGATGGTACCATACTAATTTTAGGAATTGTAGTGTATTCTAAGGTGATTTTACCATGTGAAAAACCTTCTGCTGGGATATCATGAATCATGTTTGAGAGAACACTATTTTCACATGCTTGTCCCATGGAGGTTTGGAAGGTGCTCCAGAAGCTAAAATGAGAGCATATTTTCTGTAAATTCACATTATCTTTCTCAGTCATGTGAGAATGAAGTCTGACATTCTCAGTAAAACATGTACATCCAACAAGGGCAGAGACTGTCAGTTGATTCCTTTGTGTTCTACTGCAGCTTCCCAGAGTGTTCTAAAGAACAACTAGAGTGCTAACAGCCTTACTTATGACAAAAGTATGGCACACCTGAAGCCATCTTGATTGGAATAAACTGGTAACACTTAAACAATTTAATTTAAAAAGGAACAAAATGATGGGGTTCATTTTGTCATAGAAATTATGGTTAGTGCTGTAGAAAGAAAAATTAGGACATGTTTCAAGTGTGATCTCAAATATCTTCCTGTTATATTTCAACGGGAGCAGCCTGCCAGTTGATGCCTTTGTGTTCTACTGCAGCTTCCCAGAGTGTTCTAAAGAACAACTAGAGTGCTAACAGCCTTACTTATGACAAAAGTATGGCACACTTGAAGCCATCTTGATTGGAATAAACTGGTAACACTTAAAACATTTAATTTAAAAAGGAACAAAATGATGGGGTTCATTTTGTCATAGAAATTATGGTTAGTGCTGTAGAAAGAAAAATTAGGACATATTTCAAGTGTGATCTCAAACATCTTCCTGTTATATTTCAACAGGAGCAGCCTGCCAGTTGATGCCTTTGTGTTCTACTGCAGCTTCCCAGAGTGTTCTAAAGAACAACTAGAGCGCTAACAGCCTTACTTATGACAAAAGTATGGCACACCTGAAGCCATCTTGATTGGAATAAACCGGTAACACTTAAAACATTTAATTTAAAAAGGAACAAAATGAGGGGATCTTTTTGAAATAGAAATTATGGTTAGTGCTGCAGAAAGAAAAATTAGGGCATGTTTTAAGTGAGATCTCAAATCCTCTTCTATTTCATTAGAAAATTCTGACATGCAGACTGAAACATTCTGACATGCAGACTGAAACAATCACTTTCAATACCAGCAGCAGACTACCAGACTAGCAGTAGCTTTACTCCAGTGATCTAATGAGCAACTAGAGTGCTAACATTCTGAATTTATGGCAGATGTGAGACACATCTGAATGCCTTCTTGATGGAATCAAAGTAAAAAACTGAAAGCATTTCCTACTGAGGAGACTGCAGTAAATGAAGAAATTAGGAAACTTCATAACAAAGAAGTCTTCCAAAATGGCCACCAGTGAAAAAAGAGCCCAAATGTAGCACAAATATTACCCAGATGTAGCCCACATATAGCCCAATGACAAAAGTGTGCAAAACACTTTTTATTTTTAGTTTTTTTGCAGTTTTATGTAGTGCAGACTGGTCAGGTATTGGAGCGTTGCATCTTAAAACATGACCCCCTACACTACAAAAACACCACTGCACTACCTTAAACCCTAAAACACTACCCCCAGCACGACCCCCTACACTACACAAGCACCACTGCACTATCCTAAACCCTAAAACACTACCCCCAGCACCACCCCCTACACTACCCAAACACCACTGCACTAACCTAAATCCTAAAACACTACCACCAGCACGACCCCCTACACTACCCAAACACCACTGCACTACCCCAAAACATGACCCCCTACACTACACAAACACCACTGCACTACCCTAAACCCTAAAACACTACCCCCAGCACGACCCCCTACACTACACAAGCACCACTGCACTACCCTAAACCCTAAAACACTACCCCCAGCACGACCCCCTACACTGCCCGAACATCACTGCACTGCCCTAAACCCTGAAACACCAGCCCCTGCATGACCCACTACACTGCCCGAACACCACTGCACTGCCCTAAACCCTGAAACACCACCCCTAGCACGACCCCCTACACAGCCCGAACACCACTGCACTGCCCTAAACCCTGAAACACCACCCCTTCACGACCCCCTACACTGCCCGAACACCACTGCACTGCCCTAAACCCTGAAACACCACCCCCAGCATGACCCCCTACACTGCCCGAACACCACTGCACTTCCCTAAACCCTGAAACACTACCCCCAGCAAGACCCCCTACACTGCCCGAACACCACTGCACTGCCCTAAACCCTGAAACATCAGCCCCAGCAAGACCCCCACACTGCCCGAACACCACTGACCTAAACCCTGAAACACCACCCCCAGCACGACCCCCTACACTGCCCGAACACCACTGACCTGCCCTAAACCCTGAAACACTACCCCCAGCATGACCCCCTACACTGCCCGAACACCACTGCTCTGCCCAAAACCCTGAAACACCAGCCCCAGCACGACCCCCTACACTGCCCGAACACCACTGCACTGCCCTAAACCTTGAAACACCAGCCCCTGCATGACCCCCTACACTGCCCGAACACCACTGCACTACCCTAAACCCTGAAACATCACCCCCAGCACGACCCCCTACACTGCCCGAGCACCACTGCACTGCCCTAAACCCTGAAACACCAGCCCCAGCACGACCCCCTACACTGCCCGAACACCACTGCACTGCCCTAAACCCTGAAACACCAGCCCCAGCACGACCGCCTACACTGCCCGAACACCACTGCACTGCCCTAAACCCTGAAACACCAGCCCCAGCACGACCGGCTACACTGCCCGAACACCACTGCACTGCCCTAAACCCTGAAACACCAGCCCCAGCACGACCCCCTACTCTGCCCGAACACCACTGCACTGCCCTAAACCGTGAAACACCAGCCTCAGCACGACCCCCTACACTGCCTGAACACCACTGCACTGCCCTGAACCCTGAAACACCAGCCCCAGCACAACACCCTACACTGCCCGAACACCACTGCACTGCCCTAAACCCTGAAACACCACCCCGTACATGACCCCCTACACTGCCCGAACACCACTGCACTGCCCTAAACCCTGAAACACAACCCCCAGCGCGACCCCCTACACGGCCCGAACACCACTGCACTGCCCTAAACCCTGAAACACCACCCCCTGCACAACCCCCTACACTGCTCGAACACTACTGCACTGCCCTAAACCCAGAAACACCATCCCCAGCACGACCCCCTATACTGCACGAACACCACTGCACTGCCCTAAACCCTGAAACACTACCCCCAGCAAGACCCCCTACACTGCCCGAACACCACTGCACTGCCCTAAACCCTGAAACATCACCCCCAGCAAGACCCCCTACACTGCCCGAACACCACTGCCCTAAACCCTGAAACACCACCCCCAGCAAGACCCCTACACTGCCCGAACACCACTGAACTGCCCTAAACCCTGAAACACCAGCCCCAGCACGACCCCCTACACTACCCGAACACCACTGCTCTGCCCTAAACCCTGAAACACCACCCCCTGCACGACCCCCTACACTGCCCGAACACCACTGTACTGCCCTAAACCCTGAAACCCCACCCCCAGCATGACCCCCTACACTGCCAGAACACCACTGCACTGCCCTAAACCCTGAAACACCACCCCCTGCACGACCCCCTACACTGCCCGAACACTACTGCACTGCCCTAAACCCTGAAACACCACCCCCAGCACGACCCCCTACACTGCACGAACACCACTGCACCGCCCTAAACCCTGAAACACTACCCCCAGCAAGACCCCCTACACTGCCCGAACACCACTGCACTGCCCTAAACCCTATAACATCACCCCCAGCATGACCCCCTACACTGCCCGAACACCACTGCCCTAAACCCTGAAACACCACCCCAAGCAAGACCCCCTACACTGCCCGAACACCACTGCACTGCCCTAAACCCTGAAACACCACCCCCAGCAAGACCCCCTACACTGCCCGAACACCACTGCACTGCCCTAAACCCTTAAACACCACCCCCAGCACGACCCCCTATACTGCCCGAACACCACTGCTCTGCCCAAAACCCTGAAACACCAGCCCCAGCATGACCCCCTACACTGCCCGAACACCACTGCACTGCCCTAAACCCTGAAACACCAGCCCCAGCACGACCCCCTACACTGCCCGAACACCATTGCACTGCCCTAAACCCTGAAACACCACCCCCAGCACGACCCCCTACACTGCCCGAACACCACTGCACTGCCCTAAACCCTGAAACACCAGCCCCAGCACAACCCCGTACACTGCCCGCACACCACTGCACTGCCCTAAACCCTGAAACACCAGCCCCAGCACAACCCCGTACATTGCCCGAACACCACTGCACTGCCCTAAACCCTGAAACATCAGCCCCAGCACGACCGCCTACACTGCCCGAAAACTACTGCACTGCCCTAAACCCTGAAACACCACCCCCAGCAAGACTACCTACACTGGACGAACACCACTGCACTGCCCTAAACCCTGAAACACCACCCCCTGCACAACCCCCTACACTGCCCAAACACTACTGCACTGCCCTAAACCCTGAAACACCACCCCTCAGCATGACACCCTACACTGCCCGAACACCACTGCACTGCCCTAAACCCTGAAACACCACCCCAGCACGACCCCCTACACTGCCCGAACACCACTGCACTAAACCCTGAAACACCACCCCCTGCACGACCCCCTACACTGCCGGAACACCACTGCACTGCCCTAAACCCTGAAACACCACCCCCAGCACGACCCCCTACACTGCCCTAACACCACTGCACTGCCCTAAACCCTGAAACATCACCCCCAGCACAACCCCCTACACTGCCTGAGCACCATTGCTCTGCCCTAAACCCTGAAACACTAGCCACAGCACGACCCCCTACACTGCCCGAACACCACTGCACTGCCCTAAACCCTGAAACACCACCCCCAGCACGACCCCCTACACTGCCCGAACACCACTGCACTGCCCTAAACCCTGAAACACCAGCCCCAGCAAGACCCCTACACTGCCCGAACACCACTGCATTGCCCTAGACTCTGAAACACCAGCCCCAGCAAGACCCCCTACACTGCCCGAACACCACTGCACTGCCCTAAACCCTGAAACACCAGCCCCAGCATGACCCCCTACACTGCCCGAACACCACTGCACTGCCCTAAACCCTGAAACACCAGCCCCAGCACGACCCCCTACACTGCCCGAACACCACTGCACTGCCCTAAACCCTGAAACACCAGCCCCAGCACGACCCCCTACACTGCCCGAACACCACTGCACAGCCCTAAACCCTGAAACACCAGCCCCAGCACCACCCCCTACAATGCCCGAACACCACTGTACTGCCCTAAACCCTGAAACACCACCCCCTGCACCGCCCCCTACACTGCCCGAACACCACTGCACTGCCCTAAACCCTGAAACACCACCCCCTGCATGACCCCCTACACTGCCCGAACACCACTGCACTGCCCTAAACCCTGAAACACCACCCCCTGCACCACCCCCTACACTGCCCGAACACCACTGCACTGCCCTAAACCCTGAAACACCACCCCCTGCACCGCCCCCTACACTGCCCGAACACCACTGCACTGCCCTAAACCCTGAAACACCACCCCCAGCATGACCCCCTTTACTGCTCGAACACCACTGCACTGCCCCAAACCCTGAAACACCACTTCCAGCATGACCCCCTACACTGCCCGAACACCACTGCCCTAAACCCTGAAACACCACCCCTGCACGACCCCCTACACTGCCCGAACACCACTGCACTGCCCTAAACCCTGAAACACCACCCCCTGCACTACCCCCTACACTGCCCGAACACCACTGCACTGCCCTAAACCCTGAAACACCACCCCCAGCATGACCCCCTACACTGCCCGAACACCACTGCACTGCCCTAAACCCTAAAACACCACCCCCAGCACGACCCCCTACACTGCCCGAACACCACTGCACTGCCCTAAACCCTAGAACACTACCCCCAGCATGACCCCCTACACTACCCGAACACCACTGCACTACCCTAAACCCTAAAATACTCCCCCCAGCACGACCCCCTACACTACCCGAACACGACTGCACTGCCCTAAACCCTAAAACACTCCCCCCAGCACGACCCCCTACACTACCCGAACACCACTGCACTGCCCTAAACCCTAAAACACTCCCCCAGCACGACCCCCTACACTACCTAAACACCACTGCACTGCCCTAAACCCTAAAACACTACCCCCGCATGACCCCCTACACTACCCAAATACCAATGCACTACCCTAATCCCTAAAACACTACCCCCCGCACAACCCCCTACACTACCCAAAGACCACTGCACTACCCTAAACTCTAAAACAATACCCCCGCACGACTCCCTACACTACCCAAAGACCACTGCACTACCCTAAACCCTAAAACACGACCTCCTACACTACACAAACACCCCTGCACTACCCTAAACCCTAAAAAACTACCCCCAGCACGAACCCCTACACTACCCAAACACCACTGCACTACCCTAAACCATAAAACACTACCCCAGCAGTACCCCCTACGCTACCCAAACACCACTGCACTACCCTAAACCCTAAAACACTACCCCCAGCAGTACCCCCTACACTACCCAAACACCATTGCACTACCCTAAACCCTAAAACACTACCCCCAGCAGTATCCCCTACACTACCCAAATACCACTGCACTACCCTAAACCCTAAAACCCTAAAACACTAATCCCAGCACGACCCCCTACACTACCCAAACACCACTGTACTACCCTAAACCCTAAAACACTCCCCCAGCACGACTCCCTACACTACCCAAACACCACTGCACTACCCTAAACCCTAAATCTACCCCCAGCATGACCCCCTACACTACACAAACACCACTGCACTACCCTAAACCCTAAAACACTACCCCCAGCACGACCCTCTTCACTACCTAAACACAACTGCACAATTTGTTACAGGCGTTGCAACGCAGGCCTGTGGTGCTTACTGGAAGTACCTGGTGGGCTAGTTGGGCCCCAGGGACTCTCAGGATTCAAGGTGACCTAATCCCCCAACTTAAAACGCGCCACGGGGCGCGTTTGCACAGTGGTGAAGGGAGGGGCGGGGCCTCAGGTGACATGTGCGCAAACACGCCCTGTGGTGCGCTTTAAGTTGGGGAGTTAATTCCCTTTGAATCCTGGGGGCCAACTAGCCCACCAGGTACCTTCAGTAAGCACAACAGAGTTGCGTTGCAGAGAGGTGAAAAAAGGTGCGTGGCCTCGGAACGCCTCTCTGCAACTCAGCTCTGTGGTCCTAACTGTAGGTACCTGGGGGGCTAGTTGGGCCCCAGGGACCCTCAGGATTCAAGGGGACTTAATCCCGCAACTTAAAACGCGCCACGGGGCGCGTTTGCACACATGTCACCTCAGGCCCCCCTCCCTTCACCACTGTGCAAACGCGCACTGGCTCTGGTTAGTCAGAGTCAGTTACCACCAGTACCCGTCTGAAAAAGTTGTGGGCACAGGATGATTTTGCAACAAGGCCTCTTTCTGCTCCTCTGTTGGTTCTTTCTGCACATCTTTTGCTTCTTTCTGTGCGTTATTTCTTCTTTCTTCACATGTCCTACCTCTGTTGGCATAGTTAGAAACTAGCATTTAAAAAACCTTTGAAATTCACTTAAAAAATCATAGGTTTCAGGCACGTTATAGTTAGAAATTAGCATTTAAAAAACCTTTGAAATTCACTGAAAAAACCATAGGTTTCAGTCACGTTATAGTTAGAAATTAGCATTTAAAAAACCTTTGAAATTCACTGAAAAAACCATAGGTTTCAGGCACGTTATAGTTAGAAATTAGCATTTAAAAAACCTTTGAAATTCACTGAAAAAACCATAGGTTTCAGACACGTTATAGTTAGAAATTAGCATTTAAAAAACCTTTGAAATTCACTGAAAAAACCATAGGTTTTAGGGACAGTTATAGTTAGTTGGACATTGCACTCGTACAAAACCCGTGAAATTCCCCTGTTATAGTTAGTTCAGCTAACTATAACTCGCGCCCGCAATGCACTGCTGATGACGTCACATATTACATCACTCATGACATGGTCAGTGACATCACTGATGACATCACTGATGACATCTCAAATGACATCACTGATGACATCATCCATGTGATAATTTCATGCATCTTCTCACACCCTAATATAACTTTTGATACACCCACTCTAAATTACAGACTGCCATTCTCAAAACCATAGACACTCCAACACCAAAAACTACATACCCACTCACTGATTCTTAGGTCTACACACACATCCACTCACTCACCTGTACAGTCACTCATACTTACAGTCACTCAGTACAGGACTATTATATGCACTCATACACCTATATAAACACTCACACACCGCCACTCATCCATAGAGGTACTCACACACCTAGTCAGTCATGCAAAAAATTAATCACACACCCATTTACTCACCTATACAGTTATACACACACCAGCTCACTTACTCATACAAATACTAGCACATTCTTACGCTCTTATACAATAACTGATACAAGCACACACGCATCCATACAGCCACTCTCACAATAACACACTCTCACTTATAGCCATTTAAATACTCTAACACACATATATACTGCCTTTTACATATGTAGTTACTCGCACATGTACCACTGAGATATACATTCACTCACTAACACACCCATACACACACTCACCCACCCAAGCAGTCCATCACAGATGCACTCTTGAAATCATGCACCCAGTGAATCACCCACTCACACATCTATGTATAGAGTCACACACACCCCACCCACACAAACACTCAGGCAGCCATACAGATACTCAGAGAACCAATCAATAACCCATATAGACACTCATGTAGCTATTCGCAAATCCATGCATCCACTTACACACCAACAAACAGACGGATACAGACATTCACACAGTTTAGTCACTAACCCATGCATTCAGTAAGATACGTTTAATCACTCACTTGTAGAGTCAGTCACTCACGTACTAAATCATCCATTCAGACACTTATACACCCACTCATTCTTCAATACGCCTTTCCCTATATATATTAAACATATTTAAACTTTACAGAAACACACAGTCACTGGATGATGTCATCAGTGATGTCATCAGTGATGTCACTTGAGATGTCATCAGTGATGTCATCAGTGATGTCACTGACCATGTCATGAGTGATGTAATATGTGACGTCATCAGCAGTGCATTGCGGGGCGCGAGTTATAGTTAGCTGAACTAACTATAACAGGGGAATTTCACGGGTTTTGTACGAGTGCAATGTCCAACTAACTATAACTGTCCCTAAAACCTATGGTTTTTTCAGTGAATATATATATATATATATATATATATATATATATATATATATATACACCCCACCATTGTGGCCACTTGCTTCTTAGTCTGCTTAGGAAGAATGACAGCCTCATCTCAAATGGTAGATTTGCACCTGATTCTCCAGTCTAATATAACCATAATTCTCCCACAGAGCGTCAAATAATTGTCTTTCTTATTGCATCATACTCCACCTGCAATCTCATATCAGTCTTGAAACTCATAGGTCCTCTGTTAGCGATCACAGCACTTTAGTATATTCCATGGTCTGTGCAATGCCCTCAGCAGGATCATGGAGACTTGATGGCTGTCACATGCCAGGATATTTAAATTGAAAGAACAATTGAAAAGGACAATTAGTGGAATAGGTCTTTGGAAGGAAGACATAGGTAAACATTTCAGTAAACTTATGAAGTTGGTTAGTTCCTCTGGCTCTCAAAGCAAGGCCACGGACAATCAAAATTTTCAATGTCGGCCGATTCTCTCAATGAATAGGGAAATAAATAAATTAGTTAGATCCCAATTTGTCTCCTTCACTAATGAAAGAGCCAGGTTACTATCTTTGCTTAAAAGGAGAAGACTCCACCTTCTAAGGCTGGCCTAAAAAACACAAAAAAGTGACCATAAGTGGGTCGATTTAAGAGAGGCCGCTCTCAGAAAAAACATGTGAAAATTCTGGGAAATCAGATTGCAGCGGAACTAGAATGATCCCCCGCACCTTGACCATTGGTGAAGAAGTTTGGGGCTGTTTTATTAGGGAACTGTATGAGGAGAACCCCACAGTTGGCTTTCATATCGAAGATATTCCCAGAGATTCCGAGATGACTCTGACAAATTATGGTCCGCGCTCCTTGAGTGTGATTGAGACCTCAATCAGGGCAATGCGGTCCTCAGGTGAAATGCGTCTGGACGAGGTCCCGAACTCAGTCTTGAAAAGGGAAATAAAACTTTTGCCATTGACTCTTTTTCTTGTCTTTGATTAATGCTTTTTTAAAGCATATGTGCCACCTTCCTGGACTGGAAGTGTCATTGCCCTGCTTTTTAAGAAAGGGGTGCACACATTTACCCATTAGATTTTGACAAATCACTATCTTAGAAGCTGTGGGTAAAGTATTTCCCAGATGCATCTTTGAGCACTTAACCTCCTGGGTCGAGGACAGCATGAATATCCTGCTAGAGCAATCCGGTTTTGGGAAAATGCATTGTACCCTGGACAATATTACAGCGCTGCAAGCTATTACTTAAAAAATATGTGACCATTAGGAAATGCCTGGTCTAAGCTGCATTCGTCGATTTTTCCACAGCCTTTGCTAAAGCCGATCGGCCAACTCTGTGGAAAAAATTGTCTAAACTTGGAGTGCCCAGAGTTTTATTACTTCTAACTATTGCCATCCATTCATCCACTTGGTGGCAGGTTAGGTGGGGACCGGGGACTATCTACAGATATCCCTACAAAAACGGCTTGAAACAAGGGTGCTTGTTAGCGCCACTACTTTTTTCCCTTTATATATCTGACCTTCCCGGTTCACTAGCTGGCGAGTGTGGGGTTTCCTCCAGATCTCGGATGTCGCTCAGTGACGTGTTTGCTATATGCAAATGATATCGTGATTCTTGGCTTACCCCCAAAGGTCTAACCTGATGCCTAAGCACCTTCCAACAGTATGCTGATCCTCATTCTCTAAAAAATAATTCCTCGAAAAGTGAAGTGTTATGTTTCTGGGGAAAAAGAGCATGCCCTTGTCCCAATTATACATGGCACCTAGGTGAACAAAAAATGGAAGTAGTTAACTCCTATACCTTTCAAAGTGATGAGCAGTACACTAAATGATCTAGAACTAGGTCTAAAAAGCTCTTTTGTGCAAGGGTTGGTGGAAGTGGTGCGATGGGGCCATTGCCCCGTGACCAGTAATCATAACTCTCACTGACACATTTTGTTCAAAGAGATATTTGAAACGAAGACAGACAAAGCGTAATTCTTCAGGATCTTTTAATATGCACTAGAGCAATTTGATCTTGATCACGTACAGTCTCTGCCATGTCGAAGGCTCAGCTCAAAGCATTTCTTAAAACGGCCACCTCTGAGTTAAGTTTTCGCCTGGATCTGGACTCTTACAAAGATTGACTAAACTCTGTTTTATTATTCAACTCTTTTGATATGAATAAATCACAACCGTACATGGTATGGAACATGGCTCATGGGGTTAGACGCCTCTGGACATCAATCAGTTTTAACATTATTCCATTAAATATTACATCTAAATGGCACGGTACATCAAGCACATGTCACTTTTGTATACAAGGATTTAAAATATGTTGCATCTATATATCCTGCTCTATTATTATATTGTTCTGAATGGTTGAGACCCCTCTTTTTAAGGTGGTCAGCACATACGTCAACGGAGGCTTTGTATTCATCGCTCAAACCGTCAGAAGAAATGTTCTGTATCCACATTTTGAACTTTCTAAAACGCTTTTTGCCTTTGTACTGAATGAATGTTATGCTGTTTTCAGGGCGTAATCATGGTTTTTACTGTATTGTATTTATGGTCATATTCCTATACTTTTAATACATAAAATTACCTGTCCCTTGGTGGGCTATCAATCCTATCACATTCTACTATTGGCAGTAATTTATTTATTTATTTATTTTATTTGCAGAGTTTTATATAGCGCTGGCTAGACCCGGAGGTATCAGAGCGCTTTACACTAAAACAGTAGTACAGAATTACATCAGTTACCAGAGCATAAATAACACAGCCTAGCATAGGTTACCAGGTGAAAAAAAAACACAGAACAAGTCAAAAGAGAACATATAAGGTGGAAGGGGAGGGGAAATTGAGCCCTTAACTGGACAACGGACAAGTCAAGCAAACCGGCAGCGAAGAGCAATTAAACATCATGAGTCCCACAAAGTCAATGTGAACAAATAAACCAGACCGGTCAGGGACAAGGAATCCACGGCACCCGGGGCCGGCCTCGAACACCGCGCTGGCGCACCCTGGCTGTGGAGAGGGTCAGAAGAGGGGGGGCGAAGTGGATGTCTCAGACGGATCATCATTGTCGAAAGGAGCGAAGGCGTTCCGTTAAGAGGGGATCGTTGTGAGGGGAAAGTCAGGCTGGGGAAACAAAGTCAAAGACCGGCATCAAGCGAAGAGTTGAAAATCAGATCCACGCCGTCAAGATGGAGGGCTCAGGTCGTATTAACATCGACCTCCAGCACAAAATGGCGGAAATTAAGATCCATCAAACCCCAAAACACCAATCGGGGAGGAAGTAAAACTCGATCACGGGAAACGAGAGGGCGGAAAACAAGGAACTCACCGCTCTCTCCCCGGTCGTCAGGAATCACTCGGGGAGCACAAAGGGCGGCAGTGTCGCGTTTGGCACTCGCAGATTTATCTGAGGCAAGCGACTCGAGTGCAGAGAGCAGCAGCCACTGGAGGCGAAGAAAAGAGGAAGTCGTAGCGGGAAGCCGAGCCACCATCACCAAGCCCGGAAGGTAGGTGACGGCCGAGAACAGCACCGGGGGTGGTCTCCAGCCCATCTCCTCTCAGCTGCCTGCGCAGCTCAACCGTGCTTCGGCCATGAAGCCGGGCTCCACTGGCGGCAAACTCTAATGATTTTACGCTACGAACTTGCGCATTATTACTCTTGAATCCTTCTGTGCTTGTGTGTTTTCTCTTTTCATGCGAACCCCATTGAACTTCCAAATCATGAATAAAATTAAATTGATTGATTGACCAATTTTTCTTACTAAATTCTTTCCACTGTTTTGTAATGCAGTTTTTCTTTTTATTCTTGTCTCTGAAACAAACGTTTCTCTTTTCGCATCTTCTTCACAACAAATGTACATGTATGAATACACTGTTTTAAGAAAGTGCTTAATGAGTGTGAAGAAACAATATAAAATATGGAATATTTGATTTGTTTTTCGAAATGTTCACTAATATGTTCGTTTAAAATTTGCTTCTTGCATAATCTAATGATTAAAGTAAAATTCTGGTGAAAACCTGCTTTAAAATGGTCTGCATTAGGTACACGTTATTTGTAATTGACTACTATCTTATTTTAATGAAAACATAGGTTTATTGTGGTGTTTGTTGTTCTTTACATGTAGTCAGTAGGTCTATGCCTGAGATGCCACTTACAGTGAAACACACAGGTGTTGGAAACTAGGTTATTAGTAGTGGTAAATATGTATCTACCACTGGCAATAAGGCCACTAAAGCAGTCTAGGGCTCAGTACAGGTCTCAATAAATTATTCCGATGCTCAACCCTGTGTAGCTTGGCTGCGAGTAGGCAGTCTTAACTGAGGAGACAGGTATGTAAAGCATTTAAAAACACCAATTCAGTAAATAATTAAGACGCAACACACAATAGAAATCCCACACCAAATTTATCAAAATAGGAAATAATTGTATCTTTAAAATGACACCAAAACAACAAAAATCCAATGTAGGCAACCGGAGATATGAATTTTTAAAGAATTACCACTTTATAGTGCTTAAAAGCCTATAGTGCCACTCTGGGACATCTGGTCGTGCTTTACCTAGACAAAGTCAAAGTTTCAGGATGACCACAATGGAGCCCAATTCGGACACCCCACACCGTAGGCCTCGGTCAAAATTTTGCATTCGGATTTAGAAACATTTCGGGAACTTTTTCTTCCGAGGGTCCCCGCTGCTCTTTACCTGACTGGTATCGGTTAGGGTTCACCATCTTGACTTTCAGGGAGCTCCCGGTCAAACTCTGGAAGTTGGACCTCATGACTTCTTTAGCGGGATGAACCTGGAATCCTTGCCGGGTCGCTGTTGAAGGTGGCCAGCTTGGCTCTCGCGGCTGAGTTGGTCACCTTATGGAGCTTTTTTCCAAAGTTGCTCCAAACTTCTGGAGCTTTTTCCTGAAGTTCCTCTTAGGGTCCAAATTGTCCAAAACACAATCCAAGGGTCTGGAAGCTCCAAGATGGTCCTTTAAAGGTTGGGACCACAATTCCCAGAATGCACCTGGACAAAACCCTTACAAATCCACTGGACGTGCTCCAGGCGGCAGGGGACTCTTTGTGGTGATGGTCCAGGTGAGCTCTTTTATCCTATAGCTTGCAGGGAGTCCACTCTTTAATCCTTTTGAATCAAGGTACAGCCACAGGGCTGTTGTTCCAGATAATACAGCAGGCACAGTCAGTCAGAATGCAGAGCCTGGTGGTGCAAATGAAGTTTCCAGCTTGACAAACCTTCTTCTTCTCATTTCAAGAAGCAGATCTGAGAGGCTCTGCTCCTCTCACACACTTATTCAGTGTGCTCTGGGGTCAAGCAGGAGAGTACTCCTGTCCAATGAAGTGCAAGGCAACACCTCAGAGCATGACCACTTCCTCCAAAGTGTAGCGTATTCTTCTTCCAGAAAGCACTATTCCTCCAAAATTCAGTATGGCTGAAATCTCAGCAGATGAACAAGAAAAAGCTAAACCAACCTCCAGTATGGTTCATTTCCATAGCTCTCCTCCCACTACCATCTGCAGATTCCTTCCTTAAGCCTGTCATCTGGCTGGGTCAGAGCAGATGGGGGTAGATGGACCTGGCATTCCCTGCCTGTCCTATTCCTCCATTGAAACTTCATGCTTTACGACCCCTCTCCCCTGTTCTGGCATTCCTATGTAGCAGAGCTCTCTCCAGCAGATAGCCTTTTCCTGGGTGAGCCAATATCACTTCATCAAAGCTGTCTGGCTAATCCTGTTAACTCTGACCAATCAGGGAGGACTGCAGGAAGGCTGAATTTTGGCTTACAGACAAGCAAGTCATAACTTATTTTCTGAACAATTTAGGATAAATTCAGCAATGGCATATTGCTGGATTTATCAATACCATTCTCCTACATCCTTGAATGATATCTGTATTCTATTCCTAGCAATATTTGTGCGTTAAAAACTATTGCAATGTTATCCTATGGGATCTCCAATTCGGAAAATGAAAGGTGCAATTTCTCCATCACCAGGGCTTATAGTTACACCACCCCCCACCTCTGGGACACCTAGGGGAGACTTTGTAGTCCCGAATATGTACAAATAGTATAGATGCCCACTCCACAGTGCTCCTAGCACCAAAGTTGATTTTGGGAGGCACTTTACTACAATGCGGGAAGTGAAATGTGCCATTTCTCTATCCCCAGGGCATATAAAACATATTTTATAAGGACTCTCCTTATAATTACATGACCCCCACCCCACCCACCCCTGGGACACCTAGGGGAGACCCTGTGGGTGCCTAATATATAAGAATAATGTAGATTATCACTTTTTAAGTGCCCCTACCCCCAAAGACGAGTTTGGGCACGATTTACATTTAAAAGCAATGCTGCAACACAGGGCTGCTTTTAAAATGACCTCAGGCTCCCAGCAGTGCTCACATGCAGGTGCAACAAAGGCTGCTGGCCTCTAAACTGCCATGCCCTGTTATACACTAGGGGCTTGAAGGTAGTTTTAATCCCCCTGCCCTATTATCTATTTGGGACATATAGGGTAGATTATGCCAATTATAGGTGTCCCCTACACATGGTGTACCCTAATGCATGTGTGTGTTTTCACTGTGTTTTCGACATAGCACTGGCCTTGGGTCTGGTTAGACAGAGCCCAGGGACAGTCAAAGTCAGTTACCACCAGTACTAGGCAGCAAAAATGGGAATGAACAGGGCACACAGGAATATTTTGCAACAACAGGCCTCTGGCAAAAGTGTACAGAAATCACACAGTTCAGATTCAAAGAGAGCTACAGACAGCAAAAACAATAATAGCGATCAACGGAGGACAAATCGTTATTGCCCAAAAGCTTATTGTAACAGTTCCTATCTGTACATAATGTTGACTAATTAACACATCGCACAAAATGTGTCCGCTTTGGAAAACTGACCCTTTTGTCCACATAGGTTATGAGATCATACAATTCTACTGTGCACTTGAACATATATAATATATGTTTGGGGGGTACATTACACATTGCATCATGATCAGGGTCGGACTGGGATCACAATTCGGCCCGAGCACTCCCAAAAAAGTGGCCCACATTCCTGGATCACGCCTGTTCACGAAACAGCATTTGGCTAGTCTCATCAGGCTCATTTTTAGAGAAATGTTTGATAAATTATGTATTTCAAAGCTCATAGAGTCAGAAACATTGGTGAAAACTAGAAGCACTACATTTTGGCGGGGCGGGTGAAGTGAAATAAAGTGGCCCAAAGGCCACAACTCCTGATATAGCTATGTTTGCCACCTGCCGTTTTTAACCAGCATTACCAGTATTTTAATGCCCTTGCCAGTACGAAAATGAAGAACAACACCTAATGCTGGTATTTTCTCCCCTGATCGATATGTACTTTAAAGTTTGAACAGTAAACGTAAAGTGAAAGCAGTTTAAAATGTGGTATAAAGCTTCTTTAATGATCCGTGACTGATAGTTAAAACTAAACAAATGAAGAAAAGCCATGTTAAGAAGGAATACAGACTTTTTTATTATTGAATAAAGAATCCTCTCTCATTATTAAGTTCCAGCCTTTGCAGATTCTTAAAAAATGAGCAAACAGAAGGTTTTTTTTAAATTGTAGTGTTATACAGCGTAAACTCGGCCAAAGGGCACAATTATATGAGCACCAGTTACATTACAGAAGATCAAATTCATTTTTATTTTAGGCCTTGCGCAATTAAGACATTTGGCCAGAATCACAGGATGTTGAGGTGAGGCTGGGCCTCAAACCTATTTCCATAGTTCCACATTGGGCAGCTCTGACCCTAACATTACATTATCTAAATTTTCTGCTCTGGGAAAGGTGCTTGTTAGACCTGGCATCCTTGGCGTGGGTCTCCCTTCCATTTTTTGATGATGCCTCCAATGTTATTGATCTGTTTGCTTTGGGCACTGTGCCACTGCTATTCAGTGCCACAGTGCAGGTGCTCCCTATGATAAATTGTGTTATGTATTAGTGACTCCATGATTGGATGATTGGTTTACTTGTCAGTCCCTAGTACAGTGCACTGAGTGTGCCCAGGGCTTGTAAATCCAATGCTGCTGGTGGGCTTGCAGCACTGGTTGTGCCACCCACAGAAGCAGCTTGTAAAATGTGTCTCAGGCCTGCCATTGCAGAGCCTGTGTGCAGCCTAGGGCTGCCATGTCGACTTGGTGAGTGCACCCACTTACCAGGCCCTAAACCTTCCCTTTACTACATGTTGGTCACCCCTAAAGTAGGCCCTAGGGCAGGGTGCATTGTAAGTATAAGGTAGGACATGCCCTGGTGTGTGTGGCATGTCCTAATAGTGAATTACAGCCATTTTCGTTTTTCACTATTGCAAGGCTACCTGCTCCCCATAGGCCAGAATGGGCAGTTTGATTATTACACCTTATAATCCTAACTGACCCAGGGAACATGGTAGAAAAACGAATTTAGTATGCCTGAACTCAGGATGATAAAATACATCTTTTAGTGAAGTTGGTTTTAACATTCTGTGTTTGAAAATACCACTTTTAGAAAGTAGGTATTTTCTTGCCTAACCTATCCAAGCCTGCCTCTGCTAGGTTGTGTATTCCTTGTCTGGGTTTGTGAGTGACAGGGGCTGGGGGACTCCAGGAGACAGGGTGAGTCAGCACAGGGCTGAATAGAGAGATCTGCATCCAGAGTGGAGGGAGGAGTTGCACCTGGGTCTGAATAGGGCTGTGCCTGCCTTCCACAATGCTGGCTCCACCTCCTGCCGGGCGGCTGAGCACTCTGCCCCACATTCTGAAAGGAAAGAAGGAGTCCTGTAAACAAAGTGCTCCAGGACTGACCAGAACTGGTTTTGGACTAGGCAAAGGCCTCTCTGCCTTCAGAGAACAAAGAGAAAAGGTGTATAAAAAGGGGACCCAGACCCCTAGGAAATTAGATCACTTTTGGGAAACAAGAAGAAACCTTTGCTGAGGAGCGGAACCAAGAAGAAACTGAGGAGAAGACTATCCCTAAGCTAGAGGGATCTGCCTGCAGTGGTTGCCTGACTGCCAAAGAAAGGAGAAGGGAACTTTGTGTGTACTTTCATCAACTTGTGAAGGATCTCCAAGGGCTTGATTTCAGAGCTTGCCTCCTGTTGAAGTCTCAGGGACAACAGACTTCACCCACCAGCTCCCCCTGTATTCCCTTGCTGGGAATTTGGACCTTCTGACACACTTGCGTGTCTCTGGGAGCTGGAAGCGCGACTCAAGACGAAGAAGCGTGTCGCCGCAGCCGCTGATTCTCGCATCGCCGGAGAAGAGTGTCGACGTCGCATCAGACGCCGGCGCATCCCCGAAGAAGCGCGCCGCTGACACCCTCGCATCCTTCGAAGCGCCTCGCAGCACCGGAGAAAAGTGTCGCCGTCACATCAGACGCCGTCGCATCCCCGGGGCAGAGCATCGACCTCGCATCAGACGCCGACGCATCGCAACACGAGGCGCGCCCCGCATCCCAGGAGAAGATCGTCGACCTCGCATCAGACGCCGTCGCATCGCCAGGGAAGCGTGTCGCAGGGCCTGTCGTGGCTCGAAAGACTCATCAAAATAGCCGCACGGCCGTCGGGTGTGCACGCATCACCCCTTCGTTGTCGCAACCTCAAGAAGACGCCACTTTGTTTCTTTTGCACCAGATCTTCAACGCATCACCGTCCTTGCGTGTAAGGGACTACCGCATCACCTCCCCTGCAACACTTTGCGTTGCCCTGCGTTACGCATCTTAAGGTACATTGAACTCAAAGTGTCGCATTTCCATTTTAAGAGACTCAAGCTAATTCTACCATCTTTTAAGTACAGTATTGTGGATTATTTTTGTCGTTTATGGTCTTGTGGTAAATCTATATAAAAGATACTTATTTTTATAATACAACCTGTGTGGTGTCCATTTGTAGTGTTGTCACTGGATTACTGTATGTGTTCACAAATGCTTTACACACTGCCTCTGAACTAAGCCTGTCTGCTCGTGCCAAGCTACCAAGAGGGTGAGCAGGGGTTATTTCAGGAGTGTACCCCTTACCCTGACTAGAAGCAAGGGTCCCTATTTGGACAAAGGTACCTACCTCTGCCAACTAGAGACCCCCAGTTCTAACATTGGTGGTCAGCGGTGGGGATTCTGGACTTGCATTTGTGACTCATGTACAGTGATTGGTGAACACTACCTAGTGAGTGCAGACCAAAACGCAACCACATACTTTTGGTAGATATTCTTTTCTGGGACTTTCTATTTTTGCTAAAAACTGCCAAGTTTAATCACCATGGATACAGCAGCATCCATAGTATCTGTTGATAATGATTGGGAAGAGGAGAAACTGGAATGCTACACCGTTACCCAGCTCAAGCACTTCTGCAGGAAGTTCAAAGTTTCTATGACCGGAATCACCAAGAAGGATGATTTCCAAAAGGCGCTGAGGGCCTGGGTTGAAGCAAGGAATACCCCTGAGAATGAGGAGGGGGCTGAGAATGCAGATGAGCAGCTGGATGGGCCAGTGGGTCCAGGGGAGAGGAGAGCATCTTCCCCCGTGGGTAGCAGTGTTTCTGCCAGAGGTCTGTCCCCAGAAGAGCTGGAGGACAGACAAAAGAATAGGATGCATGAGTTGGAGCTGGCCAAAATGAGTGGGCAGTTAGAAATTAGGAAATTGGCCCTGGAAGAAAAGAGAATGCAGCTTGAGCATGAGAAAAGTTTGAGGGAGTTGGATTTGAAAGCTAGGAGCTTAGAGATTACTCCCTCTGGTGGCAGCGCACCGTCAATGCCTGTTGAGGCTAGGGTGTATATTCCTAAGGATGTGGTTAAGGAGTTTTTTAAGAATGATGATATTGGGCAATGGTTCAAGGCCTATGAGGTAGCCATGACTTCCCACCGGGTCCCTGAGAAGGATTGGGGAGCGGGGTTGTGGGGTCGGTTCCTTAGTGAGGGGCGGGATACTTTGTTGGACTTGCCCTCTGAAGTCTATAATTCCTACAGCCACATGAAGAATGCATTGATGACCAGGTATGGGTTGACTCCTGAACTCTATAGGCAGAGGTTCAGGAACTGTAAGAAGATTGAAGGCAGTACCTGGGTTGAGTATGTGACCTTTTTTTGCAGAGCCTTGGATGGTTGGGTAAAGGGTAGCAAAGCAAATGATTTTCAGGCGCTCTTTGATTTGATTGCATGGGAGCACTTGTCCAGTAATTGTTTTCCTGAGCTACGCCAGCACCTGATTGACAGTAGGCTGACTAACCCTAGGCAGCTTGCTGAGGAGGCGGACCGCTGGGTGAGCACCCGGGTCCACAAGGGTCACGTGGGAGACTCCGCCAAGGGTGGGCAGGGTCCCCAGCAGAGGAGTGGGGGGGACAAGGGTAAACAGAGGGAGTTCCAGAAAGGGCCCCAAAGTAAACCCCAAGGGAACCAAGGGAAAGGTTCCCAGCCTCCCCCTGAGAATAAGCACGGGGCCCCGACAGGTCCACCTGTTCATAGGGGACCCCTGGTGTGCTACAAGTGTGGCGCCCTAGGCCACAGGGCCAATGATCCCCATTGCTCTTTGTTTGGAAAGCCAGCACCCCCTGGTGCAGTCCCCCGGCAGTTGGCTAGTGTAGCCCTGGGGGAGGAGATGGGTGCCCCAGGTGGGCGGGATCCCGTAGTATTGTCCCTTGTCTCATTAGGAGACTCTGAGATGGTCCCTAGGACCCAACTGCATGAGAACACTAAGAAGTACAGGCAGTGGGTGACCATCAATGGCCATAGGGTGGAGGCTTTGAGAGACACAGGAGCCAGTGTGACAGCTGTCAAGTGTCACCTGGTGTCTAAAGAGCAGGTGGTCCCTGATGCATTCTACCCAGTTGTTGCCGCTGACAACACAGAGAGCCACTGCAAGGTGGCTCAGGTTCCCTTTGAGTGGGGGGGTCTCTGGTACTCTTCAAGTAGCTGTGAGGCCAGCCATGCCTGTTGACTGTTTGTTAGGGAACGATTTGGAGAGCTCCCCTTGGGCTAAGGTGGAGCGGAGTGCTCATTTGGAGATGTTGGGCTTGCCTGATTGGGCGTGTGTGACCACCCGGTCCATGGCAGCCAGAGGTGTTCAAGAGGACCTGGAGCCTGAGAGGGAGGCCCAGGTGCCTGCCGGAGAGAGAAGAGGCAGGGGGCGCGGGAAACCGGCCCCCGAAGTTCCCACGGTCCAGGAGGAGGCAGACCCTGAGGGGGATGCCCTGGAGCCTACAGGGGAACAGGTAGCTGAACTGGGGGACCTGCCTGAGCTGACCCATTGGCAGCAAGATGGAGGACCCTCCAGGGAGGAGTTCTGCGAGGAGCAGAACAAGTGCCCTTCTCTCGTGGGTCTGAGGCAACAGGCCACAGACCAGGCAGCAGGTGATCAGTCTGGATCACATTGGATCTACTGGGAGAATGGTCTCCTGTATAGCGAGCCTAAGGTTGCTGAGCCTGGGTCAGCCCGTGTGCTGGTGGTACCCCAGCGCTTCAGAGCCTTCCTACTGGGTTTGGCTCATGATGTGCCTTTAGCAGGACATCTGGGGCAGGACAAGACCTTTGAAAGGCTTGTCACCCATTTCTTTTGGCCCCAGATGCGCAGGAGTGCCGCCACTCACTGCAGGACCTGTCAGACTTGCCAGGCAAGTGGAAAGAGTGGGAGGAAGCAGAAGGCTCCTCTCCAGCCATTCCCTGTAGTCAGCACCCCCTTTGAACGGGTGGGTATTGACATTGTGGGGCCACTGGACCCCAAGACAGCCATGGGCAACAGGTTCATCCTGGTCTTGGTGGACCATGCCACCCGGTACCCTGAAGCCATCCCTCTGAGGACAGTGACGGCCCCCGTGGTGGGACGGGCACTGATGGGAATTTTCTCCCGTGTGGGGTTCCCTCAAGAGGTGGTGTCTGACAGAGGTACTAACTTTATATCCAAGTATATGAAGTCCCTGTGGCAGGAGTGCGGTGTAACGTACAAGTTCACCACTCCTTACCACCCCCAAGGAAATGGGTTGGTTGAGAGATTCAACCGGACCCTGAAGGGCATGATTATGGGTCTGGAAGAACCCATGAGGCGTAAGTGGGACGTCCTCTTGCCATGCCTTCTTTTTGCATACCGTGAGGTGCCACAGAAGTCTCTAGGGTTCAGCCCCTTTGAGCTTCTGTATGGTCACCCAGTGAGAGGACCTCTGAGTTTGGTCAAGGAAGGCTGGGAGCAATCTCCCAGGAAACCTCCCCAGGATGTATATAGCTACATGCTGGCCTTCAGGAACCAAACTAGGCGTTTCAGGCAACTTGCTGAGGCAAATCTGGAAGCCAGCCAGGAGGAAATGAAGCGGTGGTACGACCAGAATGCCACTCTGGTTGAGCTTCAACCTGGTCAGAAAGTGTGGGTCATGGCCCCAGTGGAGCCCTGTGCGCTCCAGGATAAGTGGACCGGACCCTTTGAGGTGGTGGAGCGCAAGAGTCCTGTTACCTACTTGGTGGACATGCGGTCTCCCAGGAACCCCTTGCGGGTCCTGCACGTCAACCGCCTGAAGCCCCACTTGGAGAGGTCCCAAGTGGGCATGCTCTTAGCTACAGATGCTGGGATGGAGGAGGAGACCGAGCCTCTTCCTGACCTCCTGTCAGCCCAAGAGCAAGATGGATCAGTGGAGGGTGTGAACCTCTCTCCCTCCCTGACACCTGAGCAGCAAGGTGACTGTCGCCAACTGTTGGGGCAGTTTCCTGACCTGTTCTCCCTGGTTCCTAGTGTCACTGACTGGTGCGTCCATGATGTGGACACTGGGGACAGTCTTCCTGTCAAGCACAAGGCTTACAGGGTGACTGACAGGGTGAGAGCTTGCATCAAGGAGGAGGTCTCCAAGATGTTTGCATTGGGGGTAATTGAGTCCTCTCACAGCCCTTGGGCCAGCCCAGTGGTCTTGGTCCCAAAGGCTGCCGCGCCTGGTGCCACACCCGAACTCCGGTTCTGTGTGGACTACCGAGGACTCAATTCCGTCACCAGGACTGACGCACACCCCATCCCCAGAGCTGATGAGCTCATAGATCGGTTAGGGGCTGCCCGGTACCTCAGTACGTTTGACTTAACGTCTGGGTACTGGCAGATCGCCTTGACTGATGGGGCAAAGGAGAGGTCAGCATTCTCCACACCAGATGGGCACTACCAATTCCGGGTGATGCCCTTTGGGATGAAGAATGCCCCTGCCACCTTTCAGAGGTTGGTCAACCAGGTGTTGGTTGGACTGGAAGAGTTCAGTGCCGCCTACCTGGATGACATCGCAGTGTTCAGCGCCAGTTGGGAAGAACATCTGCGCCACCTCTGGGAAGTGTTGATGGTTCTGCGGAGGGCAGGCCTCACGATCAAGGCGAGTAAGTGCCAGATCGGGCAGGGTTCCGTGGTGTACTTGGGACACCAGGTTGGGAGCGGCCAGGTGGCGCCCCTACAGCCCAAGATAGATACCATTCTGGCTTGGGAGCCCCCAAGACCCAGACAGCGGTGAGAGCCTTCCTAGGACTCACCGGGTATTACAGGAGATTTGTCAAGGGGTATGGCAGCATGGTTGCACCCTTGACAGAGCTGACTTCCAGGAAGCAGCCCAAGAGAGTGATTTGGACTGACACCTGTCAACAAGCTTTTGACACCTTGAAGACAGCCATGTGCACGGCGCCCGTGCTCCTGGCCCCCAACTTCTCCAAAGAGTTTATCGTTCAGACAGACGCTTCAGAGCATGGTGTGGGGGCTGTTTTGTCACAGATGAATGAGGAGGGCCTAGACCAACCTGTAGCCTTCCTTAGCAGGAGGTTACTTCCACGGGAACAGAGGTGGAGTGCTATTGAGCGTGAGGCATTTGCTGTGGTCTGGGCGCTGAAGAAGCTGAGACCATACCTGTTTGGGACTCACTTCCGGGTTCAGACAGACCACAGGCCCCTCAGATGGTTGATGCAGATGAGGGGTGAGAATCCAAAGCTGTTGAGGTGGTCCATTTCCCTACAGGGGATGGACTTCACGGTGGAACACCGCCCTGGTACAGAACACGCCAATGCTGATGGTCTGTCCAGATTTTTCCGCCTTAGTGAAGAGGACTCCCTAGAGGTAGGATAGTTCTCCCCACATTTCAGCTGGAGGGGACACGTGTTAGACCTGGCATCCTTGGCGTGGGTCTCCCTTCCATTTTTTGATGATGCCTCCAATGTTATTGATCTGTTTTTGCTGGTTTAGATGCTTTGGGCACTGTGCCACTGCTATTCAGTGCCACAGTGCAAGTGCTCCCTATGATAAATTGTGTTATGTATTAGTGACTCCATGATTGGATGATTGGTTTACTTGTCAGTCCCTAGTACAGTGCACTGAGTGTGCCCAGGGCTTGTAAATCCAATGCTGCTGGTGGGCTTGCAGCACTGGTTGTGCCACCCACAGAAGCAGCTTGTAAAATGTGTCTCAGGCCTGCCATTGCAGAGCCTGTGTGCAGCCTAGGGCTGCCATGTCGACTTGGTGAGTGCACCCACTTACCAGGCCCTAAACCTTCCCTTTACTGCATGTTGGTCACCCCTAAAGTAGGCCCTAGGGCAGGGTGCATTGTAAGTATAAGGTAGGACATGCCCTGGTGTGTGTGGCATGTCCTAATAGTGAATTACAGCCATTTTCGTTTTTCACTATTGCAAGGCTACCTGCTCCCCATAGGCCAGAATGGGCAGTTTGATTATTACACCTTATAATCCTAACTGACCCAGGGAACATGGTAGAAAAACGAATTTAGTATGCCTGAACTCAGGATGATAAAATACATCTTTTAGTGAAGTTGGTTTTAACATTCTGTGTTTGAAAATACCACTTTTAGAAAGTAGGTATTTTCTTGCCTAACTATCCAAGCCTGCCTCTGCTAGGTTGTGTATTCCTTGTCTGGGTTTGTGAGTGACAGGGGCTGGGGGACTCCAGGAGACAGGGTGAGTCAGCACAGGGCTGAATAGAGAGATCTGCATCCAGAGTGGAGGGAGGAGTTGCACCTGGGTCTGAATAGGGCTGTGCCTGCCTTCCACAATGCTGGCTCCACCTCCTGCCGGGCGGCTGAGCACTCTGCCCCACATTCTGAAAGGAAAGAAGGAGTCCTGTAAACAAAGTGCTCCAGGACTGACCAGAACTGGTTTTGGACTAGGCAAAGGCCTCTCTGCCTTCAGAGAACAAAGAGAAAAGGTGTATAAAAAGGGGACCCAGACCCCTAGGAAATTAGATCACTTTTGGGAAACAAGAAGAAACCTTTGCTGAGGAGCGGAACCAAGAAGAAACTGAGGAGAAGACTATCCCTAAGCTAGAGGGATCTGCCTGCAGTGGTTGCCTGACTGCCAAAGAAAGGAGAAGGGAACTTTGTGTGTACTTTCATCAACTTGTGAAGGATCTCCAAGGGCTTGATTTCAGAGCTTGCCTCCTGTTGAAGTCTCAGGGACAACAGACTTCACCCACCAGCTCCCCCTGTATTCCCTTGCTGGGAATTTGGACCTTCTGACACACTTGCGTGTCTCTGGGAGCTGGAAGCGCGACTCAAGACGAAGAAGCGTGTCGCCGCAGCCGCTGATTCTCGCATCGCCGGAGAAGAGTGTCGACGTCGCATCAGACGCCGGCGCATCCCCGAAGAAGCGCGTCGCTGACACCCTCGCATCCTTCGAAGCGCCTCGCAGCACCGGAGAAAAGTGTCGCCGTCGCATCAGACGCCGTCGCATCCCCGGGGCAGAGCATCGACCTCGCATCAGACGCCGACGCATCGCAACACGAGGCGCGCCCTGCATCCCAGGAGAAGATCGTCGACCTCGCATCAGACGCCGTCGCATCGCCAGGGAAGCGTGTCGCAGGGCCTGTCGCGGCTCCAAAGACTCATCGAAATCGCCGCACGGCCGTCGGGCGTGCACGCATCACCCCTTCGTTGTCGCAACCTCAAGAAGACGCCACTTTGTTTCTTTTGCACCAGATCTTCAACGCATCACCGTCCTTGCGTGTAAGGGACTACCGCATCACCTTCCCTGCAACACTTTTCGTTGCCCTGCGTTACGCATCTTAAGGTACATTGAACTCAAAGTGTCGCATTTTCATTTTAAGAGACTCAAGCTAATTCTACCATCTTTAAAGTACAGTATTGTGGATTATTTTTGTCGTTTATGGTCTTGTGGTAAATCTATATAAAAGATACTTATTTTTATAATACAACCTGTGTGGTGTCCATTTGTAGTGTTGTCACTGGATTACTGTATGTGTTCACAAATGCTTTACACACTGCCTCTGAACTAAGCCTGTCTGCTCGTGCCAAGCTACCAAGAGGGTGAGCAGGGGTTATTTCAGGAGTGTACCCCCTTACCCTGACTAGAAGCAAGGGTCCCTAGTTGGACAAAGGTACCTACCTCTGCCAACTAGAGACCCCCAGTTCTAACATTGCTTCACTGCGAGGTTTATGCAAACATACCCCCTCCCACCTACCACCACCACCAAGGCCTGAAAGACACTGTAGCCGAGATGCCAACAACAGGCCCTCAGCAAGGCCATTCACTTACTCACCCCAGCCCAGCCAACTGTAGCCTCAGGGTGATGGTCTTGCAGGGGAGGAGTGAAGAGGAGCACAGAGCTGCTGCTGCTCCAGGGGAGCCAAGGTGATAATGGCCCACAGCAGGTGAGTGGGACATTGCTTCTGGGCGTCTGCGCCGGCCCCAGGGGAGGCCAAGATAAAGTCTGCAGAGGACAGAACAATATTGCCCTAGCGACGCTGCTGAAAGCAACCCCCTCAGAGCCTCCTTGCTCGTGATGCTGCCCCCCCTTACCGTGGCCTGGTGGGGAAGACAATAAGGCTCTGTGGGCGGTTGACAAAAACCGGCCCACTGGTGACCCTTAGGCACCGGCCCATCGGCCAATGCCCGACTGACCGCCTTCCCAATCCGATGCTGATCATGATGATTTTATTACATTACGAAGTCATTTGGTAATAAAGATGACCCTCCCCACCCTCACGTGGTTGAATGGTTAATATTAGAAGGTCATAGGTTCGGCATCCAGCACTGTATTGGTCTACATGAACACGTTTCTCTATCGCACGATACAATGCTGTACATCCAGAATGTTAAGCATTAGTTGGATAATCAGTAACTTTTTCACAGTCGAACAGTGTTGATGCGTTTAGGACCCTGGAGCGTGTCACTGCCTGGTGTGCATCAGATTCTGACGGTGACATTGTACGACAGATTCACGGTGGGAGAACTGAAGCCTGCAGTGAGCCTATCAGCTGTGGATACATGAAAGTGCATGAATCTCAGCCAGTCACCTGTAGGAGATCGAACAGCATTGTTGTCTTCTAGAGCATCATTGTGAAAAGATCAGCTCTTAAGCATTTATCATCGCATCACTTCCCTGACAAGCGCTCCACGGGAAGGGTAGTCAAGCTGCCAGCACAGGTGGCTTCATAGTTAATAGAAGGATAGACAGACGGAGGAGGGGGAACCTGGAGTGGAGAAGGCACTGTAACATTGTACTGAAAAGCTATCCTTCTGTGGATGATGATCTAAATGACGCTGCTTTTGTAGGGCAAGAACAGCACGAACCATCACAGCACAGCTTGAAAAAGAAACGAGGGAGCTTGCCACTGTTGTAGATCACAACCCTTAATATGGTTGGTGATTTGTTTCTGTCACGCATGGCACATAAAGCTATTCAGGGGCTAAAGGCTAGGTATTAAAATGCTGTTTCCCATTGACTGTAACCCGATGAAGACTTTAATTACCCCCTCCTACCATTTTCGAACGTGCAGGATCACGAAGACAAATAAACTATTCTCCACTAACTTTGGGCCACATGCATCAAAGAATGGAATTGCGATTCCTAAATAGCGATTTTTAGGGAATCGCTATTTAGGAATCTCAATTCCTTATGCATGTAGGAATTGCAAAAAAATGTGCGATTCCTACAAATTCCTTAATAGCGACTCGCAATTTGCGACTCGCTATTAAGGAATGCCTTTCCATTCATTCCTATGGGCCTAGAGGCCCATAGGAATGAATAGGAAGTCATTCACAATTTGCGAGTACCAAATAGGTACTCGTAAATTCTGAATGCTAATTTGAAGGGTGCTAGGGGCCAAAAGGCCACCCTGCTGCACCCACAAAATTGGCATGTGTGCACATGTGGCGCATACATATGCCTTAAGGGCAGATGTGTGTGCCACATGGCACTTAGAAAATGCAATTTCATGCATTTTTCTAAGAAATTGCAAATTACCATCAACTTGAAATTGATGGTAATTTGCAATTCCAAATGCGAAAATGCAATTTGCGAATGCATGATGCATCGCAGTTAGGGAATCGCAATTTGCGAATCCTAACTGCATTCGCAATTAAGGAAATCGCAAAGATTGCAATTTCTTAATTGCGAATGCCTTCTGGACTTGATGCATCGGAAATAGCATTTTACCGGTCGCAAACGGGCCGATTCTGAGAATCGGCCCGTTTGCGACCGGTACAATGCTTGATGCATGTGCCCCTTTGATTTTTAACATGAATCACTTTTGCATCATTGCATCTATCATTGACCATTGTTTCTGGCATGGCAACTGCTAAGGATTTTACTCACTATTGTACTGACACTTCGACATTCATTTAGAGTGGCTTTTAAATTCCAAAGTGCCAGGTGACAGTTACCAGCCCCATTGGAATTATGAGATCTGTGATTTTTCCGAGGATCTGTTTGTTTTCAAAGAAAGAGTTTGGCTGCTGAAAGCAGCCAAAAACTCTGGGTCATAATTACTACAAAACGACGCAACGCAGTGTTGCAAGCCATCTTGCTGCACTGAGCTGCTTCATTAGGAAAGTGCAGGGATGTGTTGTATGTACAGCAATACGACACATCCCTGTGCTTTCCTCTGTGCTGGCACACAATTGGCTACCTAGAGCCAACGTAGGCACCCTTGCACCATGGTGCAATAGTGCCAGTGTTGCAGGGATGATTGATTTTCTGCAGGAAGGGATACATTCCTGCACAAAAACAATCATTGATGGCGTTTTCCTCCTTCTATGTGTGCTGCAGAATGCAGTACACATAGAAAGAGCAAAAAACGAGGAGAAATAAAGATATTTCTCCTCGATACGAAACCTTGTGATGCTGGGAATGCATCAGAACCCATGGGTGTTATGTGGGAACACCTACAGCAACTCCCACGCAGAGTAATGTGTGAAAGGGGGCCATATTTACAAGGCCATGAAAAGCCATGCAGGGTGGCTCTGCGTGGCCTTGTAAATATAGCTCAGCATTGCTCGCCATCGGAGCATCAACAAAAGTGACGCTCCGGTGGCACAGGGACCTTGTAAATATGCCTCTCTGTGTGAAAAATTGGAGGCAAAAGCGGAAATATCAGGGGCACTGGACCCAGAATGGCCAATCCCCCTGTGATTCCTCAGTTATAAAGGGGTCCCACTTGCAATGGCCTGGATTATCCCTACTCCCAGAATTACCAACACACTTGGTAATGGTAACTCTTAGGGTGGGGGAAAGTCAGGCCATTTTCTGGTTCAATCCTAATCAGGGCCATCGAAGTGCATTCCTCCTGGGATGGTTTTCAAGGTGCATTACCTCCTAACCAATCTTCCTGTTGCAGTCGTTATGAAGTGAGCAGTCCCTCTGCTCCACAGAATTCTAATAGCTAGCCCAATCAAAAACGTTCCTCCAAGATGGCTCTCCCATATTTCATTATGAAGAAAAAACTAAGAACTTGGAATGACCACTTCCTGTTTTTTTCCTTTGTTCGAAGTGAAGCTATTAACTACCCAAAATTAGTGACTTTTACTTTGTCTACATTTTTTCCTTTAATTTGCCTTTTTTCCTTAAAAAGACTCCATATGCAGGTGTGGATGCACCCTGCTGCTGAGCAGGCAAAACCGGGGACAGCGCGATAGTGTTTCTAGTTGCTGATGGTGCATTTAACATTTCCTGCATTGTAATTACAAGCTGCTTTTCAAGCACTTTATTGATTATTTTATCTTCCCTCCATTTGAATGCAACTGAGTACTTGAGTGGGAACATCTTCTGACTTCAAAATGGCAGCTCCTGCAAGAGTTCAGGAGCCGCATTACTTCATTCCTGTGGTAACAAGGAGAAGCAGGAAGTGGCGGTGTCCCGGTATCAAAGTTCAGTCAGATTTTGCCGTGTTCTTGGCAGCAGAGAATGGAAGAGAGGCCTGGTCCTTCCACTCAGGTCCCTTCAAAAGTAGACTGCGGCAGATAATTAAAGCTGCAGTGCAGGCAGACTTCAAAGTAGGAGAAGAAGCTCGAACATCCACCAGCAAAGATTCCAATGCTCCAGCCTGAGGATGTTCCTTTTGATGATCCTGATGAAGAAGATAAAAGGGGTCATGTGTACAAAGAAATGAGCACACAGAACTTTATCAACACCTGAGAGAGGAAGAGGATTTCTTCATCCAGTACCAGTGTCCTGACCTGGAATCATTATTACCATTACATAGTGCGGAAAGTAGGGTACTTGCATATGAATGGAAGGACATTGATAAAGTAATTTTTCCCAGGCTCCTGTCCAAGCAGTACTATTTGAAGGGATTTTCAGAGCAATTTCCGCCCTCAGTAAGAGTGGATAATCTAATAGCCGGATTATCTTTCCAGGGTACAGAACTCTCGAAGGATGGCTTAACCACTGATCAAGCAAGCACAAAAGTGGCGGGGTAGTTTAAAGGGCATGTTCAGTGGTAAACTTTCCTAGTGAGGGCCACTGCCTATACAACATACATGATTCAATCTATTCTAAAGAATTTTAAGGCATTGGTGGATCAAATGCAGGAGGGGTTTGATAACTCTTCCCTGTTGGCTATGGTGGAGTTACAAGTCCACTTTTTGGTGGATGTTTCATTTGATAATTTATGTGCCTCAGCAGCAGCTTCAAGAATAGCCACTGCAGGACCTCCCCATATATGGAAGTGCTTATGGAACCCGAACGCTGCACAAAAATGAGATTTGATGAGACAACTATTTGAAGGATGCAAGATCTTTGAACACCGGCTTGAAGAGATGGTAACCAAATTGGTAAAGAACAGGAAATTGATGACCCCTGTTCACTCTCTCTTGAGGGGAAGAGTTTTTGGCTAATGTGGGGCCTTTAGACCATGCTCTACTAGAGCCATTATTCATCTCTTTGGAGGTAGGGGTCAAGGCCATGGGGTCCCTGCAACGACATGTCCTGGGAACAGCATCTGGTCTCTACAACGCCCACCCCTCCAAAAGCATGACCATTCCAGCCTTCCAGTCTGAGGTAATCTCCTCTTCTTCCATCACAAACGGCATCTTTCATTGGTGGATGATTTGGCATGACAAATAGTATCAGAGGCTATCAAATAGAATTGTCTGGTCTCCCAGATTACTTTTACCCAAACCCCTCTTATGAGAGATTCTGTGCACCACCCGGCCCGTCTCACAGGAATAAAATTTCAGCTAGAGAAATCTGCAATCTCTCCTGTCCTGGCCAGTGAGAGGCTTTCTGGGGTTTTATCCTATTTTCTTTCTGGTGCAGAAGACATCTGGGGACTTTCAGCCTATATTGGACCTCAAAGTGGTGAACCGTTATATACCTCACAAGCTATTCAAGATTGTGAGAGTGCAAAGCATTTTATATCTGGTAAATCAAGGAGATGTTGTGACATACCTGGATACCCTGGATGCCTACTTTAATGTCCGCATCCACAAGGCTCACCAGCTATGTATTTGCTTTGAAGTGAAAGGGAATTGTTATCAATTTCTGTTGCTTTCAGTCAGCTTCTCTTCGGCGCCTAGGATTTCCACCAAATTATTGGCCCCATTGGAGGTTATTTTACATTCTAGAGGAATTCAAATCTACCCCTACCTTGATGACTAGATAATTGATTCTTTTTTATACTAAGGCAGAGGGGCACTTTCAGAATGCCAGCGGCCTCCTCATCAGACACAGGTTCATGCTGAATTACAAAAATTCCAGTATTTGCCCATCAAAAATGCTACACTTCATAGGAGTGTTGTTTCCGACAGACCTAAGGAAGGATTGTTCCAATAGACGGGAGGAAGGCCTAGCTGACATCGCATCTCCCCTTTCTACTGTTGAGGACCCAGACTTCAGGAAGAGTCTGCCTGAGAAGTCAAGGCAAGATGACCTTGGTGTTAGAGATTCTTCCCGGGGGTCACCTCCACCCTTATTCCTTAGTGCATCATCTTCTTCATCATTGGCAGGCTGTATCTCAAAATTACCAGGCAATGCTACCTGTAGCTTCAGAGATTCGTCTGGAGCCACAGTGCTGGCTAACCCAGGAGAATCTGAGCAAAGCACACTGTTTAGTTCCTCCTTCTGTTACAGCAGCTGCGTTGGATGGGGATGATATGGAAAAGTAAAAAAACCCAAAACAAAAACACAGCATAGAGAGAGCACATCTTCAATTGGTGGGAATCGGCCCTGGTGCAGAATATTCTTCTCTGGTTCTCACCCTTCCTTAAGATTTGCTCTATATGTGTTCAAACGGACAATCAACCACCAGGGGGCAATGCAAACCCCACATTATAACCTTTCCCGGAAGGTATGTCTGTGGGCTGAGAAGAATCTCCATTTTTTATCTCAGCAGTGTATCTTCCGGAGAAGGAGAATGGGCCTGTAGACCTCCTGAGTCAGACATTCCCCTCTGAGGTTTCTCTCTGTTCCTCACCCCTACTATTTCAAGATTGTACACAAGCCAAGATGTGGCTTGATCTATTTGCCACAGAGGACAATGCCTTGCTCCCGCACTTTTGCAGTCTGGTCCCATCCAGGATAACTTGGGCGACTGATTACCTAGCCATTCCTTGGCATCAGGGCCTCCTTTACAGATTTCCACATTTCCCCTAATTCAAGGAGTTCTGAGGAAGGTCCAGGAGGATCAGGCTGAGGTCTTTCTATCGCTACTGAAGTGGTGCAGGAGACTGTGGTTTCCTCTATTGATGAAAATACAAAGGGGTCCTCATCGGCAAATTCCCATTTATCCATCCCCATTGAGGGCTCTTCTTCTGAAGCTAGACTCCTTCAAATCACTGAGGGAGTGGGATTAACTCTTTTGGCCCAGAGCTGCTTATTAGAATTGGCTGAAAGTATCCAACTCTCTAGGAAACCAGCCACCCTGAAGGCCTATAGTCATCACTGGCGGAATTTTGAATCATGGTGCAAGGACAGAGGCTGATCCCTTCATAAGCCTAAGTTTTTAAAGGGACAGAATTATGGTGGGGTTAGCAGTATCAACTATCATAGCCCAGTGGGAATTGATTCAAGCTTTGAAAGGGGCAGATGAGGCCCTGCCCACTCCACTGGCCTCTCAGTTTCTGAGAAGTATTTTTCTACGAAGACCTGTTACCCATTTTCCTATCCCTTCCTGAGACCTGCTACTAATGTTTCATGCTTTTATGAAAGCTCCCTTGAACCATTACAATCAGCAGAGCACAAATATCTTTCAGCCAAAGTTCTCTTTTTTGGTTGCCATCTGTTTGGTGTGTAGGATCAAGGAAACAGGGGCTTTGCTGTTATCTCCTCCATATTTCAGACTTTGTAATGATAAAGTCATTCTTAGGCCAAAAATTCCTCCATTTCTTCCTAAGGTGCCCTCAAGGTTATCTGTGAGGAGAACGTTGCGTTACCATTTTTTATCCTTATCCATCCTTCTTGGAGGAGGAGACACTCCATACATTGGAAATGCATAGAGCAATTTATATTTATGTAGACAGAACAAGTCTCTTCTGTAAAGTTGATGACCTGTTTATCACAAATAGTCTGTCAGGCTGTCAGGAAAATGTCTTTGACCCATGACGTCCATGCTTTGGAGATGGCTAAAACTGGCACTCATTATGATTATTATATGAGATGCGGGGTACCTCAAGGCTCATCCCTCTCCCCAGCCCTCTTCAACACATGCATGACCCCCCTGGCCAACATCATCAAAAGCCATGGATTCAACATAATCTCCTACACTGATGACACCCAACTCATCCTCTCTCTGGCTAACAATCCAAGAACCATCAAAGACAAGTTCCAAAGTTGCATGAAAGATGTTGCAGACTGGATGAACAACAACTGTCTCAAACTCAACACCAACAAGACAGAAGTACTCATCTTCGGCAAAGGCAAGGATACGCACCAGAACAACAAATGGTGGCCCTGGTAGCCAGGCCCAACCCCAATACCCACCGAACATGCCCGCAACCTCGGCATCATCCTTGACAACCAGCTATCCATGAAGAAGCAAGTCAGTGCCATTTCCTCCACCTGCTTCCTCACACTCCGTATGCTCAGGAAGGTTTTCAGATGGCTCCTGACCAACACCAGGCAAACTGTCACGCAGGCTCTTGTCACCAGCAGACTCGACTACGGCAACTCCCTCTACATAGGAATAACAGCCCAACTCATGAAGAAGCTCCATACAATCCAGAACACTGCGGCCAGGCTCAGCCTTGACCTTCGCAGACGGATGCACATGAACCCTCACCTCAGGAAACTCCACTGGATACCAGTCAGGAAGAGATGCCAATTCAAGCTACTCACCCACGCATACAAGACATTACACAATGAAGGACCTGTGTACCTCAACCAACGCATGACCTTTCACCAGCCCACCAGGAAACTCAGATCCGGATCCGTCGCCCTAGCTGCCACCCGTTGCATCCACCAGACAAACAGCGGAGGCCGCTCCTTCTCCCATCTGGCCGCCAAGACCTGGAATAACCTCCCCCTGCACCAAAGAGCCTCCCCATCGCTCAAGCAATTCAGGAAGGACCTCAAAACATGGATGTTCAACCAATACGAGAACAGGCTGAACTATCCAACAGCGCCTCGAGGCCCCTCACTGGTAAAGCAGCCGCTCTCTATAAATCCTGATTGATTGATTGATGAGACATCTAAGGTGGACTTGCCATTCTGCATTTAAAGTAAATTAACAAGAGCATTTGGTCAATATTTAAGGGAGTCTCCTTGAAAGGCATTTGCAATGTGGTAACATGTGCTTCTCCACATACCTCTGAGTTTCATAACCTACTTCACTTGGCTGGGGAAGCATTAACAGAGTTCAGTGCTCATGTTCTGTCCTCTCTTCATCACCTTTGGTTTGTTCTTAAGCTTTATTTAAATCACATCTGTAACACCGAAATGTGTGGTATCAAATTCCTTTTTTGGCTGCAAGAAATACAAAATGATCAATCACTTTCTGCTTTGGTATTGGCTCACTTCAAAAGGACTGCGGCAGAAAGATGGACGAGGAGGTAATGATCAGTTACTTACAGATAATCTTCATTACTCCTAGTCCAGGTCTTCCTGTTGCAGTCCTGAGCCCCTCCCTCTGTATCAATACTGGATGTTAATATTGATAAAATCAATGCCAATATTTAAAATGATACACTCGCATATACGAGCAAAATCCCATCACTATTGTCAAACTCGCCCGGCATGAACTCTCCATCAACCCCGACTCAGAAATATGTGGTCAGGCAGGCTCTGCGACCTAGGCCTGAGGTTACTGATTGATAGATCACAAGTGGGGTGGCATGTAGTCGGCGGAACAAACGCGCAAACAGGAAACTCAGGTTGATCCCCCAGATAAGCACAGCGACTACACAATAGTCCAGGATTATTGGCCCCAATAAAGCACACTTATCCAGAGGTGTACATCATAAAGTCTAATGCCACATGAAGTTAGGAACACATAGCCAATCAGGACACAGCACACACAGTACACGCAGTAATCACTCGCCCCTCATGCCGGACATCTGGACACGTTACACACTGGCCCCCATTGTGTCCACGCAAGGACGAGGCCCACCTGCATTTGTTATCAGTGGCCTTATTTATGACTCCACAGACAAGGACCGCATTCTTTTACCAAAAATGGATCAGCGGAAGTACTTTATGGTACCCAAAAAACTGTATAAAGACTTGTTCAGATTGATGGTTCTTTGAGACATTCCTCAAACCCACTTCTTTAACTGTGCTCCCGGCCAAAGTATTTAATTAAACCACCTGTACCTGTTTTGCCAAATGCCTCTTTTGTTTTTTCAAGGTAAATTCATATTTGAACAACAATGTGATTGATCTTTTCTTGTTTTGTTTTCATAAAGTTTGATGAGGAAGTGTTCATTTCAAGTCCGGTCACCACTGTGTAGTTATAGTTAGGACTGGGTTTCCATAGGAAATTTACTTTTTGGTTTGCTAATAACTTTGGCGCTGTTTGACGTATCCTCACAAAACTTTCCATGAAACAGGTTAGACCAGCTCAACACTCCCTGGAAAGTTTTGGTGTGATCTGTCAAGCGGGCCCGAGAAAAAGGGGGGTACCAAAACATGTTTTTCCCATGAAATTTTCTGGAGGAAAATGGAACAGCCATAGAGCAAAAACCGCTGAACAGAACTTCACTTAATTCGGCAAAAAGCGTGCTTTTTGTGGTTTGGTGTAAATTTGTTCAGTAGCTTTTGAAAAAATATTATTCAAAATGTATGTAAGTTTAGAAACATGGTAGTATCAGAGGACCAGCAGGTCAAAAGATAGGATCTGATTGGCTGCCTTACACTCAGTCACTGTGTCTTAAAAAAACATACAGGGTACAAGGTAAGGATACCCTGAACTTCAAGGCCTAGTGGGGCAAAAGACAGGGTGTCGCCTGGGGTAAAAAATAGATTTTCTTTTAATAGCATCGCACTAGAATTACTGTAAATCTTTTTTTTAAGAGGGTGGTCCCTTTGCAATTAAAAGCCCCCAGGGTGGGCCAGGGCCTTGAGGGTCAACTCATTCTCTAATAATTAAAAAAAGGGAAGGTGTGTGTATGTTCCCCCTCCTGAGCCCCCCTGCATTTATTTAGGGAGAGGGATGAGTGCCCCCCCTGCCTGAGCCATATAATGGCCCCGGGACAAGATTCCATGGGGCTGGCCACACTTAGATATTTTTGGAGGGAGGGGTGGATGGGACCTGCATGGTCTTATAGTTCAATAAGGCATAGTGTATGGTATTTAAAAGTTGGCAATGTCAAGTTTAAAGTAAGCATCCTTACAGTGACAAGGTCCCGAATTTTTTTTTCAATTCAGCAAGGTTAGCTGTTTTTTTGAAAGCATTGGGATATGATATTAAATTTTGTAATGTTATCTCCATTTAACCCCTTGTATGCTCATGACGGCTCCCGGCCGTCATGCGTCATGGTGGGCGTGTGCGCACGACGGCCGGGAGCCGTCGAATCCCCGCCCACTAATAAAAACCCCCACACAGCGCGAAAATTCGCGCCGCATGGAAGGGGTTAAGAAACAGCTACAAAATCCATTGTTTGACGTTTTAAAGTATCTTTTGCAATCCCGGATCATTAGTAAAGTCGGATTTGTACTAAATATTTTACAAAGGGTACTTTTAAAATGTCATCTTTTACCTGCCTAAAGCCTCTAGAAGCCCATTTGCATGAGCTTCAAGTTGTCACCCAGGAGCTGACTAGCTCTTTGATGAGGTGTAATCTTCTACCCAGAGCTTAGACAAAGGCCTTGGTTGTAGGGATGTGTTATGTTTCTCGGACAGGATAACCATGAGGGCAGTGTCCAGGAACTTAATTAACTTAAAAAAGTCCTACCTTGTTATAGGCAGATATGGCTAACTCCTTGGCCTTTCCAAGCCTTTGTCACCTTAGCCGGCAAGGCACCAATCCCAATGGACTGGAACAAACCTGCCAAGTCAACCCTAGGAAGGTGCATTGCAGCTGGGCCAAAGATTCAGGCTGCTCTAGCTCTGAGCTTTTCTGCAGCAGCAAATCAGTTTCAGTGAGATGTTGCAGAGATGCTACTTGGCCTTGTGGAGCCATGTTTGGCTAAAGCTTTAAATATTGCCCTGCTGGGGAATCAGAGCTCCAAAAAAGTGACTAGGTCAAAAGGTAGACATTTCACCGAGAGAAGGTGCCAAAAGTATCTATCCTGTAAGGGACCTTCCTTGTGTGCAAATTTTGAATTTCTCCCACTGTGAGCTTTCCTGTCAAAACTCAGTGGCTTTTCTGGGACCTCATCCAACATCTAGCTGGCCTGGTGGAGCCCATCTCAGCCACAGCCTGCTGCCTTGTCCCACTGAGGATGTTTGACTTCTTTTTCATAGACTAAATCAGAAGGTGAAACTTCCGAACAGAGTGAACCTGCTTTCTAAATTGGACCTCAATTCCATTACAGTCGACCTTCAATCATGCCTAGGAACTGATCAAGTGCAACCAGATGACTGTGGTTGGTGATTAACGCTTTTCAGCTCTATTTCTACTTAAAACTTAAAAAATTAATATCTCTAGATTGCCCAGTTGGATTTTTGCCACTTTGGTGTTATTTTTTTCATTATATTATTCTTTATTTTTATAATTGGAATAGGATTTTATTGTGTTGTGTTTTCGACTTTTCAACTGTTTTGGCACTTGTAAATGCTTTGCACATTTTCTTAAGTTAAGCCTGTCTGCTCTGTGCCTTAGCTACCAGGGTTTGAGCTTAGATTTAAATTACTGAAACATTTATGAATCTAGCAAGATCCTAACAAGAATGGTGACATTAGTACTGGTCATCATTAATACTTCCATCCATCCTAACTATTAATCCACTTTTAACACTGGTGTACTCTAATACGGAAGGCAATAATAGCAGTGAACATGGAAAGTTCCAAAACATGAAAAAATGTTACGGCAGCCACTACTGACCCTTCTTATAAAGAGCTAGTTACCCTCATGGAGACTATGAAATTAAATTCAGAGTCTCCGCAAGTAGTACTCAAAAGGCCCACCATCAGAGATCCTCTCCATTCTCATCCTCTGGTAACAAATACAATCAACCTTACAACTGAGGTGTCTCTGACAAGCAAAAAATGAAGCCCAAGAAACAAATATTCCAACCCTCATACCTGGATGTTCTGCCTGAAAGGGCAATGTTTTCTTGCATACTTGCCAAAATGCACAGACGCTTTCCCACAATATATAGGGCCTTGTGTGCAAGGCAGCCGGAACAGGGCATTCACCAAAACTAAAAGCAAGGGGGCGTGGCTGGGGAGGCATTGGAATGAGACGTGCTTCTCTCGCTCTCCGTCCTCCCGGGGCCCATTGTGCGACTGCCTACTGCCGAGAGGCACCCAGCCTTGGTTCCGGGGGCATTCGGTGGCACCCTACACTCGGTGGAACAAACCGAAGATGGGTGCAGCATGAGCGGCGGTGCCCGGAGTGGCGAAAGAGTTGATGGAGGTCGTGACGCTCAGTGGGTGCCATCTTGCCCTTGGAGGCCACCGCACCACCGCCGCTACATAACACTGAAGAGAGCATGCATCGAGCCCAGTGAAGAGCGCGGATCCCTGAGCAAGCTCCCGGGCGCATCCGCTTATGTGCTGGGACGGGAGCGGCCACAGCTGATGCCGCAGATTCCCCAGAGTTGCCCGACGACGGCAGTACAGCCGGGCCCACTGCTCCAGTACGCACCCTGAAATAAATCCCCCGCCTCCCTGAGCACTGCCCATCCACGCTGAGGGTGGCCGACGACGTCAGAGGTCTTTTGGGGCTTGCTGGTGGAGGCGGCGGGGGGCAGTCGACTGCCTCTTCACGGGACCTGCCGCACCGCTCCCGTAGTGAGTACTGCTGGACCTGGGGCCTACCTGGTGGAACAGTGGCATTGGCCTGTCCTTACCAGCAACGCGGAGACTCCATGTGGCACACCATTGCATCGACTCTGCAACCCAGCTTGCTCCCACGCTGGGTGGGCCCATCATTGAGGCCGCAGAAGCTGGGCCCACATTGCCGCCCCTGGAAAGGGACCAAACGCACACACACACTGGTAAGAGCAGACCTGCGGTTGGGGCAAAAATAGACTGTAGATTGGGAGCCAGTGCACGCCAGCTAACGCCAGAGGCCCGAACATTTAACCCTACCATACAGCAACGTTACCGGTGGGAAATAGCCGGACCCTGGGCCTCGAGCCCTCTGTGTCGCAGAGAGCGCAACTACGTGTAGGGGGAAGGAAGAGACTGAAAGCAGCAGCGGAGTGTTGCTGGCAGTGTAGTCCGGAGACAGCTACATCAAGGCCTGCAAGGGGAAACATTGCAAACTACATACAACAGTGGGTATAACTGCACACGCTGCCTTGGGCCAGAGATTCTGGAATGTTAAGAGGCTAGACGGCACAACCAAAGCGGGATCGTAGTGACAGGTGGGAACCCTTGGAAATATGCGCTGCATGGACAGAGCAGGCAGGCAGGGACCCTGCCTGGGGGAAAACCTAAGTAAGGAGTAGAAAGCCCCTTAATTGGCTGCTTCCAATTCCCCACAGATGACGCAGCATGAACCTATAGGCCCTACTAGGGGCACTCGCACCCTTTGCACTAGGCGCTTAGAGTTGGCGAGAAGCGGAGGCAGCCAGCGGCGTCATCCGAAAGAGTGCACTATCTCCGGGTGCCTGGGCCCCTAAACAGAGCATAGGAGACAGAGGTGGCCCCACTAACTGATTTATCTGCGGAGGCCCCTAGCACTCTGCACAAACGGAACTCGCACGAGGTGGGCCCAGTGGCAGAGTATTCCTGGAGGATTGCATTAAGGGACTGTTCCACCCCCGGCATGGGCCTTAAAGACAGGACCTATACAGAGAAGAGGCAGACCACTGCACCCTTTGGGGACAGTACCGCCTGCAATGCCGCGCTCCAAAGCGACCAAGGACAATCCAGTGATGTCCCTTTGGAGCAAGACCCCGCTACCTGAAGTGGCGGCCCACCCCCGGCTCAGTCGCCTGGGGCGTCCGGGGTTGAGTCCTCAGCTCCGATCACACAAGGATACATGGAGCACTTTCAGCAAGAAATAAGAACGGTTATCTCCTCACTCAAAGAAGAGTTTAAGTCGGGCCTACACGACATACGGAGAGAGGTGTCTGAAATTTGAGACAGAGTAGATGACCTCGAGCGGACGGTCGATGCCAGATCCGAAGATCAAGAAATGCTGTAGAAAGAAATAGCCGCGCTGGAAGACCAACATATCGAACTGCAAACCAAACAAGAGGACTTGGAAAACAGGAGCCGCCGGAACAACATCCGCATACGAGGAGTGCCTCGGGGGTGGAGGGCTCCGATATCATGGCTTTGACAGCAGAACTGCTTTATGTGGTCCGGGGTGACGACGACACCTCCCCGCCCGGGACAGGGCACATCAGGTTGCTGCAGTGGCAGGATGAGCGGATGGCACTCCAGATATCCTGACCCGAGTCCACTTCTTCACGGAGAAGGAAGCGATCATGCAAGCAGCCAAGTGCAAGGTGGAAATTAAACATCAAGGCTACACTATCCAACTTTACCAGAATTTCTCCCCTGTCACACTACGAAAACGCCACAACTTCAAACCTATTACTGACAAGCTACGAGCCCAAGGAATTCGCTATCAGTGGGGTCATCCTTTTGCCCTCCTGTTCCAATGGGAAGGTAGGCGCCGCTTGCTGCGCTCACTGGCAGAAGCTAAAGCACGGCTGGCCCTCTCAGACGACTCTCAGAAAGAAGATGAGCCCTCCCACAGGGGCGCCTCAGGATGCGATCTTAAACCCAAGTGGGCCACGGTTCCTCAGCGAAGGTCTAACAGGCAGAATCATCCTCCCAAGATGCATAGAGACATCATTGGAAACCTACGTACCCTCAGTAGGGGAGCCTCCTCCGCTTCTTCTACAGCTGGCTACGTCTGACAGTGAAGGGAACTGGAAATGGCTGCGTGTACAAAGAAAAGTACCTGCTGCCGTATGCCTCTCCCCCTTGAACCGCCGTTGAAGATGATGGGCCCCGCGGGGGACTGGGGACTGCAGTGATCAAGACCCGTCGCCCTCACTGCGCTCCTGATAGCCAACCCCCAAACCCCCATAGACTTCCTTTTCCAGAGGGTGACTCCTCCAGCGGGATTGGAGCGCCTCGGTGCCGATCTCCGCACGATGAATAAGTCCTAGTTGGGCCCTGTTGGTCCGCCATTGTTACCTGTTTCATCTTGCTTTTTCCTACAGGTCACATACGATGCAACATAAGGCAGAGGCGATGAGGCACTTGCTGTTCTGGGCGGAGGGGGGGGAGAGGAGGTGGAGCTGGGTTCTGTGGCTTTCACTGACCCCAGAGATGGACCTAATGATGGGCATTGGTCAGGTTGGGCAAAGGACACATGGGCTAGTCATGGCAGCGATAGGGGAATCAGAGAACAGGGGCACCCGCCTCTGCACCGGACACAATACGCACTAACACCTCACTGTTGGACCACACACTTGACCCCTCGGTGCTCCCCTTGACCCCCCACCTACCATGGGTGATATTAAACTGCTTTCACTAAATGTGCAGGGCTTAAACTCCCAGAAGAAGTGGAAACAAATCTGGCGTTACGTGTTGCAACATGGCCCAGATGTCATAATGCTCCAGGAGACCTACTTAGTGAAGGCTGACCCCCACCGCATGACACACCCGAAATACCCCAAACGGCACTGGGCATACACAACTTCTAAAACAATGGGAGTGGGTATACTTTGCGAAGCTAGTTTTTAAACCTCTGTAGTCAAAGAGACTCGGGATAGGGAGGGTCGCTACTTGTCCCTACAACTACTCCGGGGACAACGTAAACTGACGCTACTTAACATCTATGCCTGAACACTTCCCAAGACGCGTATATCAGATGCATCCTGCGAGAGCAGCTAAACAGGGTGGAGGAGGACATTATGGTTTGCGGGGACTTTAATTCGGTTTGGGACCCCTCCTTAGATAGAAGCAGCGCGACATTTCAGAACACTGGGGCTATGTTGGCAAATCTAAAAAGAGACATTGAGGATTCCGGGCTGATAGATGGATGGTGCTATAAACACCCTGATGTGAGGGACTACTCCTTCTATTCACATGTACATGCCTCCTATTCTCACATAGATTATGCCTTTGTCACCCCCTCTATCCTCCACTGCCTGCGCACAGTGGAACTTTAAAACATCTCTATCTCCAACCATGCCCACATGGAACTCACCTGGGATGCTGGGGCGACCCGCCCGAAACCCACTCCGCGCTGCCACCTGCCCCCACATCTTTTACGTGATCCAGTAGATGTGGAGGAGATACACAAGGGAATTGCTGATTATTTTCAACATAATGCATTGCCCGAGATCTCTTTGCATACACTATGGGACGGGTTTTTAACTACTATCAGGGGCACAATAATGACCATCGCCCTCGCACGGGGGAGGGAGGTAAAATTGGTGGAATCTAAACTCACAGCTGAGATCAAGCAATTGGAGCGCTTGGACAAAGCGACCCCATCTCTATGAACAAAAAGGCATCTGGCCCTTCTGCGTGGCCAATTATGTGCCCACCGCACGGGTAGAGCAGAGCGTACCCTTCTGTCCCTACAAGAGAGATATTATGAGGGTGGTGATAAAGTAGGCAAGCTGCTGGTCTGTAAGTTGTGCCACCTGCGCGCTAAAGCACACAATGCTAAAATTCAAGTAGGAAACACAGGATGGGTGACTGTAGAGAGGGACAAGCTAGAGGCCTTCCAGGATTATTACCAGCGGTTGTATTCTCATGAGGACCCCTCACCCATGAGACTCCACTCTTATCTCACCGAATGCAACTGGGAACCTTTACCCCCACATCATGCGGCCCTCCTGGATAGCCCCATTACAGCAGAAGAGCTGCGCGCTGCTGTTCGAAACCTCCCCTAGGTAAAGCCCCCAGCCCAGATGGGCTTCCCGTACTCTTTTACTGCCTATTTCTCCCCCAGCTGCAAGAGCATCTCTTGCGTCTGTTCAACTCCTTCTCCGGAGACACAGGCCTCACCCCCACAATGGCAATGGCTAAGATCTCCCTTATACCTAAAGCGGGCAACGACCCAGCACAATGATCCTCGTACCACCCAATAACCCTCCTCAACGTAGACACAAAGGTTTTCACTAAAATACTAGCTACCCGCCTTGACCCGTACCTCCCTGGCCTCATCAGCCCCGACCAGGTGGGTTTCATTCGCTAGCGACAGGGGGCGGATAATGTCCGGTGCATAGCCCACTTAGTAGAAAAAACACACAGACTGGACATCCCGCCTGTCTTCTCTTGCTTGACGCGGAGAAGGCATTCAACAGGGTAGACTAGTCATACCTTCAAGCGATGCTGAGCAAAATAGGCCTTAGGCGGGACTACATCTCCAAAGTCATGGCGTCATACGTAGCCCCGAAAGCTTACTTCCGAGTGAACAGGCAGGCCACGAGTTTGATATTGCTGCATTGAGGCATGCGGCTCGGATGCCCACTCTCGCCCCTGCTATTGGTGGAACCCTTCGCCATAAGTGTGTGCGACTCAGACGGGATTAAAGGCATACCTTTCGGCGGCCAGATCCTTAAAATTAATTTGTTTTCAGATGACCTTCTCCTCACTCTGACTCAACCCGACATCTCGCTCTCCAGTATTGTAGAAAGCTTGCAGACCTTTGAGGCCATCTCTGGCTTCAAGATCAATATGTCCAAGTCGTCCGTGCTCAAACTCAATGTTCTGACCTCAGAGGTAAAAGCATTACAGAGCCTAATTCCCTTTTAGTGGTCGTCAGACTCTATCAAATACTCAGGTCTCCATATCACCCCCACACATACCTCATGATTCTGTGTCAATTGGTCCGCTCTTCTTCATTCTATCCTGGCGGACCTTCAGAGGAGGAAACCCCTCTACATCTCCTGGCTAGGACGTGTTAACGCTATTAAAATGGACATCCTTCTGCGGGTTCTGTACATATTTCAGATGTTACCAACGTTGATCCCACAGGAGGATATTCAGCACCTTCAGAGGGACCTGCGCACTTTTGTATGGAATGGGAAACAACCTTGCATAGCTCACTCACTACTGACGTGACCTCGTGATAGAGGGGGCCTAGCATGTCCAAACCTGCTGGAATACTACTGGACGGCGCATCTGAGATACATCTCCGAGTGGGTAGTACATTAAAAAGTGAAAAGCATTGGTTTCACATGGACCGTGCAGTGGCATGCCAGCCCCTGTGGGACCTTGCCTGGCTGCCTAAACACGCCCGCCCACGTAGCGTATATGTAGCAACACCAACGAAGACGGTATTGGATATCTGGGATAGAATAGCAGTGAAGAAGGGGCTTACAACGTTCCCGTCCCCCAGTACCCCCATAGCACACAACCCTGAATTCCCCTGGGCCTGCCGACACTCTCATTTGTAGCTGGAGTGACAGAGACTGCTGGAAAATATGGGACCTCTTTGTAGGAGACACCATTAAGTCCTTTGACGAACTGTAGGACCGAATTCGCACTCCCACCCACTGCACAGCTCCAATATCTCTAGCTGCGGCACTGGGAATCACACCCAGGGATTCACACGGCTGCTGTTCGCCTCTTTACTCTCTTGGAGAAATTGGTACGTGCCTTTGATGGCATCAGGGGGCTGATCTCTAAAACTTATCAGGTACTGCAACACTCGACGCCGAACCACACCCATAAATATCAAACCGCCTAGCATGACGCTACCCCGGGGAGAATAACCCCCAAACAGTGGGAAACACTTTGGCGGGACATCCCCAAAACCTACTGCAGCCTCTCCTCTCGCAAGACTGCGTATAAACTGATGTTCCAATGGTACTACATGCTCGCTTAGCCGCTATTTATCGAACGGTCCCCAGCCTTTGCTAGTGCTGTGGAAAGGAAGAGGGCACCCTGTGCCATATATGGTGGTTGTTGGACTTGGCCCTTTTTTGCAGGGTCATCCCAGAACTTTGTGCCTTCCTCCTGTATTTTTTCTGACCTGTTGTTGGTGGTTTTATGACTCTGGGCACTTCACCACTGATGATCAGTGCTAAAGTGCATATGCTCTCTTTGTAAATTGATGTAATGGATTAGTGATTCCATGATTGGCTGATTTGATTTACTTGTCAGACCCTAGTATAGTGCATCATGTGTGCCCAGGGCCTGTAAATCAAATGCTGCTGGTGGGCTTGCAGCACTGATTGTGCCACCCACAGAAGCAGCTTGTAAAATGTGGCTCAGGCCTGCCATTGCAGAGCCTGTGTGCAGTCTGGGACTGCCATGTCGATTTGGCAAGTGCACACACTTGACAGTCCCTAAACCTTCCCTTTTCTACATGTTAGTCACCCCTAAGGTAGGCCCAAGGTACCCCTGTGGGCAGGGTGCATTGTATGTAAAAGGTAGGACATGCCCTGATGTGTGTGGCATGTCCTCATAGTAAAATACTGCCAATTTCGGTTTTTCACTATTGCAAGGCTATCTGTTCCCATAGGCCAGAATGGGCAGTTAGTTTATAACATCTTATAAACATAACTCACCCTAGGAACAAGATAGGAAAATAAAGTTTAGTATGCCTGAACTCAGAATGGTAAGATGCATCTTTTAGTGTGGGTGATTTCTACATTCTGTGTTTGAAAATACCACTTTTAGAAAGTGGGTATTTTCTTGCCTAACCATCCAGTATGCCTCTGCTAGGTTTGTGTATTGCATGTCTGGCTTGTGAGTGACAGGAGCTGGGAGAGGGCAGTGGTTCCGGCAGTCTGATAAGTCAGGGCTGGGCTGAATGGGACCTGGGTTGAATTTAGAGTAGGGGGAGGAGATTTCATTTCACCTTCCTGGGCCAGGTCTGCTTTCAACAATGCTGTCTCCACCTCCTGCCAGGAAGCTGCACCAGTGAGGACAGAACTGGTTTTGGCTGGGTGCAGACACTCTCTGCCTTCAGAGAACAAAGAATTTGTGTGTATAAAAAGGGGAACCCAGACCCCAGAACTTTAGATCACTTCTGGGAAATCAAGATGAAACCTTTGCCAAGGAGAAGAGCCGGAGAAGCTGAGGAGGAATACTGCCCCTCTGCTGTCTGCTGTCTGGGGTTGGCCTGCAGTGGCTGCTTGCTGCCAAGGAAAGGAGAAGAAGGACGTTGCTGTTTTGCTTTGTCACCTGCTTGAAGAAGAAGATCTCCAAGGGCTTGAAGTTTCAGGAACACAAAGACTTCATTCCTTCTGTCTTCCTGCATCTAGAACTGCTGTTTTAGCTGCTACAGAAGGAAATTGCAACACCGACGCCGGCGAGCGACGCCGTAACCTGCCCGAAGCCGTGAGCGCTGCTCCGACTTGCGACATAGGCTCACCCCCAACTGCCGTGCCACAGCGACGCCAGCAAGCGACGCCGTAACCTGCCCGAAGCCGTGAGCACTGCTTCGACTTGCGACGTGGGCCCGACGCCTGCTGCTGTGCCGCATCGACTCCGAAGCCAACTTCATCAACGCAGAGCCGATCCTCGACGTGGGTGACCCCCGAATCCATCGACATCGCGCCATCGTAAGGAACAGTGGTTTCGGCGCCATCGTGACGTCACCTCCCCGATGCAGTAAGGAACCGTCGTCTCGCCTCCCCTGCGCTGCAGTAAGGAATAGAGGCTGCACCTCCCCTGGGGTCGTAAGGAACCGACGCCGCGCCTACGAAGCCGCACCTCCTCGACCCCATGAACTGTCATTGTTTCATCCTTTCCAAGGTACTGTTCTTTGTGGGTCTGCTTGACTCCGGGCCCGACGCCGCGCACCTCGCGGTCGGCGCCGTTCTTTGGGATTTCCACCGGTCACGATGTCGTTATAACTCCAAGTGGAGTTATTGGTTGCTACAAGCTTTATTTGAGTGAATAACCTATTTTTGAGGATATCTTGATAACTGTACTGTGGATTTTTGTCGTTTGGTCTTGTTCTGAGTTTAGATAAAGATTATTTATTTTTCTAAACTGGTGTGGTGTTCATTTGTAGTGTTTTCACTACATTACTGTATGTGTTCACAAATGCTTTACACACTGCCTCTGAGATAAGCCTGTCTGCTCGTGCCAAGCTACCAAGGGGGTGAGCAGGGGTTATTTTAGGAGTGTATCCCCCCTATCCTCACTAGAAGCAAGGGTCCCTATTTGGACAAAGGTGCCAACCATTGCCAACTAGAGACCCCCATTTCTAACAGTGGTCATGCAAAGTGATAGCTACATACTGGAAGGAAGTCTTGGGACATATCAAAGGCATCATTGGCTTTCCGCTCCCACATTTTCACCACACGATTATCTTAGGCATACGCCCCCCAAACATAACTGCAATGACTAACGCCGTTTGGTACCTTATAAGCCATTTACTCCTGGCTGTGCGACAACTCATAGCATGCGCATGGAAGCAAACATCGCATCCTTCTGTGGCACAATGATTCTCTAGGGTGTGGCGCATCCTGGTGATGGAACGGCTGTCGCACAATTTAGCGAACACAGAAAAGAAATTCCAGTGTATATGGCAACCATTGATATCTTACCTTATGCGCAAAGAATTCACCTGCTTTAGCCCCCCAAAACTTAGAACTCTCCAGCTTTTTGACTCTGAATGATGCACACACTCTTAGACACCATGGAGTTCACTGCGTGCCACTGGCGCCCTCCCCTCACCCCTGCGTTGAGCGTTATGGAGCCCTCCACGCACCTCACACCAAGTACTGCTCTATGACCTGTATAGACTTTCATTGATTGATGTTTTTAGTTACATATAACAATGCTTCCCTGACCCCAGAGACCAGCACGCACTAGGCTGTTCGATATCTTCTGCACAAAGACCCAATAGCAACTCCATTGACTGATGATGGACAGGGAGTCAATAAATGTGGCTACTGTGATACATAGAACTACCTTTTGCAGCTGTGCAACTCCTTTCATTAGAAGGGACATTCATGTGTTACATTTAGCGTTTATTGATACGAAGAGCTACTACACACTCCAAGTATACAGATATACAGATGTCTCTCTGTTGATCTCCCATGGTATCTACAGTTGTTGAATTAACATGGCCGTCCCGAATGGGTTGTAGGCGACTTGCTGTGTATTTGTATACCCACTGCTTTTGTTATATCTTACATATTTATGCAGCAGGCCTGCTCTGGGTTGTAGGTGACATGCTATGTTCAACAACGATTGTTTTGAAGATACTAATAAAAGTTTTAAAAAAGAATAAACAAATAAATATAAGCAAGTGTCTAGCCCACCCTTCTAACTCTACACTGCCTTTAAAGGTATGGGAAAGGCTTCATTCCTGACAGCAGAGTCCTGGCAGATCTGCTTGTGGAAACACGTTCGCCCGGGACCAAGACACGCAGACCTTTCAGTTCCATGGTGTCGGGGAGGCAGTTGTGAATTGTTTTTACGCTGCATTGGCAGGTAAAAAACAATCTTCTTCCACATGCATATGGTAAAAACTCCCAGCAAGTTATGAATGTTGTTTTTTAAAAAAAAAATCTTCAAAAAATGACCCCCTACTTTAAGAGTTTGTTATTGTGAAATTAAGTATATGCGAGCTGGGCTGTCGGTCATGCCAACTGGCATTCTGTAATCTGAAGTAATTGAAAGAAATATTATTAGAATAAGAAAACAAGATATTGTATGCCAATGTAACAACCCCGCAAAAAACACAAAAAGGATGTCCAGGGATAAATATGCACGAGTGACTATCGCAATAAGACAAACAACTTAGTCTCATGCAAGGGAACCCAATCCCCAAATCAAAATTTGTTAGCTATTTGAACACTCACGAGGGCGTCCTCAATTCTTTTGACATATCTTTTCCTTTATTTTAGATATGGGTATCTGCACAGTTACACATCTTACACAAAGCAAAAAACAATATATATATATACAAACACAAAATCACAACCATAAGTTGTTCAAGCTCTTTTGTAGTACCCATCCATTTTAACCGGGTTGCACACAGATGCAAGTATCACAGCAATCCAGGGTCTAGAACATTTTGTTCCAACTCCACTAAACTAATGCGTATATGTCTTGTCAAAGACAAAGATAACTGGTATTTTTCACCTGCAATCCAGCAGGAATAGTATTATTCTTAAGATGTTCAAGGAGTACTTGGGCGTGCAATTGGGTGCGTATATTCTTTTTCTTAAGCTGTTTCAGTCTCTCAGCTTTGGCTACATTCAAGTTGTTGGCCGAAGCAGTAGCTCCACTGAACAACGAAGGGATCTGAAGTAATTTGTTGATTTCGTCATCAGAATAGCACACTATGTGAGGTTCTGTCAAACCTCTATTTTCTAGAGAAAATCTCTAGACTATGTTCTAACCACAAGGCATATATTCACAACAAATGTAGACAAAGCTGAGAGACTGAAACAGCTTAAGAAAAAGAATATACACACCCATTTGCACGCCCAAGTACTCCTTGAACATCTTAAGAATAATACTATTCCTGCTGGATTGCAGGTGAAAAATATACCAGTTATCTTTGTCTTTGACAAGACATATATGCATAAGTTTAGTGGAGTTGGAACGAAATGTTCCAGACCCTGGATTACTGTGATACTTGCATCTGTGTGCAACCGGGTTAAAATGGATGGGTACTACAAAAGAGCTTGAACAACTTATGGTTGTGACTTTGTGTTTGTATATATATATATATATATATATATATATATATATATATATATATATATATATATATATATATATATATATATATATTGTTTTTTGCTGTGTGTAAGATGTGTAACTGTGCAGATACCCATATCTAAAATAAAGGAAAAGATATGTCAAAAGAATTGAGGACGCCCTCGTGAGTGTTCAAACAGTTAACAAGTTTTGATTTGGGGATTGGGTTCCCTTGCATGAGACTAATTTGTTTGTCTTATTGTGATAGTCACTCGTGCATATTTATCCCTGGACATCCTTTTTGTGTTTTTTGCGTATTGCTTTTGCCCAGATGTTTCCATGGGGGATTAGGGCATAACCCGTTTTTTGCGATATTGTGTTTGCACTTGGTCAAGTGCGAGGTTTTTTGAGTCCACTTTTGGGACATTGAGTCTTCCTTGTTGGAAGCCCCTTTTTGTGCTCACAAGGCCGATCTCGTTCTTTGGTATTTGTGTTTTGCAGTGTTTTGTATATATGTCAATGTTTGAATTTTCCTTATACACTTTGTTGTGAATATATGCCTTGTGGTTAGAACATAGTCTAGAGATCGTCTCTAGAAAATAGAGGTATGACAGAACCACACACAGGGGGATATTCTCAAGAACGTGCGATAAACATCGCCAAAATAGGTTAACGCAAGTTATCATATCGCCGTCTATCACGGGAAAATAACTCCGTGTCAACGTGGCATTCTCAACACGGCGGTAACATGCGATAGTACCCCGATAACACGGCAAATGTCCGCGATAACAGTACGCGGGACGGCGAAAAAAATCCAAACCCGAACACGGAAAAAGTTGCGATGGGCCCAACCGCGATAAGACAAACAGCGAAAAGCAGCGCCAGGCCTGCAGGTCACACACGTCAGGCGTGAAAAACCACTACAAAAGCAGGAAAAAAACACAAACAAAAACCAAACTACAGCGAAGCACAATGGAAGCAGCCAGAGCAGGTACAGAGGACGACCAGAACCCCACAAGCCCCCCGGAGGACCAGCCTGGGACCTCGGAGTCAGGGAAGGGCAAGGACAAGAAGAAGAGGAAGACGCGGTTCAGTCCGCAGGAAAACAGGATCCTGATCACGGAGGTGATAGAACACCATCAACAACTGTTCGTCACCTCCACTGTGTCATTGGAAACAAAAAATGGAATATGGCAGTCCATTGTGGATAAGGCGAATGCAGTCGGAGTGCTGAGGAGGACAATGGACGAGGTCAAGAGGCGCTGGAATGATGTGAAGCGCAAGACCAAGCTGAAACTCGCAGACAACCAGAAGGCAGCAATGCAGACTGGAGGTGGGAGTCCAGCACCACAGCAGGAGCTGGATGAGATGGAGGAAATGGTGACCACAGTCATCAGTGGGGAGACGGTGGCAGGAGTTGGGGGACCGGACACTGCTCAACATAACCAGACACAACAGCAACAGGGTGAGTAACCACCAGGGACTGGGGGGACGGGGGGAGATGGGCACAATGGCACACATGCACAATTAAGTAGAGCACATCTGCGGACAAACCATGACCAAGAGTCACAACTCCAACCAAGAGCCCAATTTACCCAAGTCTGCAACATCACAGCACTGCATAAGCACAGAAGTGAAAGCCACACCGCCTGAAAGGGATAAGGGCCAGCCAAATCAGAGCTGAAGGGGCAACTCACCTACAATGCAGGTCACACCCACATAAGATCCAGAGCACCGCAACATTTACAACAATGTGAAACAAACAGCATCACCAGCACAACAGAACAGAGGACACAACTGCTGCCGCTTGTGTGTGGAAAATGGCCATTCGCATGTGGCATAGCTGGAAATTGTGAGATGATAATGTACTAGTATAACCCCACATCCCTGATGGTGTAGTAATGCATGTATGGCCGTGACCCAGATAGGCAGTGAGACACACATTGTCATACAAATCAACACTCATCACAGTTGAATACAAGTGAAGGTGCGTAGACTTTATCAGCATATGCGTGTCAGTACGGCCAAGACAAGTGCCACAACATGCAGACCAATGCAGCAGTATGTCCGAACGTGGAACGTTGCCAAGCGCCGCTGTCCACTCCAGGGGAGTGCTGCACCATTTACAGGTGTGTGCTTACCCGCGTTGTTGTCCGCTCATGTATTCGGAGTCCAGGCGAATGCAGCCATGTCCACTGTCGTCGTGGGAGATATGACCAGAACCCCAAGTTCCAACAAGGTGTCGGGACATGTGCAATGTGTTCCAAACTGTTGTGTCTGCAGGTACGTAGTTACACGTCCATGAAAGCGAGTGCAGCTTCGTAGGCAATCATTTCCAACATGAGGTCATTGTCGACTTCATCGAACAGGACGGCGAGGCTAACCATTAGCAGGTCCGGACAGATGTGCTACGTCCACCCCCTTTCACCAATTAGCACTACAGCCCAATAGGAGAGCGGCTCAATGTGGTCACTGCACACGAGGAGTACTGCAATCTCCCAGGTCCAGCTGCCAGCATGTATGCCAAGTATCCAGGCATCCCATAGACGGGTGTCACGGTGACACGCATGGTCGTGGGCCAACAGGGGGTGCACACACATGTCGAAATCCAGTTCGGCTACCGTCCTGTTGGATAGGCAGACATCCATGGACCACTTGAATATTGTTGGAGGGAGCGTTTTAGGGGGTTTGGGGGGGGGTTAGGGGGCACCCTTGCCAGCTGTTCGAGGGGGTGGTTTAGGGACAAAAGGGCAGCTTAACTTGAGGCAGGGTGCGCAGGAACGCTCATACTAAAATGAAGGAAACAGATGTGTGAGCCATGGAAACCAAGCCAAAAGGTTTAACAGATTTATTTAGAAGGTGCAACTTCAAGAAAAAGGCATTTAAAATACAGAATACAAAATATAGTGACCTTGCATTCATAGAGAGTCTTACCAAACAGAAGGCATTATTACATAATTCTCAATAGGACTCAGAAGGCATTGAAATCGTTTGAAGAGAGACACTTCAGAAAACCTCAAAGACACATTAATAAATGCATTATGAAAAACATAATTTAAATCAAGGAAAATGTTCTCAGAATGCACAACACATTTGATCTAAAATGCAGAGAGTACTCACGTTTAAACCTAAAAGAAAGCAGCCTTGCAAATGTAATATAAGCATTAAATTCTCAATAAGAAAACACCAATTTAGAGACAAAATAGAACATACAGCAATTATATTGGCAAGTCAAATTGTATCTTAATAAAACAAAAACAAGAGCTCTTGGGGAAAACCCACACCCGCCTGCCATCCTACCAACAGACGGGTGGGGTAGTCCGACGAGAACTCTGTGGACTCGTCTTTTATACCTTTTAGTGCTGGGAACTGAAGCAGAAGTGCTTATTGCAGCATCAGTCCCACCTACGTCACGGCAGAAAATATGTAATGTAAGGAATAAAATATATAGCAATATCCTGGTTGCCACATTCATCACCCCGGTCTGACGTTCGTGTGCTGGGAACTGATTCGTTCTCATGTTCAGACCCAGGATGTGGTGTGCTATTTGTCGACAGGACAGAGGAAGAGACAGTGAACTTTGAGACACACGGGTAGGGTGGGGGCTATCCAGCCTGGAGCAGAAGAGCCTCGCAGAGAGAAGCTGGCTGAGATTTTTAGTCAGACAGGCTTAGAGCCTGCTGTTCAGAAAAATGGCAGAACTCTGGTCAATTTAACAAAAGGCCTGCAGAAAGACCGCAGGGCCTACCTAGGGGTTCATACTGACTGAGTGACTAGGATGGCCCAGGGCATTTGTTATATGGTAAAACCGGACCCTCTCTCATTTGGTCAATTTAGCAAAAGGCCTACAGATTGAGGCGCGCAGGGCCTGTGTAAGGGTCTCATACCTTAGGTGTGGGCAGAGCGCGCCTGGGGGGTCTTATATGATAAAAACGGACCCTGCCTCATTCCCTCCTCTTGTTCATTCTTTGAACAAAATCCTTACAGCATACCTTTCAGGCTTTTCAGGTATTTGGTAATGGTAGCGGGCTGCATTTAGTGTAGTCCTGCTGTTGTTACTTCTACAACTTCTGTAAGTCCTAAGTTATTCACATTCCCTGTTCTATCCTTGCTCTCCCTTTGCCAATTATGCTTTTCTCAGGAGGTGCATCTGCTGCGGACATGGTGTGCTGACTGAAGAGCATATTGTACATTAGGACACAACCCACTTATTTAGTGACAGGTATGACATTGTAACACATGCTGTTTTCTGTGTCGGTAGGCCGGTGTGTGCAAACATAACATCCTGCCCTGTCAACTGTCCCCTGTCCCTTTATCAATGGCTATTTATTCAATTTGGTACAATATCTCTGTCATTTTAGCAGTATCTCAGGTATAGCACTGTGATCACAATACACTATAAGGAGCTTAGTCACTATAGCAATGGGGGTCAATGCTGCTAGTAGCACTCATGGTCATTTTCTGTAATTGTTCTGAAAGTTTTGAGCAAGTCTTGAGGCATTGTTCCAATCGTTGGTACGTGTGGCTAGTGTGACTAGTTGGAAGAATGTCTTATCTTCTGCTGTACTTTTACTCTTTTCAAAAAGGTCAGTTGTGGAATAATGAAGAGCCTCAGAGATGATACCTGTAAATAGAAAAAGTAACAGTTGGTGCCTGTCTTCAAGTAATTTGAGAGGTTACAAGCACTTCTATTACTTAGGCACATTCAATATGAAGAAAACAAAGTGATGAGGAAGGTATAGATGTCTCGTTGTCACAGGTTGTAGACTGAGGGGTTGGGGCATCGATTTTTCCAGGCGTTCTTAGTTGATGTATTGTTAGGGTCCGCTTACACACTCTTCCTTTCTCTGCTGTGCAGCACTTGCAACCCTTCAGGACAAGCTTGGGATACCATTCCCACTTGGTGGTTTCCGTGGAACACATGTAGTTTCTGTGTGGCTCCTTGCCCCTTGCACAACCCCTCAATCACATGTGAGATGAACGCCGGTCCATTGTCAGAAGCCAAAAGCATAGGTACTCAAAAGTGCGGTATGAACTCTTTCAGGAGGCATTTGGCAATAGTTTGTGTATTGCTGTTCTTGAATTGGCATTCCTTAGTCCATTTGCTGATCATGCACACAATAACCAACACATACTTGTAGTTTGAGTAGTTTGAGTAGGGGGGTATGTTGATGAAGTCCATTTAATGTGGGGAATGAAATGGCCTGGGGCAGTGGAAATACAGCATTAGGAAAACAGTCTGATCTTCCCATCACGTCCTACAAGTGATGAACCATGAAAAAGACGGGCCATGGGAGCCATCATTATCGTTGGTAAACATATCTTTCCATTTGGGCCTAACCGTATTCCTTTTCTTTTTGCATACATCCTCCCCTGTTCCCTTCTTCCTTTTCTTCCACCCAGCCCTTTCAATAATATACTTAGGGTCATAGTACATATCATCATCCTATATCGTTATATCATGATATCATGTGTAGTAGAAGCAATCTGAACCATTGTGTACTCACAACCAGTTAATGCTATTCCTTTTTGTGCATCTGCATCAAAGTCCTTGGAGGAGGTGTGTGCAACACATTCTACAATTGAAACTTTGGTAGCAACATGTCTAGCAATAGTTGAGCTATTAATGGTGCACGCTGCATTTGTTGGCCAGCTGAGGTAAGGAGGGAACTCCAAATGGAGGAAAGAACCTAAAAATTATATTGGCGTCCCTGTACAAGACTTTAAAAAGAAATTCATTTATCTCTAGAAGCAAAAGAAGAATTAAAACATTGTACTATAGCTTGTCCCAACAGCAAACACAGATGAAAATCTCTGTCACAGTAACACCTCTAGGAATCAAAACAGTCATAGTTGTCAAACTGTGCCCAGGGATGTGGAATTCCTATAGCCCCACGCCCAGGACATATTGTTTGAGGTCAATGGTAACAAGTTTTCTCACGTATTTCATCCTTGGGACAAGTAGGCCCAACCCCCTACAGCACAAACCCTTTGGCTGCCAGTCCACAGTACCACATCATGGCTCAGGGAAAGGCATAGTCTGCAGTAAAGGTCATATTTGTATCCATGTGCTAATGCTGTTCAAACTTGTATTTATTGTCCATTAATGCAAAGGCTTTATTATTAGGGTGAGTGCTCTAAGTAAATGTTGTAAGCTCAGACTGCACTACTGACAGTGGTTAGAGTATAAAAATGTGTAAACACTTTTTCAATATTTAGCAATGTGAGGCTATGTATACTGCTCTCAGAATGCTCTCCCATTAGATGCAAATATTTGCAGAAGCTTGAAAGCAAGACTGATAATTCTTTGCTTTCAAAATAAAAATAAAATGCAAAAACAGTTCGCTAAGCTACTGGAATATGGTAGGTACCATTTCTTTGCAACATAAAAATAAACAAGCATTGGCAAAAAGCAAAAATTGTTTTGATCTCAAAAAATCACACATTGCACAGTAGTTCCTGGCACTGAATAAAGCAACTGTGTGTCGATATGCTCCTTGTGAGAGAACAGAATGAAGTCACTCACAGTGAAGCTAGCCAAGAGAGAGAGAGAGAGACAACATTTTATTAAACATACAAGTTCATTGTTAACGCCATACCTAATTAGGGGCCCAATTATTAAATAAAGTGCACCCATGTCCTTGGATTATGTGCAGATATACAACTTTTGTGAATTCACAAGACTACAGAAGTAGGCCAAGAAATAGTACTCCTAGAAAATATTTGTGAACAGCATTTAAGCATGAGCAAACATGCAGGTGTACATTTGCTCAAGCGAAAATACCCTCAGCCCCAGTATGTAGATCTGTGGAAATGTGGCCACATAAGGGAATTGTTAACATTCAAAGCCTACTATGGAAGGAGCCCTAGCATAATCAGAGAGGCTATTTCAGAGCTCTTATATAATGAATATTGCTGCCATAATTTGTTGCTGCATTACATGGCACAAAAGGGACAAGTGGATTTTGTTACAGAACAAGTAATTTTAAGAAGCATCCAGGCCCATGGACAAGTAGATATTTCGTTAAATTCCACATCTCTTTGCGCCAATCCTTTATACCTTGAAACCTGTTTTCAAACACCCTGAAAGATTGCACCTATATATTAAAAGACATATTTAAATCTGTACACATTGTATCCTTGAGACATTACAATATGAAGCACTGTTATTCAATGCACACTATCCTTCTGTATTGGCATATACTCATTACTAATGATCAATACATAAACATAATATAAACACAACATTACTACTTTTCCTATTACTCCTATCCTTTGTAGTCCCTGGCGAATGCACTGCATTAGAATGCATTTTAGCACATTCCACCTTACAATTTAATTTGTTACAACAATATTCTCTCCAACTCTGAAGAACCTAGGAATGAAAAACATTAATATACATACACATTATTTCCTTTAGATACACATATTAAAACAGCACTTCTCCTTGCGCCATTCAAATAGTCAAAACCCTTCAAGAATGCAATATACCTAGTGCCATTCTATATATACATCTGCTTGTGAAGATGGCGGTGTTCCTGTTGCGGCTGATCACTGTCTTCTTCCTCTTTGGACAGTCAATGGAAACACAATAAAATCTGTGTTCCAGGACTGATATGTCGGAGCTCAGGAATGATGGGGCCCTTCTTCTTCCACCTGAATGCTTGAGAAGACAGAAACTTCGTAGTGCGTGTTAACTTATGCAAATATATGTCTTCTTTCATAACGTGAATGTCACTGTTAGGTCTAGTTGATGTGACTTATACATATATTAATTGTTCAGTGAGGAGGATATGGGGCATTAGGTGGCTGTCAGAACATTGTAATATTTTTGAGTGAAAACAGAGTGATCCATGGGCAATAAACTATTTTTGCTTTCTTTAAATTATTTATTTATGTATTTCCCTCAATTGTGGCGCTTATTTTGCCTATTTTATTTTTAAGCAGTCTTTGCTGAAAGTTGTTGCTGCTTTAATATCATGATGGACACAAAAACTCATGGTATTGGAACTGACAAATATATGCAACCACCTCTAAAGGCTGCAACTGTACTTTTAAAAGGCCTCTTTAAATCCACACCTATTATTCTGACAACACTGAAATACTGAGCATTGCTTACTCCATGCATACCGTCCTTTAACATTGAAATTGGTGTGGTGGCTGCCTGTGGTAATCTATTCCTACGAATCTCTGGTTGTTTCATATTTTGAAGGCTGCTCACAGCTGTGCATATCCAAAAACTTATCCCTTACCTCCTCTCACATAGACACATACATATTCCATCACTAAACTGCACAATCGTGAAACCTGAAACACGTTTCACACCTTTTTTTTTTTTTTTTTTTTTAAATCTCGGCTACCCCGTTACCAAAATGTGTGATTCCATGCACCTTATCTCTCTTGTTCACTTCCACAGACCAACGTAATCCTACACATACATATCTTTCATCTAAATCTTATGTTCGTTGCCTACCACAGGAAGTCCCTTTCCAGCCTGGCTCAACGCCCAGAATCTGTGGTCGGCCAGGAATGCCACTTCTGAAGGCAGCCCAAGAAAAAATCTATTAACCCTTCAGCACCACGTAATATCTAAAAACATGCGTTGTCTTGAATTGTAATATGCAAAACATATATAGCTTATTTTAAAATAACATGGCTTTCTTGTAAAGCGCACGTTCACTCAGAATTATATTATGACGCTAAACAACAGATCTCCATTGTTCACCAACTCAATGGGACTCATTTCATTCACCTCAGAATGATGAAGGGCTGATCAGACCCTGCAGCATTTGACGTGTGACCATGAAGTCAAACCATGCATTCCACTCCATCATTTTATCTCCCCCTTGTGCACAAGAAATCGGAAGAGATCAGTCTTAACTTGCTACTTCCAATCTTCTGTCTAATGTTCACCATCTGCTCTGACATTTACGTTACTCTAAGTCTAGTGTCACTAACTTCCTTTACCACGATACACACTTTCAAAATCTTTTTTATTACCTAACTCCGTGCTTTGTAGCGGTACTTCCTGGATTGGAGCTTGCATTCGGGCTACTGCTTGTGCCTGGACGGGTAGCACTTTTTACTGCTTGCTCTATCGTTAAATTGGACGCAGGTAGGAGTAAATTATTCTGTACTTAGTTGCTCAGTACTGCAATATTTGGTGTAATCTTCAGTGTGAATCTAGCTGACCTGGTCGGCCTTTGCATTCTGTGTATTGAAATATGGATGCGTAAAGATATTCATCAGGTCTATAATGAGAAATTCTTTTATGAATTATAATTGGTCATCTAAATAGAGAGATATTCATGTGCATTTGAAACTGAAAGTATTTTCCCTCTGCCAGGACTATATTACTTATATTGATGGCATTTTTAGTCTTTTAACATTGTGGGCCACAGAACATTGTATGTACTATGTTAAGCTTATGATCCAAAAATTTCAAAGGGAATAGCTCCATTTTACCTGGTAGTACATTTTCTATCATTGGGCTCTGGGCGGTAAGGGATGGCAGTCCTTGACCTCACCTTATTATGTCACTTTTTCTTTTGTGTGGCTTGTCTATCATTTGACGCTGGGCCAAGTCTAGGGCGTAATAGCAACCAGAAAACGTAAAAAGGTTGCTGTGTGTTGCGGCGAGAAATGCATGCGAAAGCCTTCCTCCCCATCTTTCTACCACTTGACTGAATATTCAAGTGGGAGCCTTCATTACTAATAGTCCAAGCATGCCAGAAAGGTGAGATGTGAAGCGTGAGGTGTGACTGTCAAGGAACTGAATGTACTTCATTCAGGGTATAAGGAGTTAACATAGGGGAGCCTATTTAAAACGTGCTAAAAAAGATATAACTAAGAGTCATGAAGGCAGCTACTTGGAAGCTAGACACAGTATTCACTGGATGCACCGCGCACCAGTTGCGTGGTCTCTAATTGAACCTGTCTCAGTTAAAGTGGGTGTGCTTGGCACATACCCAGATGTTCCTGCTAATCACCTCTCACTGCAGTGCACAAGAGAGAAGTACACCTATATATAAGATCTCGCTACACAGTAGTGAAAACCTGTGGTAACACTGTGAGAGAAAGAGATGAGAATGGCCCATAAGCCAGATAAGAGAGGGAGAGACGCAAAATGCAGACCGAGAGAAGGAAATAGAGTATGGCTATTAGAGTACACTGCATGCAACTAAGAAAGGCGGAGAACAAAGGACACTTTTTTTACAATGAAGAGAAAGAGGTTTGAAAGGCGGTGGCTGACACTGTTAATCTCAATGCGATAAGATGCCTCCCATTCCTTGCAGAAATAAACGTTCAAACAATACAATTTACACCAAATGGGTAATCAAAATTCAAAACAAATGTGAGCTGCCAGACGCAGTCCCATGCACACGTATTTGCGGCACAAAGTGGGTGACGCCAGACACAACCTCCCGTCGCAAAGTACAGACTTCAAAATATAAATGTGAGGATGTATTTCAACAATTCGGTGTATGTTGTTGTGCATTACATTGTCAGTTATCTGAAAGTGACTTGTGCTAATTCAATGTGGTGCTGCGCCACATGGGTCAGGAGGTATTGGCTGATCCTGGGGAACGTAATTCTACAAGTGGTAATGCAGATACTTCTTACTTCAGTTGTTGGAGTGAAGGTGACTCCTAGTACTTCCCAAAATGTGCACTTACTTCTTCCTAGCGGGGTCTGTAGAGCTGGTGGTGGGGGGGCTGGTGTATTACTACAGACCACAGCATCAATAACTAGCGGGAGTCTGTAAGGCTATTGTCAGGTGTTTTACAGACCACAGCAACACCCTACCTAGCGGGCCTTTACCCTTTACTGACTGAGTTGGTGTAAGGCCAGTCAATTTAAAATTGACAAATGTGCTCATACAAACAATATATGCATATATAATAAAAAGGAATCTAACAGGAAAATCAATATGCACCTAAATATTATAGTCTCACTAATGGATCAGCCACTGCACCAGGCAGTGGCCTCCAATGATCACAAAATGTTTTGCTGCAACACTTAGTCAATGCAAAAAGAACAAAACCCTATATATATATACATAGGTAAACACTAGCGAATAACACAAAGTCCTAAAGGTGCATAGCAAGTAATGAACATTTTATACATGTACTTTAAAAAGAAAACAATGCATATCCTTTAATGCTTGGAACTCTTAAACAACAATTGCGTATTTCTGGCCATTTGAGGGCGATAAAAGCGCTTTCTACCTTACTGCTTCACAAGAAAAGGAAAACACAGAAAAATGCTTATAACCAGCGAAAATACAATACCCAATACATCCCGGGGAAACCACCACCTTCCTTTTCACACAAGAGGAAATCGTAAATCTGTTAGCTAGACAGCTACGGGATTCGTCTTCTTTCTCAGGACTATTGACTGAGAGCAATCCTCCTGTCCCTGCTCATTCCAGCAACTGGACAGAGGAATTCCATACATTTATTTATAAAACCATACAACTGAACACTGAAAGTTGCCAGACGCAATCTTCCCTGCCCTGTCAACCCTTAGACAGAGGCTCTCAGAGAGGCACGAAAAACAAAAACCCCACTCATAACATTGATAAAACAAAATAATCACTGGAAGATTGGAAGATGCTAGACGCAATTCTCCCTACCTCGTCAATCCTAGACGGAGACTCCTCTCTGGCTCTCAGAGAGGCACCGTAACAACGTATGTCTATTTATAAAAAGAAAAACATATAATTCAAACAACTTCCTAACGTCACCCTTTGGCTTAGGGTTCACCACGTACACCTTTCCTCATTTTGGGAATGTTCTTTTAATAAGCGAGACCAGTTAGACAGGACAACTTGAAACAAGGAACACAGATGTCCCACGGTCGCCCTTACCCGCTGCTCCCAGAAAGACAGCACATCAGGCAGCAAAAATAACTTACCCGAGTGCTGTTCTCTGTGGTTCAGTCAGGAAAGAGGCACGAAGGGTGGTCTGCGTCCGGGGTCCCAGTGGTCTCCTGTCAGCTGGCACTGCTGATCCGAGTCACTGCGCCAAGATGTTGGAGGGAGCGTTTTAGGGGGTTTGGGGGGGGGTTAGGGGGCACCCTTGCCAGCTGTTCGAGGGGGTGGTTTAGGGACAAAAGGGCAGCTTAACTTGAGGCAGGGTGCGCAGGAACGCTCATACTAAAATGAAGGAAACAGATGTGTGAGCCATGGAAACCAAGCCAAAAGGTTTAACAGATTTATTTAGAAGGTGCAACTTCAAGAAAAAGGCATTTAAAATACAGAATACAAAATATAGTGACCTTGCATTCATAGAGAGTCTTACCAAACAGAAGGCATTATTACATAATTCTCAATAGGACTCAGAAGGCATTGAAATCGTTTGAAGAGAGACACTTCAGAAAACCTCAAAGACACATTAATAAATGCATTATGAAAAACATAATTTAAATCAAGGAAAATGTTCTCAGAATGCACAACACATTTGATCTAAAATGCAGAGAGTACTCACGTTTAAACCTAAAAGAAAGCAGCCTTGCAAATGTAATATAAGCATTAAATTCTCAATAAGAAAACACCAATTTAGAGACAAAATAGAACATACAGCAATTATATTGGCAAGTCAAATTGTATCTTAATAAAACAAAAACAAGAGCTCTTGGGGAAAACCCACACCCGCCTGCCATCCTACCAACAGACGGGTGGGGTAGTCCGACGAGAACTCTGTGGACTCGTCTTTTATACCTTTTAGTGCTGGGAACTGAAGCAGAAGTGCTTATTGCAGCATCAGTCCCACCTACGTCACGGCAGAAAATATGTAATGTAAGGAATAAAATATATAGCAATATCCTGGTTGCCACATTCATCACCCCGGTCTGACGTTCGTGTGCTGGGAACTGATTCGTTCTCATGTTCAGACCCAGGATGTGGTGTGCTATTTGTCGACAGGACAGAGGAAGAGACAGTGAACTTTGAGACACACGGGTAGGGTGGGGGCTATCCAGCCTGGAGCAGAAGAGCCTCGCAGAGAGAAGCTGGCTGAGATTTTTAGTCAGACAGGCTTAGAGCCTGCTGTTCAGAAAAATGGCAGAACTCTGGTCAATTTAACAAAAGGCCTGCAGAAAGACCGCAGGGCCTACCTAGGGGTTCATACTGACTGAGTGACTAGGATGGCCCAGGGCATTTGTTATATGGTAAAACCGGACCCTCTCTCATTTGGTCAATTTAGCAAAAGGCCTACAGATTGAGGCGCGCAGGGCCTGTGTAAGGGTCTCATACCTTAGGTGTGGGCAGAGCGCGCCTGGGGGGGTCTTATATGATAAAAACGGACCCTGCCTCAATATGCACGAGCGACAATGCAACACAGGCTGCATGCAGGTGACGTTGGCAAGGCGGAAGCTTAGCCGGTAACTGATCCGCAGCACTACCAATGGCAGTGCCCCCAGTACATGCAGCATACGTGCACGGTACAGTTCCACGTGACAGGGGTTGTGCATGTGTCCAGGATGGTCTGCATTGCGTTAGTGGCTCTGGTTGAAGCAGCACTGTTCTGACCTGTGCCAGTTCTGTGGATGAAATGCCACAGCTCGGATCAATGAGTTGTTTAAGTGTGCAACGGTTGTACGCCTGGGATGGTGTGGAAGTAAGTGTGAAGGCCATTCCATGCAAGATAACTCAGAGCAAGGACTTCTGTGTGTGGTGTGTGTATACATTGGTCTGTCGTCGGGCTGTGCGTAGTGTGGGAGTCGTCCTCAACTGCTATCGTATCTGTCAGGGGGTGCCGGGCACATGCAATTCCGAGGTCGGATGTGCAGATGTGCTTCCGCCTGATAGTTCAGACAAAGGAGCTTTCATCCCTAATGTCAGTTTGTCATCTGCTTGCATTCATGAAGTGTGATGTGGCTTGTTGGGTGTGGGGTGGAATGTGTGCGACTTTGGGATTCATGTTTGACAGGACTTGCATGTGGCAAATGAGCGGCATCACTGTGTGTTACGTTGCCTCACAGATGCTCCTCCCTCCCCCTGAGCCTATTTACTTGTGTGCGCTGCGCGGTTGCATCACTTGCACTCCAACGGCACACCATTGTCATGCCTGTCTGCGCATGTCCACAAGCCTGACAACGACACTGTGATGTTGGCCGTTGAAGGTGGGCGGCCACGTGAGTGTAGGCCTATGGTAAGGATAGTGCGGACACAGATGTAGAGTTCATGCCTGGCTGAACTCGCGCTGCGACTAAGGCTAGGCATTTGGCTCATGCTGCGGCAATGCAGATACACACAACACTTGGCATGCATGAGCCAAGACCCGAGCGGTCTTGCGCTCCTTCATTTCTCTGTTCGTGCGAGACCGCCCTCCGGGTGCATGCTACATTGCAACATTGTCAATTGTGGGCCGGGTGGTGCCGACACTACAACAGAAACACACGCATTGGTGACTTCCTTGTCCAGGCCAGAACTGAACCACGCCCTGAGCCCCGGGCTAATTCTACACACCCCTGCGCTGGACTGACGTATGCCGGCCCAGCCCACTCCGCTTAGGCTTACAGGGGGGACGACAAAGCTACATGTCTAAGGTCTTACCCGCTGCCTGAGGTGACATGCTTGCATCCGCTGTCCACAGCACGATGTGATGTGGTAGGGCCAGGGGCCATCACGCATACATAATGACCACACGGACACACTTAGATAGATAGTGGAACTGGCTACGGGCACGTGCGCCCGGCCCCTTTTTATTACCAGGGTCACATGTCCAGTGACGCCTGTGCTGGATGGGTGTGGGGTTGTGTAAGCAAGCCCTCAGGGAGTGGTTGGTGCTGGCAACAACTAGAACAGTGATCATCGGATCACACACACAGAGTCACTCATGAAGGGTCCATGACTTGCAGTGCACTGAGGTAGGGGCACCAGAACTGGACTCACACACATATGATTACTTCAAAAAAGGGTCCATGACTTGCAGTGCACTGAGGTAGGGGCACCAGAACTGGACTCATACACATATGATTACATAATTAAGGGTCCATGACTTGAGCTACACTGAGTTCGTGGCACCGGAAGAGCTCCGCGAGTGCCCGGCCTGCGATGATGCGTCGTCCGGGCGGGCCGCCCTGGCAGCAATGTCTGTTGCCCACTGGACTCTGCCATAAATGAATTAAGACTCAATTTGAATTGTGAGCCTTGCTGACCGCAGTGTAGGCCGGAGGCAGCGGTCAGAAAGGGCCCACGGCCACGTGGCGTCGACTTGTGTTGCACAGGGTTAGTGGCACCTGGAGCGCTCAGCAGGTGCACAGCCAATGATGATGCATCGTCCGGGCAGGCCGCACTGGGGGCAATGTCTGTTGACTAGTGGTTTCCTCCATTAACAGAAATGTGGCACGATTTGAATTGTGGGACCTGCTGACCGCAGTGCAGGACTAAGGCAGTATCCGGCACACACATGACTCCGTGTTGCTGTGCCACTGGATGCGCTGGGGGCCTGTGTCGCGGAGTCTGGATGTCACGGCGGTGGACTCGTGGCAGGGTGTGGTGCGCCGCCCTGGCAGACGCTTTGCCCATCACGGAAGAGAAACCACGCCCAGAGCCCCGGCCTTTTTATCCGCACTCCTACGCTGGAGTGGCGTACGCCGGCCCAACCCACTGAGCTTACGCTTACAGGGGGGGACGGCACAGCTACATGTCCAAGGTCTTCCCCACTGCCTGAGGTAACATGTTTGCGTCCACTGTCCACAACACTACAAACCCCAGCAGTATATGTCCACATGGACATGTCTGTGCTCTGCATTCTGAGGTCTGTCCAGCACATCACCGCCACACTTGGCATTGTGTACATTCTTCTTCATGGGTGAGTTGCCTCCTTCACACATACTTGGTTCCCACCTCTCCCCACATTCTGCACTTGTGTGGCTGAGGGGCCATGCCGTTTTCAGAAGGTCCGCTGTCTTGTCCTACGCTGCCTCGGTGGTAGTCCGGGGGTGTTTGTAGGGGGGTCCTGGGGGTGGTGGTGGTGGGTGTTGTGGCCCTCATGGGTCTCCGAGCTGCATGTTCATTGGCTCCATGGCATCTGTGGGTCTTCAGATGTGGCTCTGGGCTGGGCTTCCATTCATACTGCAGGTAGTCGTCCTGCTTAGCACCAGCAAAAGGCAGGTGTTAAATCCCTGCAGCTAACCCCCCTTATCGCCTGTTCTTGGTTCGCATCACAGATCTGACTGGTCATTGAGAATTGCGCGAAGTGGAGTTTTCGTGTGTTTTTGCACAGGAACGCCTACTCTGCATATCATTAGCGTTAGTTGTCGCACTCATCCGTGGCGATGTTTTTTGCGGTAGCTATCGCAGGAAAACTGGCGATGTCGGCAGTTTGCACCAGCTTGTGAATAGGGCGAAAAATCTATCGCCACTTTTGCGGCGCTAAAGTGCCGATAAATCGGCAATAAGTCCTTGAGAATATGCCCCACAGTGTGCTATTCTGATGATGAAATCAACAAATTACTTCAGATCCCTTCGTTGTTGATTGGAGCTACTGCTTCGGGCAACAACTTGAATGTAGACAAAGCTGAGAGACTGAAACAGCTTAAGAAAAAGAATATACGCACCCAATTGCAAGCCCAAGTACTCCTTGAACATCTTAAGAATAATACTATTCCTGCTGGATTGCAGGTGAAAAATATACCAGTTATCTTTGTCTTTGACAAGACATATACGCATAAGTTTAGTGGAGTTGGAACGAAATGTTCCAGACCCTGGATTGCTGTGATACTTGCATCTGTGTGCAACCGGGTTAAAATGGATGGGTACTACAAAAGAGCTTGAACAACTTATGGTTGTGATTTTGTGTTTGTATATATATATAGTTTTTTGCTTTGCGTAAGATGTGTAACTGTGCAGATACCCATATCTAAAATAAAGGAAAAGATATGTCAAAAGAATTGAGGATGCCCTCGTGAGTGTTCAAATAGTTAACAAGTTTTGATTTGGGTATTGGGTTCCCTTGCATGAGACTAATTTGTTTGTCTTATTGTGATAATCACTCATGCATATTTATCCCTGGACATCCTTTTTGTGTTTTTTGCGTATTGCTTTTGCCCAGATGTTTCCATGGGGGATTAGGGCATAACCCGTTTTTTGCGATAATGTAAGAACCCTAGCAAAATTGGCAGGGGTGAAGCTGCGGGTCCCGCCAAGTGAGCACATTATATTATTTTAAAAGGACTAAAGAAGTTAGATGCATTAGCTGGCAATGTCAGAAAGTAAGTGTACACACACACACACACACACACCTGAATCTACATCCCCAGCCCATCATCATTTGTCAGCACCTCTGTCAAGTATAACCAGCACACGTTCCCAAACAGAAGGCCTGACAAATGATTCCCAATGTCGAGGGAATGTACGTTTCAGTAATTACACCTGATATTATTTGACCAGATTCGCTGCTGCGCACCAATAATGAACCTCGAGTCTAGGCGCAGAGATGAATAGGCTCTTCTTTGACCTTGGCAGTGTTTCATGGACTGACAGGAGGGAAGACACTGCCAGGGGGATTTCAGACACGTTCAATCTACCCAGCAGTAGTGCATGTGGCCAATGCAAAGCACCCCAGCTGCTTAGCCTGCTTCGCTCCATTGTGTGTGGTTAAATGTCACAAACTGCAGCGATCTTTCCATTTCCGCATTGACATTTACTTTAACAGTTTAATGTTCTGGTTAAACACACATGGCGGCTGTCTGTTTGGGAAGACTTTTCATTAATAAGGCCCGTAGGGAGTTTATTTTTCTAAAGAGCATCACAACAACGCAATAGCACTAGTACGAGAATAGTAAGCGCAAGGTTCTTGCTTTTATTGCTGTCTAGTGAGATTTCTCTAGAGACCCACAGCTATTCCGTTCCTAATTACGGGAAGAGTGACCATGTGAATGAAGAGGCGCCGTAAACTATGCTCACCAATCATGACCTTACCGCCTGACCAAGGAATAATACATATTTTCTTACATAAAATACGACAAGATGCCGCCCTAAAAGTAAAACAGTCGGTTACCACTTCAAACAATTGCTTTGTTACATTACCTATTAAACTAAAAAGAGAAGTAGAACAAAACCATTCACAAAACTTCTGCCTCAGGGGATGGTGGGTGGGGAAAACGATCCAAAGTTGGAGCCTCAGCTCCAGGCCCTTGCATCCCTTCTGGCTGTGGAGCGGAGGAGAAAGTGACCGATCCTGCCGCTCCACAGCCTTTTATGCCAATTTTCGGCCGGGAGCCGGTTGGAACCAGCTGCCCGGCCGTTTCCCCCACGTAGGACCCGGAAGCGCTTCTTGTGCTTCCGGGTCAAACGCCTAGACAACCTATCAACTGCAGGCAAGGGCGGGGGACGCACGCGTCACTACTGTGCGTGGCGCGGCCCCGCCCCTTGCCTGCCTGTGGGGGACCGGTGCAACCGCCATACTCGGTGGCGTGCCCGAGTCTGGTCCAACCTCAGTATATGGTCAGGTACTGCCGAGTCCCCCTCCCTTACGCCATTAAGCCCTCTTTTTTATTAATCCTTTACTTCATCCCTTGGGGGGTGGGGGCCCTCCTAACCCCCAGTGCGATCCACCGTCCCTCTTGCCCCAAGGCAACAACGTAAACAACACACCAGATTGGATTAAGGGTCGTAAACCCCGGCCGTAATTTATTTCATAACAATAAACAAACATTAAAACATTATTTACATCATTTATACAATACGCAGAAAGTCCGGGCCATTACATTGATATGTACAGTGTGTCATTTGACTATCCTTAACATGTTTCTAATACATAGCCATTCCTATCATAAGCTAAGTGATCAACAACATTATCTTTCTGCGTATCTCTGTTTGAGCCTACGGCAAGGTCAATGACTGGACCAAGATCAAGCTATTTCCCACCCTCCTACCGGAGTGACCTTGCACAGGGGGCCCAGTTCGCCGGAAGGTTACCTTACCCCGGGCACCCCCTACGCCCTCAACATTATCTCCATAAGGGCCTGTGCAGTTATGCCCAGCTTACTTGCGCCCTTGCGCGTGTGCGGGGGTTGGCAAAACAGCCTACCGGAAGCGGAAATTCCCCTCCCCCGCACCCTTCCAGCCTACCGGCTGTAACTGCCCCAGGAGTTCATGAGAGACCATCTGTCCCCCCCGCAGGCGTCCCCATTTGACAATGGTGATGCCTGTTAAGGACCGTAAACTATGCTCACCAATCATGACCTTACCGCCACAGGCCAGTATAGTTGCCTGACTATCTGGCCGCCCCCTCTGCCTCCAGAAGGTCATGCCCTGCTCCATGTCCCCACTAGCCATGCCAGTAAATTTTCCATGAACAACTCATTACCCTGCTTAGAGAGGTGCACGCCATCCTGTAGGAAAAACAGCTCCCCAGGGATGCACCCATGGGCTATTGTCTGCAGTTTCGTGGATCGGAGAAATTTATCAACCTGGTTGTTGATCCTTTTTACTGAATGATTCAGGGCCCACACGGACTCGCCCCCTCTCCACTGAAATCTGGGAATCATGTGTGGCCAAACCAGTATTGCTTCCGGGCATCTCTTTGCCAGCCACCCCACTTCTGTAAGCAGGGCCTCCACTACGCCTTTCCTGCCCAGGTGCACCAGGTCATTACCCCCTAGATGCAAGATAAACGCTGCAGGGGGTACCTGAGTCTTGCCCAGCAAACTTACCAACATATCCCTGAGCTGGCCAAAGCGTAGCCCCCCCTGACCGTGGAAAGAAACATTAAAACCGGCCTGTCGTGCTCTGTGCGCATAATTGCCTGCAAAGAAAAATTGTCTCAACCTTCTTACATATGAGTGGCCAATAACCCACACGTCCATTTCTCTGTGCTCCCAGGCAGGCACCTGGTGCATAACAGGTGCTGATGGGCGACGAACCGCTGCAAGCTTACCCCCTGCAGGACAGGATGTAGAAACTGCAAGTCAAATCATGAAGAGAAAAACAACCGTAAGTGAAACACCACAACTTTAGAGCATATGCAGCCGCACATAGCGCTTGTAACAGTCTGAGGACCACCTACCAATCCTCTGTACTGCGCTCCCGGACAACCCCCGGGCCGCCGCTTCAGTGGCGGCCCCTATTCTGAAAGAGTGGGTCCCAAAACAGCCTGGGTCTAAACCGGCCTTCTTGATGGCCGTGCCCATGACCCTTCTGAATTGAAATGTAGTGAGCGGGGTCCCATCTGCATGCATTAGCAATGGCCCCCATGCCCCTTGGCCTGTGTTCCAGGAACGCTTCCAGGTTGGCGATGGGGCAGCAAGCGCTCCCTCCCGCCCTTCGCAACACCACACCTTCCCCTCTACCCTCCTGATCGGTCTTTGACCTGGGAAGGGATATGAATAACGAGTCTCCTTGCACTTTTACGTGGCTAAACTGAAAACCCCCCTGCCAGTCCCTTTTATTTTTTGACACCAGTTCCCCAATCCTGAAAGCACCATAGAATGCCAGAGAAAAAGCTGTTTTGAACAGGAGTGTTTCACCCGCTGATTCACAAACCTGACTCAGCACGCCCAGCAATGCAGACAAGATGTCGATACCTATCGGGCGCCTCACATCCGGCTGTGAACCTTGCAGGCGCTGCCACCCCTTCAGCGCTTTTCTTACTATAAATGTGCTAGTGGGGTCACCCCTGCCCTTTACTCTTGCGAAAAAGGAAATTGCCGCTATATGTCGCCGTGCCGATGCCAATGAGCGCCCCCCATCCTTCATTGTTCTCAAGTAGGAAAACACTGCCCCAGTATCATGCCAGGTCTCCTCCCATCCCTCCCCCAAAAAGTCGCAGTAAGCCCCAAATGCCCCTTCATATGCCCTCCTGGTCCTGGGTGCTAGGCTAGCTGCCACGAGGTCCGGTAATTGGGGGCACTAAGCTGGTCTGGGAATGGCGTTGGGTTCTCTGCCGCTTCTGGGTGGTGGGACTTGAACACCTGCATCTTAAAGCGAGAGAGCGCGTCAGCAGCATGGTTCAATACACCTGGAACATGTTTTGCCCTAAACAGCAGATTTAACCTCATGCACAACAGTATTATTTCTTTCAACAATCGCAGGATCATCTTACACTTTGCTGATTGCTGATTGATGCAGTCCACCACAGACATGTTGTCAGACCAGAAGACTACAGATTGGTTTCTCAGCTGCTCTGGCCAGATGGACAATGCCACTAGGATGGGAAACAACTCCAGGAAACCAATGTTCCCCGTGAGCCCAGCTTCCACCCACCATGCCGGCCAGCGTTGCGCCACCCATGATGGACCTAGAATGGCGCCAAATCCTTCGCTACCTGCCGCGTCAGTCATCAGCCTTATCTCCGAACTGGATCTGGGTGGGCTGGGCCACATTACCTTCCCATTGAAATCACGCAGGAATGCCATCCAAATCTGCATGTCCTTCCTGACCTCACTGGATAACCTGGTGTGGTGATGTTTTTCCTTGAGACCTGACAGCCTGTGCAATGGTGCGTGAGAATGACCGTGCCATGGGAATGACTTTTAATGCAAAATCTAACTATCTTTCTGTTTGCTGTAGTTAGTGCAGCGTATTTTTTTATTTTTTTATTATTTCTGTGTTTTATAGAGCGCGAACTTGACCCGTTAGGGTATCAGAGCGCTGTACAGGAAAACATAGCATTGCATAGACAGGCTTAGCATCACCAGGTAACGGATCGAGTAGGAGGGGGGTTAGGATACATACGAGAGAGAGGGCACGTATTTACAGATTACATTCACAATTACTCAAGACGAGACAACATATTTACAGGTTACATTTACAATTACTCAAGATAAGTTCCCAGAGTTCTTGGTGGGGTGATTAGGTAATCCGAAGGGAGGCAGTAGGCCGCCATAGATCAGGGCCATAGTGGTGGTTGAGGCTAAGGTTAAACGAGAAATTTACCCATCAGGAAGGTTTTGGCATCCTTTTTGAAGCGAGCCAGAGAGGGGATTCTTCTGATGACAGGTGGGAGAGAGTTCCATATTCTTGGAGCAGCCCCGGAGAAGGCCCGATTGTAAGTTTTTTCCCTCTGAAAGCATGCAGGTAGGAGCAAGAGGTCTCTGGCCGACCGGGAGTTTCTGATTCCTTACGGAAATCACAAGTTTCTGTGCAAGGTATGCAGGGGAGTTAGAATATAAAGCCTTGTGCGTGATGCATGCTAGTTTGAGCTGTATTCTTGCTTCAAGGGGAAGCCAGTTCAGAGCTTTCAGGTGTGGGGAAATATGGTCAAATTTCCTTGTGCCGGTAAGTAGTCTGGCGGTCGCATTGAGGCAGGCTTTTAAAGGTGCAAGCGAGATCTTGGGTAAACCCGAGAGGGTAGAACAGCCGTATTCCAGTCTAGAGATGACAAGTGCTTGGACTGCCATTTTTAGGTCGGGAGCATCGAGGAAGGGTTTCAATTTCCTAAGGTAGCTCAGGTGGAATCTGGCTGATTTGGCCATCGAATTGATGTGGTCCCGCATGTTCAGGTTGCTGTCAAGTGTAATTCCCAGGGATATGGCCGAATCTACGATTGTCGGTGGGCAATTTAAGGCTTTGATAGCTTTAATCCATGATTGAATCTCAGGGTTGGTATTGGGAGGTGAGATAAGGAGAAATTATGTTTTCTTTGCGTTGAGTTTGAGTTGATTGGATGTGAGCCATTGGACAGTGAGTTTCAGAGCTTCATTCAGGAAGAGAATCTTTTCGAGAGATGAGGTTTTGATGTATATCTGAGTGTCATCAGCGTACATATGGTAGGAAATGTTAGCAGTGCGTAGTACTTCGGTGAGCAGTTCTAGGTAAAGGTTGAAGAAGGTGGGGGATAGAGTTGATCCTTGAGGGACTCCAACCGTGACCGGGGATGGTGCCGATAGGTTGCCGTTGATTAGGAATCTCTGTGATCGGTTTTGGAGGAAGGACCTGAACCATTCAAGAACAGTGCCCTCCAATCCCATCCTGAGTTTGAGGCGATCGAGTAGTTTTTCATGGTTGACTGTGTCGAAGGCCGAGGATAGGTCCAGGAGGATTAGGAAACAGGTTTTGCCTTGGTCAAGGGCTTGGAGGGCATCATCAACGATGTGGAGCATGGTGGTTTCAGTGCTGTGCCCAGGTTGAAATCCGGATTGGAAGTCATAGCTGCTGTTGCACACAATTCTCCAGAACTTTGGCTAGGAGGGGATGTTGGATATGGGTCGGAAGTTGTCAGGGGAGGCTGGATCCAGCGACGGCTTTTTCAGAATGGGGAGGACTTGGCCGGCTTTTAGCGAGTCAGGGATCATTCCCTGCCGGAGAGAGGCGTTAATTATTGCAGTCCAGCTTGGAATAATGGATTGGGCGACTGCAGCAAGGCAGTTGGATGGGAGCGGGTCATTAAAATGGTTATTCGGGTTTAGGGTAGATAGGATTTTGGAGACTGAGTCTTCGTCACAGACTTTGAAGTCAGTCCAGTGAGCATGATTTTTGGGTGGAGCCTGTGGGGGCGTTGCGGTAGAAGGAGGCGGGTCAGGAAGGGGTTGCAGGTATGTGATGGAGCTGAGTTCGTTTCCAAGGGCTGAGATTTTGTCAGCGAAGAAAGAGGAGAATTCCTCTGAGGATATAAGAGGATTGGGGGTTTCTTTCGATGTTTTGGCCAGTTTATTAGATTGGTGTTTGACCAGTTCGAAGAGCTTGTGGGGTCTGTTCTTGGCCTTCTCTTGTTCAGTTCTGAAGAATTCTTTTTTAGAATTGAGTATGTATCCTTCTCCTTCCTCAAGCATTGTTGCAATGCTGACCTGAATGCTGCGATTTTTTCTTTTGGCAATCGTGACACCCCTTGCATTGAATCCAACTCTATCCCCAAGAATTCGATCTCTGTGGTTGGCCCGACCGACTTACCTTGCGCCAAAGGCACACCAAAGTCATACATGAGCGCACAGAAACTCAGCAGTGCCCAGCCTCATTCCTGGGAGCCTGGTGCTCCCAAGAAAAGGAAATCGTCTAGGTAATGTAGGACTGACTGGTGGCCCGTCACCTGCCTGAAAACCCATTCTAAAAAGGAACTGAACTTCTCAAAGTAAGAGCAGGAAACAGAACACCCCATATGCATGCATTTGTCCATGTAGTACTTCCCTTGGAACTGGAAACCCAGCAGGTGGAAATCTAGCGGATGTACTGGCAAAAGGCGGAAAGCTGATTCGATATCCGATTTTGCCAAGAGTGCGCTGGGTCCCAGCCCGCTAAGCATTTCAACTGCCTGATCAAAGGATGCATATCTGACCGTGCACAACTCTCCATCTATGGCGTCATTCAATGATTGGCCCTTGGGGGCCGAAAGATTGTGAATCAGATGGAACTCCCCCTGCTCCTTCTTGGGAACTACCCCCAATGGGGAGCACACAAAGCCCTCCACCGGTATGATGTCAAATGGACCCGCCACTATGCCCAACCTTAATTCTTTTTCAATTTTTACTGCTGCCACCCCATTATTGGATCTCACAGATAGTTGGTTCTGACAATATGACACACTTATGTAGCTCGGTGCAGGGATTCTGAAACCGTCCCTGAAACCTTCCAGTAAAATTCTAGCTGAAGTGGGGCAATTATACTTATTCAACCATGGGATCCGAGCACTGGTTATGATGGGGGACCGGGCCTTGGTGAGGGATAAACCCTCAATCCTGCTTTTTCCCTCCTTTGTCCTTTGATTTTTTAAAACACTTGGACTCCGGGTGTGAGGTGTGGCCACAGAAGGAACATGCGTGCTTAAACTTGCATGTGCCTGCCGCCCTGGTGCATGTACGCTTGTTAAAGTCCCAACATGCCCCCTTTTTTAGCCCCACCCCCTGAGCTGACTGGGGGGCCTGACCAAAAGGACTGTCCTCTTGAGCTGACCTGTGTCCCGTATTTCATGTGACTCAACCATAAAATCATATCAATTTGGTCCCAGTTAAGGGCAGGGTCAGTTGCCTTTGCTCTTCTAAAATCCTTATCGTGTTCCTTCCATCACACACCACCATATTCATCATGCGCACAAGCAATCCCATTCTGGTAACATGCCATTTGTGTGCCCAAACCTGGGCAACGTTCAGACATAATTGCCATATAATTTGAGAAACCCTTGAACCAATTGACCACGGTCTCGTCCACCTTTTTCTTTTGTAGCCAATTAGACCACTCTCTTGGGTGTGTCCATTCTTTGTTCTTTTTAGCTTCCTTCCTCTCAGCATTATCTACCAGCAAGGAAAACATATTCACATACTCCCCTTTCCAATTTTTTTCCCTTACTTCCTGTGAAACATGCCTTCCCAAACGGTCTCTAGAAGAGCGCAACTCGCCCAAACCTAACTTTGGCATCGTCTGAGGTGTACCTGCTGCTGGTGCTTCCGGTGCTTTTGCCTTCCCCGCATCCAACGGCGTGTTTACTGCAAGAGGGTCTCTTCCATTCACTGTGGGTGCTGTTCCACTAGCCATTGCACTCCCTGCCGGTACCGTCTGCCCCTCTCCTGTCTTAGCCCCCGCAAACTGCTCGACCATCTTTTTAGCTTTTCCCAGAGCGCTCTCTTCGCTACGTAATGTCTCAGCCCCTGCTGCTGGGGTCCAGCTGCCTGCCTTCTCCAACCATGGTAAAACTGCTGCCAAACTTGCTACCAAATCAGGCTGCCCCGGTGCACTCCCCGATAGGCCTCCTATCGCAGGGATGATTGGGGCCTGGGGCGGGGGAGTGGTACCTGATGTACCTGCTTGACTACCCACCTCAGTAACAGATGGCCCCCCGTGGGGATGCCTGGGGTCAGGGGTGGGGGAGTGGTACCTGATGTACCTGGTTGACTACCCCCCTCGGTACTAGGTGGGCCCCCCGTGGGGATGCTTGGGGTCTGGGGCGGGGGATTGATCCCAGATGTACCTGGCTGACTAACCCCCTCAGTGCCATTTGAAACCACCGTAGTTGGAACCAGCACATAACTTGCTGCCTGCGGCACTACCCCCGCTGGGGCTGTTGTCGCAGCTCCCTCTGCTCCCCCCACCCTCAGCGGTGATAGGGCAGGTGCTCCCCCTTTCCTGTCTCTAGCCCTTTTGGGCACTGGAGGGAATGCCGCCTTAGGGGACACTCCCGATCGTCTGGGCCTGTTCTCTGCCCCATCCTGCTCATCCACTCTGCTCCTCAGCTCAGCTATGACTTGTCCCAGGTCTTCCATTTTTTGCATCATGGATTCCATAAAATTGTCCATGTGCAAGCGCTGTTCGCTCCTCTATGCCTTAGGGGCCATTAATACCAACAGGATTCACCTCCTTTGTGTTAAGAAACCTTAAACCTATATTCCCCTGGCCTCAACTCCTTAAAATTCTAAGTACCACAGCACCAGGAGAAATGCTTCCAAACAACCCCAGCCTACAATAGTTTGTACAGCTGCGCACTCAAATACTCCAAATACTGCAAAAACACAGGGGCCCTTTCCTGTGGCTACCCCACAATACTATGTTTTAACAAATCAAAAACGCAGCCCCTGCTACACAAATATGCTTCCTGCGCATAGAAAAACAGTGCCAGCCCCCTCAACCACAAACCCCATCACCTGAAAATCCTGTAGCCAGGGACCGCCCAAGATCCCCCAGTGTGCGTGGATGCAAACCACCTGCTGGAGCCACTACCGCAACACCAATCGCGCTGGACCGGCGAGTATTTACTCAGCCTGCGTGGCTCCAAGCTGATTCAAATGGCACACTGGTAGGGACAGGCAGAAATGCAAAATCTCCTGCTGCAGGCTGAAGACTGAAGGCTGAAGACTCCCACAAAAATGCCCAGGAAAAAACGCCCTGCAAAAAGACAAGAAAGGTGGGGGAAAACTCCAGAAACGAAGCTTGACCGCCGAAAATCGGCCAAGAAAACCTGCAGGGGAGACAAAGAAGAGAAAATGATCCAAAGTTGGAGCCTCAGCTCGAGGCCCTTGCATCCCTTCTGGCTGTGGAGCGGCGGAGAAAGAGACCGATCCTGCCGCTCCACAGCCTTTTATGCCAATTTTCGTCCGGGAGCCGGTTGGAACCAGCTGCCCGGGATTAGCCACAAAGGGAACAAGCATTTGCAATGCAATAGGTCTCGCATTTCTGAAAGTTAGAGCTCTTGGCATTGAGAATGACAATGTTTTTTACTTTAGTTTTTTTATTCGCAGTGGAGTGATCATACTTGCATAGTGCTATTGCTATGCGTATGACCTCGTGGCGCTGGAGAACCAGAAAATGGGAAAAAGGGGAGACAAGAGTAATATGCTTCCTGAAAAAAAAGTAACAGCATCCTGGAAAAGCAAACACTCAAAGGGAATGAAAGTTTAAGCAAAGCATGTGAAATGTAAGCAGGAACAACATGGTTACCTTAACGCGCTCAAACCTGGCCACATTACAATGAATTATGACATAATAGGCCTTCTACCGTGCACAGCCACAAACTGGATTACATATAAGATTTGCGAAATACCCAATTAAATGGTGCCAACTGTTCCGGCTAAGTAAGATGAAAGCCTAGATGACCGTCCAAAGCTGCACATTTCTGACAGCTGGTTATACAAAGAGGCGTGAAGCAGTAGGCTCAACCCAGTGATAATATTTTCCCCATTTTTGCTCACCGACAGCACATCTGAAAACGTTGTTTCCTACATCACTGTATAAACATTTGTAGAATTTGGAAATATAGCTCGGTTATTCTCTGGCCCTCATGTGAGCAGAATTAAGGTTAACTTAATTTCAATTAAATGTTCTTGAGCTGTTAGTGTTCTATAATTTGCTTGCCATTCAGTGTTTAGATAAGTGGGATTCATATAGGCACCAGATGTATTACATCAACTGAATGTTCTTTTAAAGACAGGACAGTGACGAACCAAACAGATGAGGGCTACGTAGGTCATTAGCACATTTGCCACTGTGCAGAAACTACTTTTCTATTCCATTCAAGGAAGCTTAAAAGGTGCGTGCTGCTACAGTGGAAATGTGCACTAAGGGGGATATTCTCAAGAACGCGCGATAATCATCGGCAAAATAGGTTAACGCAATTTTTCATATCGCTGTCTATCGCGGGAAAATAACGCTGTGTCAACGTCTTATTCTCAACACGGCAGTAACATGCAATAGTTTCACGATAACGCGTCAAATGTCCGCAATAAAATTACCGGGACGGCGATAAAAATCTAAAGCCGAACGTGAAAAAAGTGGCGATGGGCCTAACCGCGATAAAAAAATCAGCGATAAGCTGCGCCAGGCCTGCAATTCACACACGTCAGGCGGGAAAAATCACTATAAAAGCAGAAAAAAAAGAAACAAAACCAAAACAACTGCGAAGCACAATGGAGATAGCCAAAGCAAGTACAGAGGACAACCAGAACCCCACAAGCCCCACGGAGGACCAGCCTGGGACCTCGGGGTCAGGGAAGGGCAAGGAGAAGAAGAAGAGGAAGACGCAGTTCAGTCCGCAGGAAAACAGGATCCTGATAACGGAGGTGATAGAACACCATCAACAACTGTTCGTCACCTCCACTGTGTCATTGGCAACAAAAAATGGAATATGGCAGTCCATCGTGGACAAGGTGAATGCAGTTGGAGTGCTGAGGAGGACAATGGAAGAGCTCAAGAGGCGCTGGAATGATGTGAAGCGCAAAACCAAGCAGAACCTCGGCAACAACCAGAAGGCAGCAATGCAGACTGGAGGTGGGAGTCCAGCGCCACAGGAGGAGCTGGATGAGATGGAGGAAATGGTGTCCACAGTCATCAGTGTGGAGACGGTGGCAGGAGTTGGGGGACCGGACACTGCTCAACATGACCTGACACAACAGCAACAGGGTGAGTAATGACCAGGGACTGGGGGGACGGGGGGAGATGGGCACAATGTCACACATGCACAATTAAGTATAGCACAGTGCACACCCACAATGACTCTGGATCATATCCCTGATCCCCTTGGCACACTGCAGTACACCTAGAAACAGCAAGTAGGCCCCCGTGGACTATGTGCCCAGAGGGGGCCCTTCCCACACATCACCAATCTCACAACCAATCCATGCACATGTGCCAAACCCAGCAAAGCGGCGTGTCTGTGAGCCACACTGACAATGCAAGTGACACTGCATGACGAATAGCATGGCTGCAGTCAATATACCATGACATGTTGCACGCCACGACACTGAGGTGGCTGAGTGTGGACCACATCCGTAAAGAAGCAGGTCACACTCTGACACATCCACGTGCACAAACAACCCTTGACGTTAACAACACATCTGCGGACAAACCATGCCCCAGAGTCCCAACTCCCACCAAGAGCCCAATTTACCCAAGTATGCAACATCTCAGCACTGTATAAGCACAGAAGTCAAAGGCACACCGCCTGAAAGGGATAAGGGGCAGCAAAATCAGAGCTGCAGGGGCGACTCTCCCAAAATGCAGCACACACACATAACATTCAGAGCACATCAACTTTGACAACAATGTGGTACAAACTGCAACACGTTCACAACAGAACAGAGGACACAACTGGTGCCGCTTGTGTGTAGAAACTGGCCAATCACATTTGGCATAGCAGGGAAATGTGAGATGATAATGTACAAGTACAAACACACATCCGTGATGTCGTCGAAATGTCCACTGTCCCGCATCAAATAGGCAGCTCCTCCCAAACAGTCACAATGTACATTGTCATGAAGTCTGTATGTAAACTTGTACAATGCGTCAACACACATGTGAACACAATGTTAAACTGCATCTCCCCTTCACATTGCAGAGGGAGAATCAACACCTCCTGCAGAGCAGACCGAACATCTCTTCACTGATGACGAAGAGGACCTCCACACCTTCGACACCGATGCCCTCCAAGAGCTCATGGACAGCTTCGGCACCTCACCTCCAGGAGCAGGGCAGCCCAGCTGCATCGAGGAGACCTTCCCCCTGCACAGACCACACAGCAGAAAGCACCCACCACCCCGGCTGCCTCCCAGGACCCCCACGAACAACACATGGCCTTCCAACGCCGTGTGTTAGGGTGCCAGGAGAAAATGGCTGATCAGGTGCGGGTGGGGTTCGACCTCATGGCAGCCAAACTAGATGCCATACGTGGGTGTCTAAGTCCAATCAGGGACCACTCACAGTCCCTAACAGACACCCACAGTCCGCTCCATGCTCTCCAACGATCCATGGCTGACATCGCTGGAGTCCTGACTCTGAGACAAGGACAACTGTCTAGTCAGAGTGGCTCCAGCGATGTCAGCCGGGAGTTGGGACACATGCGGAGGATCATGGAGAACAGGGAGCGGATGCAGGCGGAAAGAATGGCTGCCACGGCTGCACACCAGCGAGATGTAGCTGGGATCTTCCATGCCCTGCAGACCCTCATCATGGCATTGCTGCCACAAGGCCTGGCGCCAATGAATGCTACTGCTGCTTCTACATCCACATCTCCGCCCCCTGATGTGTCAGTGACACACAGTGCTGCAGACAATCCACCTCCGGCCCCTGATGTGTCACTGCCACACAGTGAAGCAGACAAAACAACACCACCCACATGTGAGGCACATGAAACATCAGAGGACGAAGATGCGGATGAGTCTGCCTTAGTGGTAAGAAGGAAGCGGTAGCATTCATCTCTGCCATATGGCCTGTTTCTGCTTGGTTCTGCCCTCTCCATCATCACCTTCCACTGTCCCCCGATACACTCTGCGACACTCACCTTGGACCTCGACATGGACTGCCATATTCTGTTTGGTTACCAATGACACAGCAATCAGACTGCGGACTGAACTCTTCCTCTTCCGATGAACTTGTCATTCCCTAAAGGACTCTGGCTGGCCCTCCACAGGGCAACAATGTAAAGTGGGATTTGCATGGCCCTGTACTGCTCCAGCTTCAACAATTCACTGGATGTGAATAAAACATTCAAATTCACACCGATGTGTCATGTCTATGATCATTCAAGTATGAAAGTATGGATGAATGTAGGGTCAGTGATTCCCCCTTATGTCCATGTTGCTCATGTTGTGGGACTTGAGTCACAGGGTGCAACATTGCCGATTGCGGTCCGGGTGGCGCCGACACAACAACAGAGACACACGCATTAGTTACTTTCTTGTCCAGCCCAGAACTGAACCACGCCAAGATCCCCGGGCTCTTTGTTCACACCCCTACGCTGGACTGGCATACGCCAGCCCAGCCCACTCAGCTTACGCTTACAGGGAGGGAAAACAAAGCTACATGTCCCAGGTCTTCCCTGTAGTGATCTGCTGATCACTGGTCTAGTTGTCAGCATGCCACAGCCACTCCCAGAGGGCTGGTTTACACCCACACCACACCCATCCAGCACAGGCATCACAGGACATGTGACCCTGCCAATAAATGGGGCCTACCACATCACATTCCCCACTGTCGGAGGTGACATGATGGCGTCCACACCATGAGACTCAATCATAAAGGGTCCATGGATTGTGGCGCACTGGGTTAGTGGCACCCGATGCACTGCGGCCGGCACGGGCCTACCGCCACGGGACGGTGACTTGCGGTGCACTGAGGTAGGGGCACCTGAAGAGTTGAGCGGGTGTGCAGCCTTCGATGATGCGTAGACCTCGATACACCGTCCTGCCAATCAAGATTTGATTTGAATTGAGATCCCTGCTGGACCGCAGTGTACGCCGAAGGCAGCAGTCAGCACACACATGACTCCGCGGTGCGGTGCCGCAGGGTGCACTGGGGGCCTGTGGCGCGGAATCCAGCGATCGGCTGAGGAGGTTGCACCGGCACGTGGTGGCCCTCTTGGAGACACGCCGGTGGCGGCAGGTGAGCTTTGAGGCCTGGGTGTGCAGGGGCGGCCAGTCATCGCTGGGCAGCGGACCGGTCTGGGGACCAGGGCTGGGGTGCAGCAGGCGCACAGAATCATGCAGGCACCACCGGTCACGGCGGCGGACTCGTGGCTGGGTGGGGGGTGCCGCCCTGGCAGACACGACCCTGCATGTGATGACGAGATGTGCGCGGGTTGGCTTGGGATGTAGCCACCTCGTCTCCAGTGTAAATCTGGCCGTTGAAGGTGGTCGGCCACGTGTGTGTAGGCCTATGGACAGGATATGGTGGACACAGAGACACACGCAGTAGTTACTTTGGTGGCCATCCCGGAACTGAACCACGTCCAGAGCCCCGGTCTATTTATTCACGATATACGCCAGCCAAGGCCACTCCACTCATGCTTACAGGGGTGGACGACAAAGCTACATGTCCAAGGTCTTCCACACTGCCTGGGATGTTTGCAACGACATTCGTGAACAGGCCCCGGTGGCCCACTTTTGCCTGCACATTGATGGAATGCGTGTGGTTTCTGTTGCGGTTATTGTGTGCAGTGTCGGCAGGGTGCACAAGTAGTACATGTGTGCAGTCAATTGCCCCCAACACGTGCGGGAAGCCAGCTATGGCGTAGTTCCCTTGCTTGGTCTCCAGCTGTTCCTGCGCAGTGTGGGGGAAGTGAAGGTGCAGGGGTATCAAGCTGATACAAACCGTGATGCTTACAGGTATGATAAATCCTGCATAATACAGACCGTAACAGAAGTTCGTGTGGTCGTAACCTTCCTTTTCTTTCCTACGAAGGTTACGACCACACGAACTTCTGTTACGGTCTTTTATGCAGGATTTATCATACCTGTTAGCATTCCGGTTTGTCCAAGTGCAATACACTGTGCCAGATTACGTTTGTGACTATACGGATGCTTGACCATTGTCACCATTTATCCAACAGGTTTCTGAATACTGACTTTCGGAATATGGAATTGTATTGGGGAGTTCCCACAGCATATGCAGTTAATTGAATCCACACGTTGCCCTGATGAAGTTATCGTTGGGAATGGAACGCGTTGGCTGAGCATTTCGTATTGTTGATTTATGTATTTGTAATAAAGAACTGTTTTTACACTACTGTTGACTACTTAACTTCATGACCTGGGGCACCCCCATTTCAGTAACTACAATCTTGGATCTGGTGCACAGAGGCGTCAAGCAACGGCTGGCATTGGGGTTGGTTGCGCAGGAACCCTACGAATTGGCACTAGCGTGTGGTGCGGATACAGGAGCCCGCCGTTGCTTTTGTGGACATGCATCCAAGACAGGTGTGAGGAACTTTGATAGGGCTGGCTGTGAGACTCCTCCGACTCTGGCAGTTGTTGGTTGGAAGGTACCAGATGCCAACAGGTGCAGCACAGCCAGCAGCTTTGTCTGCGGAGGGATGTTGGTTCTCCGCTGTGTTGGTACCGTCAGCCTGTGGGCAATGCGGGTCAGGATGCGGAGGATGGTTGTCCTTTTGAGCCTGTAGTGGGCAATGGCATCCTCTGGCGTTGAGTGTCTGAGGCTGGTGCATTTTAGGAACGTCCGCTGTCTTCTTCTGTGCTGCCTAGGTGGTAGTCAGGGGGGTGGTCCGGGGGGGGGTCCTGGGGGTGGTGGCGGTGGGTGTTGTGGCCCTCTTGGGTTTCCAAGCTGCATGATCTTTGGCTCCATGACATCTGTTGGTCTTCAGATGTGGCTCTGGGCTCGGCTCCCTTTCTACTGCAGGTTGTCGTCCTGCTTAGCACCAGTAATAGGCAGGTTTTAAATCCCTGCTGCTAACATGCCTTTCGCCTGTTTTTGGATTGCTTCGCCGATCTGGCTGGTCGTTGAGAATATCGCGAAGTGGTGTTTTCGTGTGTTTTTGCACGGGAACGCCTACTCTGCATATCATTAGCGTTAGCTGTTGCTTTCATCCGTGGCAATGTTTTTTGCGGCAGCTATCGCTGGAAAACTGGCGATATCGGCAGTTTGCACCAGCTTGACAATAGGGCGAAAAATCTATCGCCACTTTTGCAGTGCTAAAGTGCCGATAATTCGGGGATAAGTCCTTGAGAATATGACCCTAAATTTTCTAAAAAAATGTCACTGAACAGTGGGTCTGAGGGATGCAGTTAATCACTGGGAAAGCTTCTTTTCTACAGCACATTACATTAGATAACTTCATAACCCCGTTTATATCATACTAAGTACAACTGTGAGGACATGTTTTATCTTACTGCAGGAAGAGTCGTGCCATTTTTCTGACAAATATTTCAGCTGATTTTGCAACCCGGCGTAAACTTCTTGCTTCACCCTAGTCACACATCGACCTCCCAAAAGCCACCTGAAACGTAAACCTCGTGCAAAAAAAAGAAAAACAAAACAGATTAAGTACTCTTAAAATCGCTGCAAAAGCGGAATTTGAGCTAGTCTTTTTCTCCGAGTTAGAATCAACTAATTCCCGGTAGCAGACTCGCCAGTCCTGAATAAAAATCTTCATAATCTTGTCCGTCCCATGCTTTTACAAATGACGTAAACAGAAAGGTCAGTCACGTTAAATGTCATGGCCGTAATTCATGGAGCTAAAAAGTAATGTTGGAAGCATTTCTCGTTCTCAAAATTGAGATGCCTGTTCCTCCCCTGTGGTACTGAAATGCACGACTGCCATAGCAAAACAATCTCCATTTCATTTGTCTTTGACCGTGTACTTTATGGGGCAGGTGAAATCCCACTTTTATTGTCAATCAATCAATCAATCAGGGGTTTGTTAAAGCGTGACTACTCACCCGTAAGGGTCTCAAGGCGCTAGGGGTGAGGGGGGTGCAGGTTCCATTCCATCAAGGAGGGGTCTGTCGAAGAGCCAGATTTTGAGGTTTCTTGCGAAGATGGGGAGCGATGTTGTCTGTCTGAGGTGGAGCGGAAGGGCGTTCCTTGCTTTGGCCGCGAGGAAGGAGAAGGAGCGGCCTCCCGAGCTGGTCTTTCTGGTGCGGGGGACCACGGCGTAGGAGAGCTGGGCTGATCGTAGGGTCCTTTGGGGTGCGTGGAATTTGAGTCAGCTGTTCAGGTATGCTGGTCCGGTGCCGTGGAGGGCCTTGTGTGCATGGGTGAGCATCTTGAAGGTGATTCTCGCCTCGATGGGGAGCCAGTGGAGTGTGCGCAGGTGCTGGGAGATGTGGCAGTGCTTTGGCAGGTTTAGGACCAGTCTTGCGGCGGCGTTCTGGATGTTCTGTAGCTTGCGGGTGAGGTTTTTGTTTATTCCGGCGTAGAGTGCGTTGCCGTAGTCGAGTCTGCTGGTGACCAGGGCGTGAGTGACGGTCTTTCGGTGTTCGAGGGGGATCCATTTGAAGGTCTTACGAAGGAGGCAGAGGGTGTGGAAGCAGGAAGACGAGACAGAGTTGATCTGGCGGTCCATTTTGCGCTCGGAGTCCAGGATGATTCCCAGGTTGCGTGCGTGGTCCGTGGGGGTTGGCGGGTTTCCGAGGGAGGGGGGGCACCAGGTGTCGCTCCAGGCATCGGGGTTTGGGCCCATGATGAGTACTTCTGTTTTGTTGGTGTTTAGTTGTAGGCAGCTGTTTTTCATCCATTTGGCGACGGCTTCCATGCCTTCTCGAAAGTTGCGTCTGGCGGTGTTGGGCTCGTTGGATAGGGAGAGGATGAGCTGGGTGTCCGATTGCAGTCTTTCACTCTTAATTTTAAAGCTTTTAATAAAGTACTCTCCGGCGAAACACAATATTGTAATACTTTACAAATCATTGCCAGGAAAGGACTAGCTATATGGGAGCCTGTTTTCTGACAAATGTTAACAGGCAGCAAAGACACACAATAACAGCGCGCTGGACAGTGTTACTACACATTATCACCATTCTATAAGCGCCTTGCTTCCTTTTGAATGGGGCAGGGGGAATGTATGGCGAATTAAAAGTAGAAAATGGGAAACGTCACATACCTCACTCGTGTGTTATACTTAATAAAAATAAAACGTTAAAGAATATAGGAAGAATTCCATAAACAAGATAAACATGGAAACAATTTTTATTTTATTTCATTTGCACTTAATTTATATTTTCACACAGTGTTTACAGAGCGAGTGAGTAAGCGGTTACGGCCGTAGTGCACCATACTTTTATTATTTTTTTATTCTCCTGCAAATATGAGTGTTTTAGCAAGACAGAATATAAAACTTAACCATAACACATTTAGGACCCAACATAAGAGACGGAGCTTGTTTGCTGATAAAGTAAACCAGGCCAGAGGGGCAGAGAGGGAGGGGCAAGGATGGGCCGAAAACAAGCTGCAAGCGGTTGTGTTTTCAGGCGATCCTCGTAAATTTGAAGCAATTAACTAGGATTAGCTGAAAACACAAGCGCTAATTAAACACACACACACACATGTTTTACCCCATCTACACTCATTATATTGGGGAGTGACTTCCTTACCTGATCCCCGGGGATATTCATAGTGACGGATCCTTCCTTTTCCTCCTCCCCCTTGTGCATGCCCGGGCTGCAAGGTGAAAGTGGCAAAGGCGGTCCTGAGAAGCTGCTGGGAGAGGCAGCGTGGAGTGTCAGGCAGATGTGGGGGACAGAGTAAGGGAGGGTGAGGGTTGGCATTTTCTCAGCCGGCAACTCCATTTCTATAGACGTGGCTCATCTAAAGAAAGGGGCACAGCCGCCATTAAAGTTAAAGCGCGGAATGGGGCACTTGTTAAAAAAAAAAAGGCCCTAAACAAAAAGATAATAAAAACCTCCAACCTCCAGTGTAAGGAGACTGTAGTTGGCCGGTGCTCCTCTCCTCCAAATGGAAGTGATGTATCATGAGCACCGACCAATAATGAGCCAGGAAACAAGCACAAAAGAATTTTCAACCAATGGCAAGCAGCAGCTGTTTTTACACTCGTTAGAGTTATTACAATTGGTCTTGCAGACAGCGCATGCGCTGATGCTCGACCTAAAAACCACGTGTCACTGCAGCAATGAATGGCAACAGTACAGCAATGCAGTTAGGCACAGAATCATTATCCATGCCATAAAACATCCAGTCTGCCACTACAGTAAGCATCCTTAACACCCTACAGTAGGGAACTCTTTAAATTCTGTGTTGGCCATATGGTTTTGGCTCAGATATAACGTTTTTCCACTGAAATATTGACGTACTGGTCTCGGTATAGAGTTGAGAGTTAAGAATCATATGCAAACCCATACATACCAAAAAGTAAAAAATGCTGATTCTAGGTTGAGGGAGTTCACCGGAGGCGGCAGGGTGACTCCACCATAGATGCACTTAGGCTTAGCCAGCTGGACAGGTGGTTTGGAACGTGGGCTGTCAAAGAGCAGGTTAAGCGAATGTGGCCAGACAGCAGCATTGATGGACTAGCTGAGTTATGTAATGAGGTGGGGCAATTCTTCATGTCGCGAGGCAGTTCATCACATGGTGGATCTGATCGCTGAGAGCTTAGCCTGGAGTAAGAGAGCTTTAAGAAACAGGCAAGGATTTCAGTCACACTGGGGGTTTAAAGAAGCCTGACATGATAATCAAGCAGTACAAATATGTGTCTTTGTTACGTTCTCTAGTTTTTTCACAAGGACTATACCCTTTACATGTGGATTAAAGAATGGGCCGCCCTGCATCCGCAGCTGGATTGATCAACTCGTACTGTTTAGTACCCTAATCTTAGCCCTCAAATTTACTGTAACATTGTGTCAAGCACCTAGAGTTGCCCCAACCTGCAGTTAGACTGAAACCTATCCAGTGGAGTGAACTCTTACGTCATTTTTTCAAAAGAAATTCACAGATGTTATCTGCTGCCAGAGTTGCTTGAGATGTCATAACTCTATCCACTGATGAATTTAGAACTAGGCCCCACTTTAGGGCGCATGTTATAGCAGTTGCGGCCGGCACAGGTAAGTGCACTGGGGTGGTGGGGCGCAGCATTCTTCTTCATTAAAGGAACCATATAGTGGGCCAAAATTGAGTCTAATCATTTTGCAAATGCATTGAATCAGACTGACGTGGGCCACAACCAGCAACTTGCAGGGGAAATTGAAAATTGGACAAAGGTTTTTGGAGTCATTGACAGCAAAGCAAATGCTACTTTTTAAAATAGAGTTTGACACAGCATATTTAATTTTGTGGGGACCTGCCCTGTGCAGACGAAAGTATGGATCCTGCCACTTAAAGATTTTGTCACATTGAAAGACATGCGTGGTCCTGAGGATTCCAGGTGCTAGATTAAAAGAAACGTTTGAGCTTGAGACAGTGTGAAAGATTAATAGAAATTCGGTGATAGAGCCACTCAACCAGTGGCCGTTAACACAGTCCTAGCTGAGGCAATGAGATAAATGATGTATGACTGGTTGCTACAATATTTCAGATCAGTAGACTTATATCTTGAATATTGTTAACTGTGTCCAAATTTTTAAAAGTATGTCTGGCTAAGCTGCAAGGATGCTATAGTGTAACTGCCCTACGTTTTCATAAACTTTAGCAAGTTCTTACGGGCCCTAAAGATAGATAAAATATCAACAGTTTGACACTCAGGTTAAGCTATCTTATTCACAACTGCCCTTGCCCTTGCCCTTTCTGATTTCCTTAAGCATACATAGTTACCTCTTCCAAGCCTTCCCTTCCTTTTAGGGACACCAGAAGTAGATATGCTGTCTCCACCCCAGCCCTTCTGGTCTTTCAGCACAACTAGCACAGAATGAGATTAACTGAGCCCTAGATCTAAGAAGGACAGCACGCATTGTTCAAACATGTGATTGACTGCTGCAGGCCATCTGACAGTCAAAAAGACACTGTCTAGATTTGCGAATGACAGCTCTCCATTCCACTTCTTAGCAAGAGACAGAGGTGTGACAATGATGCTAATGACATCCAATCACAACGGGCCTTACAAAGGCAAACCCCTAGAAGCGGGATAAATAGGCTCTGGATCTATTATAGTTTCAGATGTGTTGTAATGGCAGACGACTGGTTGAACCTCCTGCCTTGGTGTTCTTTTAAAGGAATCAGCTTTACGAATGATAAATTCCGCCAGCCTCACTTATCACTCTTTCAGATACACAAACATGGCATGTGACTGCACCTAAGCCATACGCCCTCCAGCAATTCCAGAGATGAAATTGACACTACTGTTACGGCAAACTAAATGCAATACTTTGCTAGCCAAAACTTTGTTGACATAACCTGTGATGGGCTCTGCCCCTATCCTCAATACCCCTGTTAGATAATTCTGGCATTTGCCTGAATCTGTATCGCACACCGACTTGTCTTTCATTGTTGAACCAAATAGTGTCTCAGCTTTAATTTCTTACTCCACGGTATCTCAAATGCACTAGTATTTGAACAGCTGCCTATGGAAGCCTTGGCTATTAATTGTACTGGAAAACTCAAATAACGCTGCAGACATATATAAAGTAGACAATGGATTTCTTGGCAACTTTAGACAGAAAAAAACCTTTTAGTGGAAATGGGAGCAGTAAGAGGAAAGTCACAGTGTAACATTGATCCTGTATGGCTGTAATTTAACTCTATAAATCACAGGTGCATATGAAGATGAAATAAGACTTTTGGGATTGTGAAATTGAATGTGAGTTTTTCAAAGTCCCATTCACAGACTAATGAAGTGATCTGTTGATAAAGAAAGCTTAGAAACAATGATGCTATATTAAGATATTGATTCACTGAAATCTAAGGATGAATGCTATTTGTATTCCAGTTATAACTCTCTCTCTCTCCAGTCTCTTGGTCTTTGTCAGTTCAGAGTTATAGATTATCCTCCATTGTTATTTGGATCGTGAGTTCCATTTTTGTCATAACCAGTATGAGTATGAACTGTGAACCAACGCAGGGTCTCATATTATGTTAAGAGTATGTATGTATATAAAGCGATCTAACGCCTGGAAGGCTATCCTGGCCTCGAAGCAGGAGCAGTGATGCCCTAGCATGGGACTAAGCCTAGTAGAATTAGTCAAAGAGCCACGTCTACAGCTTCTTGTGGAAGTCAAGAACTGAAGAGGTGGCTCTGATGTGCCATGGCAGGTCATTCCAGGCTTTAGGAACGATGTATCAGGCCCAACTACCGGTCCTGCTTTTACATACGTGTGGGTGATGTGCGATTACGAGATCGGTTGATCAGAAGTGTCTGAGGGTTTTGTGGAATCTGATGTGGTGCACAAAGTGGGCCTTCATTCGTATTTGTGAGAGTCCCTTTTTATAGCAAAAATACAGATTTTTCTGATTGAGACAAAACTACTGAAAACAACAATGAACTTTAAATGTGCACCTTGCACGTGTGTAGAAAGACAATACAGAGAAAGAGTTAAGTTGAACCATCCAGCACTGTAAAAGTGTGCTTGGTTAGTTAGAGAATGTTAGAGTCAATAACCATGGTGATTTTCAGCTGAATTTTATAACTGGTTACTTATATTTCTAACAAAGATGTTGTGAAAATGAAACATGAAAACTGAGTATTTCTTGCAGAGTCACTTGATAACATATATCGGTGTGAAACTCTAATGTCACATGTTAGAGCTTTGACATTTTTAGTATAGATATGTGATATGACATGGATTCCAGATTTATGAAAAGGATTTTGGTTAAATGCTTTAAAAAAAAACTTTTTTACATGTTACTACTTTGAGAATGCAGTAGTAGGCCATAATCACAGTTGCATATTTTCGTGTATTGATTACTGACAAACATTACAGAATGCTTATATATGATATATTTGAGTGATTTTATTATGGTTTTTTTAATATAAACTAGGGGTTTTACACTAAATGAAGTATGAGTTTAAAAGATGTTTAAATTAACTTTCTCTTTAGACTGTGTCTTTTCCATGGCCGGATGCAAAGAACTTTGAGACATTTTCAAATGTTGCTTATTTGTTCTGATCATGCCATATTCCTTAAAGGACAAACCGGACACTTTTTCTTAATTCTTTTTTGTGTGGATTTTATGAGAACCTAACCTTTTGTCCATGTCCATGGACAGGCAACAATGTTAAAGATTTTTTTCGACAAACCTGTGAGGCTGGAATGTACTGTTCTTCTCATGATTCGTATGAGAAAATATCCTGGAGTATCAATTTGTATCTGCTAAACGGAAGAGTCATTACATGGGATCACTCCACAGTGGACTGACAACAACTTTATGATGACAAATATGCACGATAAAGACTAATGGATTTAGGAGGAATAGGCTGTCCTGCTTCTTCGTGTTCTCTCTACATTATCAGTTTTGGCTGCCTGAGAACTCTTTGGCAATGCTCTTGAGAACTGTTGCCGTTGCCATTGTTCCATCACTTCCTTGACTATATCCTGCCTGCTGAACTATCTTGTTTTTCCTATTATCTTATTCTAACAAACTTATCTACTGGATTATTTGGAGCTGCCCGGTGAGCATCCAGACCTGATCCTTTGATTAAATGCTCCATTCCTCTTTGCCTATACTTATAGACTTTCTCCTAATGGACTTTAACCTGAATCCTGTGTCCCTTTGAGAGATTTCTAAACAAACCATCCTTTACTTTGAAAACCATCTCTTGCATTCTTTGATTTGATTGACTAAATATTTAGATTTTTGCTGCGTGCATTAGTATGCATGACAGAATTGCTAAAAATGTTACTTTCTTGCATTCATTTTGAATATCTGATAAAATAATTCATTTATTTCAAAGATCTGTTGTAAATCATGTATTTGAGATTTAATGTTCTTTCTTTGAAACTGTTCTTGGGAGTTGGCTACCAATTAATGGTCCTCATTGGGTTCACCAGCAGCAGGTTGTCCTATATTCTATCCCTTACTACGACAAAGAAAGGTCCATCAGAGGACCCATGCCTCTGTGGTAAAATATAGCAGGAAGATTGTGAAAATTCAGCACTCCTAATGGCCCGGTGCTGGATGACCATTTTCTTTAAAAAGTGCTTTCTCTGCTGCACACTTAATCCAAAGCTGCTACTTAAGTGCCATTCCAGGGGTTTCATAAAGCAGGGAAGAGAGAACACTAACTGCAGAATCAGTAAAAGTGAGCTTCTCAGGCGGCTTTTATTCAAGTCACCATAATTGATAGCCCAAAAAAGTGAGGGTAAATGAACATTTGATATCTTAAAATGTTTCCTTATAATTTAATGTCAAATTACTTTCTCAAAGGTTTGTTTTCACTCAGACATTTTCAAGCCAATTTGACTCTACTAAGGCTAACCAGGGCGCAGGAAGTAGGGGTGCTCGAGGTGCTGCAGCACCCCAAAATAACAATGCGAGTGTTCAGAAGGAGAATGAGTAATAAAAAGGGCTTTACATTTTGTTTTTACTTTGTTATATTTGCTGAGGTTCAAAGACCAAGGTCACATGTCAGGCAATGTCCTCTGGGGAGATTGGCGTTTACTTTTCCCTCAAATGCAAAGTTAGGTACATTTGTAAGGTGCACCAGGTAACAATCGTGCTGGGTACAGAGTGAGTGAAAGGAAAGGTAGCAATTTCTAATATACAATGTGAGAAATTGGGTTATTGGTTGATGGGCATGAAACCCTACTCAAGCAACAACTACATTCCTTGTCAGGGTGAACCACAAAATGTCACTAAATTAACCTGTGCTTATTCCTCCCTTAGCGTGATACAGAAGACATCAGGTTTAACCTAGATGCAATGTGTAAAGTATTTGTGCAGGGCTCAATCAGTAACAAAGTAAAAACCCAACTCAAGAAAAATCACACACCAATCTAGGGCCTGGTACAGGACCAAGTTTGACCACTGGGCAATGTGCCTGGTTGTGCTTTGACTGAGATGCAAAGTCCTGCGTCGTGCTGCATCGGTTCTGATGAGGCTGCTGATCAGGAGCTGCGAGAGGCTGCGATGCAAAGTCCTGCATCGAGATACATCATGCTGCATCAGTTCTGATGAGGCCACCAATCAGTGTCTGCGTTAATTCTCAGGCAACCCACATGTGGGACAGGAGGAGTGCACTCTGATGCCAGCCTGGAGTTCAGGACCTAGCGGGGTCCTCTTGGGTATCAGGCTTCACTCCAGCAGAGGTCAGCAGCAGGGCACAGGCAGGTCCAGTTATGTCTGGACAGCTGGGCAGATGCAGTAGAGGTCTCTGGAGCTTGTTATGTTCCTGTAGCTCAGAACAGGAGGCCAGTCAGCTGGCCCTCGGATTCACTCTGGTGGTTCTGGGTTCAAGGAGCAGGTCAAGGCTTCCTTCTTCAGGCAGCAGACCAGTCCTTCTTGCAGCCGGGCAGTCCTTCCAGCAGTACAACAGCAGAGTAGTCCTTTTTCTGAGTCTTCCACAGGTCCAGAAGTGATCTGAAGAGTTGGTCTGCGGGTTCAGTGTTTATAGCTGATGCCAGCTTTGAAGTGGGAGAAACTTCTAGACTTCCCCCACATCTGGTTCTGGAATTTCCTTGCTTCCCCTGCCCACGCTCCGTGGGGTCTGGTGTGACAATAAACTAGTGTGCATTCCTTTGTGAGTGTGCTGAGGCAGCCACTTTGAAGTACAAGTGTGGTATGTGGCAGCTCCTCCCCTCCTATCAGGTCAAGATGGCCCATCCTGTGAACACCCAGTCCCCCTTTATGATGCTGTCTGGGAGGAATACACAAAAGGCCAACTGCCAGCTGCACCTAGTCATGTGACCCAGGTTAAAGGCTCTCTGACACCAAATGGTTAGGATAAGAAAAATGGCAACTTTATAAAAGTGGGTTACCATTAAAGATAGTTTTAAATGACAATACATTTAAGAATAAACTTGACATTCCTGCTCCCAATCAAACGTTATCACATATTAAATGTAATAGGGTAACCCAACGTTAACCTATGAAGAGGTAGGCCTTGCTGTAGTGAAAAATGAATTTAAGAGTTCACTACCAGGACATGTAAAACTTAAAAGTATATGTACAACTGTTTAAATACACTGCACCCTGCCTAGAGGCAGGTTAGGGCCTACATTTGGGTGACTTATATGTATTATAAAAGGAAAGTTGAGGCCTGGCAAAAGGGTTATTTTGCCCGGTCGAAATGGCAATTAAAAACTGCCCAAAGGCTATAATGGCAGGCCTGAGACATGTTTTAAAAGGCTATTTATGTGGAAGACACAATGAGTGCTTCAGGCCCACTAACTGCATTTAATAAGCAGGCCCTGGGTACTTGTAGTACCACTTTACTAGAGACGAACAGTGCTAATCAGGTGTAAGCCAATTGTGCGATGTTTTAGGGATACAGCACAAGCAGCTTTAGCACTGGTTAGCAGTGATAAACTGCACAGAGTCCTAACACCAACAAAAACGAATTCAGCACAACAAGAGGGGTGAAGGCATTAAGTTTAGGGGACTACCACCCAAGGTTGTCAGGTCTAACATACAGCAAAATGTAAATGCTTGTAAATGAACGATACAAAATATAAAAATATTTTGAAATACATCCACAGTAATACTGGGCAAGATGTACGACTCTTACATTTTGCGACTCGCAAATTGCTTCGCTTTGCGACTCGCAAAATGCAACGTACAACAGTGTCACAGACACTGTTAGCGATTCCCAATGGGGTTGCAAATTGCCTGCCTGATCAATATTCATGAGGCAAGTGCAATTTGTGATCCCATTGGGAATGGCTAGCACTCCCAGGGATGGTGGCCTGCTGGGGTCAACAGAACAGCATGTCTGGGACTGCTTTTTAAATAAAGCAGTTTTTATTGTAATGCGCCCGTTTTCCTTAAAGGAAAATGAGATGCATTTCAAAAAAGAAAAATGAAACATTTCAGTTTCATTTTTTAAGGCCAGGCAGTGGTCCCTAGGACCACTGCCTGCTCTTAAAAAATATTCTCTCACACACTCACAAAGGGAAAGGGGTCCCCTGTGGACCCCTTCTCGTTTGCGAGTGGTTTACACCTACTTGAAGTAGGTGGTAAACTGCAAGTGTTTTGTGGCCGCAAATGCGGTTGCAAAACAATAGTACATGACAGTGAGTCTTGCTATTAGGAAGAAACGCCCCTTCCTTATAGCGAGAGTTGCGAACGCTATTTTGGAAGTCAGTGACTCGCAAAATAGCATTTGTACATGCCATTACCCTGTTTTGCGGTCGCAAACAGGCCAATCTCCCGTTTGCGAGCGCAAAAGAGGGCAGTACATCTAGCCCACTGTTTTCACATGAAATGACTGGTTTGTTCACTGATTATGAAGTATTTGTTAATGCATTTAGCGACCAAAATTTACTTTCAATCTCTTGCTGTCAACCCAAAATTACTATGGAGGTACAACCCAATTCCATTCCTAAAAAGATAAAGGTGTCCTGTGGAAATGGGAGTGGGTCGATAAGGACAAATTACTTCATAACCTTATATTTTTCAATAAAGTTGAGATTTTAAAATGTTTGGATGAAGAATTTGATGCTAACGATATTACTAGATGTTTTGGCATATTATGTGGATCTATTAGGGAGCTGCAGTCTGTTGCTTTGCAATTCTACAAGCAGCAAACAGTTAGATCGTTTGATTTGTACTGTTCAAAAACTCGGAGCAACCTTCTTAATGCCCTTAAAACTATACTGAGGGATATAGAATATATCTGTCACTGTTGGATAGCCTACAAGAGGGCTCTTAGAAAGAAGGCAATCAGCGAAGGTACCTATGAGTCCTTGCTAGCTGCTAGCATTCAAAGAGACACCCAAGCATTCTGGCAGGTGGTCAATCACCCAAACCTCAGTGATTCATTGGAGTCTGGCCTTGAATCTGTGATTCTGCCCGATACTTGGGTAGATCACTTTTTCAAGGTTTATAGTGGCTTATCTTTAACCGATGAGAAGCCTGTTGCCATGGGAGGTGGTTTAGTGGGACAACTTAGAGGCCTTATCATGGAACTCCACAATGTGGTGGCTGCAATACATAGGTGTCTAAAGAGTAAGTTCCCAGGACCTTACTGGATCCCAGCAGATCTGTTTAAGGAGAATACCACACTATTCCCCTGACCAATGCGCTGAATGCTGTTGTCAGACCCAAACCCCCAAATCTTGGTCTCATGCTATGATAGTACCTATCCTTAAAAAGGGCAATAAAGATGACCCAAAGTGCTACAGCTCAATATCCCTTATTAATTCTACAGCAACAATTATGGGCAGAATTTCTTTAGACCAATGTGGGGTTTGGGCACATGATAATAATATTCTGTCAGACTTACAGTTTGTTTTCTGGTATTGTTGAGCAATGCCTCAATCTTTATCTTTTATTAAACAAATATTCTGCAGCCAAATATGGGAGTGTTTACCTGGCCTTCATGGATCTCAGCTCAGCATTCAATCATGTGAATCACTCAAAGCTTTGGAATATTATGCTAGGTATTGGGGATGGAGGTTAACATTGTTAACTTTCTTAGACAACTGCACACTGAGATTTTGGCTAGTGTCAGATATGAACCAAATGACAAGACTGTAAAGTCCTTCAAAATCACAATGGGAGTTCAGTAGGGCTTTCGGCTTGTGCCATTTTTTTAACACTTTATATTAATTAGCTTGAGGGATACCCAGCCAATTTGAACATGGATCTACCTCGAGTTGGCAAATGCCCAGTACCCGTGTTGCTCTACACGGATGATACGGTGCTCATAGCTAGGACCCCACATGGGCTAAATAGAGTTCTCTATTTTTATGGTGGATCTAGAGCTGTTGGTGAACCACTCAAAGACCCTTGTTATGGTCTATGGCCCAAACAAGAATGAAGACAGGTCTTGTATCATAAATAACTCTAAGATCACCCTTGTTTCAACCTCTCACCATTTGATGATGCCTGTATCTGAAGCCCACTGGACATGTTAAGGCAGCAGGAGTCAATCTTTAAGTATGTCCTGAAATTGGGAATTAAACCCCTTAAATAAATGGTGGAAGTCCATAAACCCAAGAATTTGTCGATTGCCACCTATGGTGCAGGGATTTGGGGCATGGGGGACTATCCAGCTATACAGAGGATAGAAAATGGGTTTTTCAGAAGACTTTCTACAGTCCCTCAAAGCACCTCAACATATTTTTGCCATGCAGAAATAGGGCTAGACTACATCTACTGAGTTAAACTCCGCACACTCCATCTATGGCTGTCCATCTGTATAAAACAGGCAACTAATTTTGATCACCTGGTATTGTCAGATTGTATTAAATTACACTATGTGATGAAGATTCCATGTTTTGCCTATGTAAAAAATGTAAGCCACAGCTTGCAGATTCTAGAACGCTTTAGTAATCCAGTGACTTTTTCTGTCTCCTGTAAAAATAAAATGCCGCTAATTTGAGTGTGGATCAGTGTGAATTCTGTTCCCATCAGACCACAATTGATTTTGTATTTTTTTGCAAATTTTATTCTTGTCCTAGGTAAATCTACTTATTACCAATTTTGACGCAGGCAAATTTTAAACAATGTAGGAAAGCTATACTTTTTGTTCCCTCACTATCCTAAATTCATATTTGTCTGGCTGTAGCTAAATACATTCAGTATGCAATCAAATAGAGAAAGAGACTGTGATAGCTTTTCTCTGCTAATTTTCTTTGCAATCTTTGTACTTAATTTGCCTACACTGGAATGGTTTTATCGGATGCACTGTTGAATATTTTCATTTTTAATTTTGTTTTAATCTATTTAGTTGGATTTTTAACAGCATGATTAGCTTTATTATGGTCTTTATGTTTCAAGAATGACATGGGGTGTTTTGCAATCATATTTATTATGATTTTAATGTACTTTTCTGTCTTTTAAGGTTAATTTTGGCTGACTAAAGAAAATTTGATGATGATTTGTGATGGAAACAAAGATTTTATTAGGACCAAAACAAACCAAGACACTTTGCTTGTGTGACACACAAATGATAACTATAGAATAAAAGCTGGTTTCTACACATTATTGTTTGTGCGCCATATAAGTATAGTAGTAAAATTTCATGTACAATGAAAATTTAGTGGTCATTTGCAGGAGGCCATTTAAATTGAAAAGGTGCTCTTTGTTAATGGCATTGCCCTACAACGCTATGCTTTAGTCATATATTTGTGCCAGTGCGCTCAAGAATGCACCACAGGACATATACAACTCCCTTACTACTCTCCTGCCAAAGGAGCATGGCTCATTTGCTACATTTGTTCTTTGTGTGATGGATTCGATTTTCCACTATCCCGATGGCTTCAGTGAAATAGCAATGATGCAACACCCCACTCTCAGTGCTTAATTTGTTTAAAAACATAAGTGTCAGAGTTCATGTTATTGCTTAGAAGGCCACTGCAGCTTGCTCTACTAACTGGACCTGCCAATGCTGCCAAATGCAAGTATAAACATTCCCTAATAAGCATCGCACTCCTGCAAATCTGTCACTTTAGACAATTCTAGGCCACCCAAAGCTGGAAGGATGACCTGGGTGGGTGTTTGGACAAAATATTAAGAACAGAATATCGTGTGGACAAAATATCGTCTCCAAAATATTGAGGAGCAAAATATTGTGAAGGTAAGTTTCTATGTGCAAGCAAAGATTTTGTGTATTTGACTTCACACACGTCTCTTGCCGATATAGATATCTTCAAGGTACGTAAATGTGGGATTAAGGACTGTAAATCTATACTTACCTATTTGTACTTACCTTCTCGATATGTTGGTCCTCAATATTTTGAACACAAGATTTTGTCCACACATTATTTTTGACTCGATATTCTATTGATATTCAATCAATATTCTATCAGTGAGCAACTGGACGAGCTACAATCATTCTTTTTTAAGTGTATATTTAATTGTTAGACTGAAGCGCACTGCTAAAAATAGATAGAAAGCACCACCATGTGGTGGGCTATAATAATAAAAAAAGGTCGTAAGGATAAAGTGCCGGTGCGAGCACTGGCAAAGACCAGTACAAATTAAACACTGCAACTCTGAAAACTGTTCCAGCACTACTGGTCTAGGCTACACTTTTCATACTCTCACGTTTCAGTAATAAATATTAAAAACTGTATGGAAAAACGTCTAAAAATGGGCAGGTTTTTTATGAGTGTTTTACATATTTGTATCATGTAAATAATGTCCATCCTATGCTTACATAATGTATGCGTCATAACAGATGTGTAAATAATCAATTACTGACACGTACAAAAGTGAAAAAATTTGAAATTCTCCTTTTATAATATACTTTTTTTCTCATTCACCAATTTGTTTTCTATAATTGCCTCATTCTTGCTACACTCTTTCTGTGAATATGGGACAGAAGGGCCCTTCCCTCATGATGTGCAGCGATTAGAGCTGGATCATTCTAGTGTTGATCAGATGTGAAGCAAAATGTGGAAATGCATTGTGAAATGTACTTGAATACCAGTTAATTTATGTCTGTTTAGGTATTAAGATCAATTGCTTCACATTTCGCTAATCAGTCCTGCGATACTCCTATGGGCAGAGCCTAATTTCCAAACGACAAGTCTGATTTAGTTAGGTTGGTAGATTTTTCATTTGGCATGCTAGCGTGTTTAGAGCCTCCTCAAAAGGGATAGTGAAAAATCTGACATATTTAGGTTGTCTTTCAAAATGGTAAAAATGTTTCCACCATAATGGATGAATCAACCATAAGACAGACAACATGGAATGCCCGTTACTACTGGGCAAAAATACACCAGCAGATGTGGGCATGTTACCCAAAGTTGTGGTACAGAATGATAGGAGTCTTGCTGGCCTTCTGTTGGGATGTCATTTTTATGGACATATGTGTGTATACTATGTAGATTGTTAGGACTGCTGGAGGGTCATATACCTCAATAATAACCCACACCTGCCCAACTATACAAAATACAGCAGAGTAAATTGCCATCAAAGTGAGAGGAAGGGAACGCTTTTCGGTCAGTTATATACAGCTGAGAGGAGAGGAGAGAAGCAGTGCGCAACATTGCTTTATAGCTGTTTTGCGGAACTTGATCAAAAGGTGCTCTAGCGACAGACTGTCACACACAAGACTACAAGTCGGGTCTAGGACTATTCACAATGGTACAGTCACTGATGCACACTTTGCAATGTGGTCAGTTCTGCCCTTAAGAAAAGATACAAAAGGGGATGATGGACGGAACGTTTGAGCCAATCAAACACTCACCCCCAGTCAACTGATCTGGGTTTAATCCATCATCATTCTTTAGCTCACTCCACCACCCCAGTTCAGACATGGCCATATGCAAATCAGTCTGACCCTGTGCCTCATGGGAACAGTACAGCCCGAACTGCCAAGCCATGTCTTCCCTGGACCGGAAACAAGCATCCTAGGACCAGTTTCTGGCATTCCAGCCGTCATCAGCCAGGCTTGCTTGAATCCAGTGGCAAAGTGAGCAAGGGACCCACGTCTGGGCATACCCCCGCCAACTTAGGGCGAACAAGCGATACAAAGGGGATGATGGACGGAACGTTTGAGCCAATCAAACACTCACCCCCAGTCAACTGATCTGGGTTTAATCCATCATCATTCTTTAGCTCACTCCACCACCCCAGTTCAGACATGGCCATATGCAAATCAGTCTGACCCTGTGCCTCATGGGAACAGTACAGCCCGAACTGCCAAGCCATGTCTTCCCTGGACCGGAAACAAGCATCCTAGGACCGGTTTCTGGCATTCCAGCCGTCATCAGCCAGGCTTGCTTGAATCCAGTGGCAAAGTGAGCAAGGGACCCACGTCTGGGCATACCCCGCCAACTTAGGGCGAACAAAGCGATACAAAGGGGATGATGGACGGAACGTTTGAGCCAATCAAACACTCACCCCAGTCAACTGATCTGGGTTTAATCCATCATCATTCTTTAGCTCACTCCACCACCCCAGTTCAGACATGGCCATATGCAAATCAGTCTGACCCTGTGCCTCATGGGAACAGTACAGCCCGAACTGCCAAGCCATGTCTTCCCTGGACCGGAAACAAGCATCCTAGGACCGGTTTCTGGCATTCCAGCCGTCATCAGCCAGGCTTGCTTGAATCCAGTGGCAAAGTGAGCAAGGGACCCACGTCTGGGCATACCCCCGCCAACTTAGGGCGAACAAAGCGATAAAAAAGGGGATGATGGACGGAACGTTTGAGCCAATCAAACACTCACCCCCAGTCAACTGATCTGGGTTTAATCCATCATCATTCTTTAGCTCACTCCACCACCCCAGTTCAGACATGGCCATATGCAAATCAGTCTGACCCTGTGCCTCATGGGAACAGTACAGCCCGAACTGCCAAGCCATGTCTTCCTGGACCGGAAACAAGCATCCTAGGACCGGTTTCTGGCATTCCAGCCGTCATCAGCTAGGCTTGCTTGAATCCAGTGGCAAAGTGAGCAAGGGACCCACGTCTGGGCATACCCCGCCAACTTAGGGCGAACAAGCGATACAAAGGGGATGATGGACGGAACGTTTGAGCCAATCAAACACTCACCCCCAGTCAACTGATCTGGGTTTAATCCATCATCATTCTTTAGCTCACTCCACCACCCCAGTTCAGACATGGCCATATGCAAATCAGTCTGACCCTGTGCCTCATGGGAACAGTACAGCCCGAACTGCCAAGCCATGTCTTCCCTGGACCGGAAACAAGCATCCTAGGACCGGTTTCTGGCATTCCAGCCGTCATCAGCCAGGCTTGCTTGAATCCAGTGGCAAAGTGAGCAAGGGACCCACGTCTGGGCATACCCCGCCAACTTAGGGCGAACAAAGCGATACAAAAGGGGATGATGGACGGAACGTTGGAGCCAATCAAACACTCACCCCCAGTCAACTGATCTGGGTTTAATCCATCATCATTCTTTAGCTCACTCCACCACCCCAGTTCAGACATGGCCATATGCAAATCAGTCTGACCCTGTGCCTCATGGGAACAGTACAGCCCGAACTGCCAAGCCATGTCTTCCTGGACCGGAAACAAGCATCCTAGGACCGGTTTCTGGCATTCCAGCCGTCATCAGCCAGGCTTGCTTGAATCCAGTGGCAAAGTGAGCAAGGGACCCACGTCTGGGCATACCCCCGCCAACTTAGGGCGAACAAAGCGATACAAAAGGGGATGATGGACGGAACGTTTGAGCCAATCAAACACTCACCCCCAGTCAACTGATCTGGGTTTAATCCATCATCATTCTTTAGCTCACTCCACCACCCCAGTTCAGACATGGCCATATGCAAATCAGTCTGACCCTGTGCCTCATGGGAACAGTACAGCCCGAACTGCCAAGCCATGTCTTCCTGGACCGGAAACAAGCATCCTAGGACCGGTTTCTGGCATTCCAGCCGTCATCAGCCAGGCTTGCTTGAATCCAGTGGCAAAGTGAGCAAGGGACCCACGTCTGGGCATACCCCCGCCAACTTAGGGCGAACAAAGCGATACAAAAGGGGATGATGGACGGAACGTTCCCATGAGGCACAGGGTCAGACTGATTTGCATATGGCCATGTCTGAACTGGGGTGGTGGAGTGAGCTAAAGAATGATGATGGATTAAACCCAGATCAGTTGACTGGGGGTGAGTGTTTGATTGGCTCAAACGTTCCGTCCATCATCCCCTTTTGTATCGCTTTGTTTGCCCTAAGTTGGCGGGGGTATGCCCAGACGTGGGTCCCTTGCTCACTTTGCCACTGGATTCAAGCAAGCCTGGCTGATGACGGCTGGAATGCCAGAAACCGGTCCTAGGATGCTTGTTTCCGGTCCAGGGAAGACATGGCTTGGCAGTTCGGGCTGGACTGTTCCCATGAGGCACAGGGTCAGACTGATTTGCATATGGCCATGTCTGAACTGGGGTGGTGGAGTGAGCTAAAGAATGATGATGGATTAAACCCAGATCAGTTGACTGGGGGTGAGTGTTTGATTGGCTCAAACGTTCCGTCCATCATCCCTTTTGTATCAGCTTGTTTGCCCTAAGTTGGCGGGGTATGCCCAGATGTGGGTCCCTTGCTCACTTTGCCACTGGATTCAAGCAAGCCTGGCTGATGACGGCTGGAATGCCAGAAACCGGTCCTAGGATGCTTGTTTCCGGTCCAGGGAAGACATGGCTTGGCAGTTCGGGCTGGACTGTTCCCATGAGGCACAGGGTCAGACTGATTTGCATATTTCCATGTCTGAACTGGGGTGGTGGAGTGAGCTAAAGAATGATGATGGATTAAACCCAGATCAGTTGACTGGGAGTGAGTGTTTGATTGGCTCAAACGTTCCGTCCATCATCCCCTTTTGTATCGCTTTGTTTGCCCTAAGTTGGCGGGGTATGCCCAGACGTGGGTCCCTTGCTCACTTTGCCACTGGATTCAAGCAAGCCTGGCTGATGACGGCTGGAATGCCAGAAACCGGTCCTAGGATGCTTGTTTCGGTCCAGGGAAGACATGGCTTGGCAGTTCGGGCTGGACTGTTCCCATGAGGCACAGGGTCAGACTGATTTGCATATGGCCATGTCTGAACTGGGGTGGTGGAGTGAGCTAAAGAATGATGATGGATTAAACCCAGATCAGTTGACTGGGGGTGAGTGTTTGATTGGCTCAAACGTTCCGTCCATCATCCCCTTTTGTATCGCTTTGTTTGCCCTAAGTTGGCGGGGGTATGCCCAGACGTGAGTCCCTTGCTCAATTTGCCACTAGATTCAAGCAAGCCTGGCTGATGACGGCTGGAATGCCAGAAACCGGTCCTAGGATGCTTGTTTCCGGTCCAGGGAAGACATGGCTTGGCAGTTCGGGCTGGACTGTTCCCATGAGGCACAGGGTCAGACTGATTTGCATATGGCCATGTCTGAACTGGGGTGGTGGAGTGAGCTAAAGAATGATGATGGATTAAACCCAGATCAGTTGACTGGGGTGAGTGTTTGATTGGCTCAAACGTTCCGTCCATCATCCCCTTTGTATCGCTTGTTTGCCCTAAGTTGGCGGGGTATGCCCAGACGTGGGTCCCTTGCTCACTTTGCCACTGGATTCAAGCAAGCCTGGCTGATGACGGCTGGAATGTCAGAAACCGGTCCTAGGATGCTTGTTTCCGGTCCAGGGAAGACATGGCTTGGCAGTTCGGGCTGGACTGTTCCCATGAGGCACAGGGTCAGACTGATTTGCATATGGCCATGTCTGAACTGGGGTGGTGGAGTGAGCTAAAGAATGATGATGGATTAAACCCAGATCAGTTGACTGGGGGTGAGTGTTTGATTGGCTCAAACGTTCCGTCCATCATCCCCTTTTGTATCGCTTTGTTTGCCCTAAGTTGGCGGGGGTATGCCCAGACGTGGGTCCCTTGCTCACTTTGCCACTGGATTCAAGCAAGCCTGGCTGATGACGGCTGGAATGCCAGAAACCGGTCCTAGGATGCTTGTTTCCGGTCCAGGGAAGACATGGCTTGGCAGTTCGGGCTGGACTGTTCCCATGAGGCACAGGGTCAGACTGATTTGCATATGGCCATGTCTGAACTGGGGTGGTGGAGTGAGCTAAAGAATGATGATGGATTAAACCCAGATCAGTTGACTGGGGGTGAGTGTTTGATTGGCTCAAACGTTCCGTCCATCATCCCCTTTTGTATCGCTTTTTTTGCCCTAAGTTGGCGGGGGTATGCCCAGACGTGGGTCCCTTGCTCACTTTGCCACTGGATTCAAGCAAGCCTGGCTGATGACGGCTGGAATGCCAGAAACCGGTCCTAGGATGCTTGTTTCCGGTCCAGGGAAGACATGGCTTGGCAGTTCGGGCTGGACTGTTCCCATGAGGCACAGGGTCAGACTGATTTGCATATGGCCATGTCTGAACTGGGGTGGTGGAGTGAGCTAAAGAATGATGATGGATTAAACCCAGATCAGTTGACTGGGGGTGAGTGTTTGATTGGCTCAAACGTTCCGTCCATCATCCCCTTTTGTATCGCTTTGTTTGCCCTAAGTTGGCGGGGGTATGCCCAGACGTGGGTCCCTTGCTCACTTTGCCACTGGATTCAAGCAAGCCTGGCTGATGATGGCTGGAATGCCAGAAACCGGTCCTAGGATGCTTGTTTCCGGTCCAGGGAAGACATGGCTTGGCAGTTCGGGCTGGACTGTCCCCATGAGGCACAGGGTCAGACTGATTTGCATATGGCCATGTCTGAACTGGGGTGGTGGAGTGAGCTAAAGAATGATGATGGATTAAACCCAGATCAGTTGACTGGGGGTGAGTGTTTGATTGGCTCAAACGTTCCGTCCATCATCCCCTTTTGTATCGCTTTGTTTGCCCTAAGTTGGCGGGGGTATGCCCAGACGTGGGTCCCTTGCTCACTTTGCCACTGGATTCAAGCAAGCCTGGCTGATGACGGCTGGAATGCCAGAAACCGGTCCTAGGATGCTTGTTTCCGGTCCAGGGAAGACATGGCTTGGCAGTTCGGGCTGGACTGTTCCCATGAGGCACAGGGTCAGACTGATTTGCATATGGCCATGTCTGAACTGGGGTGGTGGAGTGAGCTAAAGAATGATGATGGATTAAACCCAGATCAGTTGACTGGGGGTGAGTGTTTGATTGGCTCAAACGTTCCGTCCATCATCCCCTTTTGTATCGCTTAAGAAAAGATCAGCAGGGCACCCAGTTCACCTCCCCACTTTTTTTAAATTTAGGCGTGAGTCTTTATTATGAATTTTTAATTTTTTTGAGGAAGAGGGACAGGACATCCTGGGGCTTGCGAAGCGGGGTATCGACCCTCATGTGAAGCAATTTTGGCTACTGCGAGCCACTTCCCTGTTGGGGAGAACATCCTTTTTTTCTTTCTTTTTTAATGAGGATGTTCTACTGTATCCACGCATTTCTGTTTTTCTGTGATGTGAATGTGGGTCAGTGCATCCTCCTTTCATTTTTTATTTCCCTGCCTGAGCCTGTCGTGTTTTCTATATCCACAAGGTGGCATGTATTCCTAATGCATTGCTGGCCAGTTGAGTTTGTTATGAAGCTAATTTTTGGTACCCAAGTTGGAACAATTTCTTACTGCAGCAGGGGTCCTCTTGGAGCAACCAATTAAGGGGCACATTACGATGGCAGTTGGTTGAGTGTCTGACCACAATTGCCGCGGGCAAGTGACCGGCGACAATATGTGGGCAGTCCTGCCCACCCAATTACAATACGACCGCCGAGCAGGCGGCCATAAAATGCCTTTTTCTACTGCAGCTTCTGCTGCGGCCCATAAAAGGGCCACAGCACAAGCCGCAGTACAGAAAGGCACTTTACAAACATTCATGCACCGTGTGCCAGGCACCATGTGGTGCCAGGAACACAGTGCATGTATGTGTGTGGGGGGGGCACCACAAGTGCCCCCCTGGTTAATTAGCAGTGGCCCACAAGGGATGGGGGCCCTGCTTTGGGCCCCCAAAGTCTGTTTCCCTCTGCCTTTTCATGGCGATGGGACTACCATGAAAAGGCATTCGGAAAGGGACATCGTGATCCTGATGGCGGTGCCTGAGCAGGCGCCGCCTCCATTCAGGATCATGATTTCAACAGCCTCCCTGATGTGATCCGTAGATCCTATTGGAGGCAGCGGTCTGGCCCCCGAGTTTCAAGTGTCCGACCGCCTGCATCGTAATGTAAGCGGTCGGCCCGAAGGGCTGTCTGTCAGTGGGACCCCCACCGAAGGCCTGTTGGTGGCAGTCCTACCGGCATTGTCATGATGCCCTTAGAGCCTGGTGAGAATTTGGCTGGGCCACTGGGATCGGGAAGGCTGGTAATAGTATTCGAGAAATTTCCATCTCCCTTAGATGGAGTAAACTGAGCGAGTGACACATTTATTAAGCACCTGTCTTCATTAAGGACATCATGGCACTAGGAATGACTAAAGCAACAGAGTACACCAAGAATAGTAAAAGATATGATACTTAAGAAATGGCATAGGTTGGGCCAGTTAGTCAAGCCTTATAATTTTTATGAATACATGTTACCATTCCCATGGTGGTATTTCACAGAATTATCTGTTTGATAGATGATGGCAAAACAGTCACTTAAGATTTGGTGGCTTCTCTAATACTCTGTTGGGAAGAATAATCTCCGAGCCTTACCAGAGTCAGAGGTGTTTTCCCCAGCAGCATATCTTCCACCTATGATACATTAAATAGGACAAATATGCTGCCGGAGGTGGGGATTGTGAAATGGCATTTTTTTATGTTTTTTTATTGCTAGCAAGCAAGCATAAATAGCTACTTTGTCCAGCACAGTTCAAAGATATGACTGGAGAAAGATATTGTTTGCAAAGCTGAAGGGTTCTATGACAGACATTCTCTGCGATGCACTGCCTCACCTTTTCATCTTTGACTGCATCAGTTTCAACCAAGTTTGTGTGCAGTGTGCACAGTTTCCTTTGCAATAAAAGTACTCTTTTTGTTTTGTTTGTATTGTATTGTAATTACATCTATATAGCACTTGCTATCCATGACGAGGCACTGAAGCACTTTGTGGCAGTCAGCATGCTACTCCAGAACCCAACGTTAGTCTTTAATCCAGTGGTTATTTGTTATTCTTAGATATTGCTATTAGTCTTGTGCTCTCAAGAAAATCATTGGATGCATTTACTCCAGTTTTTTGTGGAAGATTACATTCATAGGAGTTAGGTGTGATCTTCAGTGGAAGTATGTGAATTCATGCAGATGACTGGTGGGGTGAATGGATAGGCTAGAGGAGATTAAGCATGGTCAGGGTGCAGGAATACACTTTAATAGAAGGATAAGTGATATATGAAATGAGTTGAGGGCAATTTGCAGAAATACGATAATAGAAAATAATGTAGAAAGTTATGCAATTAAAAGTAGCCTACGCTCTGAGAGAGGAGGAAATCAGATGATCAAAGGTAAGGAGAGGGTCATTCGAGAGAAAGGAGAGGGAGGCAATTGATAGTTATGATTTTGTATGCAGGTATTGAGGAATATAGTGGGAACAGGCTTTTTGAAATAGCATGCAATCTGATGCTACAAACCTGTAGAAAGAAACATTATTTTTCATGTAAGATAGCCTATTGCATTGCAGGCTTTGTATAGAGCAGAGCACCATGTCTGTGATTGCTTTTAATAAAGCAATCTTTTTTTTTTTTAAATGCAGCCTTTTTTCTTTAAATGAAAATGAGATGTGTTTAAAAAGACAATAATGAAACTTTGAAGTTTCATTTTTTTAAAAGTGGTCCCACTTAAAAAATATTTTTTAGACATTCTCAAAGGGAAAGAGGTGCCACGGGGACCCCTTCCACTGTGCGAATGGGTTACCACCACTTTTAAAATGGTGGTAAAGTATTACTGTTTTCCGATCGGAATTCGCTGGCAAACAGTAATACATACCATACCGATTCAGTATTTGGAAGGGACGCCCAAAGCATGCCCTTCCAAATACGAATTGCAAGTGCAATTTTAAATTCGGTAACAAGTTACCAAATCGTATTTTGTACATTAGAAAATATATTTTTCTAATCGTAAAAGACCCGATTCTCCGAATTGGCCTGTTTTCGACCGGAAAAATGCATTGTACATGTGGCCCATAGGGCTTAGCGATGTGATTGGTGTGGAAATGTAGACAATATACATGAAGTTTTATACATTTTTGGTATGCAGGAGCACTGATTGGTTCTGAAGGTTTCTTTTTTGTGATGTTGAATTTTATTTATGTTTTCAATACCATTTACTGTGCTGGTTGTGGCAGGAGAACACCCTTTCTGTGATATTATGGATTGGGGGAGGTCAAAGGTGTGGAGAAGGAGCCAGTAAGAATGTGAGATGTGCACAGCAACACTGCGTTACAGTTCTCTTATATATGTATATGATAACTATTATGAGACATCAGATAAGGAGATATGCCAAGATGCACTGTAGTATAAACATCCTTTTATTACAGTAGGATGTTGGTGCACAGATTATGTGACTATTTGAGACTTGCAGGGCGGACTATGTTATAGTCCTTCAGTGACTAGCAAAGTGTGGCAGATCTCTCCAGCCTTCACAGACCAATCTGGTCAGTATTGTGTGGTTAGTTAGATGGACTGGTATAGGCTGTATCTGGTACCTTTAGTTGCTAGAAGGTTCCGCGTGACATTTCATACATTATATGCTTGTCCCATTGAAGATGAGGAATCATGTAGTGAATTGGTATATTGCTTCATATGCTGATACAGATTACATCAGATTGATACTGGGAGGACTATCAGAAAGGCTAGAGTTACTGTCCTCCATCTTGTGCTTATAGGTAGAATGATTTGATCCTGGTATCTGAATATGGAGCTGTTGTCCTGGGAGACAATCTTCTTGTGAAAATGGAGGTAAGTTCTACCTGTGGTGGCTATGTACCTCATGGACCCATTGGTGGCTTGACCCAGCGTGACCCCGGTAGGTTGGCTGTAGCCAGGAGTGTTAATCACTCTAGGCCTGATATATCAAAATGTCATGCAATGCCATATAGCCAGACAACTTGCTGAAGTGCATGACAGTGAGGGAGCAGGAATGCACCATATCTACTAAGATATGATGCATTTCAGCTCTCTCCATCTGCTAGGGCACTGAGTGCTCCCTAGCGCTAAAGCAGGCACCCTTGCACCCATGGTGCAAGGCTGCCTGTGTTATAGACAGGGTTGGTTTTGTGCAGGAAGGTACATCTTCCTGCACAACAACAATCTTTTGAGACATTTTCCTCTTTCTCTGTATGCTGCAGAATGCAGCAACCATAGAAAGAGGAAATAACAAGGGAAAATAAAGATATTTCTCCTTGTTATGCCTCTGTTGGGAAGGCATACCATTTTGACGAATTCTCAGGTTTACAAGTCTTTGTAAATCTGGGAATATGCCAAAATCTATGGATGGATGCATGAGAACAACCATGCTCCACCCATGGAATGCCTTCCCAACACAGAGTAATGCAAGGTAGCGATTTGCGCTACCTTGTCTTACTCTGGATTTACTAAGCCACACAGACCCATGCAAAGTGGCTTTGTGTGGCTTAGTAGATCTCACTTAACACCTTCAGTGCGTGGGACGGCCGGGGTCCGTGCGACGCACCAGTGCTCATGTGCGTCGGACAGCCCCCAGCCGTCCGATCACATGGCACAGGGAATCCCTCTGGTGCCCGCACCAGAGGGATTCCCTTTCCCCCTCAACAGCCTCGGGAGCTGGGAAGGGCTTCCCCAGCTCCCAAGGCTGCCTCTTTGGTTTCTGTGCAATGACGATCAACGCGCACGTTGCGCTGACGTCCTTGCACAGACACCGAAACTGAAATGAGCCGATAGGCTATCTCAGCCTCCTGAGCACATAGAAAGTCAGGAGAGGTATCATTGGGAAGTGGAGTAGCCCCCAATCTGCCCCCAGGGGGGCAGAAAGCCCACTAAAAGCCAGGGATTTAAAAAAAAAATGATTTAAGGGTGGGGGCTACACAAGATAGGCATGCCAATACCCCCACCCCCCAGCAAAATTCCAGTCTTTCTGCCCCCCTGGGGGGCAGAAAGCCCACTTAAAGCCAGGGATTTTTAAAACAATTGGTTTAGGGTTGGGGGCTGCTCAAGATGGGCAAGCCAATACCCCCACCCCCCCAGGCAAAATTCCAGTCTTTCTGCCCCCCCCGGGGGGAAGAAAGCCCACTAGAAGCCAGAATTCTTTTTAAATTTGATTTAGGGGTGGGGGCTGCCCAAGATGGGCATACCAATGCATGCCCCCCCCAGTAAAATTCCAGTCTTTCTGCCCCCCCGGGTGGCAGAAAGCCCACTAGATGCCAGGGATTATTTGTCTTATTTTATTTAGGGGTTAGGCCTGCCCGAGATGGGCAAGCCAATGCCCCCCACAAAATTTTGCAGTCTTTCTGCCCCCCTGGGAAGCAGATGGGGCAATAGCCCCCGATCTGCCCCCGGGGGGGGCAGAAAGCACATTAGGCACCAGGGATTTTTTTTAATGTGTATAGGGGTGGGGGCTGCCCAAAATGGACATGCCAATGCCCCCACCCCCAAAAAAAATTCTACAGTCTTTCTGCCCCCCCTGGAGGCAGATGGGGCAGTTGCCCCTGATCTGCCTCCCCTGGGGATGGCAGAAAGCCCACTAGGCACCAGAGATTGTTTTTTTTTATACGTAGAGGGTGGGACTGCCCAAAATGAGCATGCCAATGCCCCCCCCCTGAAAAAATTGCCACAGCCTTTCTGCCTCCCCCGGGAGGCAGATGGGGGCAATAGTCCCTAATCTGCCCCCCGTGGGGGCAGAAAGCCCACTAGACACCAGGGATTTTGCTGTTTTTTTTATACGTAGGGGTGGGGGCTGCCAAGAATGGGCATGCTAATGCCCCCACCCCCAAAAAAGGTTTTCTGCCCCCCAAAAGGCCGATCAGGGGAATAGCCAATGATCTGCTCCCCACAGGGGGGCAGAAAGCCCACTAGACACCAGGGATATGTTTATGGGTATGCCAGTGAGAAGCCCCATAGGCAAGGGTCGCTCCTTTTTGTTAGGCACACATTTCGGCTGTTTCAGTGATGTTTTTATTCTCATCTGCACCCAGGCAGGGCAGAAATCCACTGGAAACCAGGGAGAGTTTGTGTGTGTGTGTAAACTCGAGTTTGTGACGTTCTGCGTGTACTGACCTTTGGCTGGCATTTTTCTGGCAGTGTGTGTGGACCTGCACTTGGCTAATGGTATGGGTGGACTCATGCTTGATGACGGTGTGTGTAGATTGGCGCTTGCCTGGTGGTGTGCATGGAGTGGCGCTTGGCTTGGCTTTTATTTGATTTAGGGGTGGGGGCTGCCCAAGATGGGCATGCCAATGCCCCCACACCCAAAACAAATTCCACAGTCTTTCTGCCCCCCCCTGGAGGCAGATGGGGCAATTGCCCCTGATCTGCCCCTGGGGGGCAGAAAGCCCACTAGATGCCAGGGATTATATGTCTTATTTTATTTAGGGGTGGGGCCTGCCCGAGATGAGCAAGCCAATGCCTCCTCCCACAAAATTTCACAGTCTTTCTGCCCCCCTGGGAAGCAGATGGGGAAATAGCCCCCGATCTGCCCCCGGGGGGGGCAGAAAGCACTTCAGGCACCAGGGATTTTTTTTAATGTGTATAGGGGTGGGGACTGCCCAAAATGGGCATGCCAATGCCTCCACCCCCCAAAAAAATTCCACAGTCTTTCTGCCCTCCCTGGAGGCAGATGGGGCAATTGCCCCTGATCTGCCCCCCTCGGGGAGGGCAGAAAGCCCACTAGGCACTAGGGATTGTTTTTTTTATACGTGGGATGGGGGCTGCCCAAAATGAGCATGCCAATGCCTCCACCCCGCAACAAAAAAAATTGCCACAAAAAAGGTTTTCTGCCCCCCCGAAAGGCAGATCGGGGCAATAGCCCCCTATCTGCTCCCCGCGGGGGGGCAGAAAGCCCACTAGACACCAGGGATATGTTTATGGGCATGCCAGTGAGAAGCCTCATAGGCAAGGGTCGCTCCCTTTTTTTTAGGCACACATTTCGACTGTTTCAGTGATATTTTTTTTCTCATCTGCACCCAGGCGGGGGCAGAAATCCACTGGAAACCAGGGAGAGTTTGTGTGTGTGTAAACTGGAGTTTGGCTGACATTCTGCGACTACTGTCCTTTGGCTGGCATTTTGCTGGCAGTGTGTGTGGACGTGCACTTAGCTAATGGTGTGGGTAGACTCGCGCTTGATGACGGTGTGTGTAGATTGGCGCTTGCCAGGTAGTGTGCGTGGAGTGGCGCTTGGCTGGCTGTGTGCATGGATGGTGCTTGGCTGCAGGTCCGGACTGGGCTTAGCGGGCACTGGATATTTCCCCGGTGTGCTGGAGGGGTGGGGGCCTGTTTTCTGGCCATGGGGGCGTTTTTTTTCACTGGGTGCCAGTTTTGCAGCAGTGCTGCAATATTGGGCACCAGTAACACAAGCGGGAGCGGTGCTTTTTACTAGCATGCCCCCTACCTCCCAGGGCCGGTCGAGCAGCAATCTGCCAGGGCTGGTTGCTTTTCGCAGTCTGGCCCGGCTTGGCTGGCGGTGTGAGGGGATGACGCTTGGCTGACGGAGTGCGTGGGTGGCGCTTGAGTGGCGGTGTGCATGGATCTTGCTTGGCTGACTGTGTGCATTGATAGCATTTGGCAGGTGGTGTACATGGATGGCACCTGACTGGCGGTGTGCATGGATGGCGCTTAGCTGGCGGTGTGTGTGGCCCGGGGCCAAAAACCCAGGTGACCACCCTTGCAAAACCAGGTTGATTTGTGATAGGTAATTTTGATGTCTCCTCAATACGTTTTTGGCCCTTGCCTGTCGCGGGTACTTGGACCACTCACGCGAGTGAGGTACCATTTTTATCGGGGGACCTGGGGGAATGCTGGGTGGTAGGAAATTTGTGTCAGCCCGGTGATCCCACAACTTTCCCACACAGAAATTTGAGAAAAATTAGATTTTTTCAGCTAAATTTGAGGTTTGCAGGGGATTCTGGGTAGGAAAACGTTGGGGGGTCCACGCAAGCCATACCTCGCGGACTCCCCCAGGTGTCTACTTTTCAGAAATGTGTTGGTTTGTTAGTTTTCTAAGACGGCCGCCGAGCCCGGGGCCAAAAACCAAGGAGACCCCTCCTTGCAAAACCAGGTTGTTTTGTGATAGGTAATTTTGATGTCTCCTCAATACGTTTTGGGCCCTTGCCTGTCGCGGGTACTTGGCCCACCCATGTGAGTGAGGTACCATTTTTATTGGGAGACCTGGGGGAACGCTGGGTGGTAGGAAAGTTTCAGCCCGGTGATCCTACAACTTTCCCACACAGAAATTTGCGAAAAATTTGATTTTTTCAGCTAAATTTGAGGTTTGCAGGGTATTCTGGGTAGGAAAACGTTGGGGGGTCCCCGTAAGCCATGCCTCGCTGGGCTCCCCCGGGTGTCTAGTTTTCAGAAATGTGTGGGTTTGGTAGTTTCCCAAGATGTCCGCCGAGCCCGGGGCAAAATACCCAGGTGACCCTCTTGCAAAACCAGGTTGTTTTGTGATAGGTAATTTGGATGTCTCCTCAATACGTTTTGGGCCCTTGCCTGTCACGGGTACTTGGGCCACCCACGTGAGTGAAGTGCGATTTTTATCGGAAGACTTTGGGGAATGCCGGGTGGGTGGAATTTTGTGGATCCACGCAGATTCCAGAACTTTCCATCACAGGAATGTGAGGAAAAAGTTTTTTTACAAAGTTTGAGGTTTGCAGGGGATTTTGAGTAACAGAACCTGGTGAGAGCCACACAAGTCACCCCCTCCTATATTCCCATGGGTGTCTAGTTTTCAAAAATGTATAGGTTTGCTAGGTTTCCCTAGGTGCCGGCAGAGCTAGGGTTCAAAATCTACAGCTAGGCACTTTGCAAAAAAAGGGTCAGTTTTCACTGTAAAAATGTGGTGTGTCCACGTTGCATTTTGGGCCGTTTCCTGTCACGGGCACTAGGCCTACCCACGCAAGTGAGGTACCATTTTTATCGGAAGACTTTAGGGAACGCGGGGTGGGTGGAATTTTGTGGATCCACATGGATTCTAGAACTATCCATCACAGGAATGTGAAGAAAATGTGTATTTTTTTTACAAAGTCTGAGGTTTGCAGGGGATTCTGGGTAACACAACCTGGTGAGAGCAACACAAGTCACCCTCCTTCTGCAATGCCCTGGGTGTCTAGTTTTAAAAAATGTATGGGTTTGCTAGGTTTCCCTCGGTGCCAGCAGAGCTAGGGTTCAAAATCCACAGCTAGGCACTTTGCGATAAAAGGGTCAGTTTTTACTGTAAAAATGTGGTGTGTCTACGTTGCGTTTTGGGCCATTTACTGTTGCGGGCACTAGGCCTACCCACAAAAGTGAGGTACCATTTTTATTGGAATACTTTGGGGAATGCGGGGTGGGTGGAATTTTGTGGGCCCACGCAGATTCCAGAACTTTCCATTACAAAAATGTGAGGAAAATGTTTTTTTTTTTTATACAAATGTTGAGGTTTGCAAGGGATTCTGGGTAACATAACCTGGTGAGAGCCACACAAGTCACCCCCTCCTGAATTCCGCTGGGTGTCTAGTTTTCAAAAATGTATAGGTTTGCTAGGCTTCCCTCGGTGCCAGCAGAGCTAGGGTTCAAAATCCACAGCTAGGCACTTTGCAAAAAAAGTGTCAGTTTTCACAGTAAAAATGTGGTGTGTCTACGTTGCGTTTTGGGCCTTTTCCTGTTGCGGGCACTAGGCCTAACCACACAAGTGAGGTACCATTTTTATCGGAAGACTTTGGGGAACACGGGACGGGTGGAATTTTGTGGATCCATGCTGATTCTAGAACTTTCCATCACAGGAATATGAGGAAAATATGTTTTTTGACAAAGTTTGAGGTTTGCAAGGGATTCTGGGTAACAGAACCCGGTGAGAGCCACTCAAGTCACCCCATCCTGGATTCCTCTTGGTGTCTAGTTTTCAAAAGCGTATAGGTTTTCTAGGTTTCCCTAGGTGCCGGCTGAGTTGGGTTTAAAATCCACAGCTAGGCACTGTGCAAAAAAAGGGTCTATTTTCACTGTAAAAATGTGGTGTGTCCACGTCGCGTTTTGGCCTGTTTCCTTACGCGGGCACTTGGCCTACGCACACAAGTGAGGTACAATTTTTATTGGGAGACTTAGGGGAACTCAGAATTGCAGAGCAACTGTTATTACCTGTTGACTTTCTATCCATTTCAGCCTTCCTAATGTAAGACAATGTATAAAAATGAAGTCACTTTGAAAAATGTCCTACAATTCACAGGCTAGTATGGGTACCCACAATTTCGGAGATGCGGAAATAGCTACTGTTTCTAAACTCTATATTTTGTTCCCATTTTGGAAATACATAGGTGTCTTTGATACCTATGTTTCGCTCTTTATATTTTACCAAATTAATTGCTATATACCCGGTACACAATGAAAAACCACTGCAAAACGCTGCTCAGTATTTGGCTCTGGGTTCCTCGGGTTCTTGGTGAACCTACAATGGTATATTGCTTTCAAACATCTGTCATACTTAGAAGAAGTTACAGGTGAAAACGTTGGCACAAATGGCGTTTTTTTTTAACTCACTTTCAATTTTTTTTTATTTTCAACTGTTAGTTTCTATAAAAAAAACCTTGAAGGATCTACACAAATGACCCTTTGCTGAATTCAGAAGTTTGTCTACTTTTCAGAAATGTATAGCTTTCCGGGATCCATTATTGCTTTCACACCTATTTCTACCACTAACTGGAAGGAGGTTGAAAGCACAAAAAGTATCAAAAATAGGCTATGTCCCAGTAAAATGCCAAAACTGTGTAAAAAATGTTGGTTTTATGACAAAAGTCTGCTTGTCCCTGAGAAGCTGGGAAGATGATGATTTCAGCACCACAAACCCTTTGTTGATACCATTTGCAGGAGAAAAACCAGATGCTTTCTTCTGCAGCACTTTTTCCCCATTTTACCAAAAAAAAAGAATTTGCTGTATTTTGGCTGATTTCTGGGTCCCCTCCAGGGGAATCCACAAACCCTGAGAACCTTTAAAATCCCCATGATGTTGGAAGAAAAGGGCGCAAATTTGGCATGGCTACCTTATGTGGACAAAAAGTTACAGGGGCCTAAGCGCAAACTATCCCATAAAGCCAAAAAAAGGCTTAGCACAGGGGGGGAGAAAGGCCTAGCAGCAAAAGGGTTAAGCCGCTGCGTTGCCATTAATCACTTTCCGTGATGCAAGGACAACACGAGCGCTTTGCAAATCTGGCCCTTAGAGCCTTTTAGGTGGGCTATAGCCAGGACTGATAATCAATTAGAGCCCAGTAGATGAATTGATCCAAGAGGCGATAGTCCATAGAGCCCAGTAACAGCAATCTGTGTCCTGTGGTTCTATATGAGGGTTTCTTACCCTAGGACTTTTCAGGCCCAGGGAGGCAGCACCCTTAACCTGGTGCCCTTTACATGGATGCCCAGACTGGATGCATTAAAGTGGGTGGTAAAGCCCTTGCTGTAAGGTGTCCTGGCTCCTGTGGCAACCCTAGCAGCCACAGACTGGTGGCCCAAAGCTAGGCTCTATTTGAAGTCAATCCGCCTGTTTAGCAAGTGGAGCCCCTTTGTTAGGAAGCACTGCTTGGCTTGGATAGGGCAAGGAGAAAAGGGGGTGAAGTTGTTCCAAATGTGTACTAAATGCTCAGAAAGCCATTAACACACAATCCTATCAAATCTAAACTTTTTGGGTTGGAATAAACGGATCATTTTTCAAGCTGTAGGTTATGCTATAAAATAAAGCCCATTTCTGGTGTACCTGCTTTTTCAGAATCGGGCAGGCACAATTTGGAAATCAGTCCTTTGCAGCTCGACACCATTCCAAAATGGAGTTTACAGGGATTACAATTTTGAACTGCCTGTGACTGTGGGAGGATGAGAGGGGTCCCTTGTGATTAGGTCACCAATGGCAGCCTAATCTCAGCCGATGTGCACGTCACTTTGGTAATTATCATTTTGTGAACATTCTGAATGGTGCATATACACAAGAGAAATGCATCACCTCTTTCCAAAATCCTTTTGTACTGCCCTATCTCAGGCTTACTATGGATCACTATTTTGCACAAGGCTATGAGGCTCACATTTTACAAAGAAATTTAGATAAAGCAGATATGTTTTCATCTGTCACCTTGTCTATCACTATCAGTTTGAAAACAAACGCGTCACAAACGATAACTTCATTCATTTTACTTCTCATTCGTCTATTGCTGCTTGACTTGATTTGCAGCTCTAGAGGTCAGGTTCAGATTGTTCTTGTTCTGTATAAATTTTGCACATATCTTTTTTGTTTACACCTTTTCTTTTGAACCGGGACAGCATTACAATGAACGTGTTTCCCTCCAGCCACTGCTGGCTTTTAGTGAACTGACATTTAGAGAAGTGAAGCATATCTCCCAGAGACACAGGTAAATTGCTTGCTCGAAAATCATTGTACTTTCATGAGATGCATGCATTCCCTTATATCAGGGTAGGTCAGAGTCATGCCTCTGTGGGGAATAAATATTAGTTTCCACAGTCACAATGTAAGACTGAAGGTATTTGTTTATACATTCCCAAAATTCCAAGAATTGTTTTTGACAGCGAAACGTTCCTCCTCATTCTGCCTGAAGCGCAATGTTCCAAATGTGAAGATAATGCATTGACGTGCACAGCCATTAACATTTTTATTTTAGTGGGAATTGCATTATTCTGCAAAATTAAATACATGTTGAATGTCTGATCGGTATTATTTTATTCTCCGTAGTGTCCTTGTAAGAAAGTGCTGAGCTGAAGACGGTGCATAGAACAATGCAGTGTTCTTGCTAGTAGATGATCTACTAACCTGCACGATCATCTGTTGAAAGTGATGAATTATCGATTAGATATTTATAAAATGTATGTTTAATTGAAAAACGTAAAAAGGACACTGTAGTCACAGACGTCTCCAATTATGTCACTCTTGACATAGACTGTGTAATAGGCAAACTGTATTACTATAGTCTGAAGGGATTCTTAAAGTGATATCCATTGGCCCAATTCTGCAGGTAAATCATGTAAGTCAGGTGTTTTCGTCCATGCCAATCACTTACAGCTTGTGCTTCCAGCATGTATCGCAGGTTTACATTTACACTGTTTCTTGTGTAATCCCTTTCTGAATCAGACCCTAAAAGTGAGTTTAAACTGATCTACAATGGTTGCCAGCTCCATAAAAGTCGACTTCCTTTTATTACCAAGTGTTAAAAATCCCGGCTCTCTTAGGGGCATATTATCAAGGGTTTTATCGCCGCGTTAGCGCCACTTTTAGGCGATAAAGCGGCGATAATCCTAACGCCCTATCAACAATGCGTCGCTAACCCCTATTAGCGCCAGTATCCCGCGATAGTACCCGGAATTTTTATCGCCCTTGATGCCAGCGATATTCACCGCTAATGAGATGCGAAGTAGGCGTTCCTGACTAAAATCCACAGAAAAATATCGCTAACACAGCATCGCACTATCAACAATGCTATCGCCGAACCGCGTAGCTACAAAAAAACGAGCGCTAACACACGTTAGCTCCAGTTTTTAACACCTGATACAAACCTGACTTAAATTGCAGATAAGTGGACATATATAAGGGAGACTAGGCCAGAGCTCCCTCAGAACAGCCACAGAAGCCATGGAGGTAGTCATCATGCAGATTGGAGTCCCACGAAGGCAACAACAACCACCGCCAATGCAACCCCCCCGGACCACCCCCACTGAGGCAGCGACAAAGAAGACAGCGGGCACTGCGCAGACGTGTCTGCCTTGCTGATTTAAAGCCAGAGGATGTCATAGCCCACTACAGGCTCAAAAGGACATCCATCCAGCATATCCTGACCCTCATTGCCCACAGGCTGACGCCACCAACACAGCGGAGAACAAACATCCCTCCGCAGACCAAACTGCTTGCTGTGCTGCACTTCTTGGCCTCTGGGACATTCCAACCAACAACAGCCAGAGTTGGCGGAGTATCACAGTCAGCCTTCTCAGGCTTCCTCCCCACTGTCTTGGATGGTATACTCAGCCTGATACCCCAACACCTTCACTTCCCCAACACCATGCAGGAGCAGATTGCTATCAAGCAAGGATTCTATGCCATCGCTGGATTCCCGCAGGTGTTGGGTGCAATTGACTGCACACATGTATCATTTGTGCCGCCTGCGGACAGCGCACACATATACCGCAACAGAAAGCACACGTATTCAATGAACGTGCAGGCAATAGTGGATCACCGGGGACTGTTCACAAATGTCATTGCCAAATTTCCAGGGAGTGTGCACGATGCATTCATCTACCGACACTGCGTCATAAACCAGCGCTTCCAGAATCACATATATGGAAACTCACTGCTTGTCGGTAAGTACCAACTGGACACACCACATGCACTAAATCCACTAGAATGTTGCCCCATCAAGAATGAGGATTCAAATACGTTGCCTAGGTACCGATAGGGGGGCTGCAAAAGGCAGTGGCACACCACCTGGTGTCACATGCTGATGTATTGTGTACGAGCATGAGATCACCATGCTCCTCTGCGTACAGTACCCACCATCTACTGAACATCCATGTCGCAAATCAAAGTTAACCACACTGGCATCCCAGTCTGGTGTGTTGGTGTATTGGTGAGGATGAACATAATGTTGTTGTCCATGTTGCTGGTGACACATGATGGTTGACTAAATATCGCACAAGTACTCCCCCATGTCTCATCAGTGTGTCAACTCAGAGCTGTGGAGTGACCAGGCTTGTATCAATGCATGTGGAATGTTGGATTTGCCAAATGTTGCAAATGTGTATGCGCAGGTGGAGAAATCTGTCCAGAAAAACAATCTTTGGCCATTGCTGTTAAATGCAGTGTTGATGGTGCTGCTGTTGATGGTGGTGTGTAGCATCTCATCACCAACTCAGCTACACAAAAGTCTCATTGTCCCATCTGTAATATGGTGTGTCATGTAGTTGCACAATGAGTAAGTGGATGTGTCCGTGCACACAACATGTGTGTAGACTATGTATTGGCAAACGCCAAAACATATCAAATTACAAGAAGTGTGCTAAGGTGTGCCCTGCGTATCAGTGTGGTGAAGTGCACGGACAATCAGATGTCGTTAAACAATTCACAGAGTGCAATTGACCTTGAGTATGTATGGAATGTGAGTTTGAGGCTCTGCTTGCGACAGAGGATGTAGTCCATGAAGTTCATGTCATGACATGTGAGGCTGTAGATGGCGTGTGCAAACCGTCAATGCCCTCAGTGGAGCCTGTAAGCGAGGGGTCTGCTATCAGTTGCTTTGTGTAAGCTCCGGACATTCAATTGCATATGTTGTGTGGTGTCACAGGTCTGTCGTCAGCACCAGATGCAGATTGGAATGTGATTTGTGCCAGGCGTGGCCCATGTCATGATAACATTCACATGGCGTTGACTGCGAGGAGTGATGATTAGTGCCATCGCTAGATGTGTGGATGCCACCTTGCAGCACACACCAGCAAAATGGCTGTTTGAAGGATCAACACTGAGGCAATGTACTTAGCATTGATGCTGCCAAATAGCCAGAAGAAACACATGGCCTACCTAAATTTAAATCTGCAAAAATCTGAAATGTACAATGCCTCTCTCAACACTGCCAACACAGTATGCACAATGAATAATGGACACATCTCCCTCTTACTTGTGACAGGTGACCAAGGATATGCTCTCTGCCCGTGGATGATGACACCCATACGAAATCCCACCACCCAGGCACAGAGGCAGTACAATTCTGCACATAGACGTACACGTGGCAACGTTGAGCGCACATTTGGCGTGCTGAAGTCACGTTTCCGTTGCCTGGACATCACAGGTGGCAAACTTCTGTACAGCCCTGAAATGGTAAACAAAATCATACTAGCATGTTGTGTATTGCACAACATATGTGTGCGCACCAAGGCCCCCTGGATCCAAGTTCCTGCAGCACCGGACGATGACCAGGATGATGAGGAAGATCACCGAGGTGGACCACACCCCACAGCCACTGCAGCCGGAATCGCCCGAAGGGACAGGATAATAAACAATTACTTCACTTGAGCACATCACGTTGTGACTGACTACAACAGAGACATGTTTCGTGAACATTACCACAACAACTGTTTGTGACAATAAACAAACTTAACACATATACCCTGTCTGCAAATCACTCTCCTGCATAAGTATATCCCAAATGAAACTTTCACATTGTTCAAAATTAACTATAATGACTACTAAAGTCAAACAATGGCGTGCATGTCACCTCATCACAGAGATGCCATAGTGTGTCAATTGTTCACCACTTGACTTAAGAAGGTGTAAATTGTGGCACACAATTACTCAATTAGTGTGACATACTGTACGTAAATCATGATTTACAGGGTGTACTCGGTCCTAAATCTTGAAACGTATGTGGGCGTATGGGGAAAACAATGATCATGAATGTTCAGTCTGTGTGAAAATATCATTACAATGTAATGAAATGGGGCACAAATATGGAAATTGGGTGTGAAATGGGGCTCAAATATGAATATTGCCCGTGAAATGGGGGTCAAATATGACTATTGGGCGTGAAATGGTGGTCAAACATGAAAATTGGGCATGAAATGGGGGTCAAACATGAAAATTGGGTGTGAAATGGGGGTCAAATAAGATAAAATAAACTCACCTTGACCACAAGACCATGAATGAGCCATCAGCAGACCCCACATGCGCACCATCCCTGAACACCTTCATGAAGCACATCAAGACCTATCTCATTGTCGAACTAATCTGCGTATCAGCGGATTCACCCAACAGACCTGAAGAACTATTGGGCCATCTCCTTCCCACACTTTGCAGACAAAGTCACCTAGAGACACATAAAGCCGCAGATTAGTGCCTTCACTGAAGAAAATCCCATCAGGGCCCCCTCTCAGTCGGGGTACGGCAGCAAGCACAGCACCAAGATCGCACACCTCACCACCACCTACGACATACGCATGCCACTTGACCAGGCCCAACTAGTGGAACACATCCCATAACACTTCTCTGCAGCCTTCAACCCTGTCACACAACGCAGCACATCCGCCAGAAACCACGACACCGGGATACGATGAACCGCCCTCTCCTGGATCCACTCCTCCCTCTCCGTAACAAACCACAGGATCTGACTCCCCCTTCATCCACCAACCGACAGAGATCAACTGCGGAGTACCACACGGATCGTCCCTAAGCCCCACAAGTATTCCACAACTACATGGACACACCCACCTTCATCGTCAGATAGCATGGGCTCAGCATAGTCTCATACGCAGACAACACACAGCTCATCCACTCCCTCACGAAGATCTGAAAATACTACCAAATCTGCTCCCAGCTATGAATGTTGGAAAGTGCAGATCGAATGAAATACATCAGCCGAAAGCTCAACTCAGAGAAGACTGACATCCACATCCTCACGCCATCCACATCCGCATGGGACAACACCTGCTGGCTCTCCGCCCAGGTAAGCCTGCCATCACCGACAGACCACACACGCAACCACAGCATCATCCACTACTCTACTGTCACCATGACCTTCCAGATCTACTCCATAGCCTTCAACAGCCCTAACTGCCCACGGATCCTACGCAATACATCCAAAAGTATATCCCCCAAATGCATCAAAAAGCAAAACCACGCATTCACAACAGCAGACTGGACTACGGCAACGCCCTCAAATCAGGAATCAACAAAACACTACTACACAAGCACCAAAACATCCTGAAGTGCGCAGACATACCTGTCATCACAACCCCACGTCACAAACACAAAAGACAGAACATACTAAACCTCCACTGGATCAACCTCGAGATAAGAGTCAACTAAATATCACTCACACACATACAAATCACTCCACCTCATCATCGGACAGAAATACATCAACAAGAGAGTCACCTTCAACCTCCCCAAGAGGAAATGACGCACAGCAAACCTTGGCCACGCAGACTCACCCCGGAACCACAAATCAAGAGTGGGAGGAAGAGCATTCTCCTACGTCGCTGGCAAATCCGGGAACAAGATGACAGTCAACATCTAATGCTCTACCATCCTGCAGGCTCTCAGGAGGGACAACAAGACATGGCAATTTGCCAGAGACGGAGCTGCACAGTTACTCCCCCAAGCGCCTTGTGAGAATCACGGGTGAGTTGTGCACTTACAATTCACATCATCAATTCAATGATTGTAGTTGCAAATTGCTAGTGATCTGGGGATGAGTCATGTTAAGTGACAACAAGGGGCATAACATCAAGGACCCAAGATAACATTATCGCCGCTCTAGCGTCCGTATACAGGCCAAAAGCTGCGACAATGTAATCGCACCATTAACAAGGTTACACTATCGCGTGAATCCTTGACGTAGCGGCCCTTACCTTAACGCCCAGCTCAGCATCTCAAATGAGATGCAAGTTGGCCGTTCCTTGCAAAAACAATGTGAGTAATGTTGCAAACCGACATTTCTCCTATCAATAATGTGAACGCTAACCTGCAGAGCGATAAGAAAAGTAGCGCCAACCTTGGTTATCGCTACCTTCCTCATGCCTGCTTTCAGGCTGACTTTGCCATTATATCCAATGGAAGGTTGATATAATGGCAAAGTCAGCCCTGCCCTATCAACAACGTATCGCCAATCCGTGTGCGATTAGCACTGGATTAGCTGCGCCAATCGCACATTTGGCAGCTAACTCAGTGACTAGTATCGGCTCGGCGATGCGCGTTCTTGACAACGCGCTAACCGTGCAATTAATTCCAGAGTTAGCTGGCAATAAATATGCAAGCGCTAAGTGCGCTTTGCGATATTGATCGCCGGCCCTTGAGGATATGGCCCTCAGTCTGTCACCTGTCTTGAGATCTCAAATGTAGGCTGCCCTCATTGTGCGCAAGAAACATCAGCCTGTATTCAATGGCTTAGAGAAGACATTTCCTCTGACTGTCCATCTAGGTTCAAAATTGGTCTTGCAACGTGCGTAGGATAGCTCATCTGGTTCAAAAGGTCCGCCACTGGGGAACCCCCGCTTTACTCCTATCCCTGGACGTGGAGAAAGCTCTCGCCCGGGTTGACTGGGCTTTTCTCCGTGCGGTCCTGCACCGCATAGGTCTCAGTCCTCTCATGATCGCCCGCATTATGGCCCCCTACTCCGCCACTAAGGCGCGGGTACGCATCAATGGCACTTTAACCCCATCCTTCCTCATTTGCAGAGGCACCCGCCAGGGCTGTCCACTCTCGCCGCTGCTCTTTGTTCTGTCAGTGGAACCCTTGGCGATTGCCATCAGGCGGTCGGCGGAAGTTCGGGGCATTCGCATGGGGGCAATGGACCATAAGATAGCTTCATTTGCGGACGACCTTCTGTTAACGCTCACTGAGCCGTTGACCTACCTCCCGACACTCCTGGATCCCCTGCCTCTCTTTGAGCGAGCATCGGGCCTTCAAGTTAACCTTTCCAAATTGTGTGCGCTTAACCTAACTCTTCCCTCCTGGTTGCATGAAGAAGTGCAAAACATCAGTCCCTTACGCTGGGCTCCTACCTCTATCCGGTATTTTGGCATTAATATTACAGCTGATCTTAACACCTGGACACAGGCTAACTGGCCGGTAAGTAGGACTTCCATACGGGCGGACTCTACGCCGTTGGAGGTCGTTGCCCCAGTCCTGGTTAGGACGCCTTAACGCGATTCAAATGTCCCTATTACCAAAGGCCCTATACCTCTGTCAGACACTCCCCACGCCAATCACACACAACGATATCCTGACACTCCAGAGGGAATTGGTCGGCTTAATTTGGGGAGGGAAGCGGGCCCGCCTATCGACTAAAGTCCTGATGCTACCAAGAGATCTAGGGGGCTGGCCTGCCCTGATCTGTTGTCCTATTATTGGGCCTCCCACCTGCGGTATATCTTGGAATGGTCAGTAAGAGCTAGTGAGAAGCACTGCTTCCACATAGACCACGCTGTGGCTTGCCGTCCACTTTGGGACCTGGCATGGTTGCATAGGTCTGCGAGACACCCCAGTGCTCATGTCGCCACTCCTACGCGCACAGTGCTGGAGATCTTGGACAGGATTGCGATTCACCGACACCTTACTACCTTCCCCTCTCCTCATACGCCGGTCTTACTTCATACAGATTTTCGGCAAGCATCTCGCCCATCTGAGTTTCCACACTGTGCGGCAGGTGAATGTCGCATCATAGAACAGCTTTTCGAAGGAGGAATCTTCAAAACTCCAGACCAATGTAGAGCGGATTGTAATCTCCCCAAAACGGTGCTGCAGGAATATGTTCAAATTTGCCACTGGCTGCGGGACCCATCGTATACTGAGGGCGCCACGCGGCAGCTTACGCCTTTTGAACGTCTGGTGCGATCGTTTGATGGGTCTAAGGGATTGATCTCCCGGACCTACAAAGTACTTCTATATTCTCAGGCGATACTCCCTCTCACGTATCGAAACCAGTGGCAAAGGGATCTTGAGGAGGATGTCACCCCGGAGCGATGGGTGCAGCTCTGGCGAGACATACGGTGTATTCTTAAATCTATAGCTCAACAGGAGTCTGCGTACAAAATGATGACGCGCTGGTACTACACTCCTCTTCGGCTCCAACGCATGTTCCCGAGCTGTACCCCGGTCTGTTGGAGATGTCTGAAATCTCGGGGCTCCTTCCTCCATATTTGGTGAGAATGTCCATTGATCCTACCTTACTGGGAGGACATCCTCGGCCGAGGCAAAACAGTGGTGGGATACCCCCTACCTAGCGATCCTGGAGTGATAATCCTGGGTCACCACTGTACCTCGCTAAAGCGATGAAACCGGCGGATTGCCGCCGGAACTTTCAAATGCTTACTGCTGCCAAGAAGGTCATTGCCGTACATTGGAAAAACCATGCACTCCTCCGGCCTCAGTGTGGATTACACGGCTTTGGCACCTATTGGCCATGGAACTCCTGATGCATCGGCTGGCGCATACAGACGCTAAATTCCAGCGTACTTGGCAGCCCCTTATCCACTATTTAACTCGGTTGGAACACGCTCCGTATGTACCTCCGCGCTTGTGCGCCCTGCAACTCCTTGAAGATCCACTCCTGCCCAGGGGAGTCCCTCCCGATGACAGTCAAGAGCGATATGCCCTGCCCCAGCCCTGCGCTAAGCTCACTACCCGTTCCTATATGGGTAGCGCCTCCTCCAGGGGGTTGCTGGCTCCGTCCCGGCCTCTCCCCCCGTCCTTCCCGCATCGCTAGCCAGCCGGAGAGTTGAGTCCTTTCTCTGCCTCTTCTTTTCTCCTTCCTTCTACTCTTTCTCTTCTGGGTCACATTTTACTTCGGATCCCTCGGGATGGCCATCACAACCTGTTCCCAGTGCAAATCAAGGTTAGATGCAGGTGGTACCCCCGAAGGGGTGTCGGGGAGGGGTGGGCGCAGGACTGGCCAGTGTCACAGCTGGCCGCAGTGCTGCTCATTTGCATGATACCCACCCCCCATTCGCCGTAGGAATTAAACCTTCCATACATGGGAGCCTCCTGCCGGGTGAGACTCGTGATACAAGGCCGCCACGTCCAAATACACCTGTGGGGACAGAGCGTTTCAGGGGGGGCTCCTGTGTGAAGGCCAGGCACGAACAAAGATTATACAATGTCGCTCACTTATATGCATAGTGGAAGAAATGTATGTAATGGGTGGGGTACGGATACGCTCCTGTCATACTGCTGTCAGCTCCCCCGATGCGGCCGGCCCCAATAGGGGTTGTAGGCGGCTTGCTGTGTGCTCCCTCCCCCCCCCCCGAGATTAGCTTTTGGCTGGCACTGACAATTGCGCTGCCGGCCCATCTGGGATGTAGGCAGTACGCTGTGTATGTGGCCTTTCCATCTACCAATAAAGGTTTTTGAAAACTGAACTAATAATTTATATGAATAAAAAAAGTTGGTCTTGCCGTAAAATCTACACGCAAACGCAATGTCTAACGTTACATGTGCCAAGTAGAAAACATCGCTAGACACACCCAATGGACAACACAGTACCAACCTAAGCCTATTTGCGTCCTAAATGCGTGCAGATGAACATTACATTCCCAAAAACTGCCCGCATACACAATTCACCAACAACATAAGCACCTTTGCGAGCTATTTGCGTGCAGAAATCAATCGCAGACCTAAAAACGGGCCGCATACACAATGCAATAACATGAGCACCTTTGCGAGCTATTGCGTGCAGAAATCAATCGCAGACCTAAAAACGGGCCGCATACACAATACAATTAACATGAGCACATTAGCGAGCTATTTGCGTGCAAAACTGCATCGCATACTTAAAAACGGGCCGCATACACAATCCACTAACAACATGAGCACATTTGCGAGCTAGTTGCGTGCAAAAATTCATCGCATACTTAAAAACGGGCCGCAAACACACAGGAAGTGATGTATGCATGCTTCCTGTCTACCAGGGAGTGTCCTTCACTTTCACTTTCGGTTCTGAGCACATTGCTGGTTATTGCTGAGATTGAGGGAGGTGTCTGGTGGTTTGTGCTGTTGGTGTGAGATTCTGAGAGTGTTGCTGTGTCCTGTGTCCTGTGAAAAGTGTCTGTTAGCTTGTGTTAAATTGTGTTAAATTGTTTTACATTGTTTTAAATTGTTTTGAATTGTTTTAAATTGTTTGACTGTCTCTTGTCCTGAGTCTAGTTGTGTGTTTGTGTTTGTGTATTTCACGTAAGTTGTTTTAGGGGTTATCATTTTTCTTTTTGAGGGGTTACTGGGGTGCAGGGAGATGCCGGCTGTGGGCAGGTCCGGAAGGATGTCTGAGGGGGCATTGGGGGGCTTCCTTTGGCTGGTTAAGTTCAACCTGCCATTGATGTTGGAGAGGGGGACGTATCCTTCAAGGGTACAGTGTGGCAGTGCGGAAGGTGCGTTGGGAGCGGGTGCGGGTGCAGATGCTCCGGTGCTTTGGAGTGGACCGGAACGTGCGCCAGTGGAAGCACCGCTGGCAGGACATGCTGGCACGTGAGGCCGACATCCTGGACTTCACAGGAGTAATGACTGGCATCCAGGGTGGTAAGTACAAACACTATTTTAACCCTGAATACTGTTACGTACATTGACTATTGACGTGTGGGACATGAAGGCATGATGTCATAATGCTGTGTTGACACCGTGATCCTGTTGCAATTTCGTGAATACAATTAAAGTCTTCAAAAAGACATGCGCATGATGCACTGGACTCTTGAATTGCATGATTTAGTCTCCCCACTACAGTGTTTGCAACAGAAGGGAAGGTGTCGGAATACACTATCGTAATATCCCTTATTGTAGAGCGCAATCCAGCGCCAGTTGTATTATCAATTTCTGTTGTGATGACCGGGTAGTAAACATGTTGCGCTGTAAAGCCCACATTGTAATCTAGGTCACCTGTAGGACACATTCCATCAAGCACATGCTTATTGTGACCGTCTACTCATTTGTAAGGGTCGCAAGGCACGATGGGGGTGTGTGCATGTTCAAGTCCATCAAGGTGTGTGTATGTGGTCAATCCATTTACATTAGTCTATTTCTGAAGATGGGGAGCAATGTGGTCTGTCGAGGTGGAAGTTGAGGACTCACAGTGTGTTGTAGTTGGGGGATGCAAAGGCATGCGTGGAGATGATGTGGGTGAGGGAGTTTGCTATAGGTCTACGGGGGCAGCAGCGGTAGCAGGGAAAGGGGCGTGGAAGGATGAAAAGTCTGTAGAGAGGGAATACAGAGTACGCATCAGGAAGCCGGATACTGACAAACAATAGATTATGTATGAGTGTGGAGAAAAGTGAAGTAACAACTTGATAAGAGTGAATGATGGAGCCGAATGCCTGATTCAGAGCTCAAATTGACCACCAGGGTTGGTGCACAGGTGAACCTGCGTGTGGAGGAGGCCTTCATAAGCACACTCCAGAGAGTGCATGTGTTTGGGGGAGGCCTCATTCAATGGTGGAGCAGCGAGGCTGCCAGAGCAATTTCACTGACAGTTAGTCAGTGGGCTTGCTAGTCTGTCCCCGCAGCGGATGTCATGTATGAGGGGTCCAATTCATGTACATTTGATGAGTGATGTGTGAGGTGCAATGTGTTTACACATGATGTGGTCACATCAGAGGCACAACGCAGTACCATGCCGACAATCATAGGGGGCTATGTTGGGTGACCCACTGCGCTGGATCAACACCTAACAATGTTGTGCCAAAGCTGGCACACTTGTGCCAAACCGGCGTGCTCATTAATGTATGTATGTGTACAGTAAGGGTGACTGTACATGTACTAGCCAAGCCATTGTGCGCGTGTGCTGTGTGCTTGGCAGAGTGTAGTGTAAATAATGGCAGTCACACATCACTTGTGGAACCATTGCTACGCTGCCCCTGTACATGGTTTATGTGTGAGTATGATTTGGAGAGGTCAAAAAGACACACCGCAAATGGGACATCTCCAGGGTGTCATAGCCCAAATATCTCTGGGTAACTGCCCGTTGTAATCGGCCGAGATGCAATTGTACACAGAACTGTTTTAATCCCATGTCCGTGTAGTGATGGGGCCTTGACATTGTGTCACACAACTCAAATGTGCATGTCTGCCAGCAGTAATGTATTGTGTGGTCCGGCTCCGCATTCACAGCTCCTGCGTGAATGGCAGTCTAAGTTGTCACAGTAATGTGGCCAACATGAAAGGCAACACCACAGTTATGTTGCATCATCAGTTACTGTAATGTATTTCATCATGAATATGTGATGTTTGCTTACGTCTGGTAACAACACGTTAACATTTGTTGTCTCGCAGATGGTCATCAGCCTATAACCCAGGGGGACATAGACAGATACAGGGACCCACACGCCACTGGTGAGTATGGACATATTCTAGTGTCATGTAGCAGTGCCATGGATGACTGTTACATATGCTACACTTTGTTGATAAGCAGTATGGGTGTGTATCGCATGTCCCTTACCCACAATGTGAAGATGCATTGTGTAAGTCAGATTAGTTTACAAATTGGTAGGTAAAGGTGGGCCAATGGATCTGTTTCACAGTTGTGAGTTTGCCCATCAGCTGTCAGTGATACCCATTCCAATTGAGGGGCATCCTTGTAATACCCAAACGTCGCCACTGCGTCACTTCCACTGAAGTGGTGTTGTCAATCGGGTCGTAGCCTTTTTGCCAATGTAGAGTTACGCTGCCTTGTCAAGAAGGCACACTTACATGCTGTGTTTATTGTAAACAGTGCGTGCAGTGGGTGTCAAGTTGTGCACAAGGATGCAGTGCTTTTCAGGGGTGCAAGCTCAGATACATGTTTGAACAGTGCTTACTTATGTATGCTGCATAGCAGCTTCACTGAAGTGGCAGGGTGTAGCTGAGAGTCAGACATATCAATGGCACATTACACAAACACATTTCAAAGATGTGCATGTTAACTGCAATTGCATCTTTGTGCACTGCATTGGTGTTGGCAGCCTGTGTCCGTGGGGACATTCCATGCTTGACTATGGATCATGTGTACATACTCCTCGGACACAATTGGTGACATTCCTCCACACACATTTCCAAAACACGCTTGAGGTATGCATTGTACAAAGTACCATATATTACGCAATGCAGGGCTCAACGACACTATCTGTGTGTAAACATTAGCCATGACAATGACACAACGCACATGACCCCAGGGTGCAGTTTAATGTTGAATGCATTGGAACAGTTGTCGTTGTAAAGGCATGCATGCTCTTATTCACTACGGAGTGAGGTCAGCGGTCACAAGACATGCATGTGTGACAATTAGGGTGGAATGATGCCTCGCCCTCTCAGTGGTAGAACATCAGGAATTGTATAGTAATGGTGGAGTGAGGGACAGCGCATCCCGTCAATGTAAGCGGTCATACACCAAACATGTTCCCATGTGTGCAGCACGACTGGAAGTGTGAGTAGGGCTGTCCCAGTCTTGTTCCTGTGCATGTAGTGTGACATTACTATAGATTGACAAGCACACCTGCACACAGACACCCATTGCAATCTTGTGCAAGACTGGCTGTTTTTGTGCGGACTTGATGACCTGCACACAGTTGCTGGGATACACACAGGGGTGCACATGTGCATTGTGCATTAAATGCTGCAGTGTGTCACAGGACAGGATGAGGGTGGTTCTGTACTTGGAGGGCAAATGCCTCCCTCCTCCAGGCATTTGTACATGTCAACCGCAGTCAGGGTGTCCAATGGTGCCATGTTTTGACCGTGTCTGTCTCATTTTGTAGTGACAGTACATGTTCCATGACATGCACTGTCATGTCAGTCTCCACAGCATGTAGTGAACCATTCAGGCTTATATATTTGGTTGACCACGTCCGTCTCGGACTTCACTTAGATACACTGGTGTGTTGGCTCACATGTTGAATCAATCTTTGATTAACGGTTTTATGGTGAACATTAACATGTTCAGATGTACTGGAATTGACATGTATTATATGTTACAGACAACATGACACCTGCGGAGCAACATGCCTACCAGGTAGGCAAGGACCGGTACCTTCATGTGAAGAAGGTTGCAAGAGGTTTCCGACAGATGGCGAGGAGGTATCGGAAAGACAGGAAGGCTGGAAAATGGAGTGCATTGCAGGACGTTGGCCAAACCAACAGCCAGGCCCTCCCCGTACCTCTCTGGTCCCAGTGTGGCTCCTCAGACTGTCATTCCCCCTCTGACCACACCCGCACAGGTGCCAATACCACCTGCACCTGCAGCTGCAGCTCCCGTGGAGCCTTTTGACGCCACGGACAGGAGGATGCTTGCTGCAAACAATTCAATGCTCATTGACATACGGAGGGAATTGTTGTACCTCAACAGGAACTTACATGATATCCGGACACACCTTGGGCTGCAGTGATTCCTCCCCATTTTGGCCCCCACCCCCCTCTTCTCCCTTGCCCCGATGTTTATGTTCCAGTGTTGGCTAGTGTTAGTGATGTTATGTTTGTTTTAGGCAGAGTAGTTTTAGTGTAGGCCTAGTTAGTGCAAGTTCATAAATTTATATATTTTTCTACAAATTATATGGTATTTGGGGATAAGTTTCATTTTCCTTTGGGTGGGGGGTTGATGTCGTTACAGTTTTTGCGTGTTTAGGAATAGTTAGCGTATGGGGTTAAGTGAAGTTCAATTTAATAGTTAGTTTAGATTTAGTGTTAGGATTAGTTCTTAGTGGTAGTGTAGGGAATTTAGACTTTTCATATTTGTTAAATAAATAATGTTATTCATATTTGGTCTGTTTGCACTTACATCAGGAATGATGTGGGGCAGTGGGGCTTATTCCATTGTATGCAACTCATGCCGTCAATGGGCAAATCATTGAATGTGTGACTATGGTCATGACCTGTTACTTAGCAGGATGGATAGTGTCAGGATACCATATATGTGGGCACAGTGAACTTGCATGGCTGACAGATTGTTAAGTATGGTTTACAGCTTAGTCTAGGGACTTTTAATTGTGACGTTCGACATCTTAAGTGTGACGCACAGGGTTTTACTGCACATGGTTGCTAAATTACTACACAATGTCGGAACATAGATATGTGAGTACATAGAAGTTGCTAGAGTTAACCATCATGGATATGGATGTATGCACCGAGTAACACATATAGCGTATGACACATGCATATAAGATGCTCCGGCCTCTGAGTCCATGTACATTGCACAGCCCTTGGCACACTTGATGCGTGGTACCAGGCTATCAGCTTGCTTTGCCTTACCTGTCCCTGTGCATGGCAGCTCAATCCCCATGACATGCAAGATGTAGGTCATTTGTGTGTCAATTGGTAAAGTCACATGGCACAACAGTGTTTGTGAATCACATGAGTTACGTGACAATGAGTTCTGACCTTACTTTTGAGGTTATTCACAGATGTTATTTAGGAGTTGCACTGTAAGGTATACTGACTTAACTTCTACTATCTTCCTTTTCGGACTGCCATAATTATTAGAGTTATGCTTTGGTCACAGTTGACGTTTGGTTGCATGCACACAGGTCTGATGCACACATGCATAGCTCCCTGTACCGACAGTGTAATGGGCACTTGTCACAGCTGTCACTTTTGTCATTGACTCATAGTGATGACACCCTTGGAATGTAGCCACAGAAAAAGACTATATGCCAAGTGCAGTTCAACAGACCAATATGCTCACAGTGGGCACAGCATGAGAGGGCTCAAAGATTGTCAGGCATTGTTTGTGCACAGATAGTGGCTGAGTGACGCTTGGCCATAGTCACCATTGTGAACTACACTTCAGTGTGGCAGACTTTGTTGTTCCATATATATGTATGTTAGACATGTGCCCTTAGGTCTCCTCAGCAATGTGATACTGGTGTGCAACATCTAGGGTTGTGAGATGCAATGGGCGACATTGCAACAAGATTAGTACACCATGTTGAGTGTAAGTAGATATGCCAGGAGATTATGGTTTGCTATTGTTCAGGGTGACACTACTTGTGTCCTGAAACAGACTGCTACATTTGTTCACACATGCCTGTCTCATGAATGAACGTGGGTGAAAGTTGGTCTATTGCTAAATTGTGGTATCTGATCAAGGTGGCCACAGAGATTTTACACATTCAGGCTCATCTCACTGCCGATCCATGTCAGGTGACACATGTACCTAGCTTGTATTTCCCTTGCTGGACCTTCTTGTGGATTCACAGGACATGTATTATTGACGAAGTTCAATGCCTAATTGAGCATGTAAACACGCATCTGTGTGAATAGAATATATTTATTTACAGTACAAAGGGGGAAGACAGGGACAGTACTTGGACATTCAACCCAACATTGCATCTATGCCCGTTAGAGGGGTAGACAGAGTCCTTAGGGAGTGACGGATCAGAGGGAAGAGGCGGAGTTAGCAGTGTCATTGTCACAGAAATAAGCTGGTGTGGAAGTCCATGTCTGGGTCCAAGGTGAGTGTTGGGTGACATTGGAAGACAATGGAAGGGGTCGTTCGGTGGCATGACAGTAAGAATACCAAGGTAAGCCCGGCCTTCTGACGTCAATGTTTGCTCTGTGTTCTCCTTACCATGATGGCAGAATCATCATCATCTTCGTCCTCTGAACTGTCATGTGGCTCACATGTGGGTGGTGGTATGGTTGGTGCAGCACTGTGAGGCACAGACACATCAGGGGGCGGAGCTGAGGATGTGGAGCCGCCAGCAGCAGCAACTATTGGCGCCAGAGCTTGGGGCAGCAGTGAGGTGGACGAGCAGATGCAGGGCCTGGTAGATCCCAGCTACATTGCGCTGGTGTTCAGCCGTGGCAGCCATCTGTTGTTCTTCACGCCGCTCCCTGCTCTCCATTATCCGGGCTATCCGGGACAAATCAGCGCTGACACTACTGTAGCCACCCTGCTGAGACAGTTGGTCCAGTCTCTGTGTCAGGACTACAGCAATGTCATCCAGGGAGCGTTGGAGAGCATTGAGCGGCCTGTGGATGTCTGTCATCGTCTGCATGTGGTCCCTGATGGGACTCAGACACCCACGTATGTCGTCCATTTTGGCTGCCAGGCTCTCAAACCCCAACCGCACCTGGTCACGCGTCTCCCGCTGGACCTCAAGCACATGGCGGTGAAAGGCCTGATATGTGTCCTCAAGGTCCGGGGTGGCAGCTGTGGTGGGAGGTGCCTGCTGCTGGATGGTTTGTGCATGGGGTGTGGTTTGCGCAATGCTGCTGGGTTGCCCCGCTCCTGTAGATTGTGTGTCAAGGGAGTCCAGCATCTGCAGGAATTCCTCCTGGTTGATGGTGGTGTAATCATCCACGTCTGACGTGAGTGGTGGGTCATTCTGCTGTCCAGGAGGTGTTGTCTCTCCCTCTGCAATTGGAACAGGGGATACAGTTTAACAGTGTGTTACATGTGGGTGCATGCATTAGTTAACTTGGCAAACTGACTGCGGGAGACTGTACCATCTGACAGTTTTGGATGAGCTGCTTATTATTAGCAGGATGTTGCATATTTCAAGGGCATCACGGATGTGAGCTTGTCCTTGTACATTGCCATCTTACATTTTAGCAATATGTGAGTTGTTTTACGACAGTGTCTACACACAGGCGCTACCTGTTCTGTCCTCTGTTCAGTTGTGTGAGTGATGCAGTTTGTGACACCTAGTAGTCAATGTTGATGTACTCAGATTTGTATGTGTGTGCAGTGCATTGTGTGATAGTGGCACCTGCTGCTTTAGTTTTACTGCCCCTCGTCCCTTTCAGACAATGAGCCTTTGACTTCTGTGAATGTACAATGCAGAGATGTTGTAAGCTGTGGTGACTATGTGTGTTGGCCAGAGTTGTGACACTTGTGCATGGTGGTCATGAGATTTCTGGGTCACATCGGGGGCTATGTGTACAGAAGGATGTGTCTCCCGCTTGACTTGTGGGCAGCGGCAAGAAGGCAGTGAAGCGGTGGAGCCCGGCAAGGGACGGAGCTGCGGACTATTTCTAACTACGCCGCCTCGACCTGGGGCTGAGTGCGGACTGCGACCTCAGGGGCTACTGAGAGTGTGTAGCGCGACGAGCGCCGAGCCGGCTGCCCTGCCCTCCCAGCAACGATGAGGACTTGCCCTCTACCGCACCGGCTCTGCACCGCGAGGAGTGGGGGTGCTGCGCCCGGAGGAGCTCCGGCCCGAGTGGCTAGCGGCAGCCGGCCAGCGGGCGGATACCGAGGACCATTCAGGAGTAACCACACCCACACCGGCGGGGGAACTGGCAGGGGGCCTGCTTCCGAGCCCGCCGGACAGGGATCACCGCTGAGGATTGCCGGGCCCAGGGGAGGCACAGCAGGGGCCGTAGCCGCATGAAGAGGCCTGGCGTAGGCCGTGCCCGGCCGGGAGGTGACGCGCGTCGCCTGGATGCGGCTCTTTTCTCGAGGGGCCTGCACCGCATATCGGAGAGCTCAAGCCTGGGGCCAGGTGGCCTAGATTGGCACTGAGCAGCGGCGGCGCAAGACATCCCACGCAAGGTGATGTTTAGCGGGGAGTACGTGAACTGGGCCCTGGCCCCCACCGGACCCGCTCTTCATATTTCACCCGTGGGACTCAGCACCCAGATCTGGCATCCACTCTCCCGTGCTGCCCACGGGTGTCCCAGAGGGGTCGGCTCCCGGCACCAGGGGGCTGAGTCTGCATGAGGCGGGGCATTGACGGGCCTGGGGCTCCGGCCTGGTGCGAGCAGAGGGCTCCGGATCTCCACGAACACTGAGGACTGTGCACCACGCCGAGCGCTCAGGGCGCCACACAGCGTGGCGGGCGGGGTTACACTCAGCCCTTTCGCCCACTGGTGGCGCAGGAGCGCAGCGTATTGTGCCACAGCCATCCCAAGCATTGAGGGTCAGCCTGAACATATCGGAGGGCCCACCGGATCCAGCGCCCCACGCACCCGGGGGCCTCCCTTCCACAGGGCTCTAGTGCGACGACCGGGACCACCAGCAGCTGACCGGAGTGGAGGGCTAACGCGCCAACGGGCTTGTTCTATCGCCCGGCGCTCCATGTACCTGGCCCGCAACATGGCCTCCACCGGAGGGAAGAAAAGCTAATACCAGCAGGAGGTTTTTGCACATTCGCAGAGGGCGGTGACTCCATCACATCCCGCAAAGAAACCCGGCCCCTCCCCGGCCACCATGAGTGGCCCCGTAGAAGAGCCAGTCACAAGGGCCTTCCTGGAGTCCCTGTTTACAGCCCTTCGGGACAATATTCACACGGTACAGAGGGAATTTACGGCGGAACTCAAGGAGGTCCGCAAAGAAATGGATGGCATCGGGGAACGGGTGGCAGCGTTGGAGAACGGAAGTGACGCCCAAGAATCTGAGGTCTCACTCATGCAGCAGGCCCTCATCCGCATACATGACCAACAAGTAGACCTTCAATCCCATTTGGAGGATCTAGAGAACCCCTCCCTGCGACACAATGTCCGGATCCGGGGGTGAGAACTGACGTGGAGGCGGGAGATATAATCACATATGTGCGTGGGCTCTTTATTCATATTTTGGGTAACCCTTTGGACGCAGAACTAAAGATTGACCGTGCCCACCGGGTGGGACTGCCCCACTCGGAAACCGCCCCCCCAGCAGACATACTAGTCTGTGTCCAAGACTTTTGCACCAAAGAGGGAATACTCCGTAAAGGCAGAACCATGCACCCCATTTCATTCCGCTACCAGACACCGGTTCTCTATCAGGACCTTGCCGCACTCACACTTCAAAAGCACAGGACTTTCAGACCCATCACTGTGGTCCTCCGCCAGCGCAATATCACATACTCCTGGGCTCACCCATTCCGCATCATCCTTCGCTACGATGTCAAGCTGTATCAGTTACGTTCCCTGGCAGAGGCCATTCGGCTCTTGGGCATTGACGTTCTGGAGGAGGACGACAGAGGAGACCCCAGGGACCCGGGCTTTGACGAGATACAACCGCGCTGGAGGCTGCAGAGTCGCATGCGCCGCCTCGGCCGGCACCAACGTCCAGACCCTGATGAGATGGCAAAGGGTCAGCGGGAGGCCCTAGAAACACTGCCAGAAGCCCTCACCAGGTCTCAAGCTTCCTGAATGGTCCTGGGCCCTTTAGCCCTGTTATTCTTTCCTACCTTCTATGATCTCTACCTCGGGTGGTTCTGAGGGTGGAGACGGGGTAAGTTCAGGGCCATGAAAACCCTATGATGACGTTTGACCAATCTTCTGTGGAAGATGGAGTGCCTCCAGACCTTTGTTCGTGTTTTGATAATTTTTGGATTTGGTTAGTTTTTGTTTCTTACTGGGGCTATTTTTCCACCTTCTTCTCTTTTCTGTCTTCCTCCTGCCCTCCATCCCAGTCCTGGCTGCGCACATCTGCTGCCTCACTGGTGCTTTCATATCCGGGAATGGTAGCCTCACTCCAGCGGCGCTAGCTCACCTCTGCATACTACACTGAGCCGTAGATGCCACCCTATAGTCTTTGAGTCATCACTCTTAATGTGAGAGGCCTGAATAATCCTATCAAACGACGCACGATCTTGGCCTACTTAGTGAATTCGGGAGCTGAGGTGTGCTTATTGCAATAAACACACCTTCTGCCCAAGGATTGCCACAGACTTCGCTCACGCGCCTTCCCCACTCAGTTCTTCTCTTCCGGGCCTACTAAAACTGCGGGGGTGGCTATCTTGCTCTCCATGGCTTTGAAGGGGAGGGTTGAGCAGAAAGAAGTGGAATTGAAAGACTGATTAGTGACTTACCAACTCCAGTTTGGGGAACACACTCATTATTTGGTCTGTCTATGCTCCAAATGAAGGGCAGGAGTGATTTCTCCATTAAGCTTAGTACGGAGCCACGGCTACCTCAGAACGCAGTATCCTTATGGGGGGGACCTACATTTGGTCTTTGATAACAAACTGGATGGCTCAGAGCAGCGTTATGGCCAGGTGGGTGCCCTCTCCCACGCAGGACTCAACAGACTGACTGACCTCGGCCTGACAGACATATGGAGATATTACCATCCACTGTCTAGGGAATACTCCTACTATTCCAGCGCCCATGAGACTTATGGCAGGTTAGATTATTTCTTGGGCACCCAGCTCCTCAGAGACACCACATCCTCCACAGACATTCTAGTTACTGCCCTATTGGATCACGCTCCGGTGGTACTCACATTGACCTTCCCTCCAGTCCGGAGACATGCCCGACAGTGGCGCTTTCGGGACACTCTTCTTCGCCGTGCTGACATCGTGGCACAGCTACGACACACTTTAGTCAACTACCTATCACATAACGACTACTCCGATATGTCCCTTTCCACTAGATGGGAAGCCCTGATGGCAGTGGTGCTGGGGTCCGTCATTGGTATATCCTCGGCGGATGACGCAGAACACTAACGCTAACAGGAGGATCTCTCCCAGAGGATTGGGGAGCTAGAAGTGGTGCATCGCCGAAAAGGAGCCCCGAGGATATGGCGCCAATTAAAGGCAGTCCGGCCACAACTGGCAGCTATAGACCGCGATAAGGCAGAATATGCGGCTCTGCAGTTGCGCCACTCCAACTACGTGGGGGCCAATAAATGCGTCCAGCTCTTGGCGCACAAGCTGAGGGATACCAGGTTGCGAGAAGGGGTCAGTGAATTTCAAGTTCAAGCAGGCCGCACACGTACAGAAGACTCCGACATCGCAGAGGTCTTCCGGGACTATTACGCACAACTTTACGATGCACAGTCCTTGGGGAGGGATGCAATGGTGGCATACCTGGACCAGATAACCCTTCCATGCATCTCCCAGGCTCATGCTGAACATATAGGAACAGTGATCCGCCCAGAGGAGGTGTTCTCACCAATCTCTCGCTTGAAACTGCCCAGATCCCCGGCTCTGGACGGGTACACCATGGCCTTTTATAGGCAATTATGCCCCACGATCACCCCGCTCCTCACCCGCCTCTTTAATTATTTTGGCAAGGGCGGGCGATCCCTCCTCGATGGTAGTGGCGGCTCTGGTGGTTATTCACAAACCGCGCAAAGACAGGTCGCAATGTGAGGCGTACAGGCCCATCTTACTTTTGAATCTAGACCTGAGACTCTACACCAGTATACTGGCAGCACACCTGGCCCCTTACAAGCCCGGCATTATCACCCCTGATCAAGCCGGGTTCATACCGCAGAGACAAACTGCCGACAACACGAAGAGAGTCCTTGATCTTATCGAGAGAGCCTCCCGCATCCCAGGTGAGTTCATGCTCCTTACCGTTGATACGGAAGAGGCGTTTGGCAGGGTCCATTGGCCCTACTTGGACTCTGTAATGTCCCGTTTTGGCCTAGGGGAACGAATGAGGACTTGGATCCTCAACTGCTATCAAGACCCCTCTGCGACAGTTAGGGTCAATGGACACGCATCGAGCCCCTTCCGTATTCACAGAGGCACAGGGCAGGGGTGCCCGGTGTCACCCTTGCTCTTTGCTCCATATATGGAGCCCCTTGCTCAGAGAGTTCGTGGAACATCCGAAGATCATGGGCATACGCTTGGGCAGTGACACACACACCATCTGCCTATATGCGGACGATGTCCTGGTTACCTTAGCGGACCCTGCCACGTCGTTGCCCACTTTTCTGGAGGAGTTAGTCTTCTTCGGAGGAGCGTCCGGGTTTAAGGTCAATGGTGCAAAGTCCATCGCTCTGAGCCTCTCTCTGCCACCCCCGCTTCTGGTGGTACTTCAAGCCCATCACACCATACAGTGGTCGGCTACCACGGTTCCGTACTTGGGTCTTCAGCTGGCCCCTACACTACAGGCCACAATGGCAGCTAATTACAGGATCCTGCACTCCCACATCCGCACGGACTTGAGACACTGGAAATGTTATCCCATTTCATGTCTGGGGCGTATTGCAGCCGTGATAATGTTCATACTCCCAATACTTCTCTATCTATTCCAAACACTCCCCTTACGGCCTCCTACAGGTTGGATCCAACGGGTGCAATCAGAACTATCCCAGTTCATTTGGCAAGGCAAATAACCGAGAATGAAGTAGTCTGTTAGCTTCCTCCCCCCCAGGGAAGTGGGCCTTGGGATCCCAAGTTTGGTGCTTTACTTCAAAGCCGTTCAATTGCAGTATTTGGTGGAATGGAGCCGGGCGGAGTCATGAACACACTGGCTCTTCCAGGACCACGCGTTCACTGGTACCTACTTAATGAAGTTGCACTTTCTTTGGAAGTCACAACGCCCTCCCAACCTCCATGCATCCCAAATTGCGCACACCACTGTGGTGGCCTGGGATCTAACGCACAGTCGACACAAGCTCACGACATTCCCCTCCCCACTCACTCCCCTCTTTGGCAATCCCGATTTCTGACCTGGGCTCGCAGACACATCATTCCCTATCTGGAGATGCACAGGCTGCCGTGCATTGGGCACACTTTACGGCACGGAAGGGGTTATCCCTTTTGAGCAACTGCATGCGGATTATGACCCCCGAAACTGAACAATTGCATTACCTGCAGCTCCGCCATTGGGCCTCCCATCCCAACAACCAGGCGCAGGCCCACAGACTCCTCACGCAGTACGAGCGGTGGTTGATCACTCGCTCCTCGGATAAGGAGTTGATCACGGACTTGTACAGTATGCTCCTGTCACGCTACACCCACTTTTTCCATGCTGGTAGTGCTCGGTGGGAGGGGACTTGGGCCGTGATCTCACCAACACCTAATGGGAAGGGGTCTGTCACAGGGTGCGACATACCGCAACTCACACAGGCCTCACTGAAACATACACCAAGCTAGCGTGCTACTGGTACTACACCCCCAAACACCTGCACCAAATAGATAGGGCACACAACCCGGACTGTTGGAGAGGGTGTGGGAAGGTGGGTGCACTTGTCCATCTGCTTTGGGAATGTGACCACTTGACTCCTTACTTGACCCAAGTGCTTGACGGAGTAGACAAACACCACGCATATCCTATTAATCAGCACAAGGCTGCATCTCCCAGACGCCAAAATGAGCATGCTGTGTGAATGTGACAGATCACGTGCACCAGTGTGCATGCCGACAACAAGCTCAGCACACCTGTAACATTGCGCATGTGTCTGACTTGTGTGCAAGGTTGTGCATGGCCATCCAGGGTGACTTTGATGGCCATACACAACCTTGCACACAAGCCAAACACATGCGCCAAGTTGCAGGTGTATAGAGCTTGTTGTCGGCATGCTACTGGTGCACGTGATCTGTCACATTCACACGGCATGCTCATTTGGGTGTCTGGGAGATGCAGCCTTGTGCTGCTGAATTGGATATGGGTTCTGATGATGCAAGGTGTGCATTTTGCAGGCCCTCCACATGTCTAGGTGATGTTGCATTTTGCTATTTGATGTTGCCCTTATTTAGTAATCTGATGTTGTACCTGGACTGTGTTTGTCCGACTTTACGGTGCACATTTCGAAATCTGGGTACATGTGAATATGTGTCTTGCAAGGTTTTGGCTTGAGTCATGTGATCTGTGTCCATGCCACCATGCACAGGGCTATCTGGGACCTGCTACACAGTGATTGTGGGTCTGCAATGCAATTCATTGTGCATGGGTGCCATTGTGCCCATCAACCCCCATCCACCCACTCCATGGTTGGTACTCACCCTGTGGTTGTGTCTGCTCACATTCAGCAGTGTCCTGACCCGGCACTCCGACCACCATTTCATCGGTGATGACTTGGGCCACCATTTCCTCCGTGTCATCCAGCTCCAGCTGGGGCGCTGGACTCCCACCTCCGGTTGCACTTGCTGCCCTCCGATTGGCTGCTATTTTTTCCTTTGTATTCTTCTTGCTGTCATTCCAGCACTTCCTGACCTCATCCACTGTCCTCCTCTTCCTCTCTCCAACAGCATTCACCTTGTCCGTGATGTCTTCCCATAGTTCTTTTTTTCTGGACAATGGCACTGAGCGTTTGATGAATAACTCCTGCTGATGTTCAGCCACCAGGCTACACAGGACCTGATTTTCCTGGTGACTGAATCTGGGGTTCCTCTTGGCCTTCTCCTGGGTCTCTGTCTGCTCCTCCTGGCTAGCTGGGGGGTTGTTGGTGGCCTCAGCACTAGTCCCGGCTTCCTCCATGTCTATCCTGGCTTCTGGTGTATTCTCCATTTTGTGTTTTTTTTGTTTCCCCTGCTTGTTGGCCTTTTATGGGGAATTTTGGCGCTTGATTGATGTGACCTGCAGGCCTGCTGCCAATTTAGCGGCCGATTTCGGCGCTATTTGGCCTATCGCCACTTTTCTGTCATTAGCGTGCGTTTTTTTATCGCCGGCGCACAGGATGTATCGCCATCCATTTGCGCCGGGATTAGTTGCTATCGCTAGGTTGCGGCGCGTTGTTAATACGTCGATACCACGGCGATGAACTCCGGTTAGCGACGGCGATAAAATAAATGTCGCTAATCTCGCTTCGCGATAATTATCGCGGTTTGTTGATAATATGCCCCTTGGTTCCGATAACTTTGTTTACCATTGCAGAATTAGGGTTTCTCTGGACTACCACCTTAACCATTCCTTTTGTGGTGACACAGCGGTACCCTTACTCTGCTTTTGTTATCTGGTAGGCATAAATGCAGATTGTGTGACCATAGTAAAACAGTTCTCCCAGCTTCATTTCCCAATTGTGTTTGTACTAAGGGGCAGACAAAAGATCTACTGACCAAATATTCTGCTCATGGTTGTATAGGAGGGGTGGGCGGAACTCGCAGAGTTTCACTCTGCGTAGTTCCGTAGAGTTACAGAAAAATTCCATGAGATTATGGGGAATTCCACCAACAAGTGGAAAATATGCAGCTCGCAGTGCAATTTAGCGCCGGTATGGCGAGCAACGCTGAAAATCAGAGTGAACGGCACCATGCGTTGTGCAATAGTGCCCAGCTTTTTGAGGTGATTTTACTGCCGCTCAAATAGAAAATCTGCTTAAGCAGCAGCAAATCCTCTCGAGTTGCAGCCCTCTAACTGTGACCGCTCACGAATGTTGGCAACCGCACTCATTAGAAAATCACACTAGGGGACGTCAAATCTCGCTTGCGCTCACCAGCTCTCATATTCTCGAGTCTTGTGGGAGAAAAATTCCGCCACGGAGCGATTGGCGGAATTTGGACAAAACTCTGCATTAAAGAGTAATGTGGAGTAGCTAAAATTCTCTTACCCTTACTGTATAGGCCATACTGGGCACCCGGTTTTTCCGTGGCCTGGGACCACCTCTGTCACTATCTTGCCCAATGTCTGCTCAGGCTTTTTGCACTGGCCTTCTTGTTTTTGCTAATATTCTGGGGGTCTGACGGCGCTGTAGAGAATACCGTTGCAGTCTCTCTGAATCACAGCTTAAAACCCACACTGAACATGTTGGCTGGACCAACGTATTCAGGTTGCATATTAATAGCACTGTCAGCTGTGCTCTATTTGAGAGGAGGTTTGTCTGCTGTAAAAAAACTCACGCTTCTCTCTAATGGAGCTCCTCTCCAATGGCTGAGACTTATGTCACATCTACAGTGTGGTTGTCAGTCATAATAGATGTGTGGCATGATCTCCTACCTATCGCAGTAAATGTACTTTGGAGCTGCTATTATAACTGGACCTGGTGCATAGGCCACAAAATAAGGTAAATAAAACTATTTGAAAAAAAGTGTGTTTTTGTGACTGCATCTATGCCTCTCAGACAGCTCTGGCCTTCGACAGCTCCTGCTAGGATTGAATTAGCATTCCATGTGCTTCTGTGCGTTATTTTGTCATAAAAGATCTTTAAAAAGAAATATTGAAACCAAATAACTCTAGACAGAGCAGTTTACATGTTGCTGCCAATGGGGCAAATTGTTCCTGTAAGCCATCCGCTGTTATAATTGTTTCCCTCCATCGACAGCACAGATCGCTGCTGGTAGTGGCGCTGAGTATGCCAGGGATTGAGGAGGATATAAAAAATGTTATATATCCCCTTTATTGCGTTTATTAAGGAGCGGTGGGATTGATGAGCCATCAATAACTGACTTTGTTAGAGTTGCAATGAGAGCCCTTTTCCCCAAATGATGATCCACGTAGGTTTTTAAATGGAAATGCATTAGTCTGTATGGATAATTTGAAGCACTCTAACAACTGCAATTGGTTCCTTTAAATGGGGTCCTTGAGCGCCATGAAATGCCATATTTTACACCCACAAAAGTGCAAGTCTATGCTGCCATTTAGCTCGCTAGAAAAGCAATCATCCTTACTAACAGTTTTTCTTAAGCAGCTTTTATTGAAAAAGACTGGCATAAACTAAACTAGCCAGATGATAACATTTAACTCTGTGCCACTCATTTCATTAATCTGAGAAGCATGAAAGGCTCTGAGTCAACAATGTCTTAACTTGTAGACCTTTAGGTTACAAAAAAGACCTCTTCATCCCAGTGGGATAACGAAACTTGAGAGCCCCCCTTGCAAAGTACATGGAGGGGGGCCCCCTCTCCCCAGCCCACCACCTACAACTTTTGGTGAGGGGGCCTCTGGAGCTCGTGCCACCCCCGCACCGCAGGGGCAAAGAGGGCTCATGCTTCACCACTGCTGCATCCCATTGATCTACTTCACCATATTGTTGGTGGTTGTGTGGTTTTACACACAAATGTTCTTTGTGACATTATAGGGACAAAGATAGGGTATTAATAGCATTAGGTTCTTGTTTTTGTTCAGGCAATATGTATTTTATTTCCCTAAGCATGCATTAGGTGTTGGGATGAGAGGGCTTTAATTCCAGAATGACTGTGTCTCTCAAGGCTTAAGTTAAGAATAATCGTAATGTAATAGTAAAATCTCCATAGAATTGATTATTCTTTGAGGGACCAATGAAAAGCAGATGGGTAAGCGAGGGGTCAGGGAAAGGAAGAAGCTGGAAGTATAAAAAAGAGGTGCAGAATGAGACAGCCATACTAAGAAACAGGAAGCAGAAAAAGGAGGGGTGAGAGAGAAAATCAAAGAGATGCGTTGGTTAGAGAAAGGAAGAGGCAAGGCATTGACTCATTGTCAGTGAAATTGCTCTCCCACCCTCGCAGCTCCACCATTAAGTGAGGCCTGCCCCTGCCCCAGCACTCTCCAGTGTTGGTGATCGAGGCCCTCCTCCACCCGCAGGTTTCCCTGCGCCTCATCCCTGGTGGTCCAGTGGACCTCTGTCTCCTTCCTCTCACTCTGCTCTTTCACTCATTTTCACTCGTTTTCTACCCTTTTTATCTTTCACCTTTCTGCGCTTTTCTGCATCTCTGCTCTTTTGTGCCTTATTTCTGCTCATTTTCCCTTCCTCTCGCTCTGCTCTTTCACTCGTTTTCACTCGTTTTTCTACCCTCTTTTATCTTTCACCTTTCTGCACTTTTCTGCATCTCTGCTCTTTTGTGCCTTATTTCTGCTTATTTTCCCTTTTTCTTTATCCTTATTTCCTCCCTTTACCTTTCCCCGCCGCTGCTGCCCCGCAGCCCCTCCCCCCAGCGCGACCGGCCCAATCCAGCTCCCCTCCCCGCTCCCGCCTCCCAGCTGTCCAGCCTCCCGACCCTACTTAATGGCGGCCGCTGCGGGGACAGGCGAGCAAGACCACTGACTCATTGTCAGTGAAATTGCTCTCCCACCCTCGCAGCTCCACCATTAAGTGAGGCCTGCCCCTGCACTCTCCAGTGTTGGTGATCGAGGCCCTCCTCCACCTGCAGGTTTCCCTGCGCCTCATCCCTGGTGGTCCAGTGGACCTCTGTCTCCTTCCTCTCACTCTGCTCTTTCACTCGTTTTCTACCCTTTTTATCTTTCACCTTTTTGCACTTTTCTGCATCTCTGCTCTTTTGTGCCTTATTTCTGCTCATTTTCCCTTCCTCTCGCTCTGCTCTTTCACTCATTTTCACTCGTTTTTCTACCCTCTTTTATCTTTCACCTTTCTGCACTTTTCTGCATCTCTGCTCTTTTGTGCCTTATTTCTGCTTATTTTCCCTTTTTTCTTTATCCCTTATTTCCTCCCTTTACCTTTCCCCGCCGCTGCTGCCCCCGTGGCCCCTCCCCCCCAGCACGACTGGCCCAATCCAGCTCCCCGCCCCGCTCCCACCTCCCAGCTGTCCAGCCCTCCCGACCCCTACTTAATGGCGGCCGCTGCGGGGACAGGTGAGCAAGACCACTGACTCATTGTCAGTGAAATTGCTCTCCCACCCTCGCAGCTCCACCATTAAGTGAGGCCTGCCCCTGCACTCTCGAGTGTTGGTGATCGAGGCCCTCCTCCAACCGCAGGTTTTCCTGCGCCTCATCCCTGGTGGTCCAGTGGACCTCTGTCTCCTTCCTCTCACTCTGCTCTTTCACTCGTTTTTCTACCCTTTTTTTATCTTTCACCTTTCTGCACTTTTCTGCATCTTTGCTCTTTTGTGCCTTATTTCTGTTCATTTTCCCTTCCTCTCCCTCTGCTCTTTCACTCGTTTTTCTACCCTCTTTTATCTTTCACCTTTCTGCACTTTTCTGCATCTCTGCTCTTTTGTGCCTTATTTCTGCTTATTTTCCCTTTTTTCTTTATCCCTTACTTCCTCCCTTTACCTTTCCCCGCCGCTGCTGCCCCCGTGGCCCCTAACCCCCAGCGCGACTGGCCCAATCCAGCTCCCCTCCCCGCTCCCACCTCTCAGCTGTCCAGCCCTCCCCGACCCCTACTTAATGGCGGCCACTGAAGGCGCGTCAAAGGCAAGCCCGTCTGCGCCCGTCCGCAACCCGACCGCGACCAGCGCCAAGAACCCTGCCAATGCCCCGCCAACGCTACGACCCAGCAGCACTCCACACACTCAACCCAGGCCGCAACAACAACTGCAAGCTAGCATCACCAGCCGACACCCACAGACCCTTCAGCTGTCACCGCTGCCTGCACACCTGCAGCACCGCCAAGAACACAGATCCAGCACAACCCGCCCACAAGAACACAACCGAACCGAAGACCCTGCAATGCATCCTCCTCAACGTCCGATCCCTCCACAAACACGCCACAGAAATCTGGGACCTCCTCGACAGCACCACCCCGGACGTAGCGTTCTTCACCGAAACCTGGACCAACACCACCTCGGGACCGGACATCGCCATCGCCATCCCCCAAGGATACAAGATCTCCAGGAAGGACCGCCCCACCCGCCCAGGAGGTGGAATCGGCATCGTCCACAAATCCAGCCTCCGCCTGAGCATACTCCCTGACAAGCCCACAGAACTGATGGAACACCTTCACTTCAAGATACTGGCCAGCCTCACCGTCACCCTCCGAGGAACCCCCATCTACCGACCCCCTGGACCCCGCAGACCCTTTGCCAACTCCATCACGGACATTATCTCCCCGCAGGCCATCGCATCCACCAACTACACCCTGCTGGGAGACCTCAACTTCCACAACCAACTGGACCCCAACACCACATCCCTCCTGGACAACCTCCACAACATTGGACTCCGCCAGATCGTGACCGAGCCCACACACTCAGCAGGACACACCCTCGACCCCCATCTTCACTACAGGAAACTCCATCACCTTCAGCCACACCACCAAACCCCCATGGACCGACCATCGTTGCGTCCACTTCACCTTCAGAACACCCACCATCCACAGACACCAGCACCTGCTTCCACGAAGAAACTGGACCAAAATCACCGATGACCAGCTCACCTCCTCACTCAACAACTCCACCCCAACCATCGCGGAAAGCATGACGACCCCAACACACTGAGGCCGAACCCTGCATAGATGGATCTCGGACAGCACCAACTCCATAACCCCCTCAAGAAAAACAACAATACCCGCGCCAAGAAAGCCAGATGGTTTACCACTGAACTTCGAGAGTCCAGAAGCACATGCCGCCGCCTCGAAAAGGCCTGGAGGAACACCAAATCCACAGAAGCCCACAACAACTTCAGAGCCGCCACCAACGCCCACCATCAACTCATCAAAGAAACGAGGAAAAAAGCGATTGAAGACAGAATCTCCACCCACGCACACAACAGCAAGGAACTCTTCAGCATCATCAAGGAGTTCCCCCAACCCACTAGCGAGTCTACCGACATCCCTCCCTCACAAGACCTCTGCGACAAACTCAGCACCTTTTTCCACCACAAAATCAAGAGCATCTACGACAACTTCGACGAAGACAACCAACACACTGAACCCTCACCAACCACCCCCGACACCCGGAAACCAGCGATTGATGACTGGACAGCCCTCACCACCGAAGACACACTGAAGACAATGAAGTCAATCCACTCAGGGGCCCCCACGGACCCCTGCCCCCACCACATCTTCAACAGAGCCGCCGACACCATCGCACCCATGCTCTGCCACACCATAAACCGCTCCCTCGCGACCGCCTCGTTCCCCGATGACTGGAAACACGCTGAGGTCAACCCACTCCTAAAGAAACCCTCAGCGGACCCCACCGACCTCAAAAACTACAGACCCATCTCCCTGCTCCCGTTCCCAGCGAAAGTCATCGAGAAAGCCATCAACAGCCAACTCGCCACATTCATTGAAGAACACAACATCCTCGACTCCTCCCAATCCGGCTTAAAAAAAAAACACAGTACGGAAACCGCCCTCCTCCACCGCAACAGACGACATCCGCACCCTACTGGACAAAGGAGAAACAGTAGCCCTCATCCTCCTCGACCTATCAGCGGCGTTCGACACAGTCTCCCACCGCACCCTAATACGCAGACTCTACAACGCAGGAATCCAGGACAAGGCCCTCGACTGGATCCGCTCCTTCCTCTCCGGCAGGAAGCAGCGGGTCAGACTCCCCCCTTTCCTCTCGGACCCCACACCTACCACCTGCAGAGTCCCCCAGGGTGAGTAGTCACGCTTTAACAAACCCCTGATTGATTGATAGAAAGTTGAGACGAAAAAAGAAATTGAGACGAACTAGAGTAGAAGAAAGGAAGAATAAATATGAACAGGAAAGGGGGATAAAAGGCAATGTATGATCAACAGGTGTTGTTAAATGCACCATTTTTAAATATTCCAAAACTATTCTTCCCAAATTTCTCATTGTAGTAGTTGTGCTTGCTTGCTCACATCGAGCATCATGGGGGTTGATATGAGAAAGTTTGCCTGCGCTGCTTTTAGTTCCCACTCCAGCTGTGTGCTTGCTCTTATAATATGCTTAACAGTGCTCCCAAACTTTCAACTCCGCAGTTGAGTGAACACCCGAAGATCATCTATTCATTCGCTGTTTTTACAATGCATTATATATTTATTTTTGCATTGCTTTACCGTGTTGTACTTTACCACACTAAACTGCTGGTGAATACAGATGGTTTGTGTGTGCCTCTATCTATCTATCTATCTATCTATCTATCTATCTATCTATCTATCTATCTATCTATCTATCTATCTATCTATCTATCTATCTATCTATCTATCTATCTATCTATCTATCTATCTATCTATCTATCTATCTATCTATCTATCTATCTATCTATCTATCTATCTATCTACCTATCTATCTATCTATCTATCTATCTATCTATCTATCTATCTATCTATCTATCTACCAATATCTTTGGCACCGTTTGACGAATCTTCGCGAAATTTTTAAAACTAATGCCCTGCTCAGGTCAGCTCCTGTGTTGAAAGTTTTGGCGTGATTCGTCAAGCGGGGGCCGAGAAAAAAGGGCAGTCCCAAAATGAGTTTTCTCCATGTTAATTTCCATAGGAAACTTTAGACAAAGCTACAGCCTGAATTGCTAAACGGAATTACACCAAATTAGGCAAAAAGGTAGCTCTTGGTTCAGAAAGCGACCTTTTTTTTTTAAATGGTGTAAATCCGTTCAGTAGTTTCTGAGAAATACATACATAAAAAAATATTAGTATCTGGTGACCGCGGTGGATCCGCAAACCCTCCAGAGCAGGAGCTTGACTCTGATTGGCTGCCATCTTGTGACTCGGTTGAACCGAGTCACAAGAAGAAAGGTGAAATAAATGATAAAAAATATGAAAAGGGGGCAGGGTAGGAACACCCTGACCCCCTAGGCCTGCTCACAGGATCCCACAGGGACCCTGAGGGCCAAAATAAGTATATTTTTTTACTTATCAGTGGGATTTGCATAGGTTCCGCGAATCCGGAAGAAAATAAAAATAAAACCGAAGTGCGGGCTGCTGCGCTTTGTTTGTTTTAAGCCCCGGGGGCAATACATACTTATGTAGTGGGGGCCCATGGGGCCCCCGCAGCTCTGGGGACCACCACCTCCCCGGGGCAACGTTAATAATGTGCAGGGGGGCACGCGGCCCACCGTAGCCCCGGGGACCACCACCTCCCCAGGGCTTTCTCTTAAAAATGCGTGGGGGGGCTCCTGCCCCCCCACACTGCCCCAGGGACAGCCACCTTCCTGGGGCATTAAATAATTTTTGGCAGTGGGCCTTGCGGGTCCCCCCAAGCTCCGGGGACCACCACCTCCCCGGGGCTACATGCTTTAAATGCGGGTGCCCACACGGGACCGCCACCTCCCTGGGGCTACCTTTAAAATCTAAGTGTGGGATGGCTCGAGCCCCCCCACACTGCCCCAGGCACCACCACCTCCCTGGGGTACACTTTATGCAAATACGGGGGTCCGTTGTGGAACCCCGGCCCCAGGGACCACCAACTTCCCGGGGCTTTACACACAAAGGGAGGGGGGCCACACGGCCCCCCTCCAGGAGACCTCCTTGGTCCTGGGGACCACCACCCCCCAGGGCCGGCCCCAGCAATGTCCCCGGGTGCCCACCCCCGGGAATTTGCAGTTTGCTATCGCAGGGCGGGAGCACTGCTCCCTCCCTGCCATAGCAATCACTTCTTTGCTTCATGGAAGCGAGAGCAGGAAACCTGCTCTCGCTTCCATGAAGCAAAGCAGAATTGCTTTTGGGCAAAGGGAGCTGCATGTTAGCAGCTCCGTTTGCCCAAAAGCAATGCCGGCTCCCGCAGGAGGTGCTGAGCCGGCTGGGACAGCGCAGGCATTGGGGCTCCCCCGCGGTCCCCAACGTGAGGCCAGGCCCCGGGGGATGGGGTTGCCGGGGCCAAAAGTGGCCCAGGGAACGGGGGCCAAGCAGCCCCCCTCCCATAAAATAAAAAAAAAGAGGCAAAGCCCCGGGGGATGGGGTCCCTGGGACCGAAAATGGCCTCAGGGGGGGCCGCACAGCCCCCCTCTTTAAATAAAGGTTTATTTAAAAAAAAATATAGAAGTGGCCATGCCCCGGGGGATGGGGTCCCAGGGCCAAAAGTGGCCCAAGGAAGAGGGCCACACGGCTCCCCCCCATAGAATAAAAAAAGATATAAAAAACAAAAAGAGGCAAAGCCCTGGAGGATGGGGTCCCCGGGGCCAAAATTGGCCCCGGGAGATGGGCCGCGCAGCCCCCTTCCCGTTATTTTTAATTTTAAAAAAAATGGCTCAGGCCCTGAGGGGTGGGGTCCCCAGGGCCCAAAAAGTATTATGGGAAGGGGGGACACATAGCCCCCCTTCCAAAAAGAATACAGAAAAGAGAAGCCGGCATCTCACCGGAGGCACCAACCCCTCCCTGCGCCACTCTGCAAATGCACCTCCTGGAGCGCTCTGGTTTGGGGGATTAAGTCCCCTTGAATCCTAAGGGTCATTAGGGGCCAACTAGACCACCAGGTACCTCCAGTAATTCCCACACAGTGGGATTGCTGAGAGGTGGTCCGAGGCCACACCCCTTTTTACACCACTCCGCAAACGCACCTCTTGGTGCACTGCTGGTGGGGTGATGAGGTCCTCTTCTGTCCTGAGGGCCTCAGGACTAAAGTGGACTTCAACCCCCAAGCAGCAGTGCGCCAGGAGGTGCGTTTGCAGAGTGGTGTAAAAGGGGGCATGGCCTCTGACCGCTCTTAGCAATCCATTTGTATGGGGCTTACTAGAGATAACAGGAGGGCTAGTTGGCCACCAGGGACCCTCAGGAGGCAAGGGGACTTCATCCCCCAACGAAGAGCGTGCCAGGAGGCGCGTTTGCAGAGTGGTGGAGAAAGGGGGCTTGACCTGTGTCCACCTCTCAGTACTCCCACTATGTGGGGCTTACTAGAGGTAACAGGTAGGCTAGTTGGCCCCTAAGGACTCCCAGCAGCAAAGGGGACTTCAATCTCCATCCAAGAGCATGCCAGGGGGTGCGTTTGCAGAGTGGTGGGAAAAGGGGGCGTGGCCTGCTATGAGAACTTAGCAATCCTCCTCTGTGGGATTTACTGGAGGTAATAGGAGGGGTAGTTGGCCGCCAAGGATGTCCTTGGGGGCCAACTACCCCTCCTGTTACCTCCAGTAAGTCCAACACAGTGGGATTGCTAAGAGGACTTCGGAGGCCACGCCCCCCTTTCTCCATCACTCTGAAAATGCGCCTACTGGCACACTGCAGGTTGGGGGATGAAGTCCACTTTACTGCTGAGGGACTTTGGGGGCCAAGAAGCCCTCCTGGTGCCTCCTGTAAGTGCTATGCAGTGGAATTCCTGAGCTCTGGTCGGAGGCCCAGCCCCCTTTCTCCACCACTCTGTAAACGCGACTTCTAGTTAAAGAAGCACTTGCAATGTAATAGGTCTCGCATTTGCGAAAGTTAGGGCTATTGGCGTTGTAAATGTACAATTTTTTACTAATGTTTTTTAAGTGAAGTGGATATACGTTGTGTGTAGTGAAATTATGTGGTATGTTGTGCAGTGTAATTATGTGGATAGAAAGTATGTGGTATTTAGTGTATAGGAATTATGTAGAGTGGGATTATGTGTTATGGAAAGTAATTATGTGATATGGTAGTCTGTGTTGTGGAGTGGTAACCTCAGGTTTAGTCTTCCTCGTTTCCATAGAAACTAAACTATAAACTCAATGAGACAAAAAAAGAAGGAACCACTGAGGAGCACTTCTGGACCAAGTCGGAGGTATGAGCAGGGCCACTGGAAATATGCAACTGTTCGGCTGCACCGATTTTCGCAACATTAGACATTTTCCGCATTTGCCACATATTTCATCATCTGCTGCATAATCTGCAGATTTAAACAAAAAAACCTTGTTTCTAGCTCAAACGGCTCGAACGTTACCAAAAATGCTGCGACAAGTGTTACAGCGTGGTGGAAGGCCCTTTGCAAACCTGGAATGGTCACCTGTTACTTATTGTTAAATGTGGGTGTTAAATTAGTACTAATGGTGCGCAAACTACTCTTGCTTCTTTCTGTGCCTCTCTTGCCTCTTTCTGCATTTCTCTTGCTTCTTTGTGCACCTTTCTTTCTTTTTCTGCACTTCTCTTGCCTCTTTCTGCACATCTCTTCCGCTTTTTGCACCACCCTTCTTTCTGCACCTCTCTTGGTTCTTTCTGCACCTCTCTTGCTTCTTTCTTCGGCACCTCTCTTGCCTCTTTCTGCACCCTCTGCCCTCTTTCTGCACCTCTCTTGCCTCTTTCTGCTCCTCTCTTGCTTCTTTCTGCACTTCCCTTGCTTCTTTCTGCACCTCTAGTGCTTCTTTCTGCACCCCTTTTGCCTCCTTCTGCACCTCTGTTGCTTCTTTGTGCACTTCTCTTGCTTCTTTCTCCACCTCTCTTGCTTCTTTCTGCACCTCTCTTGCTTCTTTCTGCTCCTCTCTTGCTTCTGTCTGCACCCCTCTTGCCTCTTTCTGCACCCTTCTTCTCTCTTTGTGCACCTCTCTTGCCACTTTCTGCACCTCTCTTTCCTCTTTCTGCAGTACTCTTGCATCTTTCTGCACCTCTATTGCTTCTTTCTGCACTTCTGTTGAATCTTTCTGCACCCCTCTTGCCTCTTTCTGCACCTCTGTTGGTTCTTTCTGCAACGCTCTTCTTTCTGCACCTCTCTTGCAAATTTCGACACCCCTCTTGCCTCTTTCTGCACCCCTCTTCCCTCTTTCTGCACCTCTCTTGCCTCTGTCTGCACCCCTGTTCTCTCTTTCTGCATCTGTGTTGCCTGTTTCTGCAACTCTATTGCCTCTTTCTGCAGTTCTCTTGCCTCTCTCTGCACCTCTGTTGCTTATTTCTGCACTTCTCTTGCTTCTTTCTCCACCTCTCTTGCTTCTTTCTGCACCTCTCTTCCTTCTTTCTGCACCCCTCTTCCCTCTTTCTGCACCCTTCTTCCCTCGTTCTGCACCTCTCTTGCCTCTTTCTGCACCTCTCTTTCCTCTTTCTGCTTTTCTCTTGCCTCTTTTGGCACCTCTATTGCTTCATTCTGCACTTCTGTTGCCTCTTTCTGCACCCCTCTTGCCTCTTTCTGCACATCTGTTGGTTCTTTCTGTACTGCTCTTGCATCTTTCTGCACCTCTCCTGCAAATTTCTGCACCCCTCTTGCCTCTTTCTGCACCTCTCTTGCCTCTGTCTGCACCCCTGTTCTCTCTTTCTGCACCTGTTTTTCCTGTTTCTGCAACTCTCTGGCCTCTTTCTCCAGTTATCTTGCCTCTTTCTGCACCTCTGTTGCTTCTTTCTGCACTCCTCTTGTCTCTTTCTGCACCCCTCTTGCCTCTTTCTGCACCTCACTTGCTTCTTCTGCACTTCTCTTGCTTTTTCTGCACCTCTGTTGCTTCTTTCAGCACTTCTCTTGCCTGTTTCTGCACCTGTCTTGCCTCTTTATGCACCACTGTTTCCTCTTTCTGCACCTCACTTGCTTCTTTCTGCACCCCTCTTGCCTCTTTCTGCACCCCTCTTCCCTCTTTCTGTACCTCTCTTGCCTCTTTCTGCACCCCTGTTCCCTCTTTCTGCACTTCTCCTGCCTGTGCCTGCACCTCTGTTGCCTCTTTCTGCACCTCTGTTGCTTCTGTCTGCACTTCTCTTGCCTCTTTCTGCACCCCTCTTCCATCTTTCTGCACCTCTGTTGCTTCTTTCAGCACTTATCTTGCTTCTTTCTGCACCTCTCTTGCTTCTTTCTGAACCTCTCTTGCTTCTTTCTGTACCCCTCTTCCCTCTTTCTGCACCCTTCTTCCTTATTTGTGCACCTCTCTTGCCTCTTTCTGCACTTCTCTTCCCTCTTTCTACACCCCTGTTGCTTCTTTCAGCACTTCTCTTGCCTCTTTCTGCACTTCTGTTGCCTCTTTCTGCACCTCTGTTGGTTCTTTCTGCACTGCTCTTGCTTCTTTCTGCACCTCTCTTGCAAATTTCTGCACCCCTCTTGCCTCTTTCTGCACCCTTCTTCCCTCTTTCTGCACCTCTCTTGCATCCGTCTGTACCCCTGTTTTCTCGTTCTGCACCTCTTTTGCCTGTTTGTGCAACTCACTTGCCTCTTTCTGCAGTTCTCTTGCCTCTTTCTGCACCTCTGTTGCTTCTTTCTGTACTTCTCTTGCCTCTTTCTGCACCCCTCTTGCCTCTTTCTGTATTTCTGTTGGTTCTTTCTGCACCCCTCTTGCTACTTTCTGCACCCCTCTTTCTTCTTTCTGCACCTCTTGTGCCTGTCTCTGCAACTCTCTTGCCTTTTTCTGCACTTCTCTTGCCTCTTTCTGCACCTCACTTGCCTCTTTCTGCTCTTCTCTTGTTTTTTTCTGCACCTCTCTTGCTTCTTTCAGCACTTCTCTTGCCTCTTTCTGCACTTCTCTTGCCTATTTCTGCACCTGTCTTGCCTCTTTCTGCACCACTGTTGCCTTTTTCTGCACCTCACTTGCTTCTTTCTGTACCCCTCTTGAATCTTTCTGCACCCCTCTTCCCTCTATCTGCACCTCTGTTGCTTCTTTATGCACTTATCTTGCCTCTTTCTGCCCATCTGTAGCTTCTTTCTGCACTTCTCTTTCCTCTTTGTGCACCCTTCTTCCCTCTTTGTGCACCTCTCTTCCCTCTTTCTGTACTTCTCTTTCCTCTTTCTGCACCTCTCCTGCCTCTTTCTGCACCTCTGTTGCCTCTTTCTGCACTTCTCTTGCCTCTTTCTGCACATCTGTTGCTTCTTTCTATACTTCTCTTGCATCTTTCTGCACCCCTCTTGCCTGTTTTGGTATGTCACTTGCCTCTTTCTGTACCTGTCTTGCCTCTTTTGCACTTCTCTTGCCTCTTTCTGCACCTCACTTGCCTCTTTTTGCACTTCTCTTGCTTTTTATGCACCTCTCTTATTTTTTTCTGCAATTTTCTTCTCTTGCTTCTTTCTACACCTATGTTGCTTCTTTCAGCACTTCTCTTGCCTCTTTCTGCACTTCTCTTGCCTGTTTCTGTACCTGTCTTGCCTCTTTCTGCACCACTGTTGTCTCTTTCTGCACCTCACTTGCTTCTTTCTGCACCCCTCTTGCCTCTTTGTGCACCCCTTGTCACTCTTCCTGCACCTCTGTTGCTTCTTTCTGCACTTCTCTTGCCTTTTTCTGCATGTCTGTTGCTCTTTCTGTACCTCACTTGCCTCTTTCTGCACCTCTCTTGCCTCTTTGTGCACTTCTCTTGCCTCTTTCTGTACCTCACTTGCCTCTTTCTGTACCTCAGTTGCCTCTTTCTGTACCTCTCTTGCCTCTTTGTGCACTTCTCTTGCATATTTCTGCACCTCACTTGCCTCTTTCTGCACTTCTTTTACCTTTTTATGCACCTCTCTTGTTTTTTTCTGCAATTTTCTTGTCTCTTTCATCACTTGTCATGCTTCTTGCTACACCTCTGTTGCTTATTTCAACACTTCTCTTGCCTCTTTCTGTACTTCTCTTGCCTATTTCTGTACCTGTCTTGCCTCTTTCTGCACCACTGTTGCCTCTTTCTGTACCTCACTTGCTTCTTCCTGAACCCCTCTTGCCTCTTTCTGCACCCCTCTTCCCTCTTTCTGTACCTCTCTTGCCTATTTATGCACCTCTCCTGCCTGTTTCTACACCTCTGTTGCCTCTTTCTGCACTTTTCTTTTCTTTTTCTGCACATCTGTTGCTTCTTTCTGCACTTCTCTTGCCTTTTTATGCACCTCTCTTGTTTTTTTCTGCACTTCTCTTGCCCTTTTATGCACCTCTCTAGTTTTTTTCTGCAATTTTCTTATCTCTTTCATCACTTGTCTTGCTTCATTCTACACCTCTGTTGCTTCTTTCAGCACTTCTATTGCCTCTTTCTGCACTTCTCCTGCCTGTTTCTGTACCTGTCTTGCCTGTTTCTGCACCACTGTTGTCTCTTTCTGCACCTCACTTGCTTCTTTCTGCACCCCTCTTGCCTCTTTGTGCATCCCTCTTCAATCTTCCTGCACCTCTGTTGCTTCTTTCTGCACTTCTCTTGCCTCTTTCGGCACGTCTGTTTCTTCTTTCTGCACTTCTCTTGCCTCTTTCTGCACCCTTCTCCCCTCTTTGTGCACCTCTCTTGTCTCTTTCTGTACCTCTCTTTTCTCTTTCTGTACCTCTCCTGCCTCTTTCTGCACCTCTGTTGCCTCTTTTTGTACCTCACTTGCCTCTTTCTACACCTCTGTTGCTTCTTTCAACACTTCTCTTGCCTCTTTCTGCACTTCTCCTGCCTGTTTCTGTACCTGTCTTGCCTGTTTCTGCACCACTGTTTTCTCTTTCTGCACCTCACTTGCTTCTTTCTGCACCCCTCTTGCCTCTTTGTGCACCCCTCTTCACTCTTCCTGCACCTCTGTTGCTTCTTTCTGCACTTCTCTTGCCTCTTTCTGCACGTCTGTTGCTTCTTTCTGCACTTCTCTTGCCTCTTTCTGCACCCTTCTTTCCTCTTAGTGCACCTCTCTTGCCTCTTTCTGTGCCTCTCTTTCCTCTTTCTGCACCTCTCCTGCTTCTTTCTGCACCTCTGTTGCCTCTTTCTGCTCTTCTCTTGCCTCTTTCTGCACGTCTGTTGCTTCTTTCTGCACTTCTCTTGCATCTTTCTGAACCCCTCTTGCCTGTTTCTGTACCTCACTTGCCTCTTTCTGCACCTCTCTTGCCTCTGTGTGCACTTCTCTTGCCTCTTTCTGCACCTCAATTGCCTCTTTCTGCAATTCTCTTGCCTTTTTATGAACCTCTCTTGTTTTTTTCTGCAATTTTCTTGTCTCTTTCATCACCTGTGCTTCTCCTACACCTCTGTTGCTTATTTCAAAACTTCTCTTGCCTCTTTCTGCACTTCTCTTGCATATTTCTGTACCTGTCTTGCCTCTTTCTGCACCACTGTTGTCTCTTTCTGCACTCGTCTTCCCTCTGTCTGCACCTCTCTTGCCTCTTTCTGCACCTCACTTGTCTCTTTCTGCACTTTTCTTGCTTCTTTCTACACCTCTGTTGCTTCTTTCAGCAATTCTCTTGCCTCTTTCTGCACTTCTCTTGCCTGTTTCTGCACCTCTTTTGCCTCTTTCTGCACCTCTCTTGCCTCTTTCTGCACCTCACTTGCTTCTTCATGCACCCCTCTTGCCTCTTTCTGCACCCCTCTTCCCTCTTTCTGTACCTCTGTTGCCTATTTCTGCACCCTGTTGCCTCTTTCTGCACCTCTCCTGCCTGTTTCTACACCTCTGTTGCCTCTTTCTGCACTTCTCTTTTCTTTTTCTGCACCTCTGCTGTTTCTTTCTGCACTGCTCTCGCCTCTTTCTGCACATCTGTTGCTTCTTTCTGCACTTCTCTTGCCTCTTTCTGCACCCTTCTTCCCTCTTTGTGTCCCTCTTTTGCCTCTCTCTGCACCTCTCTTTCCTCTTTGTGCACCTCTCCTGCCTCTTTCTGCACCTCTGTTGCCTCTTTGTGCACTTCTCTTACCTCTTTCTGTACGTCTGTTGCTTCTTTCTGCACTTCTCTTGCCTCTTTCTGCACCCCTCTTCCCTCTTTTTGCACCTTTGTTGCTTCTTTCTGCACTTCTCTTGGTTCTACCTTTTTGTACACAAATTTACAGAGTATGCGGTTTGAAACACAGGTATTCAAGTAATTTTATGTTTCTTTTTATGTAACATGTCACTAGGTAAAAGCAGAGACACACGCATGCATACTTTTACAAACTTGGTCAGACTTACAACAGTGATATGATTAGGATTGCTGTTTTACATCTGGTAGGCCTAACATTCTGAGCAGTCGATGAATAGTGAACCTTCAAGAGAAAAGTGAGGTTTAAGACATTTTGGGAGAAGGATTAGTGATTAGGCTACTTTGTATGAGTCTGTGGAAAGGTACAGTCGAAGTAGGCCTCTTTCTGCAACTCTGTTGGTTCTTTCTGCACATCTCTTGCTTCTTTCTGCACCTTTCTTCCTCTTTTTGAACTTCTGTTGTCTCTTTCTGCATTTCTCTTGCTACTTTCTGCACCTTTCTTCCTCTTTCTGCACCTCTCTTCCCTCTTTCTGCACTTCTCTTGCTTCTTTCTGCGCCTTTCTGCCTCTTTCTGTACATGTCCTACCTATGTAGGCATAGTTAGAAATTAGCATTTAAAAAAACTTAGAAATTCACAAAAAAAAACGTAGGTTTCAGGGACATTATAGTTAATATTAGCATTTAAAAAACCTTAGAAATTCACTGAAAAAAATACAGCTAACTATAATGGCTGAATTTCTCTGCTTTTGTACGAGTGAAATGTCAGCCTAACTATAACGTCCCTGAAACCTGTGGTTTTTTCGGTGAATATCTAAGGTTTTTTAAATGCTGATTCCAAACTATAACATCCCTGAAACATCAACAAAAAGGCGTTAAGTCCCGCCCTAATAGGCATGTGCAACATTGCACGCTGGTATTCACAGTTCCACCATCTATCAATCCCCTGTGGGTGCTGCTGGGCCCCTCATATTAAAATGATATCATACCCCAGTGGGCTGATTTGAAGTGTAGGATACTGAATTCACTGCCCATTCAAAATGTCACTCACAAATGGGCCCCCCGTTCCAACAGCATCACGTTTGTTCAAGTGGCCCTGGATCCGCAGGATTGGCGGCGGAGCGCCTCTGCGGCTGGGCTGGCCGCTAAACATCATCAACAAAAAGGTTGCCCTCTGTGGAGACGCCACTCACGGGGAGTTAAACCCTCTTTCATGAGGACAGCAGTTGGGCCAGCCTCCACCTCCGATCAAAATCAGCAAAGCCAAACATGTTTCGGACATCACCGTCCTTGTTCACTGGCAAAAGAAGGGAGAACAACAGCATCTTAGTGGAACGCCTGCTCACTTTATTATTAAGGTCCCGCCCCAATGGGCATTAAGTCCCGCCCTAATAGGCATGTGCAACATTGCACGCTGGTATTCGCAGTTCCACCATCTATCAATCCCCAGTGGGTGCTGCTGGGCCCCTCATATTAAAATGATATTATACCCCAGTGGGTTGATTTGAAGTGTAGGATACTGAATCCACTGCCCATTCAAAATGTCACTCACAAATGGGCCCCTGTTCCAACAGCATCACGTTTGTTCAAGTGGCCCTGGATCCGCTGGATTGGCGGCGGGGCGTCTCCGCGGCCGAGCTGGCCGCTAAACATCATCAACAAAAAGGTTGCCCTCTGTGGAGACGCCACTCACGGGGAGTTAAACCCTCTTTCATGAGGACAGCAGTTGGGCCAGCCTCCACCTCCGATCAAAATCAGGAAAGCCAAACATGTTTCGGACATCACCGTCCTTGTTCACTGGCAAAAGAAGGGAGAACAACAGCATCTTAGTGGAGTGCCTGCTCACATTGGGGCTGATTCACAGAACTAATCTGAGATAAAATCCTAAATTTACTAATTTTGGTATTCACAGAAGGCATTTAGTAGTAGTGAAGTTAGGACTCCTAACTTTACTACTTCTAAATGTCTTTTGTGAATACCTTAAGTCATAAAGTTAGGATTTTGTCTCAGTTTAGTAGTAGTAAAGTTAGGAGTCCTAACTTTACTACTACTAAATGCCTTCTGTGAATACCAAAAGTAGTAAGTTTAGGATTTTATCTCAGATTAGTTCTGTGAATCGGCCCCTTAATTATTAAGGTCCTGCCCCAGTGGGCGTTAAGTCCCGCCCTAATAGGCATGTGCAACATTGCACGCTGGTATTCACAGTTCCACCATCTATCAATCCCCAGTGGGTGCTGCTGGGCCCCTCATATTAAAATGATATCATACCCCAGTGGGTTGATTTGAAGTGTAGGATACTGAATCCACTGCCCATTCAAAATGTCACTCACAAATGGGCCCCCCGTTCCAACAGCATCACGTTTGTTCAAGTGGCCCTGGATCCGCTGGACTGGCGGCGGGGCGTCTCCGCGGCTGGGATGGCCCCTAAACATCATCAACAAAAAGGTTGCCCTCTGTAGAGATGCCACTCATGGGGAGTTAAAACCTCTTTCATGAGGACAGCAGTTGGGCCAGCCTCCACCTCCGATCAAAATCAGGAAAGCCAAACATGTTTCGGACATCACCGTCCTTGTTTACTGGCAAAAGAAGGGAGAACAACAGCATCTTAGTGGAACGCCTGCTCATTTTATGATTAAGGTCCCGCCCCAGTGGGCGTTAAGTCCCGCCCTAATAGGCATGTGCAACATTGCACGCTGGTATTCGCAGTTCCACCATCTATCAATCCCCAGTGGGTGCTGCTGGGCCCCTCATATTAAAATGATATCATACCCCAGTGGGTTGATTTGAAGTGTAGGATACTGAATCCACTGCCCATTCAAAATGTCACTCACAAATGGGCCCCCGTTCCAACAGCATCACGTTTGTTCAAGTGGCCCTGGATCCGCTGGATTGGCGGTGGGGCGTCTCTGCGGCCGGGCTGGCCGCTAAACATCATCAACAAAAACGTTGCCTTCTGTGGAGACGCCACTCACGGGGAGTTAAAACCTCTTTCATGAGGACAGCAGTTGGGCCAGCCTCCACCTCCGATCAAAATCAGGCAAGCCAAACATGTTTCGGACATCACCGTCCTTGTTCACTGGCAAAAGAAGGGAGAACAACAGCATCTTAGTGGAACGCCTGCTCACTTTATTATTAAGGACCCGCCCCAGTGGGCGTTCAGTCCCGCCCTAATCGGCATGTGCAACATTGCACGCTGGTATTCCCAGTTCCACCATCTATTATTATTATTATTACATTTTGTAGAGCACAACGGCTACCTCCGACGGCGGTGTCCCGGCGCTGACAGCGATTGCGGGGTGGTAGTACCTAGTGGGGGAGGCTCTAAGGTAGGCTAAAAAGCCAGGTTTTAAGAGTCTTTCTAAATAAAGGTTCTGAGTTAGCCTTTCGAATGTGCTCCGGCATGGAGTTCCAGAGAGAGGTGGTATTAAAAGCAAATGAGCGACCGCCTAATCTAGCTTTTTTGAAGCGTGGAATAGCTAGCAGTCTCTGGTGATTTGATCTCAGAGTCCTATTTTGGGTATATTTGGGTAGTCTGAGTTTTAGGTATTTGGGGCCAGTGTCTCTGGTAGACCTATAGGCAAGGGTCAGAGCCTTAAACTGGATCCTCTTTTTTACATGCAGCCAGTGTAGGCTGCGCAGATATGGGGAGATATGATGGCGGAGTGGTACATTCCTGATGAGCCTGGCGGCCGCATTTTGAATAATCTACAGCTTTCTGATGAGGTAATCTGGGAGACCTAAGTATAGACTGTTGGTATAATCTAACTGTGAAGTGATCAGTGCGTGAACTACCGTTTTCCTACAGTCCATTGGTAGGAGATGTAGGAACCTCCTTAGGGTTTTCAGCTTCCAGAAGCATGAGGACGAGACTTGGCATATCTGGGCTTTCCCTGAGAGTGTGGAATCAAATTTGAACCCTAAATTTCTCGCAGACGGGACTGGCAGAGGAGGAGGATTAAGTTCAGTAGGCCACCAGAGTTCTGCTTTTGGTGGTGATGGCTGGTTAAAAAACAGCACTTCTGTTTTGTCCGTATTTAATTTTAAACAGTTGTCTGTCATCCAGGATGAGATGTTAATCAGACACTTTTTGAAGTTGGTGAAAGGTGCCTCAGAGTGATCCCTAAAAGAGAACACCAGCTGGGTGTCCTCAGCGTATGAAACCACCTTGATACCATGTTGCTCGATGATTGAGGCAAGTGGGGTGAGATAAATATTGAAGAGGGCCGGGCTCAGGACCGAGCCCTGAGGGACTCCACAAACCAGCGGGCGAGCGGTGGAGACATAAGGGCGTAGAAGGATTTTCTGGGTTTGGCCCTCGAATCCCCAGTGGGTGCTGCTGGGCCCCTCATATTAAAACGATATCATACCCCACTAGGTTAATTTGAAGTGTAGGATACTGAATCCACTGCCCATTCAAAATGTCACTCACAAATGGGCCCCCCATTCCAACAGCATCACGTTTGTTCAAGTGGCCCTGGATCCGCTGGATTGGCGTCGGGGCATCTCCGCGGCTGGGCTGGCCGCTAAACATCATCAACAAAAAGGTTGCCCTCTGTGGAGACGCCACGCACGGGGAAATAAAACCTCTTTCATGAGGACAGCAGTTGGGCCAGCCTCCACCACCGTTAAGTCCCGCCCTAATAGGCATGTGCAACATTCCACGCTGGTATTCGCATTTCCACCATCTATCAATCCCCAGTGGGTGCTGCTGGGCCCCTCATATTGAAACAATATACACTTCAAATCAACCCACTGGGGTATGATATCGTTTTAATATGAGGGGCCCAGCACATGCCTATTAGGGCGGGACTTAACGCCCACTGGGGCGGGACCGTAATAATAAAGTGAGCAGGCGTTCCACTAAGATGCTGTTGTTCTCCATTCTTTTGCCAGTGAACAAGGACGGTGATGTCCGAAAAATGTTTGGCTTTCCTGATTTTGATTGGAGGTGGAGGCTGGCCTAACTGCTGTCCTCATGAAGGAGGTTTTAACTCCCCGTGAGTGGCGTCTCCACAGAGGGCAACCCTTTTGTTGATGATGTTTAGCGGCCAGCCCGGCCGCATAGACGCCCTGCCGCCAATCCAGCGGATCCAGGGCCACTTGAACAAACGTGATGCTGTTGGAACGGGGGGCCCATTTGTGAGTGACATTTTGAATGGGCAGTGGATTCAGTATCCTACACTTCAAATCAACCCACTGGGGTATGATATCATTTTAATATGAGGGGCCCAGCAGCACCCACTGGGGATTGATAGATGGTAGAACTGCGAATACCAGCGTGCAATGTTGCACATGCCTATTATGGCGGGACTTAACGCCCACTGGGGCGGGACCTTAATAATAAAGTGAGCAGGCGTTCCACTAAGATACTGTTGTTCTCCATTCTTTTGCCAGTGAATAAGGACGGTGATGTCCGAAACATGTTTGGCTTTCCTGATTTTGATCGGAGGTGGAGGCTGGCCCAACTGCTGTCCTCATGAAAGAGGTTTTAACTCCCCGTGAGTGGCGTCTCCACAGAGGGAAACCTTTTTGTTGATGATATATATATTTATATATCTATATTACCTACTGGCGGTCGCCAGTAGGTAGTTATAGCTAGGACCTTGTTTCTATTCAAAAAGCAATTTTTCTTTTGCCAATATCTTTGGCGCCGTTTGACGAATCTTCGCGACATTTTCAAAACTAATGGTTCGTTCAGGTCCGCTCCTGTCTTGAGAGTTTCGGGATGATTCGTCAAGCAGGGGCCGAGAAAAAAGGGGGGGTCCCAAAACGCGTTTTCCCCATGTTAATTTCCATAGCAAACTTTAGACAAAGCTGCAGCCCAAACTGCTGAACGGAATTACACCAAATTTGGCAAAAAGGTAGGTCTTGGTCTAGAAAGCATGTTTTTTTTAAAAATGGTGTAAATCCATACAGTAGTTACTGAGAAATTCAAAAAAGAAAAATATCGATATCTGAGCACCGAGGAGGATTCGCGAACCCTCCTGAGCACGAGCTTCATTCTGATTGGCTGCCAACACTCCAAACCAGAATGTGTTGGCAGTCATCTTGTGACTCGGTAACCGAATCACAAGAAAACAGTAGAAAAAACATTAAAACACAAGAAAAGGGGGCAGGGTAGAGATACCCTGACCCCCTAGGACTGCTCAGGGGGTCCCACAAGGACCCCCAGAGCCAAAAAAAGCCTTTTTTTTTTTTTTTAAATCGTCCAAATTCACGCTGGGTGTGCGAATCCTGACGAAAAAAAAAAAAGAAAACGAAGTGCGGGCTCCCGCGCTTCGTTTTCCTTAAGCCCCCGTTTGGGCCACGTCCAGGGGCAATCAAAATGAGGACCTCAGAACACAAGTGGACTTCATCCCCCGAGCAGCAGTGCGCCAGGAGGCGCGTTTGCAGAGTAGTGCAAAAAGGGGGCGTGGCCTCGGACCACTCTCAGCAATCCAGCTCTGTGGGGCTTACTGGAGGTACCTGGTGGGCAAGTTGGCCCCCAGGGACCCTCAGGAGGAAAGGGGACTTCATCCCCCAACCAAGAGCATGCCAGGAGGCACGTTTGCAGAGTGGTGGACAAAGGGGGCATGGCCTGTGTCCACCTATCAGCAATCCCACTATCTGGGGCATACTGGAGGTATCAGGTAGGCTAGTTGGCCCCTAAGTACCCCCAGCAGCGAAGTGGACTTTAATCCCTATCCAAGAGCACGCCAGGGAGCGTGTTTGCAGAGTGGTGGGGAAAGGGGGCGTGGCCTGCTAAAAGAACTTAGCAATGCTGCTGTGTGGGACTTACTGGAGGTAATAGGAGGGGTAGTTGGCCCCCAAGGTTGTTGTTGGGGGCCAACTACCCCTGCTGTTACCTCCTCTAAGTCCCACACAGTGGGATTGCTAAGAGGTCTTCGGAGGCCACTCCCCCCTTTCTCCACCACTCTGCAAACATGCCTCCTGGCACAGTACTGGTTGGGGGATGAAGTCCACTTTACTCCTGAGGGACTTTGGGGGCCAAGAAGCCCTCCTGGTACCTCCTGTAAGTCCTATGCAGCGGAATTCCTGAGCGCTGGTTGGAGGCCCAGCCCCCTTTCTCCACCACTCTGCAAACGTGAACCAGTTAAGGAAGCATTTGTAATTTAATAGATCTCGCATTTGCAAGAGTAAGAGCTATTGGCGTTGTAAATGTAAAAGTTTTTAACTAATGTTTTTTGGCGTGAAGTGGATGTACGTTGTGTGTAGTGGAATTATGTGGTATGTTGTGCAGTGAAATTATGTGGATAGAAAGTATGTGGTATTTAGTGTATAGGAATTATGTAGAGTAGGATTATGTGTTATGCAGAGCAATTATGTGGTATGGTAGTCTGTGTTGTGGAGTGTTAACCTCAGGTTTAGTCTTCCTCGTTTCCATAGAAGCTAAACTATGAACTCAATGAGACAAAAATAAGAAGGAATCACTGAGGAGAACTTCTGGGCCTAGTCAGAGGTATGAGCAGGGCCACTGGAATTTTGTGACTCTTTGGCTGCACCAACTTTCGTACGATTATACATTTTCCGCATTAGCCACATAATCCATCATCTGCCACCTAATCTGTAGATTTGAACAAAAAAAGCCTTGTTTCTTGCTCAAACGGCTCAAACGTTACCAAAAATGCAGTGACAAGTGTTACAGCATGGTGGAAGGTCCTTTGTAAACCTAGAATGGTCACCTGGTACTTATTGCTAAATGTGGGTGTTAAATTGATACTAATGGTGTGCAAGCCACTCTTGCTTCTTTCTGCGCCTCTCTTGCCTCTTTCAGCATTTCTATTGCTTCTTTCTCCACCTTTCTTTCTTTTTCTGCACTTCTGTTGCCTCTTTCTGCACCCCTGTTCCTTCTTTCTGCTCTTCTTTTGTTTCTACCTGCATCTCTCTTGCTTCTTTCTGCACCCCTCTCGCCACTTTCTCCACCCCTGTTCCCCCTTTTTGCATCTCTGTTGCTTCTTTCTGCACTTCTCTTGCCTCTTTTTCCACCCCTCATCCCTCTTTCTGCACCTCTGTTGCTTCTTTCTGCACTTCTCTTGCTTCTTTATGCACCTCTGTCCCTTCTTTCTGAACCCCTCGTGCCTCTTTCACACCCCTCTTCCCCCTTTTTGCACCCCTCTTGCCTCTTTCTGCACCTCTGTTCCTTCTTTCTGCACTTCTTTTGTTTCTTTCTGCACCTCTCTTGTTTATTTCTGTATCCCTCTTGCCTCTTTCTCCACCCCACTTCCCCCTTTCTGCATCTCTGTTGCTTTTTTATGCATTTCTCTTGCTTCTTTCTGCATCTCTCTTGCTTCTTGTTGCACCCCTCGTGCCTCTTTCTGCACCCTTCATCCATCTTTCTGCAGTCCTCTTGCCTCTTTCTGCATCTCTGTTGCTTCGTTCTGCACTTCTTTTGTTTCTTTCTTCACCCCTCTTGCCTCTTTCTGCAGCTCTGTTCCTTCTTTCTGTACTTCTTTTGTTTCTTTCTGCACCTCTCGCTTCTTTCTGCACCCCTTTTGCCTCTTTCTGCACATCTCTTGCCTCTTTCTGCACATCTGTTCCTTCTTTCTGCACTTCTTTTGTTTCTTTCTGCAGCTCTCATGCTTCTTTCTGCACCCCTCTTCCCTCTTTCTGCACTCCTGTTGCCCCTTTCTGCACCTCTGTTCCTTCTTTCTGTACTTCTTTTGTTTCTTACTGCACGTCTCTTGCCTCTTTCTGCACCCCTCTTCTCTCTATTTGCACCCCTCTTGCCTCTTTCTGCACCTCTGTTTCTTCTTTCTGCACTCCTCTTGCTTCTTTCTACAGCTCTCTTGCTTCTTTCTGCACCACTCGTGCTTCTTTATGCACCCCTCATCCCTCTTTCTGCACCCCTCTTGCCACTTTCTGCACCTATGTTCCTTCTTTCTGCACTTCTTTTGTTTCCTTCTGTACATCTCTTGCTTCTTTCTGCACCCCTCGTGCCTCTTTCTGCACCCCTTCCCTCTTTTTGCACCTCTGTTCCTTATTTCTGCACTTCTCTTGCCTCTTTCTACACCTCTCTTGCTTCTTTCTGCACCTCTCTTGCCTCTTTCTGCACACACAGGGCTACTTTTAAACTGACCTCAGGCTCAGCAGTGCACACATGCAAGTGCAGAAAAGGGCTGCTGGCCTCTAAACTGCCATGCCCTATTATATGCTAGGGACTTAGAGGTAGTTCTAATCCCCTGCCCTATTATGTACTAAGGCCTTACAGGGGAGGTCATGCCAATCACAGGGGTATCCCAACCCATACTGTACCCTAGAGTATGTAGGTGTTTTCACTATATTCTAAGTGTCTTTCAGCATAGCACTGCCTCTGGGCCTGGTTAGGCAGAGCCCAGGGTCAGTCAGAGTCAGTTACCACTAGTACCAGTCAGCAAAAAGTTGGGGGGTGCCCAGGACACAGGATGACTTTGCAACAAGGCCTCTTTCTGCACGTCTGTTGGTTCTTTCTGAACATCTCTTGCTTCTTTCTGCACCTTTCTTCCTCTTTCTGGACTTCTGTTGCCTCTTTCTGTACTTCTCTTGCTTCTTTCTGCACCTTTCTTCCTCTTTCTGCACATGTCCTACCTATGTAGGCATAGTTAGAAATTAGCATTTAAAAAATCTTAGAAATTCACTGAAAAAACATAGGTTTCAGGGACGTTATAGCTAGAAATTAGCTTTTAAAAAACCTTTGAAATTCACTGAAAAAACCATAGGTTTCAGGGACGTTATAGTTATACACTCATCAATACAGCCACTCTCACAATCACTCACTGTCACATATAATCATTTATATAGTCCACCACTCACATATACCGCTTTTCACATATGTAGTTACTCACACATGTACCACTGAGACATCCATACACTCACCGACATAGCCATACACACACTCACTCAACCATACCGTCCCTCACAGATGCACTCATGAACCCATACACCCAGGGATTCACCCACTCATACATCCATGCAGGGGGTCACAAAGCCCCTCACCCATCCACACAGACACACAGGCACCCATACAGGTACTCAGACAACCAATCATTAGCCCATATATACACTCATGTAGCTACTCACCAACCCATGCAGCCACTTACACACCAATTGACAGACTGATACAGACATTCACACAGATTAGTCATTCACCCATGCATTCACTAAGACACGTTCAATCACTGACTTATACAGTCAGTCACGCACCCACTAAATCATCCATTCAGACACACATACACCCACTCATTCTTCAATACACTCATTCTTCAACACACATTGGCATCTATATATATAAAACATATTTAAACTATTTAGAAACACTCAGTCACTGGATGGTGTCATCAGTGATGTCATTTGAGATGTCATCAGTGATGTCATCAGTGATGTCACTGACCATGTCATGAGTGATGTAATATGTGATGTCATCAGTAGTGCATTGCGGGGGTGCAAGTTATAGTTAGCTCAACTAACTATAACTGCCGAATTTCTCTGGTTTTGTACGAGTAAAATGTCCAACTAACTATAACGTCCCTGAAACCTGTGGTTTTTTCAGTGAATTTATATATATATATATATATATATATATATATATATATATATATATATGTGTTTGGTATCAATCATGTATCAATCCTCCACTAGGGGAATACACATACATATGCCTACTCCTGAATGGCATGATCCGACCTGGGTACACGCACAAATTGACAATGTGATCGTGTTGAATATTGTTTCCGTTTTTTTCCGGGGATCAATCAGAATTGATTTTATATGTCAATGAGCACTGACCATTAAAGTTATGAGACTCGCTATTGAAAATAACGGACGATCATAAATGGCGACCATTATCACATGAATTCACGACATAACCCAGAGACCAATTCACAATGTTCCCACACACAGGATGAACTCAATGTACATAGTGAGATAACATACGTGAGATGTGTATTATTTGCTGCTCTGTGCATGACACTATTGCCTTAACATGCTTTTCTCATTATAATTTTATACGTTACAAGATGGCGCTTGCAGCAATGTATATTCACACTGTATTAAGTGATCCACTCACGTCCTTTGTCAGTTTCGAATGTTGAGTATGTAATGAGGCTTCTCATACCGTGCACTTTGTGTGATCAAGCCGCAAGGCGAAACGCATCACGTTGATTTATGATGGAATAAATCGATAAGTTTCCTGAAACCTGTCTGTTGCTTCTGAGAGTGCGAGTGACTTTTCTTGGGATTACATATTGGATTATCGGCTGCTCCGCCGACTCTTGCGCCACCTTTCACGGGACTCCGGCTTCCAGAAGGAGCATTTCTTTGTGGGTATATATATATATATATATACTGAAAAAAACAAAGGTTACAGGCCCATTATAGTTAGGAATTAGAATTTAAAAAACCTTAGAAATTCACTGAAAAAAGCAAAGGTTACAGGGTTGTTATAGTTAGGCTGACATTTGAAGCAAACAAGACCAGAGAAATTCAGCAGTTATAGTTAGCTGAGCTAACTATAACTCGCGCCCCTGCAATGCACTGCTTATGACCACACATATTACAGCACTCATTAAATGGTCAGTGACATCACTGATGACATCACTGATGATATCATCCAATGACTGTTAGTGTTTTTAAAAGGTTTTTGAGTGTTAAACATAGATACCAGGGTGTATTGAGGAATCAGTTGGTGCATGAGTGTCTGTATGGATGATTCAGTGGATGTGTGACTGACTGTATACCTCAGTGATTAGGTATCTCAGTGAATGTATGGGCGAGTGACTAGGTTGTGTGAATGTCTGTATCAGTCTGTCAGATGGTGTCTAAGTGGCTGTAGGGGTTAGTGAATGGCTGTATGGGTGATTGATTGGTTTTCTAGTACCTGTATGGGTATATGAATGTTTGTGTGGGTAGCTGAGGGGGGTGTGACTGCCTGCATGGATGAGTAAGTGGGTGAGTCAGTGGCTGTATCGGTTTGTGAGTGCATGTGTGAACGGCTTTATGGGTGACTGAGTGTGTGTATGGCTGTGTCGGTGAGTGAATGGATGTGTCAGTGGTATGTGGCAGTATAGGTAGGTGTTAGAATATATGAGTGACTGTATATGTGAGTGAGTGATTGTGAGAGTGGCTGTAAGGGTGAGTGTGTACTTGTGTCACTGACAGTATAGGTGAGTGAGTATGTGTTAGTATCTGCATGAATAAGTGAGTGGATGTGGGTATAACTATAGGTGAGTAAGTGGCTGTGTGATTGACTCTATGGGTGACTGAGTAGGTGTGTTTAGCACTATGGGTGACTGGCAGTGTGTGAGTGGCTGTATGGGTGTATGAGTGGATATATCAGTGGCTATATTAGTGAGTCAGTTGGTGTATGAGTAGCTATATGGGTGACTTAATGGATGTGTGTAGACCTATGAATCAGTGAGTGGGTGTGCAAGTGCTGCTATGGGTGTCAGAATGGTAGTGTGGAAGTAGAAGTGGGTGTATGAAAGATTATATTGGGTGCATCAGAGATTCTGTGGATGATGTCATCAGTGATGTCATTTGAGATGCCATCAATGATGTCATCAGTGATGTCACTGACCATGTCATGAGTGATGTAATATGTGAGGTCATAAGCAGTGCATTGCGGGGGCGCGAGTTATAGTTAGCTCAGCTAACTATAACTGAAGAATTTCTCTGGTTTTGTACGAGTGAAATGTCAGCCTAACTATAACGCCCCTATAACCTTTGTTTTTTTTCAGTGAATTTCTAAGGTTTTTTAATTCTATTGTTAGAATCGCCATTTAATCAATGAAAGAGCTGACTCTGTCTCTTCATTATTGTAGTGTATGCTTCTCTGTATGTTATTAGGTGTATGACTGTATGCTTTAGTATGTTTTAGCAAGTTAGTCTATGTATCAGTGTGTGCCTGTGTGTGTAAGTGTATGCATGAGTGTGTGCCTGGGTGTGTCAGTATATGCGTCAGTATGTACCTGGTTGTGTCAGTATCTATATCAGTGTGTGCCTGGGTCTATCAGCGTATGTATCACTGTTATGTTAATAAAAATTTCTATAGCGCACGTACACCCAGAGGTTTCATGGCGCTTAACTTGATCAGTGTCGCGGCAGATGCGGATTATGCATAAGCCTGCTCAAACAGCCATGTCTTGAGCATTTTTCTGAAACCCAATAAATTATTGCAAGATCTGATCGCTAATGGGAGAGAGTTCCAGAATCTGGGGGCCAGATAGGAGAACCTGCACCCTCCCTGGCGTTTGAGCTTATAGGTAGGGGTAGTTAACAGCTGAAGATGTGCAGATCGCAGATTACGGTTGGGAACATGTTTTGATATCATGCAGCTGATGAATTTAGGGCTCCTACAGTGAAGGGCCTTGAATATTAAGCACCCTGTCTTAAAGGCTGCCCGCTGGATGATAGGAAGCCAATGAAGTTTTACAAGTAAGGGGCTGGCAGATTGCCATTTTGGCCGTTTGTGAATAAGTCTCGCAGCTTGGTTTTGTACCAGCTGGAGACGTTTTAGTAGGAACATTGGGAGGCCGAGGTAAATAGAGTTGGAAAAATCAAGACGAGAGAGAACCAAGGCTGTGACAACCTGTATAAGAGCGGTATGAGTAAGCAAATGGGCAATCTTCCTAATTTTGCGTAATTGGAAAAAGCATGAGGAGACCACTGCCCCTACTTGACCTCTTAATGAGAGATCAGCATTTATGGTGACTCCTAGGCTTTTTACAGAAGAGGACGGAATGGGAGGGGGTCCCAGTTCAGTTGGCCAATAGTGTGGGCCCCAATAGATCTGGCCTTTTCCGGGCAGGACTAGTTTGGTCTTGTCCGGGTTAAGCTTAAGATGGTTATGGTCCATCCAACTCTGGATATAGAGCATGGTATCTTGAAATTCCTGAATTGAGTCAGGGGAGTTGTCGATGGTAAAGACAAGCTGAAGATCATCAGCATAGTTAAAAGTAGTTAACTTCCTATTCCTTAGGGAACGAATCAAGGGCAGGAGGTAAAGATTAAACAGGTGGGGGGACAATGATGATCCTTGTGGGACCCCACACGAGATCGCGGTCTTGGGGGCAATAAAAGGAGCAAGGCGTACTGCTTGCGTGCGGCCCTCGAGAAATGACTTGATCCAGTTGAGAGCTGTACCTTGAATGCCAGCCTGTCTGACACGGTCCAGCAAAATTTGGTGGTCGACCGTGTCAAACGCGGCCGACAGATCCAGGAGCACCAAAGCCTGGGGGGTACCCTTATCTGCGTTAGCTCGCAAGGTGTCTAGAACTGCAAGGATAACAGTCTCAGTCGAATGGGCGGGCCGGAAGCCTGCTTGGTGAAAGTCCAGCTGTTCGGAATGTTCAATAAAATTGGATAGACATCTGGCAACATGCGCCTCCAATATCTTAGCTAGGAAGGGGAGCAGAGAGATGGGACGGTAGTTTGATGGATTGAGGGGGTCGGCACCCGGTTTCTTTAGGAGAGGGACCACGATTGCATTCTTGAAGGCATTCGGGACCCTGCCCTGCCCGAGGGACTCATTCAAGAAGGGAAGTACGGTTTCTGGTAAGGCAGAGAAAATATCCTTTAGGATATAAGGGGGGCAGCAATCTCTAGGAGAACCTGATTTAACTCGGACCAATAAGTCAGAGAAGGTCTCTAGGCTGATAGCAGGAAAGTGTTCCATGGTAGCTGTATTAATTGTCAAACTATCGGGACTGTGTGCCTGGGTGTGTCAGTGTTTGCATATGTGAATGCTTAGGTGTGTTAGTTTATGTGTAAGTGTGTGCCTGGTCTGTCATTGTCTCTATCACTGTGTCCGTGGGTGTCTCAGTGAATGCATAAGTATGTTCCTGGTTGCCTCAGTGTATGGATGAGTGTGTGCATGGGTATGTCAATGTAAACATAAGTGTGTGACAGGGTGTGTCAATATCTTTATCACTGTGTCTGTGGATGTCTCAGTGTAGGAGAGTAGGATCTGCTTCACAGGGGTACCCCCACTTTTTGCTGATACTTCACTGGTTTTCGACATTAGTCTGGCTGGGGCCCTGCTATTCAGAACCCCAGCCTAGCTGTTTCCTCTTTAAAAGGGTCTCCATGTGCCTTAGGCACATCACTGATTGGGATCTGGAGTGCCCTTGTAAGTCCCTAGTATATGGTATACTATGTACCAAGGGCATAGGTACCTCAGAGGCCTGCCAGGGGCTGCAGCATGTATTATGCCACCCCTGGTAGGCCATCCAAACTGACACCACAGGTCTGCTACTGCAGCCTGGGTAAGGTGGTGCATGCACCCCTTGCTGTGGTATAGGTTACCTATATCACTAAAAGCATACACACATATAAACCTATAAGTCACTCCTAAGGCAGGCCTTATCAATCCTAAAGGCAGAGTGCGTGGTTCTTATGTGAGAGGGTGCCCCTGCATGAGCAGGGCCCCTCTGCAGCGTTCGGAGACCATCTCTGATGCTGTTTGTAGTGCAGCCTGACCATATACTCTTAAACGCATTATATCCTCGCGGTAAAATGCTAACTATGGAATGGGTGCACCAAAACATGTCGTGTTTGGTGTCAAACATCTTGGAATACTACCCCCCGCCAATCCTGGCGGCGGGGGTAGCATTCCACCCTTCTAGAGGGAAAGGCATGTTAACTCTGACGAGTCCGGTAACTTCTTTCCAGAGCCCTGGCATCACAAAATGGATGCTGCTGCCACAGACACGAGTCTGGCCTCCTGCTGCTGGACGAAACTCCGGCAGGGGAGGCCTGGACAATAGGTTTCCTGTCCCAGGGAGGTGTGACCACCTCCCCAGACAGGACAATGTGTATTGGGGCTGGGCGGGAGCACTTTCGGGTGCTTTGAAGTCCTGCACTGGGGGCACATTTGGTGTCCCTGTGCATACCCCAGTTCAAACCGGATCAGGGGCTTGCAGCCCCTGCTTTGGCACGAACTGGACAAAGGGAAAGGGGTGTAGCCACCCCTCTGCCCTGACCCACCCATAGGTGGGGCCACAGAGTAGTCCATCCCCTATTTTTGGAATAAAGGTAGGAACCCAGTTCTTAGGACTTTAGATTATACCTGGACGAAACTCTGAAACAGAATCCTGGACCTTCGACGCTCTACTCACGATTAGAGGACTGAAGAATCTCCCTTGGGGTCAAGGAGTGACTCCCCTGCTTGGCAGGCACCAAAGAAGCATCTGTCCGGTTCGCATCACTGAAGCTCCCGTTGGACGCCGAAGTCATCGCATCACCAGAGGTAGATTCTCAGACTTCCCCGAGGCTACCCTGAGTCCCCAGCAAAGCTGAGGCCCGTGGCTATCGTGGGTGACTTGAGACCGTGACCCCTGGACACCGAGCACACTTGCAAGTGCACCATCTTCTGGGTCTCCCAAGAAGTCGTGCTTTGGGCTTCGAGTAGCCCTAGCCTCCAGCACCACCTGCACCGAAGATGACTGGCCCCCACTCCACGAGTGTCCTGTAAGCCAGCTCCACGTGCGGCGTCACGAGGCTCCTTCGCGGTCGCTAGCCCGTTGGCTAGTAGCCCTTACCGAAGGCCAATCTTTTCTTTACTTGGCAGTCTGGGTGCTCCAGGCCTGCCCTCACTTACCCTTGCTGGGTGAGTTCCCCAGACCTTGCTGGTCTGCATCATCGACGATCTACATCTTACTCGAGACTTGCCATTGCCAAGGCCTGTTGGGTCCAATCTGGTCGCCGACACCTCTGCACTCGACAGACATCGAGCAACAGCCCGAATCCTGCTCCTGGTCGCCGACAACGCCTCCCGGACCTCGTGGCTGAAGAGTCAAGACGACCGTCAACGAACTTGAAGCACTCGACATCGGTGGGCATCTGTCCATCGCCCTCCTGGTCACTGGCTAGTGACCCAGACTCTGTCCCCTCTGCTTTCAGGTTCTTCAGAACTCCGATCCACTCTTGGATCCACCCGGACACTTTTCTCCTGGTCGCCAGCAGCACTTTGCAGCAGATCGCCATAAGAAACGACGACTAAACCCGACCCCGAAAGGCACCTATGCACCCGGCTTCCCTGGGTGAGGTAACACGAGTACTCCGGTGCTCCCGTGGGTAGAGACTCTTCAAAGTCCTAGATCTCAAAGGGTTTTGTCCTAGTCCTCTTTTAAGTGTCCCTTTCCTCTATTTTCCCGATCCCGACTTTCTCCATAGAAGTTAACGGCGTATCGCGGTTGTGTATTTACACTGCACGCGTCTCCCGTGGGTCCCCTGTGTCACTACCTTGGGTGGTTCCTTGTGGTCCAAGCACTTCTAGAGGCTCTAGGCCTAGTGTCTAGTTCAGTCGTGGTTCGCATACCACTTTATTGGAATATGGTTTGGTACGCCCCTAGGGCCCAAACGTGTATTTGTGCTATTACTGTGATTTAAGATCTTATAACCTATGTACTTCGAACTCTAGCCTCATAAAGAGACTAGAGGGGTGTGTTTAGTAATAAATACATATATTTTGAATATATACCTGGTGTGGTGCTCTTTCATTTGGTCACTCAAGAGATTATAGACTGGTAAAACAAGCTGCTTTACATTCCTTCAAGACTTAGCATGAAGGCTGCTCTCCATAGCTACCACTAGGATAGCTTTCAATAAGGTTGTCTTTAACCTACCTACCATAAGAGTCGATTTGGACTGGTGCACGGTGCCCACTATAATTAGTGGACAGCATATGCCAGGCCAACTTCTCACATTGGTGTGCAGCGTGTGGGATTCCAGCTTGCTATTGTTTTACCAGATAATCTCAATTGAATTGATCAACTGAAAACCACTAAAGGTACCTAAGGTACATATAATTTAAGCTTAGAATATCAGTAAGTTCTACTGAACTTAGAGTTGTGTGTTAAGGGATAGCACAACCCTTTCTACAACTCAAGAGAGTTTAGTAGGCCACACTAGAGTAGGTAGTGCATACACCACACCACACTAGTAATGTCTTTAAAAGCAGGATCCAAAGATACCCTGCAGGAAGCCATTGAGCTTCCCCTCCAAGTATGACACACTCCCATTCTTGGAACTGAGAGCTTTGTGTAACGTGAGGAAATTAAGGACAGGCCAAAGTCCCACCACCCAACACCTCCAGGAGTTGTTGGTGGCTTATGATCTTAGTAAGTCTTCAGAGACTGAAGGGGTAGGAGCAGAGGGTGGGCCAGCAGATGAGGAAGGGGCCAGGGGTACTACTACCCCCAGCCCCCTCTGAAACTGACCAGGAGGGTGACAATGACCCTGACCTGGAAAACCCAATCCCTTCTGGGGAAGATGAAGATGAGGATCTGGAGAACCACACCTTTGTCCCCCCAGGAAGGATTATGAGTGTGCTCAGAAAGTCTAGGTCTCCTTCTCAGGAGTCTAACCACTCTGGCACCTCAATAGGGAGCTCTGTTTCTTCTCACAGGAGGGAATCCTCTCATGAGAGAAGAAAGAGACTGGTCCAGTATGAGGAAACTCAACTGGAGATCAGGAAGAAGCAATTGGCTTTAGATAGAGAATCCCTAGATCTCCTTAGAGAGAGAAGAAAGTTGGGACTAGAGTCCCATGGTGGCAGCCATATCCCTAGAGATAGGGAAAGGTCCTATGACCATAGGAACCTGAGCAAGATTGTCCCTCCCTACCAGAGTGGGGATGATATCCACAAATGGATAACTGCTTTAGAGAGGGCCTGTAAAGTACAGAAGGTCCCTCAGGAGCAGTGGGCAGCAATCTTGTGGCTCTCCTTTGCTGACAAAGGTAGAGACAAGCTCCTCACTGTTAGAGAGGAGGATGCTGACAATTACAAGGTCTTGAAGAGTGCTCTTATTGATGGGTTTGGCCTAACCACTGAACAGTACAGGTTGAAGTTCAGAGACACCCAAAAAGCACAGACTCAAGACTGGGTAGACTATGTGGATTGTTCTGCCAAGGCTCTGGAAGGCTGGTTGATGGGCAGTAAGGTGTGTGACTTCTCAGGATTGTATAATCTGATAATGAGGGAGCAGATTCTTAATAACTGTCAAAACCAGCTGTTGCATCAGTACCTGGTTGACTCTGATCTGACCTCTCCCCAAGAATTGGGAAAGAAGGCAGACAAATGGGTCAGAACCAGGGTGAAGCAGAAGGTACAGAACCAAGGTGGGGAAACCAAGAAGCAAGATGCTAAGAACTCTGACAAGGGTGGGGAGAAGGGTAAAGATCAAAAGTCTTCATCAGGCCCCCAAAAATCTTCTTCTGGTGGGGATTCCCAGTCTACCAAGGGTAAAGGCCAAAGAAAACCATGGTGCAAGGTCTGTAAGCAAAAGACCCACTGGACCAGTGATTGCACCAAGTCCAAAGACTCCAGTCCAGCATCCACCAATGCCCCTAAGGCACCTGTTCCCCCTAGTACAGTTGGTGGAAGTGCTCCAGCAAAGGGTTTAGTAGGGTTCACCCTGGGAACTGAGTTGGGCTCTGACTTAGTCAGGGAGCTGACTCAGGCTGTGTTAGTCTGTGATGGAGGCATGGATGTGACCTCCACTGTGAGTCCCAGTAATCTGGGCAAGTACAGACAACAGCCTTTAATCAATGGACGAGAGGCTTTGGCATTTAGGGACACAGGGGCAAGTGTCACAATGGTGACACAAGACCTTGTGCTACCTGGGCAAGTTATACTTGGTGAAATGTACCAAGTGACCAATGCTAGCAATGTCAGAACAGACCATACTCTGGCAGTTGTTAACTTCTCCTGGGGAGGGGTAACTGGCCTTAAGAAGGTTGTGGTAAGTGCAAACCTACCAGTCGAATGCTTGCTTGGCAATGACTTAGAGACTTCTGCTTGGGCAGAAGTGGAGCTCAGGACCCATGCAGAAATGCTGGGGATCCCTGCAGATGTGTTTGCTGTGACCAGGTCACAAGCTAAACTGTCTAAAACTGAACAGGCCTTGGATTCTGGAAGAATGGACCAAGTGCCTTCCAAGAGGAGGAGTAGTAGGGTTAAGGCAGTGCCTTCCCCCTTGGCTCAGGAGGAAGATCAGTCCCTTGAGGGGGATGATCTCAGCCCTGAAGAAGGAACTGTCCCAGAGGAACTTGAGCCTGACCAGGTTGAGTTCTTGGGGACAGGGGACCTTCTAGGGCAGATCTGAGCCAGGAGCAGCAGAGCTGCCCCTCCCTTGAACCCCTCAGACAGCAAGCTGCTGCTGAGGCTGCTGGGAAAGCTAGTGGTCCCCATACAGTGTATTGGGATGATGGACTCCTGTACTCAGAGAGTAGAGACCCCAAGCCTGGTGCTACCAGGAGGTTGGTAATACCTTTGAAGTTCAGGGGCTTCCTATTGACCCTAGCCCATGATATTCCCTTAGCAGGACACCTGGGCCAGAACAAGACTTGGGACAGAATTGTCCCTCACTTTCACTGGCCCCACATGTCTGAAGACAGTAAGGAGTTTTGTCGCTCCTGTGTAACCTGCCAAGCCAGTGGCAAAGCAGGTGGCACTACAAAGGCCCCCTGATACCACTACCTGTGGTGGGGGTGCCCTTTGAGAGGGTAGGGATTGACATTGTTGGTCCCATGGATCCCCAAACAGCATCTGGGCACAGATTTATACTGGTGGTAGTGGATCATGCCACCAGGTATCCAGAGGCTATACCCCTTAGGACCACTACAGCACCTGTGGTGGCAAGGGCCCTCCTGGGAATTTTCTCAAGAGTGGGCTTTCCTAAGGAGGTGGTATCAGACAGGGGTGCAAACTTCATGTCTGGGTACTTAAAGGCAATGTGGAAGGAGTGTGGAGTTACTTATAAGTTCACCACACCCTATCACCCACAATGCAATGGTTTAGTTGAGAGATTCAACAAAACCTTGAAGGGCATGATTAAAGGGCTCCCAGAAAAGCTTAGGCGTAGATGGGACATACTCTTGCCCTGCCTTTTATTCGCATATAGGGAGGTGCCTCAGAAGGGGGTTGGTTACAGCCCTTTTGAACTTCTGTTTGGCCACCCTGTGAGGGGTCCACTGTGCTTGGTGAAGGAAGGATGGGAGTTACCTCTCAAGCCCCCAAAGCAAGATATAGTGGACTATGTACTTGGTCTCCGCTCCAGGATGGCTGAGTACATGAAAAAGGCAACCAAAAACCTTGAGGATAGCCAGGAACTTCAAAAGGCCTGGCATGACCAAAAGGCTGTCCTAACTGTTTACCAGCCAGGACAGAAGGTGTGGGTGTTGGAGCCAGTGGCCCCAGCAGCTCTCCAAGACAAATGGAGTGGACCCCACACTATTGTTGAGCAGAAGGGTGAGGTCACTTACTTAGTAGACCTAGGAACACCCAGGAGTCCCCACAGGGTTCTCCATGTCAACAGACTTAAGCCATATGTGGACAGGGCAGACATGGGCTTGCTCATGGCTACTGATGAAGGGCAGGAGGAAGAGAGTGACCCACTCCCTGACCTGCTCTCACAGAACCCTGATGATGGGTCAGTTGATGGTGTAGCCTTGGCAGGCAGCCTCACTACCCAGCAACAAACTGATTGCAGGCAAGTCCTCAATCAGTTTAGACATATGTTTTCTCTGACACCCAGTCAGACCACCTGGTGCACTCATGAAGTGGACACTGGGGACAGTCTGCCTATTAAAAACAAGATTTATAGGCAACCTGACCATGTCAGGGACTGTATCAGGACTGAAGTCCAGAAGATGTTGGAATTGGGAGTGATTGAGCCCTCAGATAGCCCTTGGGCTAGTCCAGTAGTCCTAGTACCTAAACCTCACACCAGTGGTGGGAAAAGAGAGATGAGGTTTTGTGTAGACTACAGGGGCCTCAATGCAGTCACTAGGACTGATGCCCATCCAATACCCAGGGCAGATGAGCTCATAGATACTTTGGCCTCTGCCAAATATCTCAGCACATTTGACCTAACAGCTGGCTACTGGCAGATCAGACTAGCTGATGCTGCAAAGCCCAAAACAGCATTTTCAACCCCTAGTGGGCATTATCAATTTGTGGTGATGCCCTTTGGTCTGAAAAATGCACCTGCCACTTTCCAGAGGTTGGTGAACACAGTTCTCACAGGACTGGAGGCCTATAGTGCAGCTTATCTAGATGATATTGCTGTCTTTAGCTCCACCTGGGAGGATCACCTGGTCCACCTCAGGAATGTTTTACAGGCCCTGCAAAAGGCAGGCCTGACTATCAAGGCCACTAAGTGCCAGATAGGGCAGAGTCAGGTTGTGTACCTGGGCCACCTTGTGGGCGGAGGCCAGGTTCAACCTTTGCAGAGCAAGATCCAGACCATCATGGACTGGACTGCTCCAACTACCCAGACTCAGGTGAGAGCCTTCTTAGGCCTGACTGGGTACTATAGGAGATTTGTCAAGGGGTATGGATCAATAGTGACACCCTTGAATGACTTAACTTCTAAGAAAATGCCCAAAAAGGTTCAGTGGACAGTTAGCTGTCAAAAGGCATTTGATGACCTCAAGCAGGCCATGTGCACTGCTCCAATTCTGCAGAGTCCTGATTACTCCAAGAAGTTCATTGTTCAAACAGATGCATCTGAATTGGGGGTAGGGGCTGTACTGTCACAATTGAATGAAGAAGGTCAGGATCAGCCAGTAGCTTTTATTAGCAGAAGGCTGACCCCTAGAGAGAAACGTTGGTCAGCCATAGAGAGGGAGGCCTTTGCTGTGGTCTGGGCTCTGAAGAAGTTGAGGCCATACTTGTTTGGTACACACTTCCTGGTTCAGACAGACCATAAGCCCCTCTTATGGCTAAAACAAATGAAGGGTGAAAACCCCAAACTGCTTAGGTGGTCCATTTCCCTACAGGGGATGGACTTTACAGTGGAACATAGGCCTGGGAGTAACCATGCGAATGCAGATGGACTCTCTAGGTATTTCCACTTAGAACATGAAGACTTAACTGGGCAAGGTTAGTTTAATGTCCCTACGTTTGGGGGGTTGTGTAGGAGAGTAGGATCTGCTTCACAGGGGTACCCCCACTTTTTGCTGATACTTCACTGGTTTTCGACATTAGTCTGGCTGGGGCCCTGCTATTCAGAACCCCAGCCTAGCTGTTTCCTCTTTAAAAGGGTCTCCATGTGCCTTAGGCACATCACTGATTGGGATCTGGAGTGCCCTTGTAAGTCCCTAGTATATGGTATACTATGTACCAAGGGCATAGGTACCTCAGAGGCCTGCCAGGGGCTGCAGCATGTATTATGCCACCCCTGGTAGGCCATCCAAACTGACACCACAGGTCTGCTACTGCAGCCTGGGTAAGGTGGTGCATGCACCCCTTGCTGTGGTATAGGTTACCCATATCACTAAAAGCATACACACATATAAACCTATAAGTCACTCCTAAGGCAGGCCTTATCAATCCTAAAGGCAGAGTGCGTGGTTCTTATGTGAGAGGGTGCCCCTGCATGAGCAGGGCCCCTCTGCAGCGTTCGGAGACCATCTCTGATGCTGTTTGTAGTGCAGCCTGACCATATACTCTTAAACGCATTATATCCTCGCGGTAAAATGCTAACTATGGAATGGCTGCACCAAAACATGTCGTGTTTGGTGTCAAACATCTTGGAATACTACCCCCGCCAATCCTGGCGGCGGGGTAGCATTCCACCCTTCTAGAGGGAAAGGCATGTTAACTCTGACGAGTCCGGTAACTTCTTTCCAGAGCCCTGGCATCACAAAATGGATGCTGCTGCCACAGACACGAGTCTGGCCTCCTGCTGCTGGACGAAACTCCGGCAGGGGAGGCCTGGACAATAGGTTTCCTGTCCCAGGGAGGTGTGACCACCTCCCCAGACAGGACAATGTGTATTGGGGCTGGGCGGGAGCACTTTCGGGTGCTTTGAAGTCCTGCACTGGGGGCACATTTGGTGTCCCTGTGCATACCCCAGTTCAAACCGGATCAGGGGCTTGCAGCCCCTGCTTTGGCGCGAACTGGACAAAGGGAAAGGGGTGTAGCCACCCCTCTGCCCTGACCCACCCATAGGTAGGGCCACAGAGTAGTCCATCCCCTATTTTTGGAATAAAGGTAGGAACCCAGTCCTTAGGACTTTAGATTATACCTGGACGAAACTCTGAAACAGAATCCTGGACCTTCGACGCTCTACTCACGATTAGAGGACTGAAGAATCTCCCTTGGGGTCAAGGAGTGACTCCCCTGCTTGGCAGGCACCAAAGAAGCATCTGTCCGGTTCGCATCACTGAAGCTCCCGTTGGACGCCGAAGTCATCGCATCACCAGAGGTGGATTCTCAGACTTCCCCGAGGCTACCCTGAGTCCCCAGCAAAGCTGAGGCCCGTGGCTATCGTGGGTGACTTGAGACCGTGACCCCTGGACACCGAGCACACTTGCAAGTGCACCATCTTCTGGGTCTCCCAAGAAGTCGTGCTTTGGGCTCCGAGTAGCCCTAGCCTCCAGCACCACCTGCACCAAAGATCACTGGCCCCCACTCCACGAGTGTCCTGTAAGCCAGCTCCACGTGCGGCGTCACGAGGCTCCTTTGCGGTTGCTAGCCCGTTGGCTAGTAGCCCTTACCGAAGGCCAATCTTTTCTTTACTTGGCAGTCTGGGTGCTCCAGGCCTGCCCTCACTTACCCTTGCTGGGTGAGTTCCCCAGACCTTGCTGGTCTGCATCATCGACGATCTACATCTTACTCGAGACTTGCCGTTGCCAAGGCCTGTTGGGTCCAATCTGGTCGCCGACACCTCTGCACTCGACAGACATCGAGCAGCAGCCCGAATCCTGCTCCTGGTCGCCGACAACGCCTCCCGGACCTCGTGGCTGAAGAGTCAAGACGACCGTCAACGAACTTGAAGCACTCGACATCGGTGGGCATCTGTCCATCGCCCTCCTGGTCACTGGCTAGTGACCCAGACTCTGTCCCCTCTGCTTTCAGGTTCTTCAGAACTCCGATCCACTCTTGGATCCACCCGGACACTTTTCTCCTGGTCGCCAGCAGCACTTTGCAGCAGATCGCCATAAGAAACGACGACGAAACCCGACCCCGAAAGGCACCTATGCACCCGGCTTCCCTGGGTGAGGTAACACGAGTACTCCGGTGCTCCCGTGGGTAGAGACTCTTCAAAGTCCTAGATCTCAAAGGGTTTTGTCCTAGTCCTCTTTTAAGTGTCCCTTTCCTCTATTTTCCCGATCCCGACTTTCTCCATAGAAGTTAACGGCGTATCGCGGTTGTGTATTTACACTGCACGCTGTCTCCCGTGGGTCCCCTGTGTCACTACCTTGGGTGGTTCCTTGTGGTCCAAGCACTTCTAGAGGCTCTAGGCCTAGTGTCTAGTTCAGTCGTGGTTCGCATACCACTTTATTGGTATATGGTTTGGTACGCCCCTAGGGCCCAAACGTGTATTTGCGCTATTACTGTGATTTAAGATCTTATAACCTATGTACTTCGAACTCTAGCCTCATAAAGAGACTAGAGGGGTGTGTTTAGTAATAAATACATATATTTTGAATATATACCTGGTGTGGTGCTCTTTCATTTGGTCACTCAAGAGATTATAGACTGGTAAAACAAGCTGCTTTACATTCCTTCAAGACTTAGCCTGAAGGCTGCTCTCCATAGCTACCACTAGGATAGCTTTCAATAAGGTTGTCTTTAACCTACCTACCATAAGAGTCGATTTGGACTGGTGCACGGTGCCCACTATAATTAGTGGACAGCATATGCCAGGCCAACTTCTCACACTCAGTGTGTGCATCAGAGTGTGCTTTGGAGTATCAGTATATGTATGAGAGTATCCCTGGGTGTCTGAGTGTATGAATGAGTGTGTGCCTAAGTGTGTCAGTGTATGCATTAGTGTGTCAGTGTATGTATGAGTATGTCCTGGGTGACTAACTGTATGAATAAGTGTGTGTGGGAGTGTATCAGTATATGCAGAAATGTGTACTTGGGTGTCTAAGTGTTTGAATGAGTGTGTGCCCGGTATGTCAATGTATACATGAGTGTGTGCCAGTGTGTGTCAGTATCTGTAGCACTGTGTCCATGGGTGTCTGACTGTATGCATGAGTGTGTGCCTGAGTGTGTCAGTGTATGGATCAGTGTGTGCCAGTGTATGTATGAGTATGTCCTGGGTGACTAACTGTATTAATAAGTGTGTGTGTGGGTGTGTCAGTGTATGCATGAGTGTGTTCCTGGGTGTTTCAGTGTATGGAGGAATGTGTGCCTGGGTATGTCAATGTATACATAACTGTGTGCCAGGGTGTGTCAGTATCGGTATCACTGTGCCCATGGGCATCTCAGTGTATGTATCAGAGTGTGACTGGGTGTGTCAGTGTATGCATCAGTGTGTGCCTGGGTGTGTCAGTATATGTATGAGTGTGTCTTGGGTGACAAACTGTATGAATAAGTGTGCGTGTGTGTGTGTCAGTGTATACATACGTGTGTTCCTGAGTGTTGCAGTATATGGATGAATGTGTGCCTGGGTGTGTCAGTATCTGTTTCACTGCATCTGTGGGTGTCTCAGTGAATGTATCAGAGTGTGATTGGGTGTGTGAATGTATATATGTGTGCCCCTGGGTATCCCACTGAATGAATGAGTGTGCATATGGGTGTGTCAGTGTATGCATCAGTGTGTGCCTGGTTATCTTAGTATATATATATTAATGTGTAGTTGAGTTTTGCAGTGTATCCAGCAATGCCTGCCAATGTGTTATTGGATGTATTATAAAGCTTAAAGAAGTAATTCATCATCTACATAAGTACAAAAAATGGTTCCATTGATCTGTGTAAAAAGAGAGAAAACAGAAATAGAAGTTATTGTTACATGTTATAAACTTGTTTAGTAAAGTTAAAGTTTCTGCAATACAAATGTTTATGTGACTAATAAAGCATTTCACAGCTGTAATACAGTAAAAGACTTGAACATTTAATTTAAAAATTACTTTTACACCATAAATAATGTACTATATAAAGATTCATCCTTGAACAGTGGGGAAAAAATAACCATATAAATTGTAGACACCCCCCCCAGAACTGCACAATATATCACTATAAATACGTTACACTATGCATTGCACTCACTGCAATATTTAATCAATTGTTTTACCAATAGGTACTGAACTAATGTAAACAAACATATCTTAAAAATGACCCTTGTAATAGTCGAAGTGGTACAGTACTACTTATAGATATAAAGCACAGTTGAATTTTGGAGCCCATTGAGAAGACATCACCCCTGGTAGGTTGAATGATGTCTTAAACCCTGCCAATCCACATAGAACAAATACTGTATACCACTTTTTAATAGTAATCCTCCTTAGAACTTTGGTTGAAGAAACAAAAGGTAAGAATTTGGCAGTTTGAAAGGCAGTTTTTGTTTGAATTTAAGGTTGCTGTCATTGCATTCTGTTCATCCAGTTTCACTTCTTAAATAGACAGTATAGTGTCCAGATGTTAGATTAAATCCTTCGTGAAAGAAGATAGTCAAAGTAGTATAATTTCTTCCAAAAATTGAAATTTGTCCAGCTTTGAAGTTTGTAATTTTGGTTTCCAATTTAGAACCATCTGCTTTGCATTGTTATAGCATTAATATAAGGTATTTTCCACTTCTTCGTATATGCAACAAAGGCATAACATCTGATATACAATTTGGGCAGGTCATATTTTGTAACCCATTTTCATCAATCTGTCAAAAGACTCAGGGGCAGATTTACAAGCCCCTTGCGCCAACTTTACGCCGCCGTTGCGTCACTTCTGTGACGCAGCGGTGTCGTAAACAATGCGCCACAATGCAACATATTTACAATGAGACGCATCTGGGGAGATGCGTCACGTTGTAAAGCCCTGCGCTACATTATACCAGGTCAGGTATAATGTATGCAGGGTGGGCGTTCCATTGCAAGGAAGCCTCGTAAAAGTGCCTCAGTGAAATCTACAAGATTTCACTGAGTGACTTTTACGACGCCACTGCGTCAAAACCTTGTGCCTGCTTGAAGCAGTCATAAGGAGTGACGCAGCATGGTCGGAATAGGCATTCCTGACCATTGCTGGAGTAGCGTCGTGCTTACCACACGACTCCAGCAATGCGTTGCCTTTCCGACAGAAGATGTGTCACGCATCTGTCTATCCTTGCGCCACGGTGCGCCGCATTTTAAATGCGGCGCATCCCCGGTGGCGCAAGGCTATTTTTCCGTCACGCAAATGAACTGGCGCATCTCAGCAAATATGCAGAGATGCACCAGTTCTTGTAAATCTGCCCCTCAGTTTTGAAATCCGGTAGTGTTAAGTACAGAAATCCCTCAGAATTGATTTGAGTGGTGCACGTAAAAGAGCAATCTTCACACTCATGGCTCCATGTGTAACTCAGTCCAAATAAGTCATCAATACTGATTTCTTCTTCTACTAAAACTCCAAGTATGCCCATTGTAAACTCCTGTGCAACTTGTTGAGTGTTCTAAGTAAATAGTACTGATCCACTACATATATCTAATAGATCTCAACTGCATTAAGCACAATGTATTACAGTCCTATCGCTATGCAAACGTCAACCAAAGCACACAGTGCAGAGCACAATCTCGTCTGTGGTTCCTATTCAATTGCATTTATATGATGTGATAAATGAAAGAGTACATTAAGAACATGTTGACACCAGAAGGGTTTGTTAACAGGTAACCTACAAATATCTCCCACATTCTCCAGTTTTTTCCTCATAACACCTTCCTTGTTCTCCTTCTTTTCCTTCTTTTCAGAAACATCAGTCGATTCTTTTGCAAGCTTCCGCCTGGGACAGATTTTCTGTTTCTCATAAATGGGATACTGTCCTAAATGAGGAGCGTATACACTTCTTAACCGATTGTACTCTCTGACACAACTTGCATTGGCACTTACTTTTCTATCATTGAAATCAACCAAAAGCAAACCGGACAGTGTTCTAACTTGAAACAATGCTACATATAACATTCCTTCTTTTAAATACAATACTACCAATATTAATAAAAGCTGCATCTACATTTAAACCTAGAGATTTATGGATAGTAACAGCATACACCAGAGAGAGTGGGAACTGCTGCCGCAGTCCTTTACAAGCAAAAAACATACAACACATTGGCTGATCTGCTTCATGCAATCAATCTAATCAAATTTTATGGCTAAGTATTCAACCTCATCTCTGTCTGGAAAATTAATGAAATCAATTACTTTACCCATAGCATCATTTACTAATCCTTCATCAACATTTAAATACGCCGCAGAATTGCTCTAAAGTTTTTGCATAAACGTAAACACTTTTTTAATCCTGTAGTCCTGGATACAGATTTCTCCAATTAATCTAATTTTGCGTGTAGTTTTCTACTAAGCAGTACTTTTACTCCCCAGTTTTCCATCTTGTCGATAGCTCTTTTTCTAAAATGATTTCTTTCGCCATTTTTAGTAATTGTTAATTAAAATTGGAGCACTCTTGAAGTATAGGCATTAAACAGAATATGGTTTTTCCTTCTTCAATGAAAATGAACATTAACTGTGCTGCTGTGTTGTGAGAGGGAAATAGTTTCTTGATAAGTCGACTTTCTAAGGTACGTTTTCCCCCCTGTGTCAGAACTCCTACTCTAATGTCCTTCAGGATATTTCTGTGTTCTACATCAGAAACTTGACTCGTATTTCTCAGTAGTTCATTGTATTTGAAGTTTAGCCAAATGTTTACATTGCCAATACTTCCCAAAGAATTAAGATTTTCATCATGGAGAAGTGTCTTGAAAAGTGTTTTGATGGGGTAAATTGCAGTAGGTCACCAAATATAACAAAATGCTTTCCTCCAAGGAGCATGTCATACTTTTTTTTTTTAAACCTGTTGTATTCGCAAGTGTAAGAAGGCAAGCATAATTTTGAAACCATGCTCACCTCATCCATGATTAAAAGCTTTAGTTTCTTCACCGGATAACCTCTGGTATGCCAGTTTATTGTCATGTTCAACAGGTTGCATAAGTAGTCAATGTGAAGTAATTCCTTTAATGTTGTGTGCAGCTAATCCAGTTGGTGCTGTTACTACGCACGACAAATTTGATTCTGTAATCCTCTAATGGTAAGCACTTTAATTAAAAAAAGTCCTGGTTGCTGCTTGACCACTGACATATAATAGCATTGGCTTAAATTATGAGCATTTAAAGTTTTAAAGTAGGAATCCATGCTCTATTTTCTCTTTACCTCCATTTAAATTTCTTTCGGATCGTCATTCAGTTGTCCAACTAACTGTTCTAAATCAACTCTTTCCTGTCTCACTTGTTGCATTGCACTTTTCACCTCATTCATGGCTTTTGCAACTTCATTTTCAATAATTGGTTGTCCAAGAGGATCTTGAATCAGTGTTCCAGAACTTTGGCTGCTTTGTGAATTCTCCTTAGCTATCTCAGCAGCAATCCTTTCTTCCTGTTCAATTAGATCATTTAACATTTGCAAATAGTTTGGAAAGACTGAAAACTGAATGCTGTCTTTGACAGCATTGAAAGAATCTTCATAGCAGTCATTGTATCAAATTAATTGTGATTCAGCATGCTAAGGCTTGAAGAGTTGTAGAAGTGCCAAATAGAAAAACTATTTTCTGTCTGAAATTTGGCAACTAAGTTTTCTGTGGTTAATTAGATTTTCTTTTGTGCGTCTCACCAAACAACCATCACATCCAACTACTGCATAGTTCTCTTCTTCTGTGTTTGCTGTTACATTGCTTCTGTATCTGTAGTGTTGAATTTCTTCATAATGGCACATGTTTTCTAGATATGGACTCCTTATTGGATAGTATGTGTTCAACATATTTGATTACACAATGTCTGCACTTTCCGGATCGATCTCTCCTAGTTGCTAGATTTCCAGGAAAGACTTCAAAAGTCTATTTCACGTGCTTACTAGGCCTAGACTTACCCAAACAATTCCCCTTGACTTCAAGTACAAACCGGTTGAGCTTAGCCGATCACTGCCTTCAGAGGACCCTATCTCTCTATGGGACAGCATTTTCAAGTTGAAGCTGTACAATTTCTTAGTTAGAGTCTTTTCTACAGAAATCCTCTGCCACATCTCTTTCATCTCTGTCTTCTCTGATTTTGTAATATGTGCAGTGACATAACGAGCAGCACATTGTATATCCATATTAGTATTTCACATTTTGAGATTCACAAGGTTCTAGCCATTAATTTTTATTTATTTATTTAGTGTTTTATAGAGTGCGAACATGACCAGTTAGGGTATCAGAGCGCTTTACAGGGATAACAAGTTGTATACAAGTGAGACATAGGCAGGGGGGTGAAACATTAGCAAATAAAACAGGTGCATACAATTTTCAAGTCAAAATGTGGAGAAAGTCCAAGAATGACATGTATGGGAGTACAGGGAAGTACAAGGTGGATAGCAGCCGGTCAGTCCAAGGTGTAGTAGCAGCAAAGTAAAGCAAGGCCGCTGAACGGTGTGTGCAATGCAAGAGTTATGAGAGGAACTTGCCCATTAGGAAGGTTTTGGCTTCCTTTTTAAAAATTGCCAGAGAGGGATTTCTTCTGATGACGGGCGGCAGCGAGTTCCAGATTCTTGGTGCGGCCCCAGAAAATGCACAATTGTAGGTTTTTTTCTTTTTAAAGCGGGGTGACTGGAGCACATGGTCTCTGGCGGACCGGGAGTTTCTGGCTTCTCTGGACACCATGAGTTTCTGGGAGAGAAATACAGGGGATTTAGGGGCATATTATCAAGAACGGCGTTAAAATTATCGCCGGTTTAGCGGCAGAAAACTGCCGCTAAAGCGGCGATAATGGGCTTGATAATATGTCCTGAGAATTTCCAATAGAAGCCCAGGTTCACACCAGAACATGGACTTCTATTGGAATTCTCAAGGGCATATTATCAAGCCCATTATCGCCGCTTTAGCAGCAGTTTTCTGCCGCTAAACCGGCGATAATTTTTAACGCCGTTCTTGATAATATGCCCCTTAGTGTGTAGCGCCTTATGAGTGATACATGCCAGTTTGATTTGGATTCTGGCTTCAAGAGGAAGCCAGTTCAGAGCTTTCAGATGCGGTGAGATGTGGTCGAATTATTTTGAGCCTGTTGGGAGTCTGGCGGCAGCATTGAGGCAAGCTTTTAAGGGGGCCGTGGAAATCTTGGGTAGGCCAGAAAGGGTAGAGCATCCATATTCGATTCTGGAGATAACTAGTGCCTGAACTGCCTTTTAATATATATTAATATATGTTCTTCTCAGGTTGTATGCATTTTTCAGTGATTTACATATCTTTTGTATCAATATATGTCTGAGAGCAGATAAAAAGCTGTTCACACTTCCTTGGGAAATGACAGGTCATGGAAATCCAAATCGACATCTTGTGTAAAATTTTCCTTCACATCTACAGTTTTTGACTACAGTACTTTCCACATCTATGTGTTTGAAAGTGCAGAACTTGGTGTCTCAGACCTTTTTCACCACTGTCTTTCGGGATGGCACATGTCACATACTGTTTTATTAAGGAGAGTACAGACTCATCACTGTTTCTTCCAAATTTCGGTGCATCTTTTATCCATAACAGCATGTAAATATGAGGAGCACCTTTTGCTTGGTACTCTTTACCCCAAAAGAAATCAGGTACTAATTATGAGGGAAGGCTGGGAGATCTCACACAAGAAAATTGAAGACATTGGGCTAATTGAGGCCATGTCTTTCTGTATTAAATTCTCCACGACCTCCTCTATGGCAGGACTCTTGGTCTATAGACCTCCGAATGCTTTGACTGCCCACTGGCAGTAACTGTATGATAGTATTGCTGATCTCTCACTGAGGCATACTAATTTCACTGTTCTCGGTGATTTTAACGTCCATATGGACAATGTGAACTGCCCCTTAGCGGTTCAATTGGGAGATACCCTTAAAGGGTTAAACCTGTTTCAAAAGGTACTACTACCCACGCATGTAGCTGGCCATACTCTTGATCTTCTTTTCACAAATGATCACACTTTGCAGGTAGAGGATCCTCACCGGTGACTTGGTCAGACCATTGGTTGGTTCCTTTTAAGCTAACTTGGGCTGCCTGTAATAACCACATTAGATCATCTACTGAGGACAGGAGAAACTGGAGGAAGATTTCACCTGAATCAATGGGTTGCGAGCTACATAATACCCCCCTAAGCTCATAGGTGACCCGAGCCATGATGCTTCTGTCTTCAATGAACTCAGCCCTTGATAAAATAGTCCCTATTAAGACTATGAAATTAGCCAGGGATAAACCTTCGGCTCCCTGGTTCTCCATGGAGCTTCGCACGGAGAAAAGCCTATGTAAGAGGCTGGAGCATGTCTGGCGAAAAAATTATGAACCTTCAGCCAAATGCGAATATAAAGCAGCACTGAGGAAATTTCATAGCCTGAAGCGTAAGCTCATCAGGGACTACGTCGCAAAGCAGATCAAGTCCTCGGACAATTCTGCAAAAGAAGTTTTTAAGATAGTCCAAGGTTTTATGAAACCACAAGCCCTGAAGAGCACTATTCCCCCATCTTTGGCTCTCTGTGAAGATCTAGCTACTTTTTTCCAGAATAAAATTTTAACCATCTATTCCTCCTTTCCATCATTGGGACTATCTGATATGGCAACTCATTCCCCACTGGATACATGGTCGGCTTTCCACCCTTTTGGGATGGAAGCGTCACTGGGGGAATTAAATAAAATAAAATCAGGCTCTCCGTTGGACCCATGCCCGTCCAGATTTTTTAAGTTATTAGCCCCCTGGCTCAACTCCACATTGAACACAATCTGGAACTCCTCACTAGAGACTGGGGTTTATCCAACTAGCTGGAAAAAAGCTTATGTCCAGCCTAACCTCAAGAAAGAGGATGCTGACCCAGCAGAGCTAAAGAATTTTAGGCCCATATCTCTTCTCCCAGCCCCGGCCAAAATTCTGGAAAAAGAAGTCCAGAGACAACTTTCAGACTTCCTGGAATCGAACAACCATCTTCACAATTCTCAATCTGGATTTAGGTCGGGTTATAGCACGGAGACAGCTCTGCTTGAAGTGGCCGAATCGATCCGTGATACCTTAGATCAGGGTAGCTGTGCAATGTTGGTGCTGTTGGATTTGTCTGCAGCCTTTGACATGGTGTCACATAGGATTCTCCTGAACAGACTCCATCATTTAGGAGTGACGGGAACTGTTTTGGCATGGTTCCGTTCATTTCTTGAGGGTCGCTCTCAACAAGTGATTCTTCATCCCCATGTCTCTAGTTCCACCCCCCTGATGTGTGGTGTTCCTCAGGGCTCAGCTCTGAGCCCCACACTTTTTAATGTTTATCTGACTCCCCTCGCGGCAATTGTCGAGCAATGTGGGTTGAAAGTTGTCTCGTATGCCGACGATACACAATTGGTGTTCTCTTTTAGAGAACACAACGAGACAGCTTTCGCCAATTTTAGACAGTGTCTTTTAAACATCTCATCATGGATGACGGACAGCTGCCTAAAATTAAACACTGATAAGACGGAGGTCTTATTTTTTAATCAACCTACTCCGCCTTGATCTGCGCTGTGGTGGCCGACTGAGTTAAATCCGCCTCCACTACCAGTTCCCTCTGCCAGGAACCTTGGGTTCAAGTTTGACTCTCAACTCACTGGCAAGGCGCAAATTGCTCATGTATCCTCCTGTGTTTCTGGAAACTGAAGGCTCTGCGGAGATTCCTTCACTTCCTGCCCATGGATTGCAGGAAGTCAGTAGTGCATGCATTAGTCACCTCTCAACTTGACTATGCCAACAGCCTCTACCTTGGTCTTCCGGAGTATTTGATCAGGAGACTACAGCTTATTCAAAATGCGGCAGCCAGGTTAATTTGGAATGTGCCACTACGACATCATATTACCCCCCACTTGCGCAGTCTACACTGGCTCCCGGTAAAGAGAAGAGTGGAGTTTAAAGCTCTGGTCTTGGCACACAGAGCAGTCAGAGGGACTGGTCCTCAATACCTGAAGCGGAGACTTCAGAAATATAGCCAATCCAGAGCACTCAGATCTAATGGTCAGAATCTTCTGGTGATTCCCCGTTTTGCAAAGACTAGGATCGGTGGCCGTGCTTTCTCAGTGAAAACCGCTACCTTATGGAATTCCATGCCTGACCACCTGAGGAAAATTAACTCAGAAACCGTGTTTAGGAAAGCATTAAAAACATGGCTATTCGGCCTGCCCTAGAGCCAATGGTCCAACCCGGTCTTTTTCCCCTTAGGATGGATGCGCTGCTAGCGCCGGGACACTTCCGTTGGAGGTAGCCGTGCGCTCTATAAGCTTCAATAATAATAATAATAATACTTTGCCAAGAGAAGGATTTGTTTTGTTGCAGATAAAAGACAGCATGGCTTGAAACCTGTGGTTAAAATATCTACAAGCATTAACAGGATCCAAAGAGCAAAGTTCTTCTGCTGTCTTCAGATTGTTTGAGTTCGCTTCTCTCAAAAATTCAAGAAGGTCATCCCAAGTGTACTCAGTACAACTGAGTGTCAGAAACCAAGTAGGTGCACCTAGGTTTATCAACATATATTTCAGTTCTCCATGACGGGGAAACCAATACTCGTTGGTGCCACTTTGGCATGCCATCAAATTAATCAAGTTGTATTCTAACTGATCATCCTTTCCATGAACTTTGTCAACAATTTTTTTTATAATAACTCCTGTCTTCAGTATGTGAATTGTAGCATATGATAGTCCAGACAAGTCACTCTTAAACAGAAGATGGAATATGTAAAGAATACACTGGCGAAATCTAGGATCTTCTGAATATAATGTGGTTGACCAGTATTCAGCTGCTTGTATTTGTACGGGGCAGTCATCCTAGCGGCTACCTGCTCTAGTGGGAAACAGTTGTGGAAAACAACAAGCCTCTAAACGTTTATCCCACACACTCACGGGAGCGCTCCTTTTGCTTGTTTCATTTTAAAGAAATCAGTAGCATCTTCAATAACTTCTTTAGAATGCAGAGGATGGATGCTGTAGTGTGCATACATTTCTTCTCATCTGGATAGATCCACTTATTCAATCTGTCCACATGATGGTAATATTTCATCCTCTATACAAGTTACAACTCGAACCACATCAACATTTTTATACTAGGTATACTGTTGCTTTTTTTTGCTTTACTGGCATGGACTAACTCTTGCAAGATTTCCTTACTCTTTGTAGGCACACCATTTACTAGTATGTTAAGGGGTTCATCATTATCTCTCTCTACCCAGACAGTTTCAATATTCTGTTTAAAATCTAAAGGTAAGTAGACAGTTCTTCCTTTAAGGCCTTTCTGTAGCTCAGTTGGTGGAAGCCTCCCTGTCTTTGCTTCCATATGAATTATTGGGTGAAAAGGATGTATGTACTGTATGAGAATTGATTCATAAACATTTAATTCTTGAAGATCATTTGGAATTTATACTAATTCTAACTTGTTTTATATGGCTCTAGCTGGCATTTTGCAATCCTTTAACTTATCATAGCAGTACTTACATATAATTTGCTGTGTGAACAAATCTAACCGGCCGTCTACAAATAAATATATACCAAATTCATGGCACTTATCTCTGTTCTCTTGTTCAGTTTTGAAGAATACAACTACATTGCGAGTTTGGCTTTTGTAGTGAGTTAATTGACAACAAATACAAACACAGTTTTATTTTTCTAAAGATACTGTGTTAAACTTTGCAATCTCTTGTGCAAAGTTATTAGTACTAATGCCTGGATCATATTCCTCTACACCTACACTGACCAACTCTTCATTTCCCATAGACTCCTGTTCAGGATCAAAGAAACAAAACTGAACATCTTCACAAACGTTTTCTACTTCTGCTAGTGTACCATGCAATAGAGCTCTATTCATCTCTCCTAAACATAAGGCAAGAGTTTTTACATAGTAAACTTTCCTAACCAAATTTCGCATTTTAGAGTGATATACAGCTAACATCCTTATTTCTTAGATAGACATGCCAGTTAAAGTCCCTGTAAATTACTGTACTTCCTCACTGCATGGATCTAATCTTTGCAAAATTGCAATTTTTCGCTTGACACTTCTATCTGGAAATTGACATAAAAAAATCTCAAAATATGTCAATTGATTGCTGCTGAACACTGCAAATACTACTACAGTTCCATTTGTATATAGGGGCCTGTCTTTGCACCACTTCAGCTATCACTTTCTCTACATTCTTAGGAACCATCTCCTCTTTTGCAATAGGAGTTCAATTTGTATCCACTGCATGCACTCATCTGTTCTCTTGTAAATAGCTTTCCTCATTAAAATGAGGTTCTGTACTAGAGTTGTGCTTCCATTCACTTTTAAAAATCTTGCAAAAATTAGTTTTATTAATAAGTCTTTTTCTCAGGTTTTTTTTCATACACAATACTGTTTTGTCTAGTGTCGTCATTCTGTTCATTAACAAGTTAATAGTTTCCTCTTCAGAGCAAATGCTTTGTCAAGCACACTCTCAATATATTGCTTTTGCTTAAGTGCAGCACTTCTCCTCTTATACTTCTTCGTCCTTTGTAGTAAATTCTGTATTACTCTAGTTTGAAACATTTTAGCTTCTAACTCCTTAAACTGTTTCTGTCTCCATGACAAACTGCCTGTTTTCGTAGAACATTTGCTACTTTCAGAAACATGTACTCCTTGCTTTTTTCAGTTGATTTTGAAATTCAGTTTTTACATAAGACCTTTCCCTCATTCTGCATTTTACGACATATTGTTTTCTGAAACTTCTTAGTACTCTTACAAACTTTTCTTTCTTCCCTCTGCACATTCTCCACCTTATTTTATTTTTCTCTCTCAGTTGTAAGTAGGTAATACTATTTCTTCTGTTTCTTTTGTATTTGTCTCTTATCAGGCATTGTGATTCCTTTTTTTTAAATAAAAGTGGATATCTGGAAAGCAGATACACAATAAATTAACCTCTACATTACGAGCCTTTATTAGTAATTCACTGAGTAACTGGTGTACTCTTCACTCTATGAGTTATAAATAGTTATACAAGTGATAGTTTCCTTTTCTTCTTTGCTGTGTTTCTTATAGTGGGAACATCTAACAGTGCATCCATCTACCTCTCTTGCTCATAGGTATTAGTGATAGGTTGAGCATATTAGTTTATGTATTAATATGTGTATGTGTGTATCAGTGCATGCATTGGTGTTGACACAGTCTATTATTTATCTCACTGTACACCTGGGTCTCTAACTATTGGAATTATTCTTTGGCTGCCTATCTTTCTCACTATATTATTCTCTGTCTGGGGGTCTTATTCCCTGCATCAGTGTGTCCTGAATGTTAGTGGTTGCATTACTACCTAGTTAAATCAGGAGGAGGGAGAGAGAAGCAGAGATTAATTCGGCTTCCATTAGGTATATTCAAAATCAAAGAAGAATGAATCACATGTCCTGTTTTTGCCAGGGTCTTCTGATCTGATGCATTAGAGACCCTCATTTACATTAAGCGTACAGAGTGGTATATGTTGATTCTGCGCTTGGTTGAATAAGAGAATAGCATCATCATTGGGTCATATCACTTGAGTGCTTGGTTCTCCAAGTGATCTACAGCTCTCCACCAGGAGTGAGACCATCTGGTTTTATGACAGTTGTGATTAGAGAATGAAAGAGTATCTAAAAAAATGTGAGTGAGATTAAAAACACATACCGCTCCGTTCGCTTAATGTGAGTGAGGGTCTCCAATGCATGAGATCATAAGACCCTTGAAAAATAGGACATGTGAATCATTCTTCTTTGATTATGATTGCATTACTACTTGACCAGGTGCCTCAGCGTGCCAATTGCTATGTGCATGGGTGTATCAGTGACTATGTTAATGTTTCTAGGGATTTTCAGTGTCTGGTTTGGCTGTGTTAGTCGCTGTATCAGTGTGTGCATAGGTGTACTGGTGGCTCCATTACTATGCACCTGTATGTCTAAGTGTGCTACTGTATACATAACAGCGTACTTCAATGTGTCACCGTATGGTTCAGTATGTCTGGATGGCTTAGCATATGCATCAGTTTCTGTCTGAGTATGTCAAGGTAGGCTTAAGTATGTGCCTTGCTGTGTCAATGTATGCATCAGTGTCTGTTTGGATGTGTTAGTGAACACATGAGTGTGTACTTGTCTGTGTTAATGTATGGATCAGTGCATGCATGGATCTGTGAGTGTATGCATAGGTATGTGTCTATGTGTGTTATTGTATGCATCAGACTCTACCTGGCTGTGACATTGTAAGTATTAGTGTGTGCCAGGTTGTCTCAATGTATACATTAGTGTATACCTTGGTGTTTCAGTACATGCATGACAGAATGCCTAGGTGTGTTACTGCATGCATTATTATTTCAGTGCTTGTGTCAGTAGCTACATTACTGTATACCTGTGTTTCGTTGCTCTTTACAAATTTGTATTCACCTTTGGTAATCACATTACTTTTCTTTATTTTCATCACATACCCTTTTTTCATTCCCTAACTTTTTCTGAACAACCTACTCAGTTTCATCCACCTTGTATACCCTCATAACTTATCTATCAAATAGTTTTGATGATACAGTTTATTTCCAATACCTGTTGAATGTGATTGTTGGTCTGTATTTTTGTTTCTCAGTATCAGTTTGATTAACTTCTATCAGAAAGTACACAAAACAATGCGCAAGAATGGTACACCACTCTCATACAAGGGTACCATTAATGGCAACCTTTTCAACTTTGCTTTCAAGGTTACAAAGCCTGTCATCAAATCACAACATTGCTTTCATATTTTACAAATAATACACCTCTTCTAAAGGGTCAGAATTGTTAACCCTTTCTTACACTTCTTTAAAGAAAGCCCAATTCGGTAGGGTTTTTGGGCACATTCATGAATCTGCTGCGGCGCTCCATGCAGCCAGTGTAACATTAATGGTTGATTCATGGCTCTGCACGTGACAACAAAATATTTTATGTAATCTGCTCATAAACAATGTCACTTATACTCCAGTTGGTATAAATGGCTATATTTCTACCCAAACACTACTTACTTACCATTCCTTCTATTAAAACGCATCCTTCACATTCACATTCTACTTTTTTGTTCCCTTCCCCCATGCTCCTTTAGCTCTGTTACCATGTTGACCAATTTTGAAACATTCTCTGCTAGCTGTAGGTCACAAGTTCACAACACTTTCTGAGAGCAGCATGCTAACTCCAAAACCAACTGTAGCAGGTGTGGTTGAATGTTTAGAATTAGAACCATATCCCAAACACCATTACTTGTTGCTAATATCTCCAAAGCCAATCACACATCTACTTACGTTTATCACAATATCTCAACCTAGTTTTAATCACTAGCATATTTACACCATTCAATAAAGTTTCATCTTTTACATTTTAGTTGCTAGACTGATTGTTAACTGTCTTCATTTTCAAATCTGTATCATTCACCAGCGGCCTTCTCCTGTGTGCTACTGCTCATTGCCTTCAAAATGGTTAGAGTGTGGATTGTGGGCCATAGCTTTGTGTTTTAGGCTAAAGAGTGTGGTGGAAAGAGTGGCATTGACAGGGACCTGGGTTTGCCTAATGTGGATATTACTTGGGTTGGCCAGGGAGGATTAAAGTGGCATCAATTTCTTCCATTGGTTGAAAACATTATGGATTGTCAACATCCAGACCCCATAATTGTGCACTGTGGTGACAATGACCTGGGCACACTTACTTGGGTAGAACTGAAAATCCAAATGAAGGATACTTTTGCTCAATTAATGACACTTTTTCCTCACACTGCCTAGCTGTTCGCCAATATTTGCCAAAGGCAGAAATGGAAGTGTCAAAAACAATCTGCCCACAGATAGACAAAGCCAGGAATCATGTTAATAAAATAGTTTCTGCATTCCTCAGAGATCATAACATGGGCTCTATCTACAACAACCTAAGCTTTTACATGGACAGGATCTACAGAACTGATGGAGATAATTTTACAGAGAAAGGCAAGAGGCTGTTCCTGAACAATTTGAAAGACTGCATCCTGTTTTATGTGTAGTTATACTCTACACACAATAAACACAAAGGCTCTTTTCAGAGCCACCCCTTTTCCCAAACACTGTCTCATTTTCTTTTTAAATCCCTTTTTTAAGGATTTTTACTTGACCCCACAGATCCATCGTGGATCTGAAAACCAAAAGTACACATTTAATACAAAACAAGGCATTTAGGATTCCATTCTACAGCTTTGTGAGTAGATATAACACTTTGTGTGTGTGTATATGTGACTGGGTGTGTAAGTGCCTTTGTGGGTCTTTGAATGAGTATGTCAGTGTTTAATGGATATCAGCGTACCTCTGTCAGTGGCTCAGTCAGTGGATGTAAGAGTGTCTATCTGGGTGTGTGAGTGGCCGTGAGAGTGTCTGTATGGGCATCAGAGTGGGTGAGAGAGTATCTGTCTGTGTCTATGACTGTGACTGGGAGGGTCTGTATAGGTATAAAAATAGATGTGAGAAGGTCTGTATGGGAATGTGAGTGGGTGTGAGAGTGCCTGTATGGATATGTGAGTAGGTGTAAGAGTGTCATTGTGTGTGACTGGGTGTGAAAGGGTCTGTATAGGTATAGGAGTGGGTGTGATGGTGTCTGCATGGGTATGTAAGTAGATGTCAAAGTGTCTGTGTGCTAGTGGATATCTGGGTGTATGAGCGGGTGTGAGATTATCTGTTTGGGTATATGAGTGGGTGTGAAAGTATCTGTCTGTGTGTGACTGGGTGTGAGTGTCTGTATGAGTGGGTGTGAATGTATCTGTATGGGTAAGTGAGTGGGTGTGAGAGTCTCTGTATGGATGTCAGAGTGGGTGTGAGTGTGACTCTATGGGTGTCAGAATGGGTGTGAAAGTGTTTTTGAGTGTGACTGGGTGTGAGAGGGTCTGTATAGGTGTAAGAGTGGGTGTGGGATTGTCAGTATGGTTATGTGTGTGGTATGAGAGTGTGTGTATGGTTGTGAGAGTGTCTGTATAGGTGTCCTCCACAGATCTCACGAGTGGCCAAAAAAAGAGTTTTCTGGCATTTTACTGCCCATTAAACATGATTTCACCTCATTTAAAACAAGCACAGGGGGTCAGAAAAGCTCTCACCTGACCCCTTCAATTAGTATGCAAGCAACTTTTCAGCCCCGTGGACAATTTCCTGAGATAAAAAATGGCAGCTGCAACTTTCCTCTCAGAATTCAGCCAGCCAATCAGTGCCTTGCTGTGGCATGCGAATTCGCTGATGCACCGCGGGTGGATGCGCTGAGGGTCCTCATCCCTAGATATACAAATTTGTTTTTCAGTTAATATCTTTAAAATTACTGAATGGATTCACACCAAATAACAAAATGCTAATTTTCTAGACCAAGAGCTGGCTTTCCACCACATTTGGAGTAATTCCGTTCAGTGGTTTGGGCTTTAGTCGCGTTCAAAATTTCCATTGGCAATTGCATTAGGAAAACACATTTTGAGACTTCTTTTTTCTCGGCCCCTGCTTGATAGATATCAAAACTTTCAACACAGCAGCTGAAGTGAGTGGCAAACTAGTTTTGAAAATTTCTTGAGGATTTGTCAAACAGCGCTAAAGCTACTGGCAAAACAAAAAATGCTTTTCCTGTGGAAACTTGGTCCTAACTGTAACTACCTACTGGCGACCGCCATTAGGTAATATATATGTGTGAATAGTTCTGTGGATGATGTCATCAGTGATGTCATTTGTAGCTACTCACCCATATACCACTGAGACATCCATACACTCACTGACACAGCCATACGCACACTCACTCAACCATACCATCCCTCACAGATGCACTCATGAACCCATATACCCAGTGATTCATCCACTCATACATCCATGCAGGGAGTCATACAGCCCCTCACCCACCCACACAGACACTCAGGCATCCATACAGGTACTCAGACAACTAATCAATAACCCATATAGACACTCATGTACCTACTCACCAACCCATGCAGCCAGTTACACACCAATTGTCAGACTGATACACATATTTACACAGATTAGTCACTCACCCATATATTCACTAAGACATGTTTAATCACCCACTCATACAATCAGTCACGCACCCACTAAATCATCCATTGAGACACTCATACACCCACTCATTCTTTGAATACACCTTGGCGTATATATATAACATTCTTCAACATTTTAGAAACACTCAGTCACTGGATGATGTCATCAGTCATGTCATCAGTGATATCATTTGAGATGTCATCAGTGATGTCATCAGAGATGTCACTGAACATGTCATGAGTGATGTAATATGTGACGTCATTAGCAGTGCATTGGGGGCGCGAGTTATAGTTAGCTCAGTTATCTATAACGGCCGAATTTCTCTGGTTTTGTACGAGTGAAATGTCAGCCTAACTATAGCGTCCCTGAAACCTGTGTTTTTTTCTGTGAATTTCTTAGGTTTTTTTAAATGCTAATTCCTAACTATAACGTCCCTGAAACCTCTAGGAGATGAGCAAAAAGAGGCAAAAGAAGTGCAGAAAAAAAGAAAGGTGCAGAAAGAAGCAACAGAAATTCAGAAGGAGGCAAGAGAGGCGCAGAAAGAAGCAAGAGTGGTTTGCACACCATTAGTACCAATTTAATAGCCACATTTAGCAATAGGTAACAGGTGACCATTCTAGGTTTGCAAAGGGCCTTCCACCATGCTGTAACACTTGTCGCTGCATTTTTGGTAGCGTTTGAGCCGTTTGAGCTAAAAACACGTTTTTTTTGTTCAAATCTGCAGATTATGCAGCAGATGATGGATTATGTGGCAAATGCGGAAAATGTATAATTGTGTGAAAGTCGGTGCAGCCAAACAGTTGCATAATTCCAGTGGCCCTGCTCATACCTCTGACTAGGTCCAGAAGTGCTCCTCAGTGGTTTCTTCTTTTTTTTGTCTCATTGAGTTTATAGTTTAGCTTCTATGGAAACGAGGAAGACTAAACCTGAGGTTACCACTCCACAACACAGACTACCATACCACATCATTACTCTCCGTACACATAATCCCACTCTACATAATTTCTATACACTAAATACCACATACTTTCTATCCACATCAAGTCAAAGTCTAGCCACATAATTTAACTGCACATCATACCACATAATTCCACAACACACAACTTACATCCACTCCACTCCAAGACACATTAGCAAAACACTTTTATATTTACAACGCCAATAGCTCTAACTCTCGCAAATGTGAAACCTATTACATTGCAAATGCTTCTTTAACTAGTAGTCGCGTTTGCAGAGAGGTGGAGAAAGGGGGCTGGGACTCCGACCAGCACCCAGGAATTCCGCTGCGTAGGACTTGCAAGAGGTACCAGGAGGGCTTCTTGGCCCCCAAAGTCCCTCAGGAGTACAGTGGACTTCATCCCCCAACCAGTACTGTGCCAGGAGGCGCATTTGCAGAGTGGTGGAGAAAGGTGAGCGTGGCCTCCGAAGAGCTCTTAGCAATCCCACTGTGTGGGAGTTAGTGGAGGTAACAGGAGGGGTAGTTGGCCCCCAAGAAGCAACAGAGATGCAGAAAGAGGGCTGAGGGATGGAAAAAGAGGCAAGAGAAGTGCAGAAAGAAGCAACAGAGATTCAAAAAGGGGGAACAGGGGTGGAGAAAGTGGCGAGAGGGGTGCAGAAAGAAGCAAGAGAGATGCAGAAAGAAACAAAAGAAGAGCAGAAAGAAGGAACAGGGGTGCAGAAAGAGGCAAGAGAAGTGCAGAAAAAGAAAGAAAGGTGCAGAAAGAAGCAACAGAAATGCTGAAAGAGGCAAGAGAGGCGCAGAAAGAAGCAAAAGTGGCTTCCACACCATTAGTACCAATTTAACACCCACATTTAGCAATAAGTAACAGGTGACCATTCTAGGTTTGCAAAGGAGCTTCCACCACGCTGTAACACTTGTCGCTGCATTTTTGGTAACGTTTGATCCGTTTGAGCTAGAAATAAGGCTTTTTTTGTTCAAATCTGTAGATTAGGCAGCAGATGATGGATTATGTGGCTAATGCGGAAAATGTATAATTGTGCGAAAGTTGGTGCAGCCAAACTGTCGCATAATTCCAGTGACCCTGCTCATACCTCTAACTAGGTCCAGAAGTGCTCCTCAGTGATTCCTTCTTTTTTTTGTCTCATTGAGTTCATAGTTTAGCTTCTATGGAAACGAGGAAGACTAAATCTGAGATTACCACTCCACAACACAGACTACCATACCACATAATTGCTTTCCATAACACCTAATCCCACTCTACATAATTCCTATACACTAAATATCACATACTTTCTATCCACATAATTTCACTGCACAACATACCACATAATTCCACTACACACAACGTACATCCTCTCCACTCCAAAAAACATCAGTAAAAAACATTTACATTTACAACGCCAATAGCTCTAACTCTTGCAAATGCGAGACCTATTAAATTACAAATGCTTCTTTAACTGGTAGTCCCGTTTGCAGAGTGGTGGAGAAAGGGGTCTGGGCCTCCAACCAGCGCTCAGGAATTCCACTGCGTAGGACTTTCAGGAGGTACCAGGAGGGCTTCTTGGCCCCCAAAGTCCCTCAGGAGTAAAGTGGACTTCATCCCCCAACCACTACTGTGCCAGGAGGTACATTTGCAGAGTGGTGGAGAAGGGAGGATGTGGCCTCCGAAGACCTCTTAGCAATCCCACTGTGTGGGACTTAGTGGAGGTAACAGGAGGGGTAGTTGGCCCCCAAGGACAACCTTGGGGGCCAACTACCCCTCCTATTTCCTCCAGTAAGTCCCACACAGCAGGATTGCTAAGTTCTCATAGCAGGCCACACCCCTTTTCCCCACCACTCTGCAAACGCGCTCCCTGGCGCACCCTTGGATGAGGATTAAAGTCCACTTCGCTGCTGGGGGTCCTTAGGGGCCAACTAGCCTACCTGATACCTCCAGTATGCCCCAGATAGTAGGATTGCTGACAGGTGGACACAGGCCAACCCCCCTTTCTCCACCACTCTGCAAACACGCCTCCTGGCACGCTCTTGGTTGAGGGATGAAGTCCCCTTGCCTCCTGAGGGTCCCTGGGCGCCAACTAGCCTACCAGGTACCTCCAGTAAGCCCCACACAGTTGGATTGCTGAGAGTGGTCCAAGGCCACGCCCCCTTTTTACGCCACCCTGAAAATGCACCTCCTGGCGCACTGCTGCTCGGGGGATGAAGTCCACTTCAGTCCTAAGGTCCTCAGGACACAAGAGGACCTCATCACCCTACCAGCATTGCTCCAAGAGGTGCGTTTGCCTAGTGGTGTAAAAATGGGCCTGGCCGCGGACCACCTCTCAGCAATCCCACTATGTGGGGCATACTGGAGGTACCTGGTGGGCTAATTGGCCCCTAAGGACCCTTAAGATTCTAGGGGACTTAATCCCTCAACCCAGAATGCGCCAGGAGGCGCGTTTGCAGAGTGGTGCAGGGAGGGGTTGGGGCCTCCGGCAAGATGCCGGCTTCTCTTTTATTTATTTTTGTAGAAGGGGGGTGTGTGGCCCCCCTTCTCTTAGTAATTTTTGGGCCCTGGGGACCCCATGCCCCAGGGACTGAGCCTTTATTTTGATTTAAAAAGAAAAAAAAGGGAAAGGGGCTGCACGGGCCCGCTCCCGAGGCCGATTTCGGCCCTGGGGACACCATCCCCCGGGCATGGCCACTTTTTTTAAAAACTACATTTAAAGGAGGGGGGGCCGCGCGGCCCCCCTCCTGAGGCCTTTTTCAAACCCCGGTCACCCCATCCCCTGGGACTTTGCATCTTTATTTTATTATTATTTTCTTAATTATGGAAGGGGGGCCGCGTGGCCCACTTCCCTGGGCCACTTCTGGCCCTGGGGAACCCATCCCCCGGGGCCTGGCCACATGTTGGGGACCACGGGGGAGCCCCAAAGCCCCAGCGGTCCCTGCCGGCTCCCCGCCTCATGCGGGAGCTGCATTGCCTTTGGACAAGGGGAGCTGCTGACATGCAGCTCCCCTTGTCCAAAAGCAATTCTGCATCGCTTCATGGAAGCAAGAGCAGGTTTCCTGCTCTCGCTTCCATGAAGCAAAGCAGAGTTTACAATGACAGGGCGGGAACAGTGCTCCCACCCTTTCATTGCAAACTGCAATGTCCCGGGGGTGGGCACCCTGGGACATTGCTTGAGCTGGCCCTGGGGGGTGGCGGTCCCCAGGGCCATCTAGGGCTCCATGAGGGGGGCCGCATGGCCCCCCTCCAACAAGTTTAAAGCCCCGGGGAGGTGGTGGTCCCCGGGGGTTGGCAATGGACCCCTGCACTTCATTGATCTATGCCCCAGGGAGGTGGTGGTCCCCAGGGCAGTGTGGGGGGGGCTCAAGCCCCCCACACAATTTTTAAAAGTAGCCCCGGGAGGTGGCGGTCCCCGGGGCTGTAGGGGGGGTGCGAGGCCCCCCGCATTTAAACATTGAAGCCCCGGGGAGGTGGTGGTCCCTGGGGCTTGGGGGGGGCCTGCGGGGCCCCCCCACCCATTATTTTGAAATGCCCCAGGGATGTGGTCGTCCTCGGGGCAGCATGGGGGCAGGAGCCCCCCCACACTTATATTAATAAATAAGCCCCGGGGAGGTGGCGGTCCCCGGGGCTGCGGGGGGTCGCGTGCCCCCATGCATATTTAATAAAGCCCAGGGGAGGTGGTGGTCCCTGGGACTGTGGGGGCCCACGCAGCCCTCACATATATTTGGCATATTGCCCCTGGGACCTGGCCTGGCCGGGGGCTTATTAAAATGAAGCGGGTTTTGCGCACCCAGCGCGAATCCCACTGAATCTTTTTGTTCAAAAAATTCTTTTTTTGGCCCTGGAGGGCCCCTGTGTGACCCACTGAGCAAGCCTAGGGGGTCAGGGTGTTTCTACCCTGCTCCCTTTTCTTTTTTTTAACCTTTTTGTTTGTGACTCGGTCACATGATGGCTGCTAACACTTCCTGGTTTGGAGTGTTGACAGCCAATCAGAATGAAGTTCATGATCGGGAGGCTTCGCGGATCCACCGCGGTCACCAGATATCAATTTTTTTTATTTTTAAATTTCTCAGAAACTACTGAACGGATTTACACCATTTAAAGCAAAGAGTGCACTCTGGACCAAGAGCTACCTCTCTGCCAAATTTGGTGTAATTCCGTTCAGCAGTTCGGGCTGTAGCCGCACCAAAAGTTCATATGGAAATTAACATGGAGAAAACGTGTTTTGGGACCCCACTCTTTTCTCGTCCCCCGCTTGATGAATCATTCCAAAACTTTTAAAACAGGAGCTGATCGAAGCGCCCCATTAGTTTTGAAAATTTTGCGAAGATTCTTCAAACAGCGCCAAAGATATTGGCAAATCAAAAACCGCTTTTCCTATGGAAACTAGGTCCTAACTATAACTACCTACTGGCTAGGTAATATATATATATATATATATCTATATATATATATATATATATATCAATCACCTCGCAATTTCACCTTCACCTTCACCTTCAAGAATAACGAGCGTGGACCCAAATTCGTGCTGCAGTGCATTTTATTTTCAGCAAACACAGATGTCAGCCATGACGTGTTTCTGCCGTCCAAGCGGCCTTGACCACATGACACTGCTTAACTGAAGCCTCCATTTTTAAAGTGCTAGTGCTCAAACATTTTCATAGACATAAACAAAATACTTCATATATATGCATAAATGCCTCAATTCAAATAACTAGAACATTATGATGATATGTATTTCCCTGGGCCATCGAATTTCTGATAGTTCCCTTTCAGAATTTGAATAAAAAATAATTTGTATATATATATATTCTGTACATTCATTTCTAGTATCCATAAAAAGTACTCTAAAATGTTGTTTTAGTTTATTTCCCGAATTTGGGATGCATTCTTAACGTCATCACGACGGTGTCGCAAATAGGATGTCTCCTTCCATTCTTTCATCTTCTAGGTGTGGTACAAAAGGTAAAGTGAACAATTTGCAACAAGATACTTTTGTGGGGGACTTCGAAAAAGTATTCATGCTGCATCACCAGCATGTTAAAGCATCTTAAAACTATGCACTGGAAAGAACTTAAAAGAGCAGAAAAGGAGCATGAGGCAACCACTGCCTCATCTTCAAAAACACTGCAACCACTGCAACCAGGAGACACTCTTCCCACTGCAATTCCTGCGACTGCTATAATCCCAGCTACAGCAACATACAAGAAGGTAAATATGCAGTACGTGGATGTGATGGTTGTTTGGTCAGAAACGCAAATGGAAATCTAATTAACCACAGAAAACTTAGTTGCTAAACTCCAGACAAAAGAGATTTTTTCTATTTGGCACTTCTGCAACTCTTCAAGCCTTGGCGTGCTGAACCAGAATTAGTTGGAGAGTATGACTACTACTAAGATTCAGCGCTGTGAAAGACAGCATTCAGTGTTCAGTCTTCACAAACTATTTGCAAATGTTAATTGATGAGTTTCAACATGAGGAAATGATTGCTGCTGAGATAGCTAAGGAGAGCTCACAAAGCAGTTAAAGTTCTGGACTACTGTCAAGATCCTCTTGGACAACCCATGATTCAAAACAAAGCTGCAATAGCCATGAATGAGGTGGAAACTGCAATGGAACAAGTGAGACAGGAAACTGTTGATTTCAAACAGCTAGTTGGACAATCGAACGATGAGCAGAAAGAAATTTATATGGAGATTAAAAAGAAAATAGAGCACGGTTTCCTGCATGAGAAGAAAGAATGCAAATGTTAAACTTAAGTTAAACTTAAGTTAGGATTTTGTCTTAAGACCAAAACATAAGACAAACTTAAGACAAAATCCTAACTTAAGTTTAACTTAAGTTTAACTTAAGTTAGGATTTTGTCTTAAGACCAAAACTTAAGACAAACTTAAGACAAAATCCTAACTTTACTACTCCTAAATGCCTTTTGTGAATACCGAAAGTCCTAAAGTTAGGATTTTGTCTCAGATTACTTTTGTGAATCGGGCCCATAGAGAGGGGAAAAAGGAGGAGAAATAAAGATATTTCTCCTTGTTACACCTCACTTGGGAAGGCATATCTTTTTGGCGCATTCCCATGCCTAACACTTTTAGTAGGTCTGGGAATGCATCAAAAGCTATGGGAGTGGCATGGGAGCACCCACGTAATGCCCATGGAACACCTTCCCTGGGCAGAGTAATGCAATGCAGCAATTTGCACTGCATTGCATTACTCCAGATCTATGAAGCCACTCAGGGCCACACAAGGTGGTCTTGCGTGGCTTCATCAATCGCATTTTGGGCTTGCGTTGCGCTTGCACCACGTTGCGCAGTGCAAGTGCGACGCAACTCTCCTCATAAATATGCCCCCAAGTAGCTAACAAAATTCTGTGCTCTCTATGATCCACTGACAAAACACTATGATATATTTAGGGTTCTGGGCCCTAGGACCACATGCTGAAGTAAATGATGACACAGAAACTAGTTTTGCGGGTGCATAACTGGTTACAAGCCCTTATACTGGCAGGGTCACTTGAATGGGGACGCCTTTGTTGGATAGGTGTGGGGTAGGTCTAGACACTGCCCCCTGGGCGGGGCTGCTACATGATGTGTCCAGCAGGACACTACATTATACTGCACTCCTCTGCTGATTTGGAACCAGATTTCAGATTTTCTCCCTGTTAGGTAGTAACGTCTAATGGTATTGCTAATTTTTTAAGGAGCATTTCAGCGTAAAATGATTGTTGAGAGAAAGCTTTCCTGCCTTTAGTCTAGAATCATCTAAAATATTGATGCAGGAGTGCAACATACCTCTCCAGATAATATGTTCATGTATTGGTACTTTTCCTCAGACTCCTTAAAGAGTGTAAGTCCTACATATTCAAATTGCAGTGTTCAGCTTCTTTCCAATGACTCCCAGTTTGGAACTATTGTCCAATCAAAAATATGTCTTTCAATTTCAGTTGTGATTTGCTCAAGACAGAATCAAAATACTGTTATTCGATTTTCCAGTGAATTATGTCATCATGAGGGATCCCGGACAGCCAATACCTTCATGGGACATGGAGCTTAGTCAAAAGACTCTACCAATCCATTTCAAATTATGACATGCTGGTTTTTAATGCTCACCTGCACATTGAAAAAAATATTTGAAGACAAATCAGGTGAACTATATGATATTTATTGTATTTGACACCCTATGCTTTTCTTTTTGTATAGGGCAAAAGGTATCCAGGGCTCATTTACCAGGAAAGTTGATTTGCTCGGAGTTGTATTGTTTTCTCAAATAAAATAACCATTTCGATAGAGACATGCAGCACTGATAGTGGATTCAGGTTTACATGGTTGGTCATTATTTTGAGAATTATAGACTGACGACATCATGGAAAAAATAAGGGATATTGCTTACCTCCTGACCTTACATTGAATATATTTATTCTAATGGTTCCTTTAAGGCTTTTTGGTGAAAATACCCCAAAGAGTTTATTATTCTTGTTAAAATGAAATTAAAGATTTCAGTTGCCTTCCTTGGTAACCTCTCCTTTGTTCATTAATATCTTTGTTTTATTCAGATTTATATGATAATGTAGGGTCTCGAAGTGAAGAGCATTAATTCAAGGATTCACAATAAATGCCATTAAAGTGTACAACATAATCAAAAATAATATCTATATACTTTATAGGGCTTATTTCTGATAGTTTTAATAAAATGCTATTTACAATGCTGGCTGTCCCAATTGAGTAATGACTAAAGGGGTAACGTACATAATATTAGTGATACAGGACCATCGTGTATAGGCACCCTTTTTAGCTAAAGGATTCGTTGTTCTAGAAAATGCAAGCACTTGGATCACTATATAATATCTCAATTGGATATATTCAATCCAGAGCTCTCATCATGAAGTTCCATTCTAATTGATCAATTGGTTTCTGAGTGTTAAGGATTCCTGCAAGGGATCACAGGTTTGCCTTGGCAACCCAAGAATGTTATAAAGAACTAAAATCTTGCCATATAAATGTCTAAGACCCCCTCATTAAATCGATGTGAGCATTTTTAATTAACACAATTAGCAACATTTTCTTTAACAGTGCCAGAACGTTCTGTGCATTTGCAGTCATTATATAATGGTCTATAGTTCTTCAGGTATGCCAAATTTATTCACTCTGCATGTAGCCATATAATTATTGCTTCCTATTGCTGCCTATTGAGGAGATACTTCTTCTCTCCTCAATAGGCCTTGAAACGTGCATCTGTTGGTACCAATTGAATAGTCGAGTAACCTTGACTTTGTATAACTCACCCCCATGCAGGACGGAGACCTTTTCAATGCGGTGGTTCAGGCACTTTGCTAATAAATTTCAAAACAAGCCCCCCCAAAAGTGTACGAACTCGCAGCGGGTGCTTCTGCTTACTTGAGGGTAGTCCCTGCATGTTCCAAGGCCTATTGAGGAGAGACAAAGTATTGGGGCATTTAACCGCAAACACCGATATGCGGGGGGACCCAGGGACTGTTACCTGAAAAGCATTCCAATAACATCATGCAAACATGGCTCCAGGATTCACGAACATTAAGTCAAGACGGCTTTAGTCCTTTACCATTGCTCAAGATGATAAATTTCCTCCAATGAGAGTAAGCTGTGACCTTCTTAAAGATCGTTGTCAGAATGTGCCTTATGTTTTTAATCTACAAGTACTGAGGAAGGCAGTATCGCTGAAACGCGTACACACATACACACACACATATATTCACTAAAAGACCAAAGGTTACAGGGACTGCATAGTTAGGTTCAGATTTTACACAAATTCTGAGTGACTACAATTCTGCAGTTATAGTTATACTTATCTCAAAAAACTATAGCTTTTGCCCTGAGGTAACTCTAACCCACGCCCTCACCATTCACCGTTTTCTCATCCATAATTTTACTGCAAAAGTTGCAGTGAGAATATTAATTATTTCATGGGGATGTCATTTGTGATATAATATGTAGGGTAATTAGGAGGGCATGGCGAGGACGCAGGTTTTTTAGTGAATTTCTAAGGTTTTTTAAATTCTATTTCCTAACTTTAACGTACCAGTAACCTTTGTTTTATTCAGTGAATTTTTATGTTTTTTTTATCGCAAAGTAATATTTAATTACTGTATGTTAATCAAACCACCGACTGCGGCCAGGCCCTGTGGCCAACCCCACACAAACAAGCCCCTCCCTGACTGATTTCCTCAAGCGTCTTCTTCCAGAAATGTTTGATAACATGAATCCTCATATAGAGAAGCCAACGAGACTACAAAGTGGTGAATCCACCAATAGTTCCTCTTAACCATATGAAGTAAGTGCTTCTTCGTTTATTGGAGATATCCTCATATTCCTCTGCATCGTCAACGTGTTACCAAAATCGGCGGGACATGAGCTTAGGGACCTTTTGGTAAGCTGTCCATCAACGTGGGAAAAGGCAAGAAGACCTTTGCATACTATTAAGGAAAACGGGGTGCAGCCAAACGGTCAGAGCTTGCAGATGATTTTGGGCATTTGCATACTCAGGGTAATTAAAAGGGAGAAGCATGGGCTCTGCTCTCACCAGGGGATGACAAGAAAGAAACCACTCATCACAGTCACTACAGTGCAGATTGTGCTCCAATAGTTCAATGATGCATTCATCTCCATTAAGGATTTCAGATCGTTTTTGCGACGTGGAATTGCAGAGAAAACACACTTGCTTTGCCTTCACCAAGCCCAAGAAGTTAGTATCATTTGTGATGTACAGAAATAGAGCTTCAACTGGTGTACCTGCTATTTTTGTATTTCTAAGTGGTCTCGTTGAGGTCTAATTTCTGTTAAATAAGCACCAGGCCTCGAATGGAGCCTGATTTCGTCCAAGAAAAAGCCTCAGTTTTGCACAAAATGTCTACCCAACTGAAGTAATTTCTACTGGTTAAGTAGTACGTGCTACTGTGTTGGGTGAATGTCTAGTGCATATTCTACTCTACAGCTATGTAAAGGACCACAAGGTAATGTCTCCAGTGAACTTGTGTGTGTGTAATTTTGGCAATATGAATGTACCTCGAGATTCTTCACCCACAAATCTGTGATAACATGAATCCTCATCAAGAGAGGAGAACAAGACTACAAATAGGTGAATCTCTACCAACTAAGGATGGGTGCCCTGGTGCCCACCCAGGGCACCCACCATGTTCATGTTGGGGACTGTGGAGGGAGCCCTGCTATACCTGCTGGCTCCCCACCTCCATCGAAAGCCGGCATTGTTCTTACGCGCAGGGAGCAGCAAAAAATGTGGCTCCCTGCATTTGGGAGCATTTTTTCCATCTGTTTCCCTGCCTGCTTGACAGCGGTCAGGGAAATTGATGAAAAGTCTGCTCCTAGTTGGCAGGACTATTTTTAAAACTCATGCCAGCTGGGAGCGGACTTAGTTTTGCTCTCGCATGGCAGGAGCTTTAAACTACTCCCACCAAGCGAGAGCAAACAGAGGTTTCCCTGCCCACACTAGTGCAGGCAGGGAAACTGCTATCTCTTGGGGGTTGGCAGCCCCCCAGGTCATAGCAGAGCCTCGCTCTGGGGATGGGGTCTCCAGGCCATTAATGGCTCTGGGAGGCGGGCTGCTTGGACCCCCTTCATTTCAAATGCACTGCCTGGCCCCAGGGAAGTGGTGGTCCTCGAGGCCGTATATGGCTCAGAAAGGGGGCAGTGCAGCCTCCTCAACATTTTTAAAATCAGCCTGGCCCTGGGGAGGTGGTGGCCCCCAAGGCCCCCTCCCCTTTAATTTATTTGGCCAGACCCTGAAGGGTGGTGGTCCCTGGGGCTGATATCAGCGTGGGGAGGGGGGCCATAAAGTGCCCCTCTTTATAATATTAACTACACCTCCCGGACCTGGTCCACCCAGGGGGCATATGTTATGTTATGTTATGTTAGCCCAACTTGTAGAGCGCAACAGCTGCCTCAGCAAAGAGGCGTCCCGGCGCTGACTGCAGCGAGACTGAAAACTAGAGCCTAAACCGAAGGGAAGAGATGAGTTTTGATTGCCTTCCTAAACGTCAGATAGTTATCCAGACTGCGAATATGGAGGGGAAGGGAATTCCAGAGCTTGGCCGCTAGGCTGCGGAAAGATCGTCCCCCGGCACGTAGACGTTTTACCCACGAGAGAAGAGCCAGGCATAGACCCATAGAGCGCAGATGGCGCGTGGGTGTGTATGGTACCAATAAATCGGTCAGAATACATGGGGAAGAGAGCTTCAGAATTTTGAAGGCCAGGCAGAGAGCTTTGAATTCTATGCGCTTGGCCATAGGCAGCCAGAGTAACTGTCGAATCACACCCGAAGTGGGGCGCCTTCTAGGGAGTCCAAGAAGAACTCTGGCAGCCGCATTTTGGACCCTTTGCAAGCGCATGACCTCTGCTTTATTAGCCCCCAGGAAGAGCGAACTGGCATAGTCAAGCCTTGACGGTATGGCCGCCTGAACAATCAGTTGTCTGGTGGGCGGGTCGAAATAACCCAGAAGGGGTTTCAATCCCCGGAGTAGGCCGAAACACGTGCCTGCTATTTTCTTGGTATGGTCCTGAAAACTGAGGGTTGAGTCCATCCATACCCCTAGGTTTTTCACCACCGACTTAGGGGTGGGTGCGCTCCCTAGGGTGTTCGGCCACCAGTTCTCACTCCGTAGCTCGGTGTCTTTACCCACCAACAACACCTCCGATTTATTAGCATTGAGCTGGAGGCAGTTAGCGGTCATCCACTCCGCGACCGCCGCCAGCCCGCTCCTAAATTTAGGGGCATCCTGCGTAGAATCGTCGGAGAGAACCACCACCAGCTGCGTGTCATCGGCGTAAGAGATAATGGAGAGACCCCTGTCCCTGGCTATCACTGCCAGAGGTTGTACGTACAAATTGAAGAGTACGGGGCTCAGGGCAGAGCCCTGTGGCACACCCTGGCCAATAGACTGGACACGTGAGAGGAAAGGCGGGGCAGACACCTGGAAAGTTCTTTCAAAAAGGAAAGATCTAAACCATTCCAAGGCAGAACCACCGATTCCGGCCTCCTCCAGATGATTTAGAAGGATCTGGTGGGATACAGTGTCGAACGCGGCACTGAGATCTAACAGGATCACTGCCGCGGTGTTACCAGCATCTAGAACGGTCCGCAGATGTTCGGTCATAGCAAGGAGCGCTGTCTCCGTACTGTGCCCTTGGCGGGAGCCATTCTGCGTGGGATCCAGGATGCCGTTGGTGTTCAAAAATGCTGTAAGGGTGGTATTAATGTGTGCCTCAGAAATTTTAGCTGCCCAAGGTAGAAGAGATATTGGGCGGAAATTTTCTAATTTCGCTGGATCCAGTGAAGGTTTTTTTAAGAAGGGGGACTACCATTGCCTGTTTCCATTGCCCAGGAACCGTTGCTGTGGAGAAGGAGGTATTGATCAACTGGCACAAAGGTGCCAAGACCACAGACAGAGATTTTAAAAACTGGTCAGGCTTGAGAGGGTCTGCAGGAGAGCCAGATTTAATTTTGCTGCAAAGCAGACGGAGCTCATCCTGATAAACATGGGGAAAAGCCGTAAGAGTATGAGTGGTAGGCGGTCTGGGTACGGGGCTGAGACAGGCAGGGGCCAAAGGGAAGGACTTATATATAGTCTCCACTTTTTTAACAAAAAAAGTGGCAAGGTCCTCACAATGCTGCTCAGAAATGATCACAGAGGCCGTAGGGGTTTTCCTGAGTTTAAAATCATTTAGTATTTTAAAAATGCACTTGGTCGGATTGCTACTTGACTCAATTTCCTTAGCAAAGTAAGCAGCACGCTCAGCTTGTATAGCCCGATGATAACTTTTGATGGCAGTCTGATAACATCTCTTAGCCGGCAGGTCATAATCCCTTCTCCAAGCCCGCTCCAATTTTTTACATGCTTTACGCATTACAGCCAGTCTGTCGGAAAACCAAGGGTTGGAGTGAGAGATGCGGCACTTGGACAATTTGGCCGGAGTGAGAGAGTCTAGTGCTTGAAGAATCCAGTCACAAAAGGTTTTGTATGCCGTATCTGGATCACTAGGTAACTTGGGCACTTCTAGAGCAAGAAGGGCGTGGAATTGCTCGAGGTTCAGTTTACGCCAAGGGCGCTTACATAAGGATTTCTGAGCCACTTTACTCAGGGATACTGATGCCGGGAGGGACACAGAACTCAGAAAATGATCGGACCAACAAACCGGACTAGGTGTGCTAACAATAAGGGATGGGATGTTAGAAAAAACGGGGTCTAGCAAGTCTGCAGCATGGGTAGGACCTGAAACTAGTTGATTTAATTGACAGGCTGCAAGGTCTGCGAGAAAGCTGCTGATATCTATCTCTGTATGATAGTCAAAGTGCAAATTCAGGTCCCCAAAAATGGTGAAGTTAGCTGATCTCATTGCCAGTGCACTGGTGACCTCAATAAGTGCAGATTTAAACTCCTTGGCAGGTCCAGGAGGGCGGTAGACCAGCAGCCCTGATATAGTGTAATTAGCACTAAAGGAAATCGCAAAACGTGCGCATTCACAGTCAGCCACGGGCTCTTTAACAAACGTGCAGCCGTAACAAGATTTAAAAATGGCCGCGATACCCCCGCCTCTCGACATCCTGTTTAAGGTCGCAATACTGTAACCGGGCGGGAGCGCTAAGCCTGGCTCCGCAACCATATTTCTGTCAAAAAGAAAACATCAGGCGATTCATCCTGTATTAAGTCATATACATTCAGATAATTTTTGGCCAGAGACCGGCAATTGAGACTCAGAATTTTAATGGAAGTCCTGGGTGAAGGCGCAGAGGGTAAAGGAGACAGTTTAGTAAAAGAATTAAAACCACAGCAGATACAGCAAAAAGGTCCTTCTAAAGAGGTTAACAGCTGACGGCATGGGCTTACCCCAGTGTTAACAGCCCCAACACCACCGGCAGCAACTCTGGCATCTGGCGACGTCCAGGCGTGGACGGGTGCAGACGGGCTTGCCTTTGGCGCACCCGCTGCACGCATCCGCTGCGAGTCGGCGCCATCAGCACCAGAAATAGGCAGGCTCGTATATAAAAGCCCAGTGCGGGAGCCCACACTTGTTTTTTTTAAAAATGTTGCCATGGATTCGTGGATCCACTGCTATGTCACTGCAAATATGAAAAATAAAAATGTTCACCCCCGGCGGGGTCCCTGTGGGACCCCACCACCAGGCCAAGGGGGTCAGGGTATTCCTATCCTGCCCCCTTATGCTTTGTTTCATTGGACTCAACTGAATCCGAGTTCCAAAATGGCTGCCAACACTTCCTGGTTGAAGTGTTGGCAGCTAATCAGATCTCAGCATGAGATCTGTCGGACCCGCAAGGATTCGCATCCCTAGATATCTATATTTCTTTTTTCTTAAATAACTCAAAAACTACTGAAGGGATTTACACCAAATTATAAAAGGGACTCTTTCTGGACCAAGGGCTAGCCTTCTGTCAAATTTGGTGTAATTATGTTTAGCAGTTCAGGTTTTAGTTGTGTCTAAAATCTCTATGGAAAATTGCAAGTGAGAGCATTTTCTGTTCTCGCTTGCTGAAAGCAGAGCGAGTTTGCTATGGCCACTCCGGGCAAGCAATAGAAAACTGTAATGTCCCGGGAGGGGGCACCCCATGGACATTGCTGGAGCCGGCCCTGGGGGTGGTGGTCCCAGGGCCATCTAGGGCTCCAAAGGGGGGGGTTGCGGCCCCGCTTCAATGTTAACTTTTGTCCCAGGGATGTGGTGGTCCCCGGGACTAGAGGTTCGCAACAACCCCTTTCATTATTGTGTTTGTGCTGCGGGGAGGTGGTTGTCCCCGAGGCTGCTGTAGGGCCGAGGGTCCCCCATTCCAATGAAGTGTCCCAGGGAGGTGACAGTCCCCGAGTCAGCGGAAAAGGCCATAGGGTCTCACCCGCATCTTGTTTTTAAAAAACTGTGTGCCCTGGGGAGGTTGCAGGCCCCCGCATTTAGGGTGTTCTTTGCCCTAGGGAGGTGGTGGTCCCCGGGGCTATTTTTATTGTTTACAGCCCCAGGGCTTTGCATAAGCCTAGGAGGGGGGCCCCATGAGCCCCCCTCCTTCATGCCGCCTGGATTTGGCCCACCAGGGGGCTTTAAAAAAAAGATGCAGATTAGTGAATCCACCAGCAAGTCTGCAGCAAAATAAATATGCTTTTTTACCCCAGAGGGACCCCCCTACCATATCTGGGGGGGAGGGTCAGGGTTTCCCTACCTTGCTCCCTTTTCTTTATTTTTTACTTTGTTTGTGGGACTCAGCTTCAAGCGGAGTCCTAAAATGGCTGCCAAAACTTCCTGGTTGAAATGTTGGCAGCCAATCAAATTTTAGTAGGACCTGCGAGTCCACTGCAAGGACTCGTGTCCCCAGATATCTATATTTTTTATGTTAGATATCTCAAAAACTACTGAACGGATTTACACCAAATCACAAGAGCAGGCTTTCTGGACCAACATCTAACTTTCAGCCAAATTTGGTGAAATTACATTCAGCAATTCCGACTGTAGTTGTGTTAAGAAAAATCCCCTTAGACACAACATGGGGAAAACATGGCCCCGCTTGACAGAGCACCCCAAAAGTTTCAACACAGCAGCTGAACTAAAGGGGGGAAGTTTTGTAAACATTTCATGGAGATTCGTCAAGCGGCGCCAAAGTTATTTGCAAAACAAAAAACTCTTTTCCTCTGGAAACCTTGGTCCTAAGTACAACTACCTACTGGTGACTGCCAGTGGGTAATATATATAAATATTATATATATTACCTGCTGGCGGTCGACAGTAGGTAGTTATAGTTAGGACCTAGTTTCCATAGGAAAAGCTTTTTTTGATTTGCCAATATCTTTGGCGCCGTTTAACGAATCTTCACGAAATTTTCAAAACTAATGGGGCGCGCCGGTCAGCTCCTGTCTTTAAAGTTTCGGTGTGATTTGTCAAGTGGGGGCCGAGAAAAAAGGGGGGTCCCAAAACGGGTTTTCCCCATGTTAATTTCCATAGGAACTTTAGACACGGCTACAGCCTGAACTGCTGAATGGAATTACACCAAATTTGGCAAAAATGTAGCTCTTGGTTCAGAAAGTGCCCTTTTTTTTAAATGGTGTAAATCCGTTCAGTGGTTGCTGAGAAATTCAAAAAATAAAAATATTGATATCTGAGCACCGAGGAGGATTCGCGACTCCTCCCGAGCACGAGCTTCATTTTGATTGGCTGTCAACACTTCAAACGAGGAAGTGCTGGCAGCCATCTTGTGACTCAGTAACTGAGTCACAAGAAAAAGGGTGAAAAAACATAAAAAAACAAGAAAAGGGGACAGGATCGAAACACCCTGACCCCCTAGGCCTGCGGACCCCCAGGGCCAAAAAAAGCATTTTTTTTTTTTAAATTGGCCGAAATCATGCTGGGTGCACGAATCTGGCAGAGAAAATAAAAAAAAACAAAGCACGGGCTCCCGCACTTTGTTTTCCTTCAGCCCCCGGGTGGGCCAGGTCCCGGGGGCAATGTGTAATTATATAGCGGGGGCCCATGGGGGCCCCCGCTGCCCCGGGTACCGCCACCTCCCCGGGGCAGATATTTGCCTGTCAATAGTTATTCAGTCCATGTTTTTACATTTGAGACTTGAGCACAATGCACGTAAGGAACGCAGACATTTTAATACAAAGAGGCCACGCCAGGCTGCTAGCTCGCGCGCCTGTGACCTGCGCCAGCTCTGCTGCTCCCCGCAGACTTGCCACCCTGGGCGCTGCCACCAGCACAGGCTCAGTATCGTAACAGTTTACCGCTCTGCTGCGACAATGTATCTTATTGCCGCAGTGCTGCATTGAAATTCCTGCTTGCGGCGCGGCTGATGTAACCCAGCTGAGGTAGTGCTATGCCCCATACCGAGATCATGTGACCTCACGTCCTGGAAGGAAGTGAGGTCGGCCGGGGATTCAGGAAGCGGGGACTGGAAGCGTGCTGCCCGCCAGCGGGCAGTCACTGTGTGTCTGGTGAGTGGGGGCTTCTGCGTCCTGGTGTCCGCATTATACCAGACAGTGCGCTGACTGCGCACAAATTACCGGCAGCACTTGCATCAGCATCATGGCGCCTGAGAGGCCTCAGCCGGGCTGGGGAGTGCGCTGACAGACCGAAGAATGCCCCGCGTTAGACTGCTGCAGTGGCCTGCGGGAGAATCCGAGTGGACTGATTGCCGCCAGTTTAAGTTGCCGCGCTTGCCTGCAACTCCTGCAGCAAAGAGTAAGTGGAGTGCTACGGTAACTTCGCTTTTGTTTTAAAATCGAATAACATTTGCTTTATAATAAATAGCGATCCGAGCGCTGATTAGTATAATTTCCCCTAAAGCCATTCGTCAGACAGTCACACTCACAACAATAACATAAGATGGATGATGAAAAAAAATGCTTGGGCGCTACACGCAGTCTGAAATTAATCACACTGTACATGCGACCGGTAACTGTAGAATATCGTTTATTAGCGGGACAGGCTCCTTTTAATGTTTTCATGCCTCGACAGTGAGTCAGCTGTCCTGTTGAATAACACCCACCTTGAAATGCCATACAAATGATGTAACGTTCGCTCGTCCGGGTTAACGTGCGGTTTATTCCAGATCGTGACCTCTGTGGTTGCACATGGATGTTAAAGTTATTCATTTCCGGTAAGACCACAGATTCTTTACAGTAAATTGATCCTCGCTAGAGTGAGCATCAATCACTTCAGCAAACCTGCTTCCACGACTGGTCCACTGGCTTTTTACTGTTTCGCCAGATGGCAAAGGCCTTGTAAAACTCTCGGCCCTCGCATAAATTCAGAACCTGGGGTAATAACTTCCCCCCTCACACCAGGAAATGGAAATGAAGTGCAAATGCGAAGATTTGAAAAGCTAAAATGAGTTTAGACATCTACTCTACACCTGCCAGGACTGATATTGCTTATGCGAGGCCTAGCCTACCACGCTGGGGGCAGCACTATGCCTGGACTGTTGGGATAAGAATTATTGTGTGTCACCTCAAGGACCAGCCTATTGGAGACCCATTAGCCCTCGGTGTTTACACTCTTCCCCTCAGCTTCACATGTGGGTGCAGCCTATGGCGCTAATGACCTTGGGCCGGCATGCTGAAATAATGTTATATTTCGAAAGCGGTGTGTACCATATATTGGCAGATACGGGTATGCTCATTCCTGCCACAGGACACCATCCAATGTTTGTTAGGCATCATTAAACTAAAACTGACTTTTCACCTGCTCCCATACCATATGCAGCTGCAAATTTTGAAATTAATCTCTGAAGCCATGCATAAATTTACATACATTACAGACTACCCTCTCCATTTAACACGCAAATGTACTCCAATGTTTCAGAGCACCTTCTGTCGCTAATTAATTTGCTGAATTATAATTAGACTAATCTTGCATAATTAATAAGCACAGACTTTTTTAAATTTGTATGCAGGCTGATGAGATCACTCACTTCCTTCTATAAACTGCTAACTCAGTGCTAGAAAAAAACCTGGAAGGAACATATGTGAGAAAGTATGTTTGATGTTGCAGAAAAGAAAGTCAAGTTGGCGTGGAAAATACACAAGGAATGACAGGACTGAGCGAGGTGTGTCTGCGCAAAGACAGATATCCTACAAATTGACTACTCTGGGAAGAAATTACATTGAGTGGTTGGAGTGGTGGGTCTGCCTTTGGTCCAGTGCGGAGCCGGGGTGCTTGCCTGTTCTTTCTGCTCCCCCACCTTCTTGGATCCTAGGAGATCATAGGCAGCGACAGACAGGGATTAAGGGACCGTCTGTTGTATTAGGAGATATGATGATGTTAAAGCTTGTCGGTGTATGTCAAAAACCTTCTCTCCCTGCCGCCTGCTTAGCCGAGGAATTGATGTTCTTTGGATTTTGCTCTCGTGCTGTTTGCCAAAAACAAGTGAGAGCATCCACTGTGGCAATTAGGTGTGATTAGCACTGTATCCGTGTGGTAATTATTACAATCAGAGACACCCTTTCATGCACAAGGACTTAAGTCTCAAACAAGTTCTTGCCAGTGTTGTCAAAGTCAGGACAAGCTCACCCCGGATGATTCCTAAAGCAGGCCTTTTGAGTGTAAATATCAGCGCAGGGGTGTTAAGTCCCGCTGGAGATCCTTCAAATCTCAGGCAGGAATCCCTGCAGAGCTGACTCTGCTTTTCATCCTTCAAGCGAGGCATACATTACACACAGCGCTAAGAGGCCATTCATTAGCGGGCGCGCGCTGCCTAACTGGTCTAATCAATGGTCAACAGGGGAGAGGCAGATACTGTACGTAAAGGAAGTGCTCACACAGTCTGTTTGCAGGGAAAGGAATCGAGGTCCTGCTGCGACACGACATGTTCGAAGTGGAAGTGTGCAGTTATGGTAATACTGAAGTCCACGTTTACTATGCTTCTAGGCGTCATGCGTACTGTGAAATTATACCTATATATGTACCTAGACAGCCGCCATACTCTTTTGGGGAGTCATTAGAGAAGAACATTTTTTAAAAACGTTTTCCTATTTTCTCAGCAAATGGAGGGACACTTGAGCGTGTTGTTTACCTGGTACTGTTTGCACCTCTATTTATTTTTACCGCGGCACGAGAATGGAGTGCGGAGTGTTAGGAACGCGGGTGCTTGCCAGGTGTGAGGTGGTGTTTTCATAGTGTCTGCTATGATGCGGGATTCGGTTACAGTGCTAAGTGGCTCATGGCAGAAATATGGCTTCATTAAGGCAGGGACGGCAGATCTATGTGAAGCGATATGTGCGCTAATCAAAATGTGCAAACTCGGCGCTGCGGGGAGGCGCAACAAGCAGTCTTCACCTCGTGTCGGCGTGGGAATTCTGAGGCCTGGATATGATCCCTACTCATTTCTTTAGTTTGGCAGCCGCGGGAAACTGATCTCTTCGAGGCCTCCGCGGCTTCCCTGTAATGAGTTCCAGCTAGAGTGCGTCCTCGTGCAAGTATACGCTGAGGTTGTCTTTAGTGCAACTCTCAAAAACATAATATAGGCCCACACTCCTGTGGCAAGCGATTTGTGGTGGAATCGTGCCCACTCCCATGATTCGGTGGTCACTCAAGCTGCAGGAGAAGTGGGTGGAAGGAGGTGGGCTGGCCTACAATGTAGTTGGGGGTTCTCCATCAGGCTGCCACCCCTCAAGGGTGGCAGGTCTGAGGAGGAGTCAGTTGTGTGCCAAGGTGTCTTCTGTCAAGCGACTGACTCTATGCTAATCTTTCAGATGCACTGGCCTGGTGGGGCATCCCCCTGTCCTGGAGTCCCTAACACGCGCATGACTGTGACCCAGCCCTGCTGGCCTTTCAGAGGAACGGGGTTGGTTTGGGGTGACCTTGAGTGTAGGTCCTGGTCTCCTCCCACCTGTAGACATACAGGGTTTTGGATCGTGCAGGGAAAGTTGCTAAGTGTTGAACCCTTCACCTGATCAATTCGATGGCTTCTACTAAATCTACATGTTGGAGTCCATAATTATGTGTGCATATAAAAAAGCTATGTGTGCATGAAAAGCTCCCGTTCCATGAAGGCACCCCAAAGGCGTGCCTGACCTATTTAATCTCACTGAAAGTTTTTTTGCAAGCCCTGGCTTCTCTGACAGGGGGCCCTCGACTGCTGCTGACCTCAGGCTGAAACCTGTCAATCCTCAGCAGCTTTTTCAGAAGCTGCTTGTGCCTTGGAGACCACTGCAGAGGCTCTACATTGTTGACCATGTACATCTCGCTTTTCCTAAAATCTAAGAACTAGAGTACATAAATTGCACTGGTGGCACAACTGTTTAGTGGTAAATGGTGATTCTGAGCGGTGCTGTTGAGTCGGGTTGCAGAGTTGGGCTTCTAAGTCAAGTTGCTGAATTTTGCCTGAGTCGGGTTGCTGAGTTGTGTCAGGTTCATTGGAAGTTCCCTGGGTTGTGTTGAAGAGCTGTGGCACCAAGTAACTACTCTGAGGTGTATTGCTGAAACGTTTTACCAAATGATGTTGCTAAGTTGTGTTGTTGAGTTATAATGCTGTGCCGTTGTGATGATCCTTATACCCTGAGCTATGTTACTTTTTAGTTTGGCCGGGTTGGTTTCTGAGTAAAATTACTGGATTTCCTTCCTTAGTCGAGGCCCTGAGAAATGTTACTGGGTTAAGCTATGGCGGGATGTGGGAAGAGGTGTGGTCTACTAGCAAGACAAGCCACTGGGTGGATCATGGCTCTAAATCCTCACTGAAAAGCATATGATTTGGAGCAAACCACTTTATTTCTCTGTGATTAAAAATATAAACATGTCAAGTGAAAGTCAAATAAGTGCCATATAATTGTTTAATCGAACATGTGAGTCCCCAGTAGCTATCCACAGCTGGGTTCATGATGAATAAATTCCAATGTATCACACTACAGAGTTGAGTCTGAACACCTTGGCAAGTGCTGTAGCAAAGAAGGGTTCTATGAACCTTTCTTGGTTTAACATTCACCAAGGCTTTTTGATATATATATACACAGACACTCAGGCACCCATACAGATACTCAGACAACCAATCAATAACCCATATAGACACTCATGTAGCTGCTTACCAACCCATGCAGCCGCTTACGCACCAACTGACATACTGATACAGACATTCACACAGTTTAGTCACTAACTCATGCATTCAGTAAGACACATTTAATCACTCACTTATACAGTCAGTCACACACCTACTAAATCATCCATACAGACACTCATACACCCACAGTGGGTCATCAGTGATGTCATTTGAGATGTCATCAGTGATGTCACTGACCATGCCATGAATGATGTAATATGTGACGTCATGAGCAGTGCATTGCGGGGGCGCAAGTTATAGTTCACTGAACTAACTATAACAGTGGAATTTCTATGGTTTTGTACGAGTGAAATGTCCAGCTAACTATAACATCCCTGAAACCTATGGTTTTTTCAGTGAATTTCTAAGGTTTTTTAAATGCTAATTTCTAACTATGACGTCTGTAAAAAGTAGGGTTTTTTCAGTGAATTTCAAAGGTTTTTTAAATGCTAATTTCTAACTATAACGTCTGTAAAACCTATGGTTTTTTCAGTGAATTTGATTTTTTTTAAAAAATATTAAACTACTATTCTGCTATTTGTCATTAGTACTGTTTTTCTCACTTTTCCACTACAGAAAAGAAAATAAACTGTAAAACTGTTGTGTAATGTAATATATTTCACAAATTACACTGTTACTTATCAAATAATACAACATAATATAACATTTTCAAAACATATTTTTCTCCCTTTTTCTGCTGTTATCAGTTTCTACTTAACTTCACTATTCACAGTGATGTCAGTGTAGTATCATCATAAACAGCTGGGGAAAAAAAAACAATCAACTACATTGTTAAAAAAAAACAAATGACTAACTCTTACAACCACAATAACAAATCAACACAAATAACACATCCAATACTATTTACAATTTTTAAATGTTACCTTTACTGTGTACTTTCTGTTGACATTTTTCCTCAAGGCCAAATAATGTGTGGATTTTTTTTTAAATCATCCAGTATCAATTACTTAAAGCTTCTTCCCATTTTCCCTCTAGGCCGAATAATGTATCTAAAATTTTTGTTTCAGAAATATCAAGTATGAGTTGGGTAATTCATAAGGCAATCTCGCTTTAATTTCCAAGTGTGTATCGTTGCAGTGACTCCAACCATTTTTGCATTTCAAATATACAGTATAATGTCCACATGTGGTAGTACCTCCAGCATGGAAAACGATAGCCAGTGTTGTGAAAGTTCTTCCAGAAATAGATACTTGACTAGCAACAAAAAATTTAATTTTCATTTCCACTTTTTTTCCATTTGGTCTACAGCGTTGTAGCATTAAAATTACATATTTTCCATATCTTTCTAGGCATAATGTAGATAACATTTCTGATTGACAACGAGAATATTTCATATCATGATTTGCTTCTTTTACTAATTTCGGAAAAGGTACAGATTTGCAGTCAGGTATTGTTAAATATAGAAATCGTTCTCTGTCAACCATAGTACTAGAAGTTAATGAACACTGTTCACATTTGTGATCCCATTTGTAACTGAGTCCAAATAAACTCTCAATCTGGATTCCTTCATCTTCTAATACTCCAAGCATAACCATCAGAAACTCTTGTGCATCTTGTTGAATATTAGGACTGAATGTTAAAGATCCAGTACATGTATCCAAGAGTTGTCGAATACCAGAAGCAGTATGGATCTTACTTCTGTCAGTTCTCAATTGTTCAAATAAAGTATAAAGTGCAGAACATAATCTTTTTTCCTAATTTTCCATAATTTCACCATTCAGATCTTCTAGATAAAATATAACATTTAGAATAACATTACCATAGCAGTTCACACCAGAAGCATTTTCTAATTGGTATCCCACAACATCATCACTTGTTTCTATTTTCTGTTTCTTTGCATCTTTTCTTTTCTCTTGAATTTTTTTCTGCTTTTCAACCACACTTGATTCATCAACATGTTTGCGTTTTGAACACACAGCACGTTTTTCATAAATAGGATATTCACCTAAAGTTGGTGCATAAAGTCTTCTTAAACGATTATATTCTCTTACACAATTTACATCAGCACTAACCTTGTTTTCATCGAAATCAATTAAATACAAACCAGACAATGTTCTAACTCGAGATAATGCAACGTATGCCATTCCCTCTTTAAACACAGTTCTTCCAACATTTACTAAAGCATTATCTACACTTAAACCTTGAGATTTATGAATGGTTATTGCATATGCTAAACAGAAAGGAAACTGTTTTCTACGAACATACAAGTCTTTTACCAGCAAAAAACGTACAGCACAACGCCCAATTTGTTTCACCTCTGCAATCTGATCAAATTTAATTTTCAAAAATTCAATTTCATTTCTGTTTTGATATTTTATAAATTCAACAACTTTCCCTATTGCTCCATTCACTAAACCTTGTTCTATATTCAAATTACGACTCAAAATTACCCGAAAGTTTATACATACATCTAAATATTTTTCTAAGCACACAGTTTTCGATACAGACTTTTCCAAAGAATCCAATTTAGTCTGTAGTTTATTTGAAAGAAGAATTGTTATTCCTTGATGCTCGATTTTATCAATAGCTTCAATGTGAACTATTTCTTGATTTTCCAATTTCAGAAGCTCTTGATTAAATGTATAACACTCTTCCAGTGTAGGCATTAAGCAAAGTATAGACTTTTTTTCTGCAATGTTCTTGTACAGTACTGCTGCTGGTGTGTTTTCAGTTGTAAACAAGTTCTTTAGTAGACGACTTTGTAAAGCTTGTTTACCATGTTTGCTTAGAACACCAATTCTTACATCTTTCAGAATATTTCCATAATCTTCATCACTTGCTTGTCGCATATTCTGAGTGAGTTCTTTATATTCAAAATTTAACCAGAGATTCACATTTCCAATACTTCCCAAAGATTTCCCAGTGTCTTCATGTAGAAGAGTTTTAAAGACTGGTTCTCCTTTTACAGGAGTTAGTTGTAGCAGATCTCCAAATACAATTAAATGTTTTCCTCCAAAGAGAACGTTGTAATCTGTTTTTAATACCTGTTGCATTCTTAAATGCACGAAAGCAAGCATTAAGTTTGAGACCATGCTCACCTCATCAATAATTAAAAGTTTCATCTTCTTCAGCACTCTTGACACTTCATAAGAAGCTTCTCCAGACAACTTCTGATATTCTAATTTATTATCATGCTCAACTGGTAACATTAGTAATCTATGCAAAGTAATTCCTTTAACATTGTGCGCAGCTAATCCAGTTGGAGCTGTTACTACACAAGATAAATGTGAACCAGTAGTTTTTTTAAGATAACTGGTCAAAACTTTAATTAAAAATCTTTTACCCGTTCCAGCTTGACCACTGATGTACATCAGAATAGGTTCAAATGATGAACATACACATTCTTTTTTTCATGCAACAAACCATGTTCTATCTGTTCTCTCACTTGTACATATATTTCTTTCTGTTCAATATTTACTTGTTCTTCTAACTTTTCCAATGTAATATTCTCCTCTTGTGCTTGTTGCATTGCAATTTCCACTTCATGCATAGCAATCGCTGCTTCATTTTCCACTATTGGTTGTCCAAGTGGATCTTGACTACATGGACCAGAACTTTGACTATCTTGAGAACTTTCATTTGCAACTTCAGCTGTAATAGTCTTTTCCTGTTCAACTTCATCATTTTTAAATATGTAGGGAAAATTGAACATGCAATGCTATCTTTACATGCATTAAAAGAATCTTTGTAGCAGTCGAAATCTCCAAGAAATTCACTTTCGCTACGCCATGGTTTGAACAGTTGGAGAAGTGCTAAATAGTAAAATTCTCGCTTGTCTGCAGTTTCACAACTGAGTTTCCTGTGGTTGATAAGGTTACCTTTTGTGTGTTTTACTAAACATCCATGACATCCAAGTACTGCATATTTTCCTTGTTTTAAATTCTGTTTAACATTTCTTTTGAAGCTGTAATGTTGAAGTACTTCATACAGACATAGCTGTTCCAGATGTCGACTCCTTTTCGGATAGTGTGTATCCAACATATTAGTTTTAAGAATTTCTGTACTGTCTGGTTCATTTGCTGCTAAGTATTCAATTTCTTCTAATGATTTCAACACTCTATTTCGTGAGCAGGCAAGACCTAAACTTACCCAAATGATCCCTCGTGATTTTGAATATAAACTTGAAGAGGACAAGCGGTCTGAACATTCATACGATCCAATTTCTCTGTGGGAAAGCATTTTCAAAGTAAAGCTGTATAATTTTTTGCTAAGGCTTTTCTCTTGTGCAATTTCTTCCCACATTTGTTTCATCTCGGTTTTTTCTGATTTCGTTATATATGATGTAACGTAGCGTGCAACAGCAATTGAGTTGTCTGCAACATACTGGATGTCCATATTTGCATTCCACATTTTAAAAATAACTGGATTGTAGTCATTAATATACTTTGACAGTTCTGTTCTTTTCAAGTTGTAGGTATTCTTTGGAGATTTGCGAGTTATTGTGTGCCTTACAGAAGAAAAAAAAGAATTTACTCTTCCTTTAGAAATTACTGGACGTGGAAATCCAAACCGACACTTGGTATAAAATTTTCCTTTAGACTTGTATTTTCGTCGGCAGTACTTTCCACAACGGTGACTTTGGAAATGTAAAACTTGCTGTCTCAAGCCTCTATCTCCTCTTGGAATCTCACATGTCACATACTGTTCAATGAAAGACAATACTATTTCATCTGAATCAGTTCCAAATTTAGGTGCATCCTTGATCCACAATAGCATTTCTATATGAGGAGCACCTCTCGCTTGGTACTCCTTTCTCCAAAAGAAATCGGTAACTTCTCCAAGAGGTGGATTCTTTTTATTGCAGATGAAAGACATCATAGCTTGAAACCTATGATTAAAATATCTGCACACAGTTACAGGATCCAAAGAACACAGTTCTCCAGGTGTCTTCATTTCAACATTCTTTATATTGGAATTTGCTTCTCGTAGAAATTCAAGCAAATCTTCCCATGCATACTCTGCACAGCTAAGTGTCACAAACCATGTTGGTGTACCTAAGTTCCGTAACATACACTTCAGTTCTCCATGACAATGATACCAATACTCATTTGTTCCTCTTTGACATGCCATCAAATTAATTAACTGTGCTTCTAAATTTTCATCTGTTTGTTGAACTTTCTCCACAAATTCTTTCGCTGAAAGAAGTGATTGATGAACTCCAGTTTTCAGTATGTGGTTCACTGCATAGGACAGAGAAGACAGATCACTTTCAAACAAAAGGTGAAATATATATGGTATACACTGCCGGAATCTAGGATCTTCAGAGTATAATCTTGTTGAGCGATATTCTGAAGCTGAAATACGTACAGGTCGGTCATCATATCGTCCAACTTCTCCAGTAGGAAACAGCTGTGGAAAACAACGAGCTTCTAAGCTTTTCTCCCATACACTCATTGGTGTTCCCTTTGCTTTTTTCATTTGAAATAACTCAATACTGTTTCCTATTACTTCTTTTGAATGTAGAGGACATATTGTGTAATGTTCATAAATCTCTTCACTCCTTGACTTCTCCACTCTCTCTATTTCACCACTTGAAATTTCAGATTCATCTTCCAAACTCATTACCTGTTGTTCCACATTTACACTTTTATAATAAATATTATTCTCCACAAGATATAACGTAGCCTTTTGAAGTTTTTTAACTTCCACAAATTCTTGCCATATTTTCCGACTCTTTGTTGGTACTCCATTTACTAGAATGACTACTGCTTCATTTTCATCTTTGTCTCCACCAACAATTTCAATATTTTTCTTAAAATCCAAAGTTAAGTACACTACTCTTCCTTTCAGCCCTCTTTGTAAGTCTGTTGGTGGCAGTTTACCTGTTTTAGGCTCCATGCGAATTATAGTTTGAAATGGATGAACAGATTGAATTAGAACTGACTATTATGTAATCAAATCTGCCAGTTCCTCCGGAATAGCTACTAAATCTAACTTATTATGTACTGCTCTAGCGGGCATTTTGTTCTCTTCTAATTTGTTATAACAATATTTACAAATACGTTGATCACTGCCTAACTCAAATTGACCTTCCACTAACAAGTACGTTGCAAATTCTTTCCATTTATCATTATTCTTCTTTTCAGATTTCAAATACAAATCAACATTCCTAGTTTGAATTTTATAATTAGTACGTCGACAACAAACATAGTTTGGAATTTCAGAGCACACTATGTTAAACTTTCCAATTTCTTTTTCAAACTGATCAATTATAATCACTTTCCCATCTTCTTCAACATCTGTAATTGTCAAACTTTCACTTTCTATACACTGCTCTTCTGAACCAAAATATCGGAACTGAATATCATCACACTTTTTTTGTACATCTGATAAAGAACTGTGTAAAAGAGCTGTATTTAGTTTACCTAAACATAATGCAGGACTTTTTACATAGTACAGTTTCCTTACAACTTCCGCATTTCTGAATGGTGTACTGCTAACATCCTTAAGTGATGAAAAACACTTTTACACACTTTTCTTGAAAGACAAGCCAGAGAATGCCCATGTTTCTCAGTATATTTTCTTACATTACAAGGATCTAGTGTTTGTAACAACCTAATCTTCTGTTTTATTCTGGTTATATTCTCGTAACAAATTTCGCATTATAGCAATAGATTCCTGTCGAATACTACAAATACAGCTACAACCCCACTTATACACAGGAGCTTGTGTGCGTTTCCCTTGCACTTCTTCAGCTATTAACTGTTCTGCACTAATAGTAACCATTTCCTCTTTTGCAACAGGACAACCATTCTGAACTTCGTAGCAACGACCTCCAGTATCAACTGCAAATGGTAAACTATTTTCTTGGAAGTAACTCTCTTCATTAAAAAAAGGTTCACTATTAGATGTATGTTTCCATTTTCCACTGAAGATTTTACAAAAGTTGCTTCTGTTCACACGTCTTTTTTTACTTTTGTCTTTCAGAATCTTCATTGTTTTATCCAACACTTTCATCCTCTTCAAAATAAAAATGAATATTTTTTGTTTTAACTTAAAAGCAGTATCCACTATGCTTTCAACACGCTGTTTCTGTTTCAATTGCAGCACTTTCTTTTTATATTTGCGGCATCCTTTTATTAAATTCTGAATTACTCTATATAGAAAAACTCTTTGACGAATTTCTTGAAATTGTTTTTGTCTACGGGTAACAAATACTCTTTCCTTATTATGTTTTTTTTTCTTGCAATTTGAAGTCTCCTTACTTGAATTTTTTTAATTTTTCCTTTGTGTGATGTTATTTTAATTAAATGTTCGTAGTACTTTTTTTAGAAAATGTCTAGTGTTTTTACCAGAAGAAACTATTTTTGTAGTACTCTGATTTTCTTGTAATGCACATTTTTGACTTTTCTTTAAGTGGATTGCCATTTTGTTTTTCCTTTTTTTTCAGTTTTTCTAGGCATTTTCAATTTTTAATCCAAACAAAATAATTTTCTGCGAATGAAAAAAAGTTTTAATTATTTGTTATATCTGTTCAATATGTCAAAATAATCACATACAATTATATAAGTTCCAGTGGCGGCTTGCAGAGGAAATGCTGCATGGTACTGGAGCGGAATAAGGGAACAGTAGGGTGGCAGGTAGTGTCATCCGACACACAGCACGTATTTATTGAATTATTTAGATTCATCTTCCCATTTTATATGTGACTCCACTACCTCCTACTTTTCCCCTCACCCCCCGCCCCACCCCCGTCCCATGCACCCCACCGTCCCACGCCACTTCCTCTGCAACCCACTACAGATAACTTTGTAGATACTATTTTATAAAATTGTTATCTGTATACCTAGAGTGATATTCTCAACTAAATGGCACATGTAAACGTTACCCTTATTAGTTTAACACTTCTATCGGCAACTTAGCAAGCATAACACTGCACCATATTAGCAAAAATATGGTACAGGCTTACATTTCATTGTGGATGTACATAAACAAGTACAGATCAACTGTTAGACAGCAACAAAAACCACCGACATGGAGATGGAGAGGGGGGAAAGATTAAGGGACATATTTACAAGGAGCCATCGCCGAATTAACGGCACTTTATCGCAGCCAAAGTTGTGATAAATTTACCCCCCATTCACAAGCCGGTGTTAACAGCCCACAGCACCAGTATACCCGCGATAGCAGCCTCAAAAAACATTGCCACAGACGACCCTCACAAATATCGCTAATGAGATGCAGAGTAGGCGTTTCCGTGACAAAAGCCGAGACAACAGCACACCTCAACATTCACAGCGACCAGCCACATCCGCGATAAAAACACAAAACGGGCGATAAGGCACGTTAGCACCAGGAAATTTACACCTGCTCTGACCTGGTGTAAAGTTGGACGGCAGCCAGCACCACAAAAGGGAGCACAGCCCAGGGCCACATCCAAAGGGCAACAGATGCCATGGAGCAACTCATCATGCGGCCCGGACACCCAACAGGGCCACAACACCCACCGCCAACACCCCAGGACCCCATCCCACATCCGGAACACCCCCCACCCGGCACCACCCCCAACACCGGACTAAGAAATTACACACCAACACCACCAACCCCAAAACAAACATCTTGCCTGATGTCGCACAAGCAGCAAAATAAACATACATGCGAGACCAGAAAATGGAGAATCAGTCATACAGCAATGCAACCACCAACACAAAACACCACACAAACAAAAGCAGAAACAACGCCTAGGATGAGTCCTAGCTGCTCCCACTGGACAATCCGTAGCACACAGCCCGGTAGACCAAATCCAAGATAAGATGGTGTGCCATGCGCACAACAAATGAAACAGAGGGAGAGAGCGAGGGAGAGAGACGGAGTGAGATACCACAAGCAGCGCAAGGACGCACGGGCACCTGGCTCCACATGCCAACATATGTGTGTGCATCACCATCCGTACACCATGAGCCCAAGGCCGTGTCCCAATTTCAGCGCCAAAGCCACATCACATTCCCAAAACGAAAGTAGTAGTGAGACAAACATCAGGGATGAAAGCACCATTGTCCCAATGCAGAAGCCGGGAGAACACCTGCACCTCTGACCTTGGTCCCGAATGTGCCTGGAACACCCTGATAGAGATATAATGGCAGATGGGGACGACTCCCACACCACGCATTCCGCAAATAAACCATCCAACTTATCCACAGCCCACACATAGAAGCCCCTGCCTGTGGTACCCCTGCATGGGAAGGCCTTGACACCCACGGAAACAGCAACCCATGTCCCACAACGTTGCACACACATTCAAATTATTGCTCAGAGCTGTGGCATATCCTCCACACAACAGCCGCAGTCCAGAAGAGTGCCTGTTCACGACACGCACCAACGCAATGGCAGGCCATACCGGGCACATGCACAACACCCGTCATGTGGAACAGTACCATTCATGTATGCTGCATTTACTGGGCGCACTGCCACTGACAGTGCTGCGGATCAGTTACAGGCTCAGCTTCCGCATTGCCCACGTCACCTGCGTCCAGCCCTGGTTCCACTGCCGAACATGCACATTCGAGTGTCCCATGAATCTCTGCCTATCCAACACAACTGTTGATGAATTGGACTATGACTTGTGTTTGCACCCCCTGTTGGATCACGAACAGGAGTGTAACCGAGACAGCCGTGCATGGGATGCCTTGACATACTGCGTATGTATTGGTAGTTGTGCATGGGAGATGGCACAATTTCTCGTCTGCAGTGACCACATCGAGGCGCTTCCCTATTGGGCTGTGTTGCGGATCGGTGACACGTCGTGGGCTGAGCACACCTGCCCGGACCACCTATTGGATTGGCTCACCCTGGTGTTCCTTGAACACGACAACGACGTGCTATTGGAACACATTGCACATGAAGCTGCACGGGCATTCATGGACAAGTAACTACGTACCTGCAGCCACATCCTATTGCCACCCACAGCACATGGCCCAACAACTTGTTGCACAGTGGGGATTGCTCACATATCCCACCAAAACAGAGCACACGTCTCCCGTCGTCAGGCTCTGGATGCATGTGCGTGGAATAACACATGTGCACACATACCTGTCCAAGGCGACGCAGGTCCATGGTCAGAGCAACACAGCGTCGTTTCACAACATTGCCAATTGGGACACACTGCTGGGTGAGAGCACACACATGGCGATGTAGCATGACATGCGAACCTGTCAGACCCTCACACCTGATCACTGTCGGCAGAGCAGACAATTGCCACACACCGGAGGCAGAGCACCATGCAGACCCCACGTACAGTCAGTCATGCCCCCTCATACGGGGCACTGTGCAGACACCAAACATCACATGACTCATCCAGCAAGGCAAGGTGGGCTGTGAGCATTGCCATATGTGATCATTATTGTCCATTTGAGCCCCAACATCATCTGCCCCTCGACATGTACCCACGCTGCGTGTAAGTGTCTTAAGCATGTCTGTGCCTGTTGTGGCTGTTGCCTCGTCCGTACTGACACGCACATGCCAATAAAGCCTATGCCACTCCACTGGTGTCTAACTGTGATGTGTGTTGTAAAGATTGTCCTCTCGTGTGCCACAATGAGCCTTGTCCCAACACAGGGAAGAACTGACTGTCGCATGTGCAATGGGGGTGTATCCTTTTGGCAAGCTCCACCTCTGTGAGCCAGACATTGTTTTTGCATAGGTGCTGGACGACATCTGATGCAGCCCCATCACCTACGTAGTCTGATGTGTCAGGGGCACACAGCCATGCAGCCATCACCCCGCCTTACACACCGCCTTACACACCGGACACAGAACCCGTATGAGGGGAGTTTTGTCCCACATTGCCTTCATTGCTGATGTTCTGTGATTGCTATGTGTGTGGGCTGCATTGTGGGGGAATTGCCCCTGCAGCTCTGATTTCGTGTAGCCTTCTCCCCTTGAGACGGGGTGCCTTTGGATTGTGTGCTTTTCGGGGCCTGTTTTGCTTTTGACTTGGGTGATGTGTGCTTGCGGACTTATTTTGTGGCCTGGTGCATTGTTGGTCTGCTGCGTGTATTGTAAGGCATGGGTTGCGGTTGCATGCGGACACGTTGGAGTGTGACCTGCTCCTTTGAGGATGTGATCCGCACTTGGCTCCGTCCATGTCGCTTCGTGGGCCATGTCATTTTCTTTGCACAGCTGCTATGCTATCCGAAATGCAGTGTTACTTGCATAGTAAGTGTGGGTCCCGGATCTGCTGGTTTGCTGGATTCAGCATATGTGCAAGGGTAGGTTGTGATATTAGTGATAGGGGGGGCACTCTATCCACATTGTGGATGGGGGCCTACTTGGCGTTTGGATGTGTGCTGCAGTGTGCCAAGGCATTCAGGGACATGTTCCAGGGTCATTGTGGGTGTACTGTGTGCTGCACAAATCAACGCCGTATCTGATTTACAAAACTACATACTCGTTTAAACATAACAAACTATACTGCTTATTTGTTACCTGTATACCTTACTCCTAAAACCATGTAATCTTTCAAACATATGTTACATCACTTTTGTACCATTGAAACTGATTACGAACTTTTCTTTACACTACAGATCCCATGAACATGCTAATAAAGGTATAAGTGCTATTTTCATACTAAATTAAGCTCTCTTACTTAATTTTTATAAACACTACTGTTTGGTGCACAAAATGGGGATGACACATGAGGAGAGGAAACAGAGGTGTAATCCCTAAACTTTTATTGTACCGTTCCTTTAATATACGTATATTGAGGGTTTTAAGTGGGATGAAAACAAATGCGGGTGTCTAAAAGGGGTAGCAGTGTTCAGCACCGGTAACACCCAGTTCACTTAAAGTCCTGCGTATATTCAGCACAGAGACACACCCTAACAATTTTCATCACTTATAATCACAGTTAGTTTACTAGTGTGAAATAATCGTATAGAAAATTTACTAAGAACATTTTTCATTGTTTTTTATCTCTCACACATTTATAAAATATCTCTTGTAAAGGAACGCCCCTCTCCACCTTTATTTCGTACGATCGAGCAATAAATAATACCTTTACCAGCATCTAGTCACTAACTACTAACACTGTGCACTATACCCAATTGTAAAGCAGAAATAGTGTTTAGATTATGTCTTAAAGTATCATCAAATGATTCAAGCCATGCATACATACACAAAGCAACGTGCACGTTTACTTTGTCCATTTACTCTCTATGTAATCTGTGCACATTCTGAACGGGTTCGCAGTATATTACCTGTTTTCACTTATACTCAAATGTACCTTACAGTAAAAAAATGACATCACAACCTATGCATATGTAATATTTCCTACATAATTCAGTGCATTTCTATACCATTGAAACTGATTGCAACATTCTTTATATAGTACAAATTCTACCAATATGCTAATAAACCTATAAGTGCTATTTTTAGAATACAAAAAGCTGTATTAGATTATTTTTATAAACAGTACTGCTGGGGGCACAAAATGGTGGTGCAAGGTAGACAGAGTAAATGAAGGTGTAATTCCAAACTTTTTATGTATCGTCCATTTAGTATACGTATATTAACACCTTTAACTGGGATGAAAAAATTGGCGGCTCTCTTAAAGGGGTGGCGGAGCCTACTACTTATAACACCCGGACCACTTAAACACCTGCGTATATTCAGCAGAGGAACACACCGTGAGAATTACTATCACTAATAATCACATTTACTTTACCACTGTGAACAAAATCGTACAGAAAATATACAAAGAACATTTTCATTTATTTTTTATCTCTCACATATGTAAAAAAATGACTTCTGAAGAAACGCTCCCTAACAACTTAGATTTCCTAAGAACACCCAAATGCAAAGCCTCGCAGTACCACACCAGCCTTGACTGACATTGAAATCTACCTCTCAGTGTAAAAAATGAGACCACAAACTGTGCACATAACATTTCTTCTTTTTTTTTCATCTCTGTTAACTTAATAACACATGAATTTTCTACTGTGACCCCTTCTCCACTATTTCCAGACTGAGCATAATTTCCAAACGTACGACATTCTGTTTATCTCGCCGGAATAGATATACAAATCGAAATTAACGCTACATCGAATTTCCAAACCCATACAGGGCTATATTCACAAGAATGGCAATAACATTATCGCCACTTTAGCGGCAGGAAACTGCCGCTAAAGCGGCGATAATGTTATCGCTCGTCTTGAGAATATGGCCCACAGTCTTTTACAGATAACAACTTACACTTTTTCTTTGTGAAAACTCCTAAACATATATAAAGTACTTGTTTAACAACTAGTTACACATTATGCATATTTTAGAACCAATAAAACACCAGACTTTACTAACACTATGTTATTTAGAAATAAAAAATACTTTCAAAGTTAAAAATATCATCTCAAATACTTAACCACTACTACAAAACACATAACACACCTTCTTAATTGCTAATTTACCTTCGTAGTTGGTATGCAGACTTCAAATGTCACAAACGCATGCAATTCTTTTCTTGTCACACAGTACATGTAATGCACCACTTTCATCAAGAATGGAACCAGTAATGGCACAATTTCCCTGTTGCTCCACACATAAATTCATGTAAAGAACAAATCAGAATAGTTCCTTTTTTTTTTCCGATTGCAAAACCTCTCTTTATTTGTTTTTTTGAACTTTCCATATAAACAGTTTTTTTAAGGACACATACAGGTGAAAAGTTCAACGTATTGTATCAACACTTTCTAGAACATTGTACGACATGTGCAGGTTAAAAGTTCATCATTTTTTTAAACCAACTGATATTTTTTTTTGCAACATTTTCTCCAACATTTAACGGCACGTGGAGGTCAAAAGTTCACCATTCTTTCAAGTTTGAACTGCACCTTCCAAATACAATTAGCAGGTGTGGTTGAGCTGAGCAAATTTCATCCTATAATATGTACTCCACGTATAAACTGCTTTTTTATTAACCAATCACAAAGATGCTTTTCATCAAAACTAATATACACCCTACTTTTTAGGACACAATATATTTCATCTCCCAATCGGTTAAGGTTTTGTATGTAAAAAAAAAGTAGTTCCCCATGTTTAAACATATCTCTCATTCTACGAATGCAGTGCATGAGCTACAGACATTTATTCATATCTTCTAGCCATACCTTCAAAATGCTAGTGTGGATTGTAGGACATAGCTATGTTTTCTGGTGCATGAGGTATGCAGAACAGAGACGTATTGACTTAGACCTAGGTTTACAAAATGTGCACATTAAATGGTTTGCACAGAGAGGATTGAAGTGGCACCAATTGCTCCCTTTGGTTAAAACCTGTTTGCATCTCCAACACCCTGATCTCATGATTGTGCACTGTGGTGGTAACGATCTAGGCACATTGACTGGGGTAGGTTTGGAAATGCTTATGAAGGACACCTTTGGACAATTGATGTTACTTTTGCCTCAAACTGTCTTTGTATATTCCAATATATGCCAAAGACAAAAATGGAAATGGTCAAACCAATTTTGTCATAAGATTGAAAAATCTAGGAAGAATGTCAACAAAGCTGTGTCTGCATATCTCAGAGACCATAGAATGGGGTCGATCTACAACAACAACATACGTTTTGATATGGCTGATATCTACAGAAGTGATGGAGTACACTTCACAGATGAGGGAAACCAAGTTTTCCTGATTAACCTGAAGCTGTGCATTCACACTTACATGTAGCTTCAACTAATAAACACAAAGGCTCTTTTTAGAGCCGCCTTATATTCTGAATTTTGGCTCGCAGAGTGCCAGCTGCGGTTCGGCTAGCAGAGGGACACCTGCGGGCCGTTGGGCAGGCTCGCAGAGGAAGAGCTGCGGCCCGTGGGCTCAGCTCGCAGAGGGAGACCTACGAGCTGTTGGCTCGCAAAAGCACAGCACCGTACTGGCTCGCAGAGGGAGAGCTGTGGTCTGACTTGCAGAGGGAGACCAACGGGCCAACAGGCCTGCTAGCAGACACACAGCTATCAGTTAACGGGCTGGCTCGCAGAGATACAGCTGCGAGCCCTCCGAGCTGCAACCCGACGGGCTAACTGGCAGAGGGAGAGTAACGGGCCTACGGGCCTGCTAGCACAGACACAGCTACGAGCTAACGAGGTGGCTCAGAGAGGTAGAGCTGCGGGCCCCACGACTCGCAGACACAGAGCTGCGAGCTGACGGACTGGCTTCTAAAGGCATAGCCGCGAGCTGGTGATGTGGGGAGAGGGACCGTGAAAGGGGTATCTCGCACAGACAGAGCTGCTGTATATTTTTAGTGTTGCCTCACAGAGGTAGAACTACGGACCTACGACTCGCAGACACAGAGCTGCGACCCGACAGACTGGCTTCTAAAGGCATAGCCGCGAGCTGATGATGTGGGGAGAGGCAGCGTAAAACGAGCTAACGAAGTGGCTCACAGAGGTAAAGCTGCGGGCCCGCCGGCTTGCAGACACAGAGCTGCGAGCCGACGGACTGGAGCGTAAAAGGAGTATCTCGCACAGACAGACCTGCGGGATATTTTCAGTATTGCCTCGCAGAGGTAGAATTACGGATCCAATGCCTTTTAGAGGGAGAGATGCGAGCTGACGGACTGAGTCACAAAATGGCTGACAGCTCGCAGTCGCAGAGCTGCGAGCCAACGGACTGGCTTCTAAAGGCATAGCCGCGAGCTGGTGATGTGGGGAGAGGGACCGTGAAAGGGGTATCTCGCACAGACAGAGCTGCGGTATATTTTTTGTGTTGCCTCGCAGAGGTAGAACTATGGACCTGATGCCTTGTAGAGGGAGAGTTGTGAATAACAAAATGGCTGCCAACACTTCCTAGTTTCAACAGTTCGCAGCCAATGAGCCGCTAGCTCGTGCTCGTAAAGCCTCAGCTAATCAGATGTCAGAATTCTCAAATATCGAAATCTGGAAAATTTGATATTTCTCAAAAACTACTGAACGGATTTACCCCATTTAAACAAAAGCATGCTTTCTGGACCAAGACCTTTCTCCCGGCCAAATTTGGCGTAATTCCGTTCAGCAGTTTGACCTGTAGCCTTGTCTAAAGTTTCCTATGGAAATTGCATGGAGAAAACACGTTTTGGGACCCCCCTTTTTTCTTAGCCCCCCCTTGACGAATCCCCCCCAAACATTCAGGATAGGAGCTGACCTGAAAAGAGGAACTTTTTGGAAAATTTCGTAAAGATTCGTCAAACGTCGCCAAAGTTATAAGCACATCAAAAAATGCTTTTCCTATGAAAACGTGGTCCTAACTATAACTATCTACTGGCGACCGCCAGTGGGCACCCCAGGACATTGCTGGAGCCGGCCCTAGGGGGTGGCGGTCCCCAGGGCCATCTAAAGCTCAACGAGGGGTGCCGCGTGGCTCCCCTCCAACAAAAATTAAGCCCTGGGGAGTTGGCGGTTCCCGGGCTGCGGGGGGAGCTGCATGGCCCCGCGCATTTCAGTCAATTAGCCTCAGGGAGGTGGTGGTTCCTGGGCTGCGTGGGGGACTGGAGCTCCCCCATGCATTAATATTTAATATAGCCCTGGGGAGGTAGCTGGAGCCCCCCACTCAATTTAATTTATTATAGCCCCAGGGAGGTGGAGGTCCCGGGGCTATGGGGGCGCTGCATGGCACCCCCGCATTTCCTTTGAGTTCAGCACCAGGGAGGTGGTGATCCCTGGGGCTGCAGGGGGCCCGCGCATCATTATTTTTATTTGCCCCTTGGACCTGGCCCACCCGGGGGCCTAATTAAATGAAGCCTGGGAAACTGTGCTTTGTTTTTTTTAATTTTTTGGCGAGAATTGCAGTAGATCTAAAAAAAATGCTTTTTTTGGCCCTGAGGGGTCCCTGTGGGATTCCTCAACAGGCCTAGGAAATCAAGGTGTTTCTACCCTGACCCCTTCTCTTTTTTCTAAAGTTTACGCTTGTGACTCGGTTCCGAAATAAGAATTGAACCTATCTCTGCATGCGTTAGAAATTGAAGGGTATGCTGGTTAAAAAATATATAGTCTATTCTAGAGTGGGAATTATGAACAGGAGAAAATAAAGTGAATTCCAAGACATCAGGGTTTGGTGCCCTCCAAACATCAACCAACCCTCTGGAGGATAAGGTTCTCTGAAAGGCTCTGTGCATTTTAGTGGGAATAAATCTAGTCTGAGATCTATGATCTAAAAAAGGGTCCATAAGTTGATTACAGTCTCCCCCCACTATGAGATTCTCTGATGCATGGGAGGATAACAGAGAGGAAAAGTCATTCCAGAATAACAAATCTACTCCATTTGGCCCATAGACATTACAAATCGAAAATTGTGTACTATTTATCTTAATATCTAACAAAAGCCACCTACCAGCATCATCTTTAAATTCATTCAACAATTGATTACTTAACGGCTTATGAAACAATATAAGGACACCATTTTTGTTATTGACAGCAGGGGAACTATAAAGATTCCCAACCCATTGTTTTCTTATGGAAGTTATATCTTGTTCTTTATGGTGGGTTTCTTGTAGTAAAGCAATTTGACGATTTAATTTTGATAATTGATACAATACCCATTGCTTTTTAACCGGGTAAATAATTAGAGAACAAACAATAAAAAGACTTACAATAAAATTGAGATTTAACCATCCATGAGGAATCCGGTGGAAAATGTAGGAATACCGCAAGAAAAAAATTACATAAAGAGAGTGGGCTACATAGTAGAAAAAAGGAAAAGGAGAAAGTTAAAGAAAGAAACCAGAGAGAAGGAGATGAAGAGTAGAAGGGAATTAAGGAAGAACAAGGTCTCCCCTGGTGTAAATAGAAAAGAGAGATGACAGAAAGCCATAAGACTTTACTCATAAGAATGAAGCACAAAAAATACATTAATGTTGAGGGGGGGGGGGAACGATGAGAAAGAGAAAAAGACACTGCTCAATAGAGCGAAACACCGAGATTAAATGAACATAATATCAACAAGTGAGGAGGGAACAATGTAAGACAAAAATACATAACAGTCACATTGCTAATGGAACTTACCAAACAATAAGGGGACAGCATAGCTGAACAAAACGGAGACATTGGACTAGGAAACGCTATTCAATGAAGACACTGACATCAAAACAAGAGGGAGCCAGAGACCTGTAAAAGAGAAAAAAATAAAAAAGGAAATTGGCAACATTTTAAGAATTACTAAGTTCCATAACGTCACCCCTGTGCGTATGTATGAATTTCTTAAGCTCTGCGGGGTCTGCAAAAGTAACAGTCCTGTCCTTGTAAGTGACCTTGAAAAAGAAAGGATGAATAAGACCATAGTGAGCATTCATGGATCGCAACATAGGTCTGAGATCTAAAAATTCCTTCCGGCGATTAGCTGTAGCTCTGGAGACATCCTGACTGAAAAAATCTTCTGACCAGACCACAGCCTTTGTTTGCATTGTTTAGCCGCTGTGAGTATCATCATTAGGTCTGAGCATTTAAGAAAATAGGCAATGATCCCTCATGGTCTTTGTGAGGTCGAAGCACCAAGAAGACAATCCCATGTGCCCTTTGGATATTGAGATCTGCAAGAGTTAGTAGACCACCTATTTTCGGTATGTGGATCTTCAAGAAGTTGATCATGTCGGAGCCTTCCGGTATGCCATATATGTATAGATTATTGCGCCTGTTTCGGTTCTCCAGGTCCTTTGATAGTTTCTTTAGTCGGGTCACTTCTTTGGATAGATTATCAACCTTGGCAGTCACATCTTGAGCGTCGCTAACCCTCTGTTCGACCTCTGTAAGTCTAGAATGCAGATGGGACCATTTCTCCTCAATCCTCTAAAGTGCTGCACTGGTATCTACCATAAAAGGTTTTATATTTTTTAACTCATCCGTGATGTCTTCCAGAGTCAAAGGCAAAGGTGATTTATTAGGAGAAGAAGGATCCTTTTTAGCCCTTGTTAACATTTCGTCCAAGTTCTTTGGACTATTAGCATTGTAGTTGGTGATCGATTGAGATTTAGTTGACTGCACCACTTCCATATTTTGATTGAGCAGAAGGAGACAGGCAAGATGGCGTATGTAATCTATTCAACACCCATGAAGAACAGATTAGAGACTGCGTAACTTTAGTGAAGAGGACCAGTAAAACAGACCACTTGAATAACAGACGAAAAAGTCTCTTTCAAGGATAACAATTAAAAGATACCAGTATGTTTCTGTCAGGTCCACACTGTATGCACAAATAATATTAATGCTGCCCATATAGCTTGCTCACAAAATATTGAAAACATGAGAAAGTATATATAAAGAGAGTCTCTTCATTTTGGGAAAAAATCCCATGTTTTTCCAGCCAGTTTTTCCATTCAATTGAGGAAAAAGCCATGGGCGCGCAAACACCTGAGGAAAAAATTCGCTGAAAAGCTCATAAAATGGCAGCCGTTAAATGGAGCGTGCTGGGAGCGGCTAGGGAAAAGCTAATAAAAAGGTAATTAGACCAATTTGAGGTCTATAAACTACCCTGCCGCTCCCAGGGACTTCCAACGTCTTCCGATGATTTAATGAGCAGCTACTGTGCCGGATTTACATCCCTCTGGAAGAAAAAGACCTTCGGCGTTATGGAGGAAACTATTCAGCGGACATCTTGCATCGCTGCCGCCATGCGCCTGGCCAATTGTACATTTCGATCCACTAGAAAGATTTTATTTAAAACAAAATAATCCACCATAGGGAGATACACATAAACATAATCAAGTCACTGCTGCATACATGAGTATCACTGCTTTTCCAAATGTATGCAGACACTGTACCCACAAAAAAGATGTTTGGGAAAACCTTTTTGTAATAATTGTGTGTGCAGGAATTTTTTTAAAATAATTTCTTCTTGTCACTATGACCTTGGTGAACTGTCAATGGTCCTTGGGCACTTTTATCTCTATGCGAAAAAACCCCCATAAAGATTGATTGAATTTAAATCATCATAAAGGTGGTGCAAACAGAAAGTCATTATGCCCTAACCATATGGGCAACTAACGTTGTTCTTGTTCATCCACATGGCGGTATTTTTTGTTACAAGCAATTAAAAATAAGTAATTAGTGTGGCCCCAGCAAGCGTGTGTCTCTAAGCGGGAGAGCTCAGATGGATACCAGGACCAAAAACTGCATCTCCCATAAGGCAGAGCTCGGTGGACGGTTAGACGTCACCAGCCCTTAATACAATGCTGGGTAACAGACCTGGTAACATCAGGAGGAGAAAAGAGATACACTCTAGGTGATCTGGCGAGGGAGATCCTTGACAAAGTGAGTGAAATGACATCCAAATCCCTGCCCTTACCGTCTTGTGTGACCGCCCTCTCCCATCTTTTGTTAATCAGGAACAGAGTATGTATGCCCATATTGTTAACCCTGTGCCTATTTCATTACTCGCACTGGTGCAAAGTGTGACTACAGGGCTCCTTCACACGCCCCTCCATGAGGTGTACTATTCCCGGAAGCAGGGTAAGGAGTTTTTAAGTATACTGTGGGTGCATGAGTTTCTCTAAGCTAAAAGTCATAAATGAACTGTAGCACGTCACAAAGGAAATATGATTTAGAAGTTAAAGTTGTGTATATATATGCACAGTGACAATAATGTGTGTAATATTGACAATCCTGGATAGGACACGACTACATTGGCATTAGGTAGTCACACATAAAAAATTGGGTTACAATATACTCTCGCCACCACGTACTGTTTAAAGTGTAACTACACATATATGGCACGGGTCTTGTTGGTCATTGAAAAGTTTGGCATTATTCTTTTTATTATACTATTTTATTGTATATGGCGCACCCTAGATGACGGAGTGGCCTATATTTCCAGCCATGGAATATCATCATTTAGGCCATCCACATGTGTCTTCAAACGGCACACCCACCGTTGCTCCCTTTCAAATAGTATTTTACTGATGTTAGGCCCTGGTCTGTGTCCTAATGCTTTCAGTATGACCTACTGTAATTCCATATCAGTATGATATTGATTAAGGTAGTGTTTTGTTCGGCAAGTGGATGTCTTTTCGCACCTAATGGTACTCCGGTGTTCATTAATGTCTTCTAGGAGTAACCTATTAAAACAGATAGACCCCGGTTGAACCAATTGGCAATCTGGTATTGTATGCGTGGAGTAGGAAGGCATGTGGAGTATTTTATAGGGAAACACTGCAGGATTAAACAGGGTCCAATTTGGTCCTGAAGAAAGCCCGGGACCTCCCTGGGGCAGCTTGAGGGCTGAAACACGTCGACTAGTAGTGGATATTAGCACCGTAATAGTAGCTGTTACTGCCCCACTTTCTTTTGATTTTAAATATCCCTCCTCCACCAATAAATAAAGATTAGAAACGTTTGACTGGTAGGTGGTAGGGATTTTTATTGGACTCATTTCCTTTTTTTCCCGTTAATCTCCTTCTGATGACGGAAACACAGCCCTAAATAAGGGGCTCGTTCACCATTAGAGGATTCTTTGGCGCATGAGGGATGGCCGATGATGAAGCCTGACACCCGGGGGGGTGTGTGAGGCCATATTGATCTATTTTTCACACACTTGTGTGAATCCAGAAAAACTGGATGAGGAAAGTGGCCGGCTAGTTATGCATTTTCGGTGGGGAAATGCCCACACGATAAAGTGTGATAAGCCCAAAAATAGGGCTAGTGATATAGGGGCCCGTTTGTCTTTTTTGTGGTTGTTACATTTCTAAGGGAGATCACAAACAGTTCCCTTCCCCCCCAAAAAAAACCCTCTCCCACTCCCTTGGACCCTACATCAGTGTGGTCCACTGTGGTAAATAAATTGAAGTGTTGGCAGCCAATCAGATCTCAGGCACGAGATCGGGAGGAGTCATGGATCCACCATGGCCACAGTTGTATGTCTGAGAAACCTTCAAATTTCTCAGCAACTGCAGAATGGACCATTTAACAAAAAGAGTGCTTTCTGGACACAGATCTACCTTTCTGCCAAATTTGGTGTAATTCCATTCAGCAGTTCAGGCTGTAGCCGTGTCTAAAGATTCCTATAGAAATTAACATGGAGAAAAAGCATTTTGGGACCCCCTGTTTCTCTGCCCCCGCTGGACGCATCACCCCAAAATTTTCAAGACAGCAGCTAAACAGGCTGTCCCAGTAGTTTTGACAATTTCGCGAAGATTCGTCAAATGGCGCCAAAGTTATTGGCAAATCAAAAAATGCTCTTACAAATGAAACTGCATCCTAACTATAACTACCTACTGGCTAACGCCAGTAGGTAGTTTTATTTAGGATCATGTTTCCACAGGAAAAACTTTTTTTGACTTGCCTATAACTTTGGCCTTGTTTGACAAATCTACATGAAATTTTCCTAAAGTAGTGCGCCGGTAAGTCTTTAGACATGCCTGTCACACGAACCACTGGAAATTTGGCAGAAAGGTAGCTTTTGGTCTGCAGATTACGCTTTCACTTATTTGGTGTAAATCCGTTCAGTAGTTTGTGGGATATTTAAGGAAATGCAAATTTGGATATCTAGGGTCGTAAAGGCTTTGTGAATAATGACGAGCTCGTGCAGAGATCTGCTGAGCTCTGATTGACTGCCAACACTTCAACCAGGAAGTGTTGGCAGCCATCTTGGGACTCAGCTTCAGCCGAGTCCCCAAAAAATGCATAAAAAAAAGAAAAGGGGACAGGGTAGGAACACCCTAACCCCCTAGCTGTGGTCCTGGGATTCCAGAGGGACTGCGGCAGGACAAAAAAGCATTTTTTTAAAATTCACAGAGAAATTCATGAATATTTGCAAATATCTCCATGAATTGAAAAAAAGCAAGTGCGGTTTTCCGGGTGCATCCTTCGTTAGAACCAGAATCTGACAACGGCATGAAGACTGCCATGTAGTGGCTGCAAGAAGGGCCCAGATACACACTCCTTACGTTCCTGAACCGAATTGTGTGATCATGTTATAAGACTGCCATGCAGTGGCTGCAAGATGGGCCCCGACACACACTCCTTACGTCCTTGAACCAAATTGTGTGATCACGCCATATGGTTTTAACAGAAAATTAGAAAGCTGGGCTCCAACCATAAACTATCTCGTGGTATTCAAAACGAAGGCCATTGATTATACATTATTATTTTAAGCAGCATATTGAGAATAAAGCCGTTGGAACCACAGAAATAATTTCTGAAATGGAGACGCCATCTAAATATATTGGACAGTCCCGTGGAAGTTCTGTGTCTCATAAAGCATTGAATAAATCGTCAAAGCAGATCAGATATCCCTACTTAAAGATCTGGAGTCAAAGTTGTGGCCAATTCGCTAGCTGCTCTCTCCATATACAACAAATGGTTATAGCTAAGATGGTCCCCTGAAGAAGGCACACATGCCGAAACGCGCGTAGTTCTCATCTACCGCTAGCCTTCCTACGATCTACAGCGACACCGGACATTTCAACTGAAACCAAACTGAATAATGAATTGTAATATCATTGCTTTGTGTCTTTTAGATATATGACTATATTGTTGCTATATTTATGTTTTTTTACTATCTCTTAAAGAAAACAAAAAAATGTTTTGGTATACAATAATTAAAAACCAAATCAAAAAATAATAAATATGCTAATAATGGTATATATTTTTCTGCTGTTTTCTTTTGAATCTATGAACATGATTTATTGTTAATAATCATTCTGTTTTTGTTGCTTAGAAAAAAAATGTATGGAGAGTTATTCACTTGCTTATGTACTGTTTTTTCCCCCAACAATGTATTTCCCTACGACTAGCAAGTATATTGTGCATGTAGGGGTCCCTATTTTTTTAAAAAATACGGTTTTACGGGTGTGCCAGGTCCCGGGGGCATGCACAGATTTGTAAAAATGGTGGGGGGGTACATGGGCCCACCTCCCTGGGGCTATAATTGAAAAAATAGACAGGGGGGGCCTGCAGACCCTGTCAGGCCATGGGGACCACCACCTCTACTGAGGCAACAATAAATATTGAAGAGGGGGTCCATGTGGACCCTTAGCCTCGGAGACTACCACCTCCCTTGGGCCAAATACTTTTTTTAAATGAAAAAGGGGGCCGCATGGCTCCCTGCCTGGGCCGAATACGGCCCTGGGACTACTGATTTCCTTGAGCCGGCCTGTGCACAAGAAAGGAGGGGTCCGCTTGGCCCCCCTCCTAGAGCCAATAATGGCCCTGGGGACCACCAGGGCCGGCTCCTGCAATCTCTCATGGTGCACACACTCAGGAGATAGCAGTTTGCTTTTGCTTGGTGGGAGCTTTGACAGCGTCTCCAAGCTTTCTCAAGTGGCCCACCTCCCCCATTGAATTGTGTCTGTGCCCTGGGGGTTGGAGTCCCCAGGGCCAAAACCAGCCCAGGGAGGGGGGCTGCACAGCCACCCATTGAATAATGGGCATGCCCCAGGGGATAGGGTCCCAGGGAACGAAATCGGCCTGGGGAGGTGGGGCATGCTGCCCCCTCCCCCATTAAGTTGTGGCTGGGCCCTGGGGGTTGGTGTCCCAAGGGGCTTTCTGGTCCTGATGCTCATTTTACAGAAATGAAACCACAACAGGAAACACTTACAAATATAAACATAGCAGGTGCCCCAGCTGAAGCTCCACTCCTGTAAAGGACAAATGATTCTAACTCCTAGGCTGGCAAAGGCAAAGCAAGTGTGTTTTCTTGACAATTTCATATAGAAAGATGATCTGAAATGCTTCGTGAAGGTAAATGCTTGGTTGAGCTATTGGATGCAATCTGTATTGACCATGACAACTTGGTCCTTTCTTGTCCTTTCCTGGGGAGAGAAGAGTCCATGGTTCTCCCTTTAAACTGCTACAAGTATTCAAATCTGCAAATCACTTGGAAGCTTTGCTGTGTGGCCCTCACCACCTTAGTAGTATGCAAAGGTATTCCTGCCTTTTGCCAGGATGATGGACAGCTTAACAAGATTAACATGATGTCACTGACCATGTCATGAGTAATGCAATATGTGAGGTCATAAGCAGTGCATTGCGGGGGTGTAAGTTATAGTTAGCTGAGGTAACTATAACTGCTGAATTTCTATGGTTTGTATGAGTGAAATGTGAGCCTACTATAACGTCCCTGTAACCTTTGTTTTTTTCAATGATTGCCGAGTGACTTTGATGAATGCGGCAAGGTGAGGGGCATTGTCGACACTGTGGGGGATGCATGCTGCCCATCAAAGGGGAAATTGGGAGGACACACTGACATGGTGCCGAAATACATCAGGCATTTGGAGCTGTAATGGCACAAGTCCTCTTTTGTTAACTATGCCTGCATCCACCAATAGTAGCCATCCTTATGACATATAAAGAACTAATCAGTATACATGGTGTCGATTTCATTTCTACAAGCAGTGATAAAGGCAACAAGCCGAAACGCGTCTGCTTGGATTAATCATGATTACCCCGCGAGTGCTCCGAGTAGCTGTTTTTCAAATATTCATGAGTCCACCCTCATGTTGGGAGGCACCCGCTTTTGGACTCTTCATTAAACTTTCCAAAAGGGTGCTACTTTTTGACTTTTTTGTGTATGGTAAGTTACAAGGTGATCTGTCAAGTGGGGGCTGAGATTAAAGGAAAAGGGCGGTCCCAAAATGGAAAATCCCCATGCATTTTCCATAGACTTGTTTAGACAAGGCTACAACAAAAACTGCTGCAAAGATTAACACCAAATTTGGCAGGAAGCTAGATCTTGGTCCGCAGATTGTGGTTCTTGTGATTTGGAGTAAATCCGTTCTGAAGTTTTTGAATAACTAAAATTGAAAAAGAGTTGTATAGCAGAATGATTGGGTCTGTGAGAGTCTCGAGAGACTCAGCGGGAGTGCTAGTTTTAAAATTGAGCATTCTGATTGGCCCAGGGAGCTTTATTTCCCTTGAGCCATCTCATTCCCATGGGAGTCAGACTCCCATGGGAGGGAGCACTCTGGCTGCCAGCAACATGAGAAAAAATGTTGCTGGCAGCCATGACAGGACTCGGAGACAACCGCATGATCGAAAAAAAAAAAGACAGCCGGGTCGCTTTTACTGTGTTTTTTGCCCTGGGGATCCCACCCTAGGGCTGCATTCATAAAGGGGAAGGGGGGCTGCATGGTCCCCTTCCCAAGCCGCCACTGACCACAGGGAGCCAACCCCTGGGACGAGATTTGTTTATGAGGGGAGGGGGGACCTTTGAAGTGCACCGAGGTCCTCCCTTCCTACACTGGCTCCAGACTCACTACAGGGGGTATGCAGCCCTTTGTGTGAGGACAGGACACAGCGTATTCAGGTGTAAGTGAGGCTGGGCCCACCTTCTCCCTCCAATCCTGCCAGGCTGCCCCATCAAGTCACTCCTAAGCTCCCATTGTGTGTGACTGTCTAGGGGGAATACACAAAGCCCAGCCGTCAGCCACCACAGACATGTAATCAGAGACAGACAGCAGGCACAAAATGGTTAAAGTAAGAAAATGTCAACTTTTTAAAAGTGGCATTTTCTGAATTGTAATTTAAAATCAGGCTTCCCAGTAAATTAGGATTCCAAAGACAACAGATTTAGGTGTTTTATCTCTTGCCAATTCGAAATTACACTTATAAAATGTAATAAGGTAATCCCAATGTTATCATGTGGGAGAGATAGGCCTTGCAGTAGAGAACAATTACTTTAGGAGTTTTTTCACTGCCAGGACATATAAAACTAAAAGTACATATGCTGCCTTTTACATTGCACCCTGCCCTTTGGTTTGTCCAGGGCCTACCTTAAGGGTGACTTATATGTATGAAAAATGAAGGTTTGGCAGGTTGACATGGCAGTGAAAACTGCACACACAGGCTCTCCAATGGCAGGCCTGAGACATGGTTCAAGGGCAACTTAAGTGGGTGGCACAATCATTGCAGCAGCCCTACTAGTAGCATTTAATTTACAGGCCCTAGGCACATGCAGTGCACCTTACTAGGGACTTATAAGTAAATTAAATATGACAACTGGGTATAAGCCAATGTTAACATGTTTTAAGGAGTGAGCGCAATCACTTTAGCACTAATTAGCAGTTGTTAAGTGTACAGAGTCCGAAAGCCAACAAAATTGAGGTCAGAAAAAGTGGAGAAGGGAGGCAAAAAGTTTTGGGGGGACCCTGCCTAAAAGATCCATTTTCAACAGTGCCCTTGCTCACCAGCTTAAATGATGAGGTGTGAGCGACGATGTCCTGTTGCAGTCAGCCTAGGGTGATTTACTCTGCAAACTGATAGACTCAGTGGTGTCCAGTTTTGCTTTGTTTCCACTGTTGGACTCATTGATCTTTTGGTTTTTGGGAAGAATGTGGTGTCCTGGTGGACACGTCACCAGGCAGCCCGTGCCTGAGCGCTGTACTACACCCACTCCACACCCATCTATCACAAGTGTCACTGGTCAGGTGACCCTGTAATTAAAAAGACCCAACCAACCAACCAATCACAAAAAGACCCAGGAGCACAGGGGTTACCCTGAGTACAACCTGTGTCCGTGTCATTTATTTATCTATGATGTAGGCCTAGGGCTCACCCATTCTCACTCTCCATCTGTCTGAAGAATGGGAAAACAACTGTACAAACCGGTTTTTAGCTTCCATTTGATCAGTGTAATAAGACTACAAACAGAGCAGCAAACGTTATTGTAAAATGGGTTCAGGTTATAGGTGGGAGTCTTTCAGTGGTTTAAGGTGTCAGAGATTAAAATGAAGTCCAAGTAGAATGATTGCCGCATTGCTCTTCCTTAAAAACACCAAAATGATAAAGTTGAGAAGTTCAAAGAAGAAAAAAGACCTTCTGAGCATGCTAGAACGCGGACAAGCTGATCTCCTTGTATTTCATTTTTGGAGGTGCCTGGCTCCAGACACAGCGGGCACCATCTCTGGTGTACTGTATCACATATTTCAATTGTTTTATGGGTTTGTTCACACATTTTATTTGACTTTTAATATTTTATTTACCAGTGGAGCCTGGAGGTATTGCAGGTGTTTCTGGGCCCCAGTTGAAATGGAGTGTGCTAGACACTGACATGTTATCACAGTGCTTGGCATGTAATCAACCTCCTCTTCCACCGGATGCCAAGCTAGCATCCAAGGCCTATTCAGTCTGTCTTACCTCCACCTCTCTCAACTTAGTCACTGTCAAATCTTTCCACTCCAACAAGAAGGAACCCTCTGCACCATGGTTTACCAAATCCCTTAGGCTGGAAAAGCAAGCTTGTAGATGGCAGGAAAGATGCTGGCGGAAACATTACAACGATCATGAAAAATATTCTTATAAACTAGCATTAGCCAAATACAAAAATCTTCTTATCAAAGAAAAGAGTAATTTTTATACACAGATGATCGAAAATGCCTCCAATTCCACCAAATAACTTTTTCAGGTGGTCACTAAGCTCACGTCTGCCTCCAAGAATAATGAGACAACTCACAGCCAACAGTTTTGAAACACCCTAGCATTTACCTTTAAAGAAAAGGTGAACCAAATCTTCAACAATTTTGACAACTCCGATCCTATGCCCTTTAAGGAGCTTAAAACTCAATACGACCAGAATGATGACCCTTATTCCAATTGTCTCCCACATCTCCCACCCAGGTGGCCTCCATCCTGAAAGGAGCTAAATCAGGGTCCTGTCCCCCCAAGATACTCAAGCTAATACCGGAGGTGATTGTAGTCATTTTTAACACTATGTTCTATTCAGGGGCATTTCCCTCTGGATGGAACAAGTGTCCATCCTTCCCCTAATAAAAAAAACTAATCTCAGCTCAACTGACCCCAATAACTATCGCCCTATATCACGCCTCTCCCTCCCTGCAAAGATTGCCAAAAAGATCATGAACGCTGAACTGTCAAAATGTATTCAGTATAACCACCTTCTGGACCCACCCCAGTTTGGTTTCAGACTAGGGCACAGTACAGAATCTGCCCTAGTCAAAGCCACAGAAGAAATAAAGATTATTTTAGACAGGGGGGTGTCTGCTGCCCTCATTCTCCTTGACTTATCTGCCACTTTTGATACAGTGGATCATCAGATCTTGATCCACCAGTAAGCTGTGATAGGGATCAAGGATAAGGCTCTGTCCCTGCTCACCTCCTTTCTATCAGACAGGTCTCAAATGCTGGCCTTAGGTAAGTTCAAATTCTCTTCGTTTGCACTGCCATGCAGGGTCCCACAGGGATCCTCGCTGAGCCCCACTCTTTTTAACATATATGTTTGCAAACTGGCCCTTCTCATCAAAGGTTTTAACCTTGGTCTTACCTCCTACGCTGACGACACCCAATTGGTAGTTGCAGCCATCAACAATGACTTGTCCGGACTTATGCAATGCCAAGATTGCATTATAGCAGTCACTCTCTGGATGAGCAAACCCTGCTTAAAACTTAATTCGGGAAAAGCTGAGGTAGTATTGTTTGGGAATCTCTCTCCCCCTGGTCCTCAACTTCGTGGCCAGACAAACTTGGCCTGTGATCAAAGCCAAAACCTTGGTCATCATTATCAATGACAAACTCAACCTTTGAGCCCAAATCTCAGCAGTTGTGTCCTTCTCCTATCACATCCTCAGCATGATCAAGAAGATTCTGCCTTACATTCCTGAGAAGTCCAATAAAAATGTGCTCACTGCCCTAGTCCTTTCAAAGCTGGACTATTGCAATGGCCTCTACATGAACCTACAAGAAAAACATGCCAGTAGACTCCAATTAGTTCGGAACGCTGCAGCTAGAATGATCCTGGATATTCCAAAACTCCACTTGATCTCCCCTGGTATCTCTAAGCTGCACTGGCTTCCGGTTCGCAGTCGGGTTAAATTTAAAGCCCTCTGCGAGGCTCATAAAGGTCTGCACCACTCAGGACCAGAATTGTTAAGGCACTCCTTCCAGTGGTACACTCCCAACAGACCTCTACGTTCTGCAGTGTCCAAAACACTGATGATTCCCAGAGCTCTGGAAAGCCAACTGGGGTGGTAGGAGCTTTGTCGCCAGTACAGCCAAACTGTTGAACAGCGTTCCTGTCCACATCAGAGGCATTCCTTCCCTCCTGGCATTTAGGAAAAAGGTCAAGACTTGTCCCTTTAACAACTAAGACGTTCCTTCTAAGGCATGTTCATGTTCAACTAGCACCAAGACAACCATGGGTATTTGCGTCCTTTACAAATTTCCTTAAATTAACATAACAATTCAATATTCTAGAATTTGATCCACGAAAAGAAGGTGGGTAAAGATTTGAAGTTAATCTGGCTAAGATTTTGGAGAAGATGCAGATCTAGATTAAACAGCCAACATGTTTCTCCTAAACCGCTGTGAAGGTCAGAGGGTGTTCCAGAATGAGACTGGCCAAACAGCTATTGAAAGGAGGAAGCTGGGACACAAGTGCAAATAATGTTATTTAAGAGTTAAGGAAACACACATCATCAGACTGGTCAGCTGTCACTGTCAATGGGTACGGATATAATCAAACTAACAGACCAGGCTTGCCCCATAAACATACTCCCAAAGATTATCTCTTTCTAAATATTAAGGTGCAGGTGAGTTAGAGAGCATACTTTTATAGTACGCTGTACAGAATAAACCATCAGAAGAAACGGTATGATTGCCTGCAGTGCCCTTCGCCAACTTTTTGTAAACGAGGCCCAGAATTTCCAAATGCATTTCGCAAGTTGGAAGTCTCTTTCCCAGTCATCAAAGATTATAAGACAACTATTAAAAATAGAAAAGAAAAATAATTTCCAATAGCCCTCCTTAGCACACCTGCCGTTCCTGAGTCCCGTAAATATTGGGCGCAACGGTTACCCAACATTAACCTTACTTTAACAACTTGAAACAATGGAAGGCAGAGTTAACGATTCTGAGTTTCAAGTTTCGGACATGCAGAGGTCAGTGGCAAGCGTTTAACTCACAGATCCATCGTCCGTCGTCTTGAATTTTTAATGACAAATCCTGTCCTCAATTCCAATGTTGTGTGTCAAAGAGTCCTTTTACTATCAAATAATGGTACTTTGTAAAATTAATGCACGAAACGGTTTGCACTTACCATGTCCAGACTTCATTTTTCCTGCTGTTGAGGTCTTAATCTTTTTTTGTAATGAAACAGTAGTCGCGAGCGTCCTCTTATCCAAGTGCTTCTTTGAACTCTGCATGAAGGATGTTGATTTAATAGCTCAGTCTTCAGGGGTCACAATCTAGATTAGCACAAGGAAAAGTCACTTTGTCAAAAGGAAATCAAATCAGCAGTGGTTAAAAGCTCATTCAGGCAGGACAATCTGAAATTAACTAAAATTAATGTACTTGTGAGTTATTTCGAGTGCAATGGGTACCTTTTGTTCCACGAACAAAACTGCGTTCGAATTTTATTGCTTATGAAAGATTTTAGGAAGAACTTTTTGGTTCTTAATATATTAGGTTGAGCAGGCGCTTTAAGAAGAAGCCGAAAGCTTTAATAAACTGAATGGTTTTGCAAGACAGCCTCAACGCAAATTTTAACAACGCAAATTTTAACAATATCTTCTTGTGTCAAACATTCCTCGGCGCCCACGCGCACGCATACAGATAGATCACACATTTAGGATGCAAACGACGTCTCATTGCTCATTTAAAATGGCATGTGTTGTCCGGCACACATTTCTAACTGCGTTTTCTCTCTTTTAATTTCCAAAGAGCTTTGGAAAGCAGACCGAGGTCAGAGTCTTGCGTGAAAGCAGCCCATTGAGTATCATTACCACAAAGAAGGTGAGACGTTTTCATTATCACATTTAATTATGGCGTCACCTGTGTGGGGATATTTTTGTATTGAGACCATTATGACCGGTGGAGGAAAGAAATCACAGCTAGCCTCATTATAAAGTAAAATTAGCGTGACTAGAAATGTCGTTGTCCACCCTCCAAACGATAAACGTTAGTCTGGCTTCAGAATAACCACAAATGTATAAATAGTCGCCAGTGAAAATCATCGTATGATAATTCTGCTCGAACATATGCGTTATGACTTCCCAGAGAAAAAAGAGATTTTATTATTCTATAGAGGTTGACAAGCCCCTCCTACACCGTGTGACATGCAAAAGCAGCATGTCAACAAAACATTGGCTGATCCATTTTGCACTGGGTAGTTCTACTTGGTTTATTTAGGCATGCTTGACGCTAAACTTGAAAGAAAATGAAAGTTGTTATCTAATATTTCGTCATGCTTATAATGTTATATATATATAAATTGCATCGTACAGAAAGTGTCTGATTTATGCATCTTAGTTTGGGGAAATGTTTTAAAAGCAGCATTTATAGGTTCAATCAAAACATTGTGAAATACTAAAGTTAAAGTGTCCCAACAATACAGCCGGAAATGAAGAAATGCAGATCATGTAACGCCAGAACCCATTATCATCAGACGTAGGGTAACTGTTGATGTCACTAGTAGCACCAAATAAAAAAAAATTATAAGGTACGACGCAAACTCATCTGATCACATTACACCAGAAATTGTGAACAGATTTTATTTATCTAATGCCACTGGTGGTATTTGCAACGCGAGTACTAATGGGCTAAAAAAGTCCCCAAGACTGTGGTACACAGTGAAATGTGCAATGTGCTCAAATGATGAAGTATAAGCCTTGTTAAGGTTCTCATAAAACATAACACTACATGAACATATTTTTATAATATATTTTAAGTAACATTACACTTTTGATGCATTTTTTTTCGATCGTTTATTATTTCTGCATTAGTGACTGTATTGCTTTAACTAGTATTTTATTTTCTAGAAGCTTACATATATTAATTACAAAAGAAAATATTTTGAAATTATACCATTTTGACTAAATATTTTTGACATTGTCTTATTTATAGACCCCAATGGTTTTGAATTGTTTGCAGTACTTTGTAACACTTAGCATTATTTTGTTAAAGCAAAGACATAACTCCATTAGGCCAGCAACAGTTCCACCATGTTAAGGACATAATTTAATTAATTTTGGATTATGTATGTCCTTGGACTGATTCAACCAAGGATGAGGCATTCGAGAGGAACAACAGTATTTCAAATTATATATTAGATTTCAGGAACCTGGGTTAAAAGCAGTCAAGGGGAGTGAAGTGGTAGGTAGGGGGGCTATTGTTTGCAGTTCAAGCCTATGGAAATAGGTCTGTTAGTGTTTTGTTGTCTTAGTGACGGTATTGTATTTATTTACTTCTGTAGGTTTTTTAAAGCGTGAACTTGGCCCAGGGGCACTAGAGTGCTTTACACAAGACCCAGACATTTTTATATGAGAGTATGCTCTGAGGAGAACCTGGAAGTTATAATATATAAAGCTATCCATATTAACTGGTGAATAATGTGCCAGCCTGGCTTTGCATCTCCCACCTGTCCCATCACTTTGAAATGTATATATATTTTTTTAACACAGTAGTAGAAATTCAACCTTCATGGTGTGGGATCATTACAGCAAGTGATTACTTCCAGTGAAGGCAGAATTTCCATCTAAGCAGTATAGATCGACTCTGCTGACTGCATCGGGTTAAGCAGGTCACTTCCGGACAGGAGCAACAAGATGTGACAGTGGTGACTGTTAGAAATGGGGGTAAGGAGGATACACACTCTAGATAACCCCTGCTCACCCCCTTGGTAGCTTGGCACAAGCAGACAGGCTTATCCCAAAGGCAATGTGTAAAGTATTTGTACCAACACTCACAGTGATAACACCACAAATGGACACCACACCGGTTTAGAAAAATAAAGTATCTTTATCTAAATTTAAAAAGACCAAATGACAAAAATCCAACATACAAGTATAAAGAAAAATGACTTTCAAAAGGTTTTAGCAACTGAGTCAATAGAAAACTATGGATGCGGGATTTCTTGCAAAGTACCTGTCGTTGCTACAAAATTCACCAAGCCAAACAGCTGCAGCGATGGGAAGCGTCGAAAAACAAAGAGATGCGTTGATTCCTGAGACCTTCGTGGATGCGATGCAACAGTTCCGCTGGACACAGGGGAGCGGTGCGTCGGGTCCGGTCTGTAGGGGGAAGCGATGTGTCGATTCTGAGACGACTCCAATCCGCGGGTGATGCGTTGGGGAAAACTTGCCACACAGGGACGATGCATGGAAATCCGGGATGCAGCGGCGAACGATGCGGCGGCGTAGAGTGGCGCTGCGTCGGTTTCTTTAGCCGCGATCCCTCTATGCGTCGATTCTTGCCGTGGTGACAAGCGCTGCGTTGGTTTCGCCAGCGGCGCGGCGATGCGGGGAGATTCTTCTTGCACCACGGCGTTACGTTGGAAAAACTGTCGCAAGAAGAGCGATGCATTGATTTCCTTGTCTTTGCGTTGCTTTTCCAGCTCCCAACAGCAGAAACAACCTCCAGAGGCCCAAGACAGTTACAGGCACCTCTTGGCAGGTCAGAACTCCAAGCAAGGAAGTTCAGGGGAGCTGGGGGTGAAGTCTTTGTGTTCCTGGGACTTCAAAACAGGAGGCAAGCTCTACTCAAGCCCTTGGAGACTTTCCTCAAGCAGGGGACACAGCACACAGCAAAGTCCTTCTCCTTTCCTTGGCAGAAAACAGCAACTGCAGGCCAACCCCAGACACACAGCAAGGTAAGTACTTCTCCTCAGTTTCTCCAGCTCTTCTCCTTGGCAAAGGTTCCTCTTGATTCCAGAAGAAGTCTAAAGTTCAGGGGTTTTAGGTCTAATACTTATACACTAAAATGTCTTTGTTCTCTTTGTACAAGGGTCTCTTAGCCCAGTCCAAACCAGTTCTGTCCTCTCTGGTGCAGCTGCCCGGCAAGAGGTGTAGACAGCATTGTGTAAGACAGACAGGCCCTATTCAGATGCAAGGGAAATCTTCTCCCACCACTCTAAATGCAGATCGGACCTATTCAGGTGCTAGTGAGAACCCCTTCCCCTACTCTGAATGCATCCCAGGTCTATTCAGCCCAGCCCTGACTCATTCAGGAAAGGCAGGACACACATCAACACACCCGGTGGCTGTCTGAGAGAATGCACCTCCCCAGCCCCCGTCACTCTAAAACCAGACAGTCAATACACAAACAGGCAGAGGCACACAGAATGGTTAAACAAGAAAATGCCTACTTTCTAAAAGTTAGAAAAAAAGGGAGTTAGGCCCATGGGGCAAGGCACAGGCAGGGCCGTTTATATATACTTGAAAAAAGAATGAGCGTGTACCTTGCGTTCTTTGTTTAGTATACAATTTCACTAAATAGTCAAACCCATCGATTTCAGTTTGAGCAGGTATTTTATTTTAACCTTTTTATTTTCACTAGATTCTTATTTTTTGCTGCTTTTTTTATCAGAAAAAGGCACATGGCACAGGCACACGGCACATAAAAATACAGAGGAATAATGAATAAAATTTAATCTGAGAAGATTTCTAAAATAATAGTTTCCCCTGTATTGATTTGGGATACTGAATATAGACGCTTTAAGAGTTTCAGGATTAAAATTGAGAATAACAATTGTGATATATGTATTGGATGTGATATATGTATTAGATTTTCTTCTTTTTTGTAAAAGTCACACACTGATTTATGTAAATATATGTTGTGTAGCACATTTATGTCTAGAATTTTTAATATGACCAGACACGTTTTTTTCTGATCAAAAAAGCAGCAAAAAATAAGAATCTAGTGAAAATAAAAAGGTTAAAATAAAATACCTGCTCAAACTGAAATCGATGGGTTTGATTATTTAGTGAAATTGTATACTAAACAAAGAACGCAAGGTACAGGCTCATTCTTTTTTCAAGTACTTTCTAAAAGTGGCATTTTCAAACACACAATTTAAAAACCATCTTTAGTAAAAGATGTGTTATTAAATTCTGACTACAGAGAGCCTAAACTTTATTTTTCAATCTTATCCCTATGGGAAGATATGCTTGTAAAATGTTAAAAAGCATTCCCCATTCAGTCCTATGGGGCAAGATAGCCTTTCATTAGTGAAAAATGAAATTGGCAGTAATTCACTATCAGGACATGTTACGCACATCAGTTCATGTCCTACCTTTCACATACACTTCACCCTGCCCAGGGGGGTACCTTGGGCCTACCATAGGGGTGTCCTATATGTAAGAAAAGGGAAGGTTAGGGCCTGGCAAGTGCACCCACTTGCCAAGTCAACATGGCAGTTAGCAAACTGCGCACAGGCACTGCAGTGGCAGGCCTGAGACATATTTTCAGGGCTACTCATGTGGGTGGCACAATCAGTGCTGCAGGCCCACTAGTAGTATTTGATTTACCAGCCCTGCACACCCAGTGCACTTTACTAGGGACTGACCAGTAAATCAAAATATGCCAATCAGGGAGAACCAATCATAATAACAATTTACACAGAGAGCATATGCACTTTAGCACTGATTAGCAGTGGTAAAGTTCCCAGAGACCTAAAACCAACAACAACAGCTCAGGAAAAAATAGGAGGAAGAAGCAAAAAGTTTGGGGATAACCCTGCAAAAAGGGCCAAGTCCAACAGTGACCTTCATCATTGTGAATAGATGCAGAACTGAGGCAGGGATTACATAGCATCTGGTGCAGATACACTCAGAAACCTTTACAAGCAGGTTGGCGCCTGTTTGCCTTCCTAGAGTATAGTTATTTAAAATGTGTCTAGAATGCTCCAAATAACGATGGTCTATTGTAGAATGGCTACTTCTCAATATGGGAAAAACCAAAGAATCACTACAAACACCGCTTGTGTCTGAATGACAGCAATAGGAACATCAGAATGCTGATGTGGTATATCACCTAAGTGAGAACAGTGCCAGATCTTGCATATACTCTAAATCAGCATTTCCAAAACTGTGGGTCGTGACCCACAGGTGTGTCACAAGCTGATTTTTGGTGGGTCAGGAAAGTCTGAGTAATAACGATGCTTTTGAATTCTGTGTTTATCTTGACAAATTTGCTAGTGCATCAAAGACATAGGTCAAATGTCAGACTATTTCTTCTGACAAATTGCTGCTTATTATTTTAACATGGAATTGTTGATACTTTTCCCTACTCTGATTGCAAAGTGAGAGGAGTTTTTAAAGTGAATTATGTGACAATCTTGCTGCAGTACATTGAGTGCGAAAGGAAACGCTGTAGGGTGTCATTTTAAACAATAAAATGTAAGTGCCTGTAAATTAACTATATGCAGTTAGCAGTTAGGAAAGCAAACATAAAGCACATTTATTTTGTAATTCTGAAGTGTGCTGCTAACAGAAATTGAAAAAGGTTCAAAACAAATCAAAACACTTCAATTGGTGATGCATGCATGATAAAAATTCACAGAAACCCGATTCTTACACATTATCATTTGAGTGCTATATAGTTTTACCAGTAAATCTTTGTGTCTTTGCAAATGTAGTTGCCATTTCAGTGGAATATGTGCTGTTTATAAATGACAATGCACTACCACATCATGTCTAGATACATAAAAAGAATTGTCCCTCCTCGTGTCCATTATGAGTAGATGGGTCATGAAAGTTTGTTGTTCTAAAAGTGGGTCATGGTTCTAAAATGTTTGGGAACCACTGCTCTAATTCACCGACCTATGTGCTCACTTTAGTGAGTTGAGCACCAGCTCCAGAAATACCTCTGTGAGGTACATGTCACTCATTCTCTAACTGTACATGATCTGTGAGTGATGAAAGCTTGTACTAATCTGCCTTGTTGAATCTTTTTTACAAGGAGTCGAAATTGCACTTGCTATGTTCTGTGAGTGAGGGAAACCTGCTTTGCTGCTGCCATGTTATACCAGTTGTAAAACGAAGCTAAGCACTGCTGTTGTCTGATTTGTACATGTTCTGATATTTAGAGAGTTTGCCCTGCTGAGGCCATAGGCACATCTATTCTCTGAAGGACAGAAACTTGCACCATTTCTGTCGAAGGTGTACCGGTTCTATGAAAAAGGGGTGTTTTAATGTTGTTGCCCACTCTTTCAAAAAAAACAAAGGATATTATGAATGCACTTACATAACATGCCTTATGAACCAGAGGCTGTTTCACAATATTTGGCTTGTGATACGTATAGGCCTAAAGAAGGCGCTTTCACTTTTAGGGGCAATATATGAGCTCCAAAACATTTGGATTGAAAAGAGAAGCAGGGTCAGTTGCTCAATCCTCCTGTTTTTAATCTCGCACTAGGGGAATGCCAGTAAAAATCATTTAAGCTCACCCACACAAAATGTTATTATAGATCTCACAGTTTAATAAAGGGAGAACATAAATGTTAATCAGAGGAACATACTCTCAAGTAAACTAAGGAACTCACAAATAGGAGACTAGACAGTGAATAGTAGTACTCTTGGGTGCTTCTCGGTGCTAGATATGGAACCCCTCTATTGAAGCATACCACATAATGTAAGTGAGAGTTAATTTTTCTATATGAGTACATGAATATATTGTAATTCATAAGAGATTTGACTGTTTCTTCCATGAGATATTTACTTGTTGAAAGTTTATGTTTGTTTACAGAGAGCTTACAGCACTGCTTTAACTCTTTTCACACCATGTTTAGTGCTGTGCCTGTTCTGTATCTGTGAATGATTTGAGTGAAGTTCCTTCTACTATATCCAGCTGCCTGTCACTTATTCTAATTGTTAGGAAGGTTGTGCTGTTGATGTTTTAAGTTGGGTATAAAACTTTCCGCAATACAAAAGGCAACATTATTTTTATTTGCAATTCTTGTTTTAGAGCATAAGGTGCACAAATTAGTGAACCCTAACAAAATATGCTAGCATAGTTTACCTTTAGTGCCATATGTGAATCGAGCAGTTTTTGAAATGGAGTAGACCACATTGTAAAATGTTAAATCATAGCTGAGAAGTGGCTCCATGTTGTGTATACCACGTTTAGGCCATTCTGACATTTTAGCAGGCTGGACTTTGAATGGTAGGGTTTTGAGCCCATTATGAAATTGTTAAAAGCAAAACACAAGCCCACAATGCAACATTCTGTTATTTGAAAATCCAGGAACTTCTGATGCTATCAGAAGTCACAGTGCCAGTGAGCAGACCAGGGTTAAACAGCCCAGCAGGTGAGATGGGCAAAGACAGCCTTTTAAATGCGAATGGCATAATGGGCTAATATAAACCCTTCTTGAAGAACAGGGATCCTAAAACAGAAATACAGTGAGCAGCCGCGGTCGGTGGTAGGAGTGCTGCCGGGCGGTGACGTGGGGAGGGGGAGGGGCAGGGTGGGGGTAGTAAACTATGGATTACGGAAGTTTACAGGTAAGTAAACATATATATAAATAAGACGAATTTCGTTGCGTGCACTGCATCGCATTTGGGGATGCAGTGCACGCAACGAAATTCGTTTTATTTATATATATGTTTACTTACCTGTAAACTTCCGTAATCCATAGTTTACTACCCCCCACCCTGCCCCTCCCCCTCCCCACGTCACCGCCCGGCAGCACTCCTACCACCGACCGCGGCTGGATCTGCAAGTTAGAATCTGGAACACCTATCTTCCCTAGAAATACAACAGAATCATGCTATTACAGTTTTTCATAGTTATAACCATACGTGTTTCATTTTATTTTAACTTATGGTTAAGATTTCGAAGCAGCTAAATGTATTTGAAGACAGTGAAACTGTATTTGCTGCACTGAAAAAAAAACTGACCAGCAGTATGTAACACCCCTGTCTTATTTTTAAATGCACACTGCAGCCAAAAAATCTGAAATGCCAATTTGGATTGTTGAAATTACATTTGCTACCACTATAGGTAGTAAGTCCGCTGTATATTGAACTTCGTTAAACATGTTAGGAATGGATTTCTTTTTTATGGACTTTTGACCACCTGCGCCATGTCACAAATCAAGGTGTTAATTGTGAACACGTAATTCCCGCTACGCAATTCAATTTGGAATACAATCAGTCCGGAGATTACCCATGGTCCTTCAGTAGCACTCAGTAGTATGTGCACCAGCGTGCCTCACATATTTTCAATTATTTTCTCTCTTGAAGTAGCCAACACTTGATTACATTTTTACATGACTATGTTTCACTGAAAAAGAAATGTGAAGCCTTTGACTGACAAAAGAGTTTATTGGAAGGTGTTCGGTTGAAAAAGATGAATTTTACAAAGAGAATCATAATGATTAAAACATTATATATATATATATCTTTATATGAATATATATGTTATGTATATATATATATATCTCTCTATATATATATATATATATATATAATATAATAAGACTTTATTGTTTGATTAAAAAACCATTACAATTTAAAAAACACATTTGATTCATTCATAGAAGAGACCACTGGAAAAAATACAGAACTTGTAAATTGCTTAAAACCCTCAGAAGCATTATAGGCAGATAATATTCAGCTAGGAAACACAATCAATTCATTCATAAAAAAGACCACTGAGTAAAAAATTCAGAACTTGTAAATTGCTTAAAACCCTCAAAAACATTGTAGGCAGAAAATGTTCAGCTAGGAAGCCAAGATCTAATCGGCTATTATTGGCAGTCTAGAGTTCTGTTGTTAAGCCTGCAGACTGAATGCCGCCCTGCTGAGGTAAGGGAGATTTGGCTGCACTAGTGTCTCCCAACAGTTTTGACGCCTTGTTGACAAGTTTGGTAAGCCCAATGTTCAGCTTGGTGTTGTCTGGATTTAAGGCAGCGATTATGGCCTGGCGGCATGATCGAACTCCTAGCCTGATCCATTCTTCCCGCAATAATGACCGTCTGACTGTAAGCATTGCGGGGCATACACAAACTATGTGTTCCATTGCTTCGGAGTGATAGCTGCACATCCTGCATTTGATGCTATTGCCTAAGCGGCGTCATTCAGGAAGGTTCTTTAAAAATGGCCAGTCACCCATCCTCAGAGCTAAAAACTTATGTTTCCAATAAAGTGCAAATGTGCTTGATAAATAGGGCGACTCGACGCCTGGTTTAAAATTGGAAATTACTGCCCATGCGTGTTTCTTTTTTGACAGTGTTCCCCTGTCTGAATGAAAAGACCACAGTCTGACGCTCTTCTTGATGGCAGCCTTTAGCACCGGCTGAGAGGGTTTTGTTCCCCAGAAATCTTTGACTCCAAGTAGTTGTAAACTGTGATCCAGGTGCTGCTGATACTTCTGGCTGGTCTGTTTTTTCGATATTTCCTGCCAAAGTCTGGTCTCCAGGGATCCCTCCCGGGCGTGGCGCAGTCTGTTACAAAACTTTATAAACGTGCCAGCCTCTACGCCATGATGGTCTAGTAGGCCCAGTTCGAGTCGAACTTGGGCTGGCGAAGCTGATTTTGGCAGACGGAAAGCACGTTTAAAAATTTTGATTGTTAATTTGTTTAGTAAAATACTTGTTGTGCCCTTCGTGATCTCGCGCCCATACGACAGAGAGTTAGTTATCTTCGCCTTCATCACTTTCAGCATAGGGGTTAGGCTTGGGCCAAGTAACTGTTTTGACAGTTTCGCGGCGGCGGCCTCTAATGACAAGGCTTTGGTCCTTAGTGTTTCTTTCTGCTTGACGAATGAACATCTGGTGTCGAGAAAAATTCCCAGAAATTTGTAGTAGGGTGTTGATTCGAGCTTTGCTTTATTGAAGTACCACCCTCCGCGAGGCCTCTTTTGCTTCCCGAAAGATATTGTTTTAGTTTTTAGCAGATTCAGTTCTAAAGAGTTTCTGATAGTATAGGGAAGCAGTTCATCTAGGAGCCTCTGTAGGCCCACTTTTGTGTGGCTTAACAACACCAGGTCGTCGGCATAAAGCAGGTTGCTGATGCGGGTTCCGTCAAGTTGAGGTGGGTGGCAGTTAACACTATCAAGTGATGGGGATAAGTCTGATATAAACAAGTTAAAAAGGAGTGGAGCCAGCACACAGCCTTGTTTAACACCGGATTTGGTTCCGATCTTCCTGGAAATGTAGGAGCCTTCACCGAACTTGATTCTGATCCATGTTTCCGAATGTAGTTGGACTATAGCGTGTAAAAGGGTTGGAGGTATGCCCCATGACTCTAGTTTTTGCCACAGCAGGCCCGAGGCACACGGTCGAAGGCCGCTTTAAAATCAACAAAGCAGCAATGCAATTGAGTTTGTTGAACTGCCGCTTTCTCCATCAGGACGGTTAAGGTAAGTAAATTAGTTGTTGTGCCAGAGTTGGCCACAAAACCTGTCTGGTTAAAAGGGAGGCGCTATGTTGTGTCGGCCCAGGCCTGCAGCTCTTCCAATAAAATGCTGGCATAATATTTGGACTCGACGTCGAGGAGTGTTATCATTCGATAATTGTTAGGGTCATTTCTCTTCCCGCCCTTATAGATTGGGTGAATGATAGCGCCTCTCCAGGACTCTGGAACGGTGTTATTTAGCCTGCAGTAGAGAAACAGGGGGGTCAGGTAAGCTGACCATAAGTCAACATCAGATTTGAACATAGCCTGAGGAAGACCGTTTGGCCCTGGTGCTCCTTTGGCCCTGGCTTTCCTTATGGAACATGAGATCTTGTTTTTTAGTTCAGCTGGTGTCACTGTGGTCTCCGACGGTGAGTCATTGTTTTTCGCTGAGCCCTCGTTTATTGGTTCTTCTGTCACGTTATTAGCTAAGTGGCTGAGATCGAGTTGTCTTGAGATCTTAGGATCCAGACATGAAGTCACAGCGTTGGCTGGACTGAGGGATTTGGGATGGTCGTCCTTTTTATTGTGATCCCTAAAGTGAGATGATAAGAACTGGCTCCATTCGTCTGCACTGATGTTTTTTGTTACCGTCACCACTTCTGCCTCGTAAGCCCCGGTTTACGAGAGACCAGAATTGCTTTGAATTGGGATTTTTGCTTTCGTGAATTAGCTTCAGCCAAAATTGATCCGCAGCCGCTTGTTTTTCCCTGCGTATTGCGATCTTGAAAGCTGCTTGGGCTTGCTTATAGTTGTCGAATTTGGTTATGTTGCCTGGGCTCTTCCTTGACAGGCGGAGTACTCGATTTCTATATGCTTTTAATTTCTTTGTGGTTTGTGAGATGCGAAATTGAAATGCTTGTTGCCTGGTGCTCCGCTTGGGTGGCAATTCTTCAAATAGTTGATTTATGAAGCTAGCCCAGCTGCTGATAACTGAAGTGTCTGACTCCAGAGGTAAATGTAGTAGAGCTCTACATTTTTCCATCAGAGTGAGAGCCGCGGCATCCGACCATTTTAATCGCTTTAGGTTCTCTATGTGGCAACCTGAATGGGTATGCGCGAGTTCCTGGTGGCATGGGATGTTGGCGGATAGTGTTATAATTTGTGGCCGATGGTCACTCTCGCCTTGTGGTGCGATGTAATAACTGTCAATCAGAGGAAGTATCTCCCTGCTCCCTAGGATAAAGTCCAAAAAGGAATGGGTTCGGCCATCTGATCGGGTCCAGGCAGGGGGAGTGTCCGTGTGAAGACGCCCATTCAATACGGCGAATCCTACACTGCTAAGCTGGATGACTGCATACCCCCCCAGTTTCCACGGTCTATTACCTGCAGGAGTCGACTGTGGAACGAAATGTTGGGGAACCATTGGGGGATCAATCCCTATGTCCTCCGAAGAGTAGCAATAGAGATTGGTGTTGAAATCTCCTGAAATTATGCTAGATATGCTGCCGTACTTGCTTAGTAGATTGCAGACGATGTTGGTCAAACAGTCCATTTTGGATTTTTTCTCGATGGTACAGGGGGAGATATAAACATTGAGAAGGAGCAACTGGCTATCAGTAGGTGAGCTTCCCAACACTATTCCGGAGAGCCAGTCTTCTTCAAATTATATCTGTGTGATACGTTGAGATAGTTTAGTTGATGCATAAATCGAGAGGCCGCCACTTGGCCTGCCAAACTTGGACTGTCTTGAGGCGAATGATGTAAATTCTAGGTAGCCTTCTATAGGGATACTATCTACTGCCCAGGTTTCCTGTAAGAGAATGATGTCATGTTCCTTTAAAAAGCCAAGGGTGGCGGCGGATTGATTTTTCTGCCCAAATCCGTTGATGTTATATATATATATTTTTCCTCCAGTTCCAACTTCTAAGTGTAGATCAGAAACCAACACAAGGTACGACACTTCAATGCTTTTTCCGCACTTCTTTTAATATCGCTGTAACGTGTTTCGGCATTACTGCCTTGTTCACACATGAGGCGCTTTACAGTCATTGAGTTTAAAAATCCTCGGAGCCTTGCGGTCACATGGGCAAAGATTTCAGTGCAACTGAAAACAGACTTTGATCGCAAGGTTTTTTCTTTTCAACTTTGCTAAATAAACACATATTTCTACATATGTATGTATCTGTTCAGTCAATAATCATAATTATTATGTTTTGAATCTGTCACATAATAAAATACAAATTTCATCCATGTTATTCTATATATTTTTCAATGTGACACACATGATTATGTCTTGAAGCTTACTGCTTCTGCTCCTATTCCGCTCATACGAGACCATGTATATTTTTACGATAAAGTGCAAGTGCATAGCTTTACTCCACATTCAATATTCAATGTGCCAAGATTAACCTACTAATTTAGACATTTAATAATATCACTATTGAGTTGTTTCTCCTGCGGTACCCGCCAAGTGGCAAGTAGTGCGGTGAACATAAAACCTCCAAGCTAGTGCAAATTATCACTATCTGATTATTTTGGATTTTTCACAAACATGATTGATTTAAAAAATAATTAATCATTTTGGTCATCCAAGTCAAATGAATGTTGACATCACAATTCATTTGTGTTACATACTATTTCCAAACCGTATTAAATTCATGGTCTCAGGTTACGAGGGTAAGTCTAAATCTTAATTCAATCTAAAAACTGGGGAGCTAATCACAATTTTGTCTAAATACTTAAATGTACAGAAAGATCCTCATCTGTATTAAGCCCAAAGGGGATCTTGGTGTTGAATAGGAGGATATATCGGCACTCGAATTGTCTTAGCCTTCATTCCCGCTCACCACCCCGTCTGCTTTTTTCCACCTGGTCAATTACATAGTACAAAAGGTCTTTAATGTTGCCCCCATGCTCCTCATTCACATGCCTCGCTACTGGGTAGCTCTTGTCTTTATTCGTAACCGCCCTTAAATGTTGCAGTATTCGTACATGGGCCATGTGAATGGTACTGCCCACGTAGATTTTGGGGCAAGTACACTGTAACATGTAAACAACAAAGTCACTCCTACAGGTTAAGTGGGCTCTGATGTTCCCAGGGATTTTTAATAGGGGCGATGTGATCTGTTTCATGTTCTTCCCTATTTTACATGCTTTGCACTTTAAACATTTATAGAAACCAGTACTTGCCCTCAACCACCCTTCTGTATCTTTGACTTCAGGATTACTATTGACTAAGTCCTGCCTCAGGGACCTTGCCCTTCTAAAGGTAATCAATGGTTTTTGAGAGATTAAATCTCTCAAGATAGGGTCCCTTCTGACCAGATGCCAATGCCTACTCACGCAGTCTCGCACCCTGCTGTGGTAGGCATTGTAGGTGGTGATCATACGTGTCTCATTACTGTTCCGGGTTTTCCTTCACATCCCTGTCTCTTTTGTTTGGGTAAATTAGGTCTGTTCTCTTCATCTTATTAACTTTAGTGATGGCCTGATCAAGTACTTGTGGGCTGTATCCTCTCTGCAGGAATCTAGTGGTTAAATCTTTCTGCGCACTTTCAAGAGTGGAATTTTCACTGCAATTTTGCTTAATCCTAAGGTGCTCTCCATATGGGATACTGTTCTTTAGTTTTTGTGGGTGGTGGCTACTGGCATGCAGTATGGTGTTTCCTGCTGTGGGCTTTCTATAAGCTTGTGTATGCAATGTCCCCTCTTTCACAAACACTTCTAAATCTAAGAAATTTACTTGTGTGTTGTCAATACAACCAGTGAGTGTTAAATTCAGATGATTGTCATTTAATGTTCTTATGAAGTGATTTGCAGTGTTGATAGTGCCATCCCATACTATAAATAGGTCATCTATGAACCTGGTCCATAGAATGATGTTAGTCTCCCATTCTTGTTGGAATTGCACCCTGAGCACCTGCTCCTCCCACCAGCCCATATGCAAATTCGCATAGCTGTGAGCGAAGCAGGTGCCCATCGCAGTCCCTCGTACTTGCCTGTATGTTTCTGAACCGTACATGAAAAAATTATTTTCAAGACAGATTCTGCCCATTTCTACCAATGCAGAATGTTGATGCAGTGTGATAGGCCTCTTGTTGAGGTAGTGCCTCATAGCCCTCAATCCATCTGCGTGATGTATGCTCATATACAGGGATGACACATCCAATGTAATTAAAAGGAATGTGTCCTTTCATGCTATAGTTTCTATTCTTCGAAGGAAGTCCCTTGTATCCTGGATATATGCTGGCAACTCCCTCACAAATTCTTGTAAAAAGAAGTCTAGGAATCTGGATGTTGGTTCTAACAGGCTGCCTATAGCAGAAATTATTGGTCTCCCGGGGGGAATCTCTAAGTTTTTATGTACCTTAGGTTTAAGGTATAGTATTGGTGTCACAGGGTTGTCAACTCTGAGAGAATGGTATTCATCTTGGGATATCATTCCCAGACCTCGCCACCTAGCCAAATCTTTGTGCAATTTGTTTTTTGTCTCTAGAAGATTACTGTTGAGTACTTTCTGGTAACAATTACTATCCCTTAGTTGAAGCATCGCTTGATCATTGTACATTTCCAGTGGCCACAATACTACGTTTTCCCCCTTAGCCGATTGACGTACCACTATGTCTTTACGATTTTTTATTTTCTGTACAAGTGTTGTAAATTTCCTATTTTCTTGCCTATTGCGACGCAAGAACTCTTCACTCGACTCAATTGATAAAACCTGCAGATCTCTTACAACCAAATCAACAAATACATCTAATGAATCCTTATTTGTCATCGGTACAAAGGTAGATTTCGGTTTAAATGGAGTACTTATGCTGTTGTAAATGTCCAGTCCCATTATACCAGCAGTCTCTTTTGCAGACTCAGGTTGTTTTGTACCCTCACACTCCGTCTCTAATAAATGTAGTTCATATAGTATATTAAAATCCTCAGCTTCAAGAGAAACACCTTCTGCCTTCTCTGGTTCTTTAGCTGGCGCACTTACAAATTGAGTATGAAAGAATTTCTTTAATCTTAAATTCCTTGCAAATTCGTAGAAATCTATACGTGTCTGAGCATAGTTAAAATTTGTCCTGGTGCAAAATGATAATCCTGCTGATAATATATTTTCCTCATCCTCTGTGAGCGGTAGATTGGTTAAATTGGTCACTATTGCTGGGTCTCGCTCTATTACCTTTGATTCTTGTCCTTGGTTTTGGCACCTGAGTGCAACTCCATGCCCTCCCCTTCGTTTTTTGCGTTTCCTACTCGCTTTTTTCCTCTCCATTGGGGTTTCTGCTGTACATTTTGAGTCCTGTCTAAGCGTAAAAAACACAATTCATCTACAACAGAAGGGGGATTTTCGGGGTCCATGTTTCTCCCTTGGTTCCCTGCACCATCCTCAGAATCTAATTCAGCCTCTGAACTCACATTAGAGCTTGCTTCGAGCTGTATTCTGACATGCCATGCTGCTCCCGTGTTCTTTTATCTTTTCCTATGTTGCCTGACAACCTTTGACGGCGTAAGTTGTCGAAACGCCGAGCGAAAGTGAATATTTGGCCTCTCTTATAGTCCAGGCGATCTCTGATGAATTTTGTGGCCTTTCTGTCCCTAATCGTTTGCTCATGTTTCTTCAGTTTTTCTTCAATTGCCTTTTCAAATTTTACATACTCATCCGATTTGGACATTTTTCGTATTTTTTTTTCAACTATGGAGATTTCTATAAGAATTTTCTCTCTGTCTTTTATAGCATATTTCACTAAGATTCTCATCATGTTGTTGGACGATTCTAAGCTGTTGGCTGCACACTCCTGGAGCATTTCCGGGTCGGGATTTTCAAATGTCGGTGCTATTAATATGCGCAAGCCTCGAGGTATTCTCCCTACTGTTAAATACCTTTCTAATGACTTGATTTCCCACCACTTGGAAATTTCAGTTTGTTTTAATTTCCGCTTCAGTGTTTGTAAAGTGACCTCTTGTGTGGAGGTTTCTGGCCCCTTGCTTCTTACGCTCGTGCTGACCGCTTTCTCGTCAAATACGGCGTTAGCTGCCTCCTCTCTCTCTTTAATCATGACATCCATGTGGCTCCCTCAGTGAAAATCACGAAACGCTCGATTTATGTTCTTTCAGCTTAAACTTGGTGCGGTTGTGTCTCCCCGCCGGATTCTCCTTTCCGGCTCCTCTCCCCGCAGCATGTAAATAAAGGGAATGCGCCTCAACGGCGAAGTGCTTACCCGCTTGCAGGCGCCCTCCGACACTCTGCTCCCGGCCGCACTTCACCTCGCGATCTCCTTCCAATTACTCGTCAGTCATGCGGGGGGCTTCTCGGTATGCTGCTGCATAAACACCACAATGTCGGACTGTGAGAGGCTTCCTGAACGAGGGCGTATTGGTTTGGCCGTTTCCCGACCTCGGCGGCTTAACTTTTCCTCCAGTTCCAACTTCCAAGTGTAAATCGGAAACCAACACAAGGTACGAGACTTCAATGCTTTTTCTGCACTTCTTTTAATATCGCTGTAACGCGTTTCGGCATTACTGCCTTGTTCACACATCAAGCGCTTTACAGTCATTGAGTTTAAAAACCCTCGGAGCCTTGCGGTCACATGGGCAAAGATTTCAGTGCAACTGAAAACAGACTTTGATCGCATATATATATATATACGTATACATTCAGAACCTACCTTTAACCTTTGTTTTTGTCAGTGTATATATATATATATATCTGACTAAATTTGGCATTTTGGAGGAAGCAAGGATTTGCAGTAAGGCAGCATGTATTGAGCAAAGCTGGAAATTTGTAATAAGAAGATGTGACTTTTAATTTTTGCACTTTGCACTTTATCCGAATGACACTGAGACTGTTGGTGATGTAAAATAACGCTATTAAGCAGATTGAACACTTTCTCACACAGTTCAGATTTTATTCGAACATTCAAGGTGCATGATGGGCACAGTAGTATTTTGCCTGAGTCACATGACCACTGAGTTAAAAGCACTTAGAAATCAGCATTACAACGTTGCTCACCTGTGAACAAGGCTATCTTGAGCTGAAACGCGTAAGGATTGACATGCTGCCAAACCATTTTGAATAAATGCCAATAAGTAATCGAGTTTTGGCTTCTTCACTCTTTGGTGTGTTTTGGCGCGAAGCCGGTTACGGGATTCTCCATTCCCGTTTTGAAGCCGCCCTGCAGGGATGGGGGCTCCCGACATGGAGAATGTGTTTGTGGATTAAATTGGGGAGCATGTCCCGCTTCATCCTCGAGTGACACTGCATGGATTTCCAAAGGTATTTGTCCGTGAGGCGGAGAAAGGGAGAGGAAGGGTATTTACTCTTCCTGACGACTCTGACTAAATTTGGCATTTTGGAGGAAGCAAGGATTGGCAGTAAGGCAGCATGTATTGAGCAAAGCTGTCAATTTGTAACAAGAAGATGTGACTTCTAATTTTTGCACTTTGCACTTTATCCAAATGACACTGAGACTGTTGGTGATGTAAAATAACGCTATTAAGCAGATTGAACACTTTCTCACACAGTTCAGATTTTATTCGAACATTCAAGGAGCATGATGGGCACAGTAGTATTTTGCCTGAGTCACATGACCACTGAGTTAAAAGCACTTAGAAATCAGCATTACAACGTTGCTCACCTGTGAACAAGGCTATCTTGAGCTGAAACGCATAAGGATTGACATGCTGGCAAACCATTTTGAATAAATGCCAAGAAGTCATTGAGTTGTGGCTTCTTCACTCTTTGGTGTGTTTTGGGCCGAAGCCGGTTACGGGATGCTCCATTCCCGTTTTGAAGCCGCCCTGCAGGGATGGGGGCTCACGACATGGAGAATGTGTTTGTGGATTAAATTGGGGAGCATGTCCCGCTTCATCCTCGAGTGACACTGCATGGATTTCCAAAGGTATTTGTCCGTGAGGAGGAGAAAGGGAGAGGAAGGGTATTTATTCTTCCTGCCGACTCTGACTAAATTTGGCATTTTGGAGGAAGCAAGGATTTGCAGTAAGGCAGCATGTATTGAGCAAAGCTGGCAATTTGTAAAAAGAAGATGTGACTTTTAATTTTTGCACTTTGCACTTTATCCAAATGACACTGAGACTGTTGGTGATGTAAAATAACGCTATTAAGCAGATTGAACACTTTCTCACACAGTTCAGATTTTATTCGAACATTCAAGGTGCATAATGGGCACAGTAGTATTTTGCCTGAGTCACATGACCACTGAGTTAAAAGCACTTAGAAATCAGCATTACAACGTTGCTCACCTGTGAACAAGGCTATCTTGAGCTGAAACGCGTAAGGATTGACATGCTGCCAACCATTTTGAATAAATACCAATAAGTCATCGAGTTGTGGCTTCTTCACTCTTTGGTGTGTTTTGGCGAAAAGCCGGTTACGGGATGCTCCATTCCCGTTTTGAAGCCGCCCTGCAGGGATGGGGGCTCCCGACAAGGAGAATGTGTTTGTGGATTAAATTGGGGAGCATGTCCCGCTTCATCCTCGAGTGACACTGCATGGATTTCCAAAGGTATTTGTCCGTGAGGATGTCATAGGGTTTCTGCACATACAGAGCTATGCACAGGATAATAGGACCTCGGAATATAGTGGTGAGCCAACCATAAACCTTAGCACCCAAAACCCCAACCCAACTAGCCTTAGCGTCCCATTAGCACCAATGTACCAATGCTTAGACAACCCAGAACAAGGTATCTCTTTCTCAGGACTCGCAGAGGCAAGAACACTCTTTCGTCACATTCGTACCTGTCCACAACATGCGTATGAAGAGTCACTGTATAGGTTAAAATGTTTATTTCAACTTACGTGCTCTAAGATACAGTACACGTGTCAGTACTAGTAGCATAATACATAAGAACAATATAATCAGCATAGTTACTACTCCATAGAATACAAACGGGGAAAGCATCTCATAAAGCAGTGGAGATATGTCTAACTAACATTACCACCCTCCCTGTGCTGGAAGCCAGTTTATTATAATAATAGAAGACCTTTGGGCTTTGACTAGCGAACCCCCATACCTCAGTCCCTTGATGCAAGACTACATCAGCAAACAATCACAGCTCTTCTCTCTGGAAAGGTCGTCTCCAAGTGCTATCTTAGAGCAAGCAAACGCATTATTAAAAGCACACTAATTTCTCGATGGCAGCTGTACAAGTGTTATGTCTAGGTGCGAGGGACGGGCCAAATCAGTATAAACCAGGGGGTTGTTGTGATTCGACCTTGTAACTGTTGTTCAGACTGAGCCCAAAAGGGAACAGGAGAAAAGGTGAGCAACAGAATATGCAGACTGTTGCAGAATCACTTGGCAATAACAAAGGGCGAAAGAACAACATCCAATAATAACGTGCGCAATAGTCATCATGGCATCCAGGCCTGCGGAACATGGTCAGACCATCCAGGAGGCCATGATCCACAAGACACCCTCCCCTGGACAGTCCATCGGCCGAAACAAAAACGAAGACAGAGTTCCAAACACCTGAGCAGAATTGAGGCTGTCTACTGAGAACTAACGGCAAGTCAATCAATCCAAAAATGTGAATGAGCAGAAAAACGCTATACCGTCCAACAGGACATCATTGGAATCGTCAAAAAATGTAGACGCCATCCAGTCCAACAGGTCAAAGCTGCAGGAATGTTCTTCAGAGTATGGAGCATCCAAAAGCAATGCGGGACAGCTTGCGTGATATTCAATGTAACTTTGTTGTAGGAGGTCCTGAGCAGCCGCCCAGATATCCCATTGTGCCAAAATCCCCAGTGCAGCCGCACGCATCATAAAACCAGCAGCGGAACAGTCCCGTTCATGGGCCTCTAAGGGACCCACCAACCGAACAAAATCCGGTACCGACAATGACGAATTGGAGAGGCAATAATCCATGGTCCATGTAAACGGACATCGGATGCAAGACATCACAGGTTGCACGCAAGTGAAATACGCAAAGCGAAAGGAAAGGGTGTAGGACACTCTGATAGTTGCCAAGGGCAGAACATCGAAGCCAACCAGGAGTCGCTCACGGAGCAGCTGGAGGCGTTCGGGATCGAGAAGGGCCCAGTGGAGTGCAGCCATTGCGCAGAAAACAGACCAACAGCAAGACACCGGCCGCCAAAGCGAGGATTAATGGAAATCCACCAAAGACGCTAGAAAAAATGGAATGAATGAATGCCGGTATCACACCGAAAACAGTTTGAAAGGTGGACACGAGGCCAGACCCCACAACCTTAAAAAGTGCACCAGACCCTCGGTGTTTGATGCGTTAAAAATATGATGAATTAACTCCCCAAAATGTTGGGGGAGGTCAGTGTTCAAAAGGGCCTGTATTTCACTGTGGGTGCTCGCCACCTGGAGAATGAATGTCTCCCGGGCGGATGTGAGCATAACCTCCTCATTCAATAATAGGGCCTTTATTCTGCTCAACTTATTGAAATCTGCCTCCATGGTAGGAATGGAAGGCCAAATAGAGCTATCAACGATGTCGTGAGGGGAGGAAAAAGCACATTCTTGCAGCAGACAACTCTGTGCGAGACTGTAACAATATACGGAATGCCGGCCTGCAGGCCACAACAATTTTCGTTATTTAAAAGCAAATAGCTACCGTTGGTAAGCAAAGTAAAAGTAGGAGAAATAGCAGGAGCAGGAATACCCTTCAGGACACATGCAAGATTTGGAACTGAAACGCTACAAGCCCCGTGCAATTTAATATGTTTACAAATAAGCGAATGACCCACAGTTGAATCACAAGACTCCCCCGTGAGAAATACTTCCTTGCCATCTCTAAGGCATTTATACATGAAAGGCAAGGACCAAAGTTCATGCAGGAAAGCACCACCCAAAGGCTGGAAACGGCCCACAGGATAATGCTTCATGCACGAACTGAACTCAAATAGGGAAAAAGGTAAAGCTATAACCCCATGAACTAGCCATACCGCAGAATCTAGTTCTGCTACTGAAACGGTAAAGGATCCACTTTTTCAATATGTAACAAAGTGTAGGATGCATCTTTCATGGACATGAACTGCTGTTTGTCTGTCAAATTAAAAGGCAGAAAGAGGGCAGTGGTGTTTAACAAATTCCAAGGAACTTTACCCAACTTAAGAGTTTGCAAAGTCCATGCAAACTGCATCACTGAGCGCAACTGATTCTGACCATGATACAACATAGAGACATCATCTTGTACAATATCAACAACAGAGGATACAATATTGTCTAATGTGTAAATGCGGGAAGACAGGGTATTTATACTATTGTCAACAACAGCAAGCACCTTTTCCAAATTTGCTTGGTCTATTTCTCTAAGACGGGAAGCAGCTTCCATTTGTGACAGCTTCCAGAGCTCATTATACGCTTCATAAATGAATCTCTTCGGTCGGGGACCACGAGGTCCCAAGATAAAGTCAGATAAGTCAATAGTGCCTGATAGGAGGGATAAATGGTTCTTAACAGAGTCTAAGGACGAATGTTGTAACCATTGTTTACATAATTTACCAACTGAATACGTGGTCACAGTACGAGTTTCAGTAAATCTTGGATCAGGCTTGTCCTGTATGTAGCCAGGAACTGTGCCATGAAAGCGAAGTTGGCATGCATTAGATGATATGGGCCATGCCAACCAGGGTGACTGTATTAGTGCAGAAACGTTAAAGGAATTGTTCTGAAACTGAGCCCGTAACGCCATAAGGGACATATTAAAACGCAAACTATCATTTGGCAGACTCGACAAGGATGGGATGGTTGGCGCATTTAGTTGTTTACCGGTAGCCAACCCCCAACACGTGGTCTGATAAATGGAAGCATTTAGAAATAGAATTTGGGCTGGGATAAGGCAAGCACGGTGCAAGGCCTCCGTGCCTTGCACCTGCCATGGCTTCGAACCCCAAATTGATTTTAAATCCACTGTGTCTTTCCAATATTCATAACCACCCACCGCCAAGGCGCTCAAAAAGGAACCCGAATATAACAATTTAGTGTGGGTCAACATTATTTTCTGAGTCAATGGAGTTTTTAATTTAAAATAATATGACCCAGGGTTCGATCGATTAAAATCAGTAAAATAGGTGAATTTATTTCGAAGAGTTTGGGAACTACCTGGCACGGGGTTTGGGCAGTGTTCCCATTGGGTGTAAGTAACAGGGCTGCGTAGTGCACTTGGCTTGTGGAGAAAATGATTTCCCCAATGTTGGTAACAATACAAATCGGCATAATTCGCAGAATTCATATACAAGTCTTCAGCATTAAAAGAGGCATAATATTTTAAATCAGCAAACAATGCTTCAACTGCATGCACATCCCAATCATCAGAATGAATATTGCTTTTTACTACATCACCCATCGAGACTCGAAGGACATTTGGTACATTAATAATTTCTGTCGGGCCATGTATTTGAAAGTTTACCGCATCCCATACGATGCCATCAGCAACTGGAAACGCTGAAATGTTCACAAATGTGTGGTCACGCTTCATGATGTGTGAAGAGGAATGTGGAGCCAAAGTTCCAGCAACACTGTTCACAGCAGAGCGTTCAGGTAAATAGTGACCATTGATGAGTAGAAAGAACACTGTGACAAAGCCAATGGACATGAACAAAAAAACCAAGAAAAGTACCATCCAAATGTATGTCCAAGGTGGAATCAAAAAATTGTCTCTAAACCACAATACAAAAAGACTAAACTTGGACGGGACTTGTGATGAATTGGATTCTGAGTCAAAAGAATAACGTGTCGGGCTCAGTGGCGTTGTTGGTTGGTGTGCCACCGACTCTGTGGTGGGATAAGTATATTCGTCCTCGTCTATGCAGGGTGATGCAGGGGGTTCAAATACATTTTCAGGCAAATCAACCATCTCTATGGTAACATCAGTGACTGTTCGTGCAGGTGTACCTCGAACGCTTGTCCGATAAATGACAGGACAAGAGACCGCTGGTGTGACACTATTTAAGATCGGCCAGATGTTGTAGCTTGACATTTTCCACTGAGATGTATCTGTTTTCCTTGCGACCGGGAAGCGGTGGTAGGATGACTGTACGTGTTCCCTTCAAGCCCAGTACTGGAACCGGTGCACGAAAAGAGGGGCCAAATTCTTTTTTGTTCTCCACCTTCTCTCGTACCAGGTCGCCAATCTTCGGAAGCCAGCCGGCTACCGGAATCTGCACAGCAGGGTCTGTGGCTGAAGGTAAATGTGCAATCGCTAGTTTGTCTCGGGCTTCTTGTAAGTCCTGTAACATAGTAGAATGATTATCTACATCGAACTTGGCGGATTGCGCCGCCATGTCTAGACCATCAAGGTCAGGCACAAACATTCGTATGCCAAAGAGCATTTCGTAAGGGGTCCGCCCACCCAGAGGCCTTCTAGGGAGATTATTAAGTGCACGTTGAACAGTATACAAGTGGGCCAGCCAGTTCCTGCCAGTACCTATAACTCTAGCTGTCAAGGATTGCTTTAAGTCACGGTTCATTCGTTCAACGATAGAGTTGCCCTCAGGCCTATACGGAGACAAAAATTTCACCCGCACCCTAAGGAGCCCATTGCGTCCTTGTAAGCCTTAGAGGCAAACGCCGGACCTTGGTCAGAATGGAAGGTGCCGCATGCAAAAATTCCCACAAAGACTCGCAAATCCCTAATGACATTTCGTGCGTCAGCACTCCGTTGTGGCCAGACCCAGATGAACCGTGTGCACGAGTCCACTGCCACTAAGATATATTTATAGGCAGTGTCTGAAGAAAATGGACCGCAGTGATCCAAGTAAACACACCCAAAGGGTCTGTTCGAAATTGCAAGCGAGGTCTGCGGTGGTCTTGTGACTGTCGAAGGCTTGATCTGTTGACAAACGTCACAGGAAAGCACATAAGTACGTGTATCTTTGTATAAACCACGCCACCAGTAACGCTGCTGCAAAATGGAAATTGTCGCTGACACACCAGCATGCGCCGAAGCCATGCCTTCGTGTGCTGCTGCCATCAAGGAAAGTCTGCGGTCCGCGTTGGGGATCAGCCGAACCCCAACGTTAGGTATTGTTACATAAGGAGCCTGATCGGGACCTATCTGGTAAGAATATTTAGAAGGGAAACCTCTAGGGTAATTAATTCCTTCTTTTGTTGCAGCAATAGCTGCCAAGATATCAGTGTCTATTTTAGACATGGATCTAGTAACTGCTGCTACTGAACACGTGAGCACTGCTGATCTGGCAGCTTCATCTGCCAGACTGTTACCAACAGCGTGTGCGCCCACTCGCTGATGGCCTAGGGTGTGAACCACCTGTGTGAGTGGCAGACGTCTTTGTAAATCTGCCACCCTAACCCAAAGCATTTTATGCTTGATTGTGTTGCCTTTAGCGTCTCTATAGTCGTTTTGCGACCAAAAGAACAGATTGTCATTGTATGATTGAACACAGTAATAAGAATCGCACACGATTAAAGTGGTCACATCAGGATTTACGAACTCAAGTGCAAGCACCAAAGCACGCAACTCGGCCAATTGTGCGGTACTATCCCCGAGTGCCTGCGTATGCACCACAGTGGATTTGAACTTTCCATTCACAAACGTACCTGCAACAATAGCACATGCGGCTGAATAAGCATGCTTGGACCCAGTGGCCGGTTGTGCCGAGCCATCGGTGTAGATCACACAGTCGTAATCCTCAAGCGGCAATAAGGACAAAGGAGGAGGATGAATAAATTCATACTGTAAAAACTCCTGAGTCTGAAGAGAAGAGTCGAAAATGAAAGTGACATCCGGAGACGTCAAAGATGTTGCCCATTGAATCCAACGGGGGTGGAAAGCTTTAGAGTTCGGAACACTTGCTTTCGTCACTGCCTCTAGGGCAGGCTAGGGTGTTACCACCAGAATGCGTTTTCCCTGTGCCAGTGCGCGCTCCTTCAGGATCGCCATTTGCACTGCTGTTAGCACTTTCTCCACAGATGAGAACCGCATTTCTGCAGAGGTGTATAGATGTGACTTGTATGCGATGGGTACTGTATCACCTTCATTAAAGGTTAAGTACGTGAAACCCACTGCCCCTGGAATGATTCTAATCACCAAGTTTGTGTGGTTATCACGCGTCAAAAGGTATTTAGACTCAAGAAGGTCTGTCTGCAAAGACTGCAGAATGGAGGTATGCTCCGGAAGCCAGCAAGACTTCGAAAAAGTAGGTTGTATCAAAGCATACAATGGCTTGATACGCTGGGCGTATTCGGGAATATATGTACGTCCGAAGTTCAGAAAACCCAGTAAAGACTGAAGCTTCTTCAGATTAGAAGGAGGGCACAGAAGTGCACATTTCTCCAGAAAATGGGGGGCTAAACCCTTACCTTCATTGTTGAGCTCATAGCCCAAGAACAAAACGGTAAACTCAGCAATATGGGATTTGGCAAAGTTAATTTTGTATCCCTGAACCGCAAATTCAAGAATAATGCGGTCCACCCGGGTCAGATGCGGAAACAATTCATCGTCTGTCAGATAAATGTCATCCACATACGAACAGGCGTCTGGATCTATGCCGTCTAATAAAGAGACAACACGAGCGGCAAACACTCCTGGACTATTTTTGTACCCCATAGGAAGACGCCTGAATTTGAACATTTTACCACCGGAAGTAAAGGCACACCATTGGCCACTCTCCGGGGCTAAGTTGTGCGTGTAGAATCCATTTGAAAGGTCAAGGGTTGTTTTGTATTTTTTACGAACAAGACTGTCTACAAGCGCAGAACTATGGGTATTTTGCACCGCAAAGGTCCGACAATGAGAGTTCAAATGCCGGTAATCCAATACTAAACGGTACGATCCATCGGGTTTAGAAACCGCGAAAAGGGGATTGTTCATAGGTGATACACAGGGTTCAATTACTCCCTGATATTCCAACTGTGTCAGAATTTCGGAAACGGGGCCTTTGGCTTCAAGTTTTATGGGATATTGGGGTTGTGGCTGCGGCAACGATCGCAAAGGTATTTCATGGGGGGGAGATTCTTCGTCCCAACCCACGTGATTGCGGAATAACGCTGGTGCCAGGGACACAGCCCACTCTGCTGCAAGAGCCTTTGCTTTGTCCTTTGGGACATGTCTAGAAAAGCTCGGAAGGATTACCTCCTCCCCTTTACGCGCAGTAATTACGAATGGGGGTGGCTAATCCGCCTCTGCTAATAAAATATCATATGAAGAGGTCAGATTTTCCCAAAAAATACCTTTAATTACTCGCTGTATATCACCTTCAATTTGGAGGACTATATTAAATAGTCTATCAGGGGGTGCCACTCTGGTGTCTGCTGTTTCAACAGTAATGAATGTTTCAGTTGCTGTCGCCTCCATATGAGGACGTAGCGCCTCCCGCACTATGGTTACTTCCGCGGCGCTGTCTAGGAGGGTTACTGCCCACGTCCAATTCAGGAGTCTCGTTCTCACCGTCTGTGGCATATTTCGCTGTTACAGCGGCAACTTTTTCTTCTGAAATTGGGGTCGAAAACGTTGAACGTCTTCTTCTTTTCCTCTGACTTGTTGTCGAGGCTGGTCTCGTCCCTGTGGGGCCTCACGGGCCCTTCCTCTATCCTGGCGGTCTCCTCCACCGGCCTGTGACGAAGTCTGTGCCTGTAAAGAACGAGGAGAACGCGTATCAGGGATCTGAAACCTATCCGGAGACTTAATTCTCGCTCTATCGCGTAAATCATAAGTACGTTCAGAAGAAACTGAAACCGGGGATGCGCCTCGCGATCCCGGCTTTTGTCTGTTGCTTACCCTGTTTTTTCAGCCTCCAGCTCTTTTTAGTGAAGACTGGTTTCTCATCCTTCTCAGATTGAGATTTGGTTTGTTGCTGTTGTGGTTGCGATTGTGTTTGCTGTTTAGCAAAGGCTTGTTACCCAGGCTGTTTCTACCAATAGTTTTGTAAGCCTGGGTAATAATTTTCGGTAATTCGCGAGGCTTGTCCAATTCTGGGACCAAAGCCAAAGCGTTCGCTACTTGAAAGTTCACTGCATCGCCCTTGACATTCGCAAGGATCAGTTCAGCTACTACTTCAAACACTCCCACTAGTCTCATCCCTAATTCCACCGCCGCTTCAGGGCCGTGTTCATCCTGTACTTTTTTAATTACAGTGGGGAGAACTGTCATGGAAGGCGTACCAAAACATTTAGAATATACTGCTGCGAATACTCTACCCCAGTTGTCACATGCTGTCAACTCGGGAATTAAGTCTTTTGGCAAACTAATCGTCAAAATACGATGTTTATCCACTGGAGATGTATGTGGAAAAACTGCCTCCAACTGATCAAATTTTTCTGCAAGCCAATAAGGGAAATCATCCTTATGTTGTGGACGTTTGCCCATCACAGAGTTCACCATGACAGGACTTATGGTTACTCCGGCTGCACCAGCTGGATGGCCGGCAACTCCAGGAGGGGCTCCCTGGATGTTGCCTGTAACATATTGCACTAAGGCTCGATGCACTCGTACTAAAGCCGAATACATGTTACGCAATTCCGCGACTGGTATCGTCATATATCGCGGATGTGGGGTGTACCCGGCCAAAACAGGCCAAGTGGCCCCATCAATAGATAAGGGGCCTAAACGAACCGTGGTAGTCGGTTGTGGAAGGGCGCCATTAAACCAAACACGGTGTTGCCAAGCCGTGAGCGGTACCTCAAGACAAGAATAAGGTATATAATTATTAGGAACTGCGGTGGCTGTATATTCATGGAACAAATCGTCAGTCCCATCCACTGCAGGAAAAGTTACCCATGAGTAGAACACCTCAAAGTGGTAAGCCGGATCGGCTTGTACCACAAAGATCAGTTCGACTCCAGCATCTGGCACTCCATACGCCCGTAAGTGTGTTCGGAGTGCTCCGCGGCTATGCGCCGCAATTTGAACAACCATTTACGGCTAAAATACTTCGACAAACTAACAGGAGGCAGCACAAGTAGGGTTTTAATCAAGAAAAACCTTTTCTAATAACTTCAAGCTTGTAAGAACCTACAATAACTGTAATATAGGAGGTATCACCATCACACACGCTTCCGGAAGCGTACGTGAGGGTTGTGTGGACAAGCACAAGTACTACTCAAGCGTCTCGCAAGTAAGCTGCCCCACTTGTTGGTCGCGCCATGTCATAGGGTTTCTGCACATACAGAGCTATGCACAGGATAATAGGACCTCGGAATATAGTGGTGAGCCAACCATAAACCTTAGCACCCAAAACCCCAACCCAACTAGCCTTAGCGTCCCATTAGCACCAATGTACCAATGCTTAGACAACCCAGAACACGGTATCTCTTTCTCAGGACTCGCAGAGGCAAGAACACTCTTTCGTCACATTCGTACCTGTCCACAACATGCGTATGAAGAGTCACTGTATAGGTTAAAATGTTTATTTCAACTTACGTGCTCTAAGATACAGTACACGTGTCAGTACTAGTAGCATAATACATAAGAACAATATAATCAGCATAGTTACTACTCCATAGAATACAAACGGGGAAAGCATCTCATAAAGCAGTGGAGATATGTCTAACTAACATTACCACCCTCCCCGTGCTGGAAGCCAGTTTATTATAATAATAGAAGACCTTTGGGCTTTGACTAGCGAACCCCCATACCTCAGTCCCTTGATGCAAGACTACATCAGCAAACAATCACAGCTCTTCTCTCTGGAAAGGTCGTCTCCAAGTGCTATCTTAGAGCAAGCAAACGCATTATTAAAAGCACACTAATTTCTCGATGGCAGCTGTACAAGTGTTATGTCTAGGTGCGAGGGACGGGCCAAATCAGTATAAACCAGGGGGTTGTTATTCGACCTTGTAACTGTTGTTCAGACTGAGCCCAAAAGGGAACAGGAGAAAAGGTGAGCAACAGAATATGCAGACTGTTGCAGAATCACTTGGCAATAACAAAGGGCGAAAGAACAACATCCAATAATAACGTGCGCAATAGTCATCATGGCATCCAGGCCTGCGGAACATGGTCAGACCATCCAGGAGGCCATGATCCACAAGACAAGGAGGAGAAAGGGAGAGGAAGGGTATTTACTCTTCCTGCCGACTCTGACTAAATTTGGCATTTTGGAGGAAGCAAGGATTTGCAGTAAGGCAGCATGTATTGAGCAAAGCTGTCAATTTGTAATAAGAAGATGTGACTTTTAATTTTTGCACTTTGCACTTTATCCAAATGACACTGAGACTGTTGGTGATGTAAAATAACGCTATTAAGCAGATTGAACACTTTCTCACACAGTTCAGATTTTATTCGAACATTCAAGGAGCATGATGGGCACAGTAGTATTTTGCCTGAGTCACATGACCACTGAGTTAAAAGCACTTAGAAATCAGCATTGCAGCGTTGCTCACCTGTGAACAAGGCTATCTAGAGCTGAAACGCGTAAGGATTGACATGCTTCCAAACCATTTTGAATAAATGCCAATAAGTCATCGAGTTGTGGCTTCTTCACTCTTTGGTGTGTTTTGGCGCGAAGCCGGTTACGGGATGTTCCATTCCCGTTTTGAAGCCGCCCTGCAGGGATGGGGGCTCCCGACATGGAGAATGTGTTTGTGGATTAAATTGGGGAGCATGTCCTGCTTCATCCTCGAGTGACACTGCATGGATTTCCAAAGGTATTTGTCCGTGAGGAGGAGAAAGGGAGAGGAAGGGTATTTACTCTTCCTGCCGACTCTGACTAAATTTGGCATTTTGGAGGAAGCAAGGATTTGCAGTAAGGTAGCATGTATTGAGCAAAGCTGTCAATTTGTAATAAGAAGATGTGGCTTTTAATTTTTGCACTTTGCACTTTATCCAAATGACACTGAGACTGTTGGTGATGTAAAATAACGCTATTAAGCAGATTGAACACTTTCTCACACAGTTCAGATTTTATTCGAACATTCAAGGTGCATGATGGGCACAGTAGTATTTTGCCTGAGTCACATGACCACTGAGTTAAAAGCACTTAGAAATCAGCATTACAACGTTGCTCACCTGTGAACAAGGCTATCTTGAGCTGAAACGCATAAGGATTGACATGCTGCCAAACCATTTTGAATAAATGCCAATAAGTCATCGAGTTGTGGCTTCTTCACTCTTTGGTGTGTTTTTGCGCGAAGCTGGTTACGGGTTGCTCCATTCCCATTTTGAAGCCGCCCTGCAGGGATGGGTGCTCCCAACATGGAGAATGTGTTTGTGGATTAAATTGGGAAGCATGTCCCGCTTCATCCTCGAGTGACACTGCATGGATTTCCAAAGGTATTTGTCCGTGAGGAGGAGAAAGGGAGAGGAAGGGTATTTACTCTTCCTGCCGACTCTGACTAAATTTGGCATTCTGGAGGAAGCAAGGATTTGCAGTAAGGCAGCATGTATTGAACAAAGCTGGCAATTTGCAATAAGAAGATGTGACTTTTAATTTTTGCACTTTGCACTTTATCCAAATGACACTGAGACTGTTGGTGATGTAAAATAACGCTATTAAGCAGATTGAACACTTTCTCACACAGTTCAGATTTTATTCGAACATTCAAGGTGCATCAAATCAAATTCAAATCAAATCAGGGGCATTTGTTCAGCGCACATATCACTCGGAAGTCTCGTGGCGCTTGCAGACAGCTCTGAAAGATTGCTTGATTAGTTGTCAAATAGCCATGATTTTAGCTTCTTGCAAAATCCATTGTGATCAGTGATTATGCGCAGATTTCTTGGCAGTTTGTTCCAAGATGTGGGGGCAAGAAAAGAAAAAGATCTTCCTCCGCTTCTGACGGCGCGGATTCTGAAAAGTGTGAGTAGTGATTCATTGCTAGACCTCAGGGACCTACAAGGCTGATCCCAGCTTAGTTTATTGGACCAATATGCCGGGCCGATTCCGTACATGTTTTTGTGTACTAGACAGAGGATTTTAAATTGAATCTGCTTTCTGATTGGAAGCCAGTGTAGGGATCTTAGGCTGGGGGCCGAAGGGGATCTGGGCGGAAGATTGAGAACCAGCCTAGCTGCGGTGTTCTGCAAAATCTGAAGCCTTGTGAGAAGGCCTTCATTAATTGAGGACAACAAAGCGTTGCCAAAGTCCAAGCGGTTCATTATTAGTCCCTGGACTAATGGTTTCCTGGCCTCGATAGGGATCCATTTGAAAACCTTTCGCAGACTACGCATCGTTCCAAAACAGGAGCCGACTAGATGGTTAATCTGACTTTGCATTGATAATTTGTTGTCCATGTGGAACCCCAGATTCCGAAACGTCTGTTTTGGGGTTGGACAGGGGCCCAGGTTAGGGGGCCACCAGTCATGGGACCAGTGTTCTTGGGCCTTGCCAAAAAGCACAATCTCGGACTTTCCTCCATTTAATTGAAGGTGATTTGCACTCATCCACCTATCAACATGGGACATGCATTCTTTGAAACGCAGCTTTGTTTCCGCTGGGTCTGGGCCAAGAGTGACCAAGATCTGTGTATCGTCGGCGTATGATACAACATCAAAGCCGTAAGATCTGATCACCTTGGCCAACGGTGTTATGTAAAGATTAAAAAGAGTAGGGCTGAGAATGGAGCCTTGTGGTACTCCCATCTTTACTGGTCTGTTACAGGAGATGGTGTTTCCCACTTGTACTGTTGTAATTCGGTCTGTTAGGTAACTCTTGAGCCATTTTAGGGCATTCCCCCTGACACCAATCTCCCAGAGCCGATGTTCTAGAATGCTGTGGGAGATGGTGTCAAAGGTGGCGGATAGGTCAAGCAGGACCAGGATTGATGATTGACCTCTGTCCAAAGCTAGCCTGATGTTATCTGTTACCTCGACCAGTGCTGTCTCCATGCGGTGGGCAGCCCTGAAGCCCGACTGAGAGGGATCCAGTAGCCCATGGCTCTCGAGATGGGTAACGAGCTGTTGATTTACTAGAGATTCCAGCATCTTCCCAAAATAAGGGAGCAACGTGCATGATGGGCACAGTAGTATTTTGCCTGAGTCACATGACCACTGAGTTAAAAGCACTTAGAAATCAGCATTACAACATTGCTCACCTGTGAACAAGGCTATATTGAGCTGAAACGCTGAAAGTCATCGAGTTGTGGCTTCTTCACTCTTTGGTGTGTTTTGGCGCGAAGCCGGTTACGGGATGCTCCATTCCCGTTTTGAAGCCGCCCTGCAGGGATGGGGGCTCCCGACATGGAGAATGTGTTTGTGGATATATATATATATATATGTTGATTTGAATACTGTGATCAACTTGACAGATACTAACTTAAGCATGGCTGAACAACAGATTTTGGCATTAGGGCTTTCATACAGCCCGGAGAGCAGTTTTAATTATGCGGAAACCCATATGGATGTTTTTAGATTTATAAGGAAACTCAAACTGAGCAAATTTCATTTATTGCAGGCCAGAAAACAGCCAACTACGTCTACATCTACCATTTTAAGTCCCCCCCTATTAACAGCAGGAGATGTGGACTTACTTCAGGATCTATACCATCTTCACAATGACCAGGCTCTTGACACACCAGGATTAAGTATGGCTAATCGTGATATAGGTGGTACTGTTAAAACACCATTTAAATTGAAGTCGACTTTTCAACCGATCATGTTACATGACAATCTAGATGTATACCATGAACAAGTCACAACGGAATTAAAATGACTATATAAATCCACCACTAATGCCCGCCACACACGTAATAGACAAAACCATTGTTACGTACAACTGATGAAAAAACTTCAGAACAACAATAATATTATCGTGAGGCAAGCAGATAAAGGGGGCAATGTGGTGTTGTGGCCTCGCATTTTGTATATGGAGGAAGCATCAAACCAATTGAGTGACATTGAGTGCTACAAAAAGAGTAACATACACATGGTAAAATCATCTTGGAATGAATACTATCTAAAGTTACTTGCATGGAAAAGTGGGGGATTGCTAAGCGAAGATGAATTCCGCTTTTTGAAAAAGGAGCATCCTGTAATACCCGCAATGTACTTCATTCCAAAATCCACAAGTGTGCAACAAAACCTCCGGGCAGGCCGATAATTTCGGCTATTAACAGTCTCATGGAAAACACATCTAGATATGTGGATTATTTTTTACAGGAATTTGTTAAAATCTTGCCATCTTATCTTCCTGAGGAAGATTAGTGAAATGACATGGAATCCAGATTCTTTATTGATAACATTGGATGTAACATCACTGTATACGTCTATTCGCCATCAGGACAGTATTAAGGCGATTGAACATTTTCTTAACAAAAGGCCAATGTGTTTATATATGCACAATAGAATGCTGATCAATATGGTTTCAACATGTTTAGAGCAAAATTTCTTTCTCTTTGATAACCAGGTCTATCAACAGACTAGGGGTGTTGCAATGGGGGCCTGCTTTTCCCCCAGTTATGCCTGCTTGCATATGGGACTGTGGGAGGAGCAGGTCCTTAGGGTGCAATTCGCAGATACAATGGAACAGCATGTTCCTTACTGGTTTCGTTATATCGATGATTTGTTCTTTATTTGGCGAGGTCAAGAGACATTGGCCCGCTGATTTATTGAACAGATCAACAACAATGACCTCAATCTGCATTTTACTGCAAACATTAGTAGAACAGCTGTTTGTTTTTTAGATGTAGAGGTTATTGTAAGGAATGAAAGTCTAGAGACCAGAATGTATAGGAAACCGACTGATGGAAACACAGTGCTTCATGCACATAGTCATCACCCCAGACACCTGATTAACAGCATTCCCTACGGGGAAATGCTGCGTATCAGACGGATTTGCAGCACTGATGAGGATTGCAAAGTCGCTCATCAGGCAAGCAGGGAAAGGTTCCTAGAGAGAGGATATGCAGCTAATATCATTGACAAAGCCATTAACAAAACCAAGGCTATCGATAGGGAGCAAGTCCTTGCTAACAAAACAAATCAGCAAGCTGTAGATTTGGACCAAACTGTACAACCTACAAGGATGATTCTAACCTACAACAGGCAACACCAAGCCCTACGTAAAATATTAAATAGAAATTGGGGCTTGGTGTGCAGCGATCCCATTTTGAGAGATGTTCTACCGAAGAAACCTGATCTTACCTTTAGAAAGGCAAGATCAATGAGCAATAGCCTAGTTAAGAACAGTCCTGAATTAAGATCAATTGGCAACTGGCTCACCGTACATAAAGGATTCGTGAAATGCCCAACATGTAAAGCATGTAAATTCGCTCAGAACAAAACATGCTACATGAGCCCATTTAAACCAGACCCTGTACCTATTATGAAAAGGCTTACATGTAGGACTGAATACGCTGTATATGTGCTGGAGTGTCCCTGTGATTTACGTTATATTGGCAGCACTAAGCTGCCAGTGCACAAGTGGATACTCCAGCACATAAGAGCTATAACTAACAGCGATCCAGCTTATCCTGTGGCCAGACACTTTGGGGAGACACATGGCGGCAGCCCAGAACATCTGAAATATTTTGTTGTCGACAGTATCCCCCCCTTGAGGAGGGGAGGCAACCGCGAGGCCCAACTACGTCTCTTAGAAACCAGGTACATTCTGGAGCTCGATACAAAAACTCCATTTGGGCTCAACGCTAGTGAGGACTTTTTCACTTGCATATAAGGGGTTTCTCCTATTATGAATTGCACACCAACTGATGTCTGAATCCCTTGTTTTATACCCTTTTAAATACACAAGTAATCATTGATTTCAGCAATTTTAGCCTCTGATTCGCATGGTTCTTATCCAGACATGTATAGCACTTAGCACTTTTGGGAATCTATTTTAGATTCTATATGGTGACACGTTATGCACTTTTTCACTCAATCACAGTAGGATATGGAGGAATTGAGATAGCTCACTAAGGGCTTAATTAGTGTCAATAGCATAAAACCAATGTCAAACCATCTAGGCACAATGAGAGAGTGCTTGTTTGGGTAAATTTATGATAAAAAGTAGCGTAGTACTTACTTTTAAGCATGGTTTTTATCATATTTATTACATCTTTTAGCACATTTTTTAACACTTGTATTGTTATTAATATACATTGTGTTTTAATATTTACAGGTTTAACACGGATTGTTGCATATAGAGGACTGTGTATAAGGTGCCTCTAGCATTGGCAATTTTTTTAACTCTTTTAATAATTCTCATTTAAAGAAATATTGATTGATTTGATTTTATTAGCCAAAAAATCTGTGTATATATATATATGTGATCAAGCTTGCGAGTCAAGCGAAACGCGTAACCTATCTGGAATAAACTATCTGCTGATAGCACTGCAAATTACCTCTGAGTGATCGCATTATTTGGACAACTGGAAAATACGATGTCCGGTACTCTCCGCCGGCTTGCGCGATCCTCTGCGTAGGGCGAGGGAAGACGGAAGGAGAAAGTTGCTTGAAACCTATATATATATATATATATATATATATATATATATATATATATATATATATTTATATATATATTCATATGAACTTTAACCTGTATTTGGTGCAAATATGTGTTTTATTTTAATTGACAATAGTAACTCTTCCATGGTCATGAATTAGTCACCTGTTTTAGCACGAAATTGTTGCACTGGCACTTTAAATGTAGGGGAAGCACAAAGCAACGCGTCATGTGATCAAGGCCTTTGGAAGGCCGAAACACGTTATGGCGGCGGTGCGGGGCAGCAAATAAACTCACCTTTGCACCAGAAACTTTGGGTCCGTGTTCGTCTTTTCCGGGGCAAACTGGATGTTGTAGAGACGAAGCCAGCAATATATATATATATTTTTTTTAACTGAAAAAACCAAAGGTTACAGGGATGTTATACTTAGGTTCTGAATTTATACGCAAAAACTGTAGATATTCAGCTGTTATAGTTAGAGTTATTTCAAGTAACTATAACTCATGCCCTAAGGTCCCCTGCCATGCACAATTTTCTGCTAAACCCATGCTGTGCAGCGGGTGGTTCACCGCAGGGATATATATATATCCTCCAGGAGGGGTCTCCCTTCCTGTTGCTGCCTGCTGGTCTGCGCAAGTGAACGCCTCTGACCCCCTACCTCCCACCACCAAACTACCTGACTACAATTCCCAGCGGCCCCGGAAGCAGGGCCAGCTGGTTTCCTGATTTATGTGCCTCCCCGTGCCTAATATAGCGCCCCTGCAGCTCCCGTATCATGGGACGCACCCGGGCTGAGCCCGGGCAAAGCCCAGGCCAAAGGCGGGCCTGTCCACACCCGTCAGCGCCTGGTGGAGGCTGGGCCACCCCTCTTTTGCCTGACCCCAGCTTAGGGTACTGTATCTGCCCCCCTTGTCCCAGTGCTGTCCATGCACTGCCTGCTGTCCCTGCACTGCCGGCTGTCCCGGCGATGCCACTCTCCCTGCACTGCCTGCTGTCCCTACCTCTGCGCTGCCACTTCCCATGCACTGCCTGCAGTCCCTGCCCCTGCACTGACACTCACCCTGCACTGCCCCTGTGCTGCCTGCTGTCCTTGCCCCTGCACTTCTTGCTGTTCCTGACCCAGCGCTGCCTGTGCCAGGTCCTTGCCCAGCACCCAGCACTACTAGGACCACTAATGGAGGCTGCTGCATGGCCACACACAGCCGACGCGTACAGCAGGTGTGCTACTAGCACACCGCTGGTTGGACAACGCCCAGTGCCAGGACCCCTGGCCCTCCTGCCACCCGACGGTACACCGCCAAGGAACTCTTGGATCTGGACCCCAGACACCAAAACAACAGCTGCGTCTCCTCCTCCCCAATATCCACCAAAGGATCCTTCACATGCAACACAACCTATGAAATATCCTGCACCATTCCTGCCAACAACACCAAGAACACCCTGCAACTGCTCCACTGTATCCTGCTCAATGCCTTCTCCCTCTGCAAAACATGCCACGAAATCTGGGACACCATAACCACCCTTGCCACAGATGTTGCCTTCATCACCAAAACGTGGCCCAACACCTCCTCGAACCCCAACATCACCACCGCCACTCACGAAGGCTACAAGATGATACCCCGAGACCGTGCCAACAAACAAGGCAGAGGCATCGCCATCATCTTCAAGGAAACCATTAGATGCACCATCACCAACAATGACCCCACTCCTCTCATGGAACACCTTAACTTCCTAGTACAAACTGACGCAAAGACCACAAAAAGAGGCACCCTTGCCTACAGACCCCCAGGACCCCAAACAACATTCTGCAACACCATCCCTATACTCATGGCACCCCTAGCCATTGGCACCCACCACTATGTCCTACTCAGTGACCTCAACTTCCACATCAACGGCCACAACGATGCCAACTCCATTGCCCTCCTGGAAAACCTGAACAACATTGGCCTCACTCAACTGGTCACTGAACCCACGCCCAAAGCCATACACACACTGGACCTCATTTTCACCTCCAGTGACAGTATCAAATTCAGCCACACCACAGAACTCACCTGGACTGACCACACCATCAAACACTTCAACATCACTGACGCACACTATCACCAGGCATCAACTCCCCCCACTGCAGCTAGAGCATGGTCAGTGGTCACAGGCCCTCACCACCTCCCAAACCGAGGCCTCAATACATCTCGACCAGATTGTCCAGAACTTCCCCACCTGGATCACCGACAGCGCCGACAGAGTCCCCCCACTGAAACCTACAAAATCCAACAAAATCTCCAAACATGTCAGGTGGTACCCCCCAGAACTCAGGAACACCAAGCCGAACTGCCTCCAACTGGAGAAATGATGGTGTGCCACTACGAACCCTGCCAACAGAGAAGCTCACAAAACAGCCTTAAGTAAATATCACTGGCACATCAAGGAAGCCAAGAAACCAGCCATCACCACCTGCATCAACTCCGCGGCCAACCACACAAAGAAACTCTTCAAAACAGTTAAAGAATTCTCCAACCCAACAGCCACAGAGAACACCACCCACCCCTCCCAAGAACTCTCTCAGACTACTTCCACAGCAAGATCACCAACATCTACAACAATTTCAACCTCCAACCCACCACCCTCAAGCCCAATGACCTCTACCAACCAGTGAATATCAGCCAAACCATTACCACCTGGTCTCTGCTCGCCACCCTGACCACCTCAGCCATCATGTCTTCATCCACTTCAGTGTGCCCACCAAACCCTGCGCCCACCACCTTTAGAACCTCGAAACAAATCCAATCAGCACGCACCTCACCAGCATGACGCCCTCAAGTGGATCACCTCCTTCCTTACAGGACACACACAGAGCATCCAACTGACTCCCTTCACCTCCACCCCCAACAAAGACATCATATGCAGCATACCACAAGGATCATCCCTCATTGCTGTCCTGTTCAACATCTACATGACCCCCCTCGCAGATGTCGTCAGATCCCAATGACTCAACATAATCTCTGCAGATGCCACTCAGCTGATCCTCTCGCTCACCAAGGACCCCTCCAATGCCAAAACCAACTTCTGCAACGCCATGGCCAATGTAGCCAAATAGATGAACGACAGTTGCCTACAACTCAACTCCAACAAAACTGAAGTACTGATATTCAGTAAGAACCCCTCCACATGGGACAAGAGCTGGTGGCCTGCAGAACTCGAACCTACACCCACACTGACCAACCATGCACACAATCTCGGCATTGTCCTCGACAGGCAACTGACCATGAAATGACAAGTCAACGCAGTTGCCGCCTCCTGCTTCCACACACTTTGAATGCTCCATAGAATCTTAAGATGGATCCCAACCAATATCACTCAGGTCCTCACCACCAGCTGCCTCAACTACAGCAACGCCCTTTACACCGGCATCTCCACCCAGCTCCTCAGAAGACTCCAGATCATACAAAACTCCGCAGCCAGACTCATCCTGGACCTCCCCAAATAAACCCACATTGCTCCCCACCTGAGAGACCTCCACTGGCTCCCCATCCAGAATAGACATCAGTTCAAGATCCTCACAAATGCCTACAAAGGCCTCCATGACCTAGGACTTGCCTACATCAACCATAGACAGAACTTCCACCAACCCTCTAGACACCAGTGCTCCTCTTCACTTGACCTTGCACACAACCCCCTCACCCATCAAAGCCACAGCGGTGGCCTCTCCTTCTCCTACATCTCTGCCAAGATCTGGAAAGACCTCCCCCTCCAACTTCGTACTGGCCCCTCACTGGCAGACTTCAGAAAATGACTCAAGACCTGGCTCTTTGATGGAGACACAGCACCCAGATACCCCTAGGGGTGACAGTGTTGCACTTTGCAAATGCATATATATATATATATATATATATATATATATATATATATATATACTGGTCACAACATATCACCTTGTGGCTGAGGTATATTGATGACCTCTTTGTGTTGTGGCAGGGCACGGAGAGGGACGCTACTCAATTTGTGAGGGAGCTAAATGAGAATAACCTCAACCTTAGATTTACTGCTGCCATTAGTCCTACTACAGTGGACTGTCTGGATGTCAATATCTCTATTGGTACAAAAGGTTTGGAGACCACGATTTTCAGAAAGCTGACGGCAGGAAATACTATCTTCCCTGCTAAAAGTTTCCATCCTTCACCCCTCATCAGAAGCATCCCCTTTGGGGAATTGTATAGAGCTAAAAGAACCTGCAGTAGTATGGAGTCTTTTGCTAAAGTTGAAAACGAGATGCTAAAGAGATTCCAACAAAGGGGTTACTCTAACAATATTGTAGATGCTGCCTGCAGAAGAGCCATAGAAGTGGATAGGGAGAAAGCATTATTCTATCCCTCTAAGACCAGCATAAAAAGAAGAGAAACTGTTTGCACACACAGGTTCATTACTACATATAATCAGGAACATCATAGAGTGCGACAAGCCATGGCGAAACATTGGCATCTTCTGACAGAAGATTCTATTATTGACCCATTGGTCCCCAAACGTCCTATGATTAGCTATAGGAAATCCAAGTCAATGAGAGATCATCTGGTCAGGAGCGATTTTGACATAGGTGTAAAAGCCCAATCATGGCTAAGCCAATATGATGGCTTTAGAAAGTGCACTAAGTGCAAGGCATGCAAGAAGTGGGAAAATCCCACATTTATTGAAACTCCCTTTAAAAACAAAATCAAGATATGGGGTAATCTCACGTGCAAATCTGAATTTGCTGTATTTATTCTCTTGTGTCCCTGCAAGAAAATTTATGTGGGGAGTACCACATTGCCGGCGCATAGGAGAATATTGCAGCATATTCATGCCATCACACATAAGGATCGCAGTTACCCGGTTGCCCGTCACTTTGAAAAACAACATCAAGGTAACCCCTCAGTCTTAAAATATAGCTGTGTGACACAAGTAGCTAAAAGAAAAAGAGGGGGCGACAGAGAAAAAGAACTGCGCAAATCGGAAACTTGGTATATTCTGGAATTAGACAGCATGGAACCAACGGGTCTAAATGTGGATGAAGAGCTATACACCTGTTTTCTCTAATCATTGCTGTCAGTATGGGTATGAAGTGCACTGTTCTTCTATTTGTCGATATATATCTATAGGTTTACAATGGTTAATAGCCGGCTCTATGGAAATTCAGTAATTTTATCTCATGAGAAATTGAAAGAAGTTTTTCTAGGTGATTATTTAGTCTTCGAGAGTCTTCCTGCTCTCTGCCAGATGGAGAAACACACATATGTTATAAGCACTAGTGCACTTTATCAAGGTGATTGAAAATAAGAGAAGATGGACATTAGGCACTTGCCTGAAAGTTGTAGTATACTGTCTATCAAATGAGATTTAGAAATCAGTATTCCATGTACAATTAATTTTATATGCCTCTTGCGATGTGTCTGCACAGCTGCATTTCTTAAGTAAACAGTCTAAGAAATATGATTTTGCGTTTTCATGACATCTATAGCAAGTTATACACTGTTTACTTGCATTGGAATTATAATGAATATTTATGCTGATGCATAGCAGGAGATGTTTTATTATGACATTATCTTTTTCTAATTTTTTGTGAGTTTTACACTGAAATAATGAAATGATGAAATAATGATTCATAATGAAGTACGAGTGAATACTATGCTTTTTAGCTTAACTATTATTGCAAAGCAATATGTCTTTTATTCTCTTCTCTTCTAAACCGGAGTATGCATACAAATATTTTTTCTATGTTTATTTTGCATGACATTATTTATTGCACCCAGTAGATGGCGCACATTGTCGTGAACAAGGCTGCTGTGAGCAGTTGAAAAGCGTTGACCGTTTGTCACTAGATGCACTTTTAATAAAGCTTTTGTTGAGAGTATCACTGAGGAGTTCGTCCGTATCCCTTTGTTGTTCTGTGGATGCATTTCCTGCTATATATATATATATATATATATATATATATGTATATAAATATATATATTCACTGAAAAAACCACAGGTTTCAGGGACGTTATAGTTAGTTGGACATTTCACTCGTACAAAACCAGAGAAATTCAGCCGTTATAGTTAGTTGAGCTAACTATAACTCGCGCCCCCGCAATGCACTGCTGATGACGTCACATATTACATCATTCATGACATGGTCAGTGACATCACTGATGACATCACTGATGACATCTCAAATGGCATCACTGATGACCTCACTGATGACATCATCCAGTGACTGTGTGTTTCTGTAAAGTTTAAATATGTTTTATATATATATATATATATATATACCAAGGTGTATTGAAGAATGAGTGGGTGTATAAGTGTCTGAATGGATGATTTAGTAGGTGCGTGACTGACTGTATAAGTGAGTGATTAAACGTGTCTTACTGAATGCATGGGTTAGTGACTAAAGTGTGTGAATGTCTGTATCAGTCTGTCAGTTGGTGTGTAAGCGGCTGCATGAGTTGGTGAGTAGCTACATGAGTGTCTATATGGGTTATTGATTGGTTGTCTGAGTATCTATGTCTCAGTGGTACATGTGTGAGTAACTACATATGTGAAAGGCAGTATATGTCAGTGTTGGAGTATATAAATGACTATATGTGAGAGTGAGTGATTGTGAGAGTGGCTGTATTGATGAGTGTGTGCTTATATCAGTGATTGCATAACCCGTTCGATGCTTTGGACGGCCGGGGGGGGCGTGTGCGGAGGACGGCCGGGGGCCATCCCAGACACGCCCACTCATTATTTAACCCGCACCGCGGCGGAATTCGCGCCGCAGTCAAGGTGATAAGAGAGTAAGTATGTGTTAGTATCTGTATGAATAAGTGAGGTGGTGTGTGTATAACTGTATAGGTGAGTAAATGGGAGTGTGATTGATTCTTTGCATGACTGACTAGGTGTGTGAGTAACTCTGGATGAGTGGCGCTGTGTGAGTGTCTGTATAGGTATATGAGTGCATATGATAGTGTTGTATTGATGAGTGACTGCATGTATGAGTGACTGTATGGGTGAATGAGTGGATGTGTGTATAGACCTAGGAATCAGTGAGTGGGTATGTAGTAACTGGTATTGGTGTGTCCATGGTTTCGAAAATGGTAGTCTGTATTTTAGAGTGGGTGTATCAAAGGTTATATAAGGGTGTGAGGAGGTGCATCAGATTATCACATGGATGATGTCATCATTGATGTCATTTGAGATGTCATCAGTGATGTCATCAGTGATGTCACTGACCTTGTCATGAATGCTGTAATATGTGACGTCATCAGCAGTGCATTGCGGGGGTGCGAGTTATAGTTAGCTCAACTAACTATAACTGCCGAATTTTTCTGGCTTTGCACAAGTGAAATGTCCAACTAACTATAACGTCCCTGAAACCTGTGTTTTTTTCAGTGAATTTCTAAGGTTTTTTAAATGCTAATTTCTAACTATAACGTCCCTGAAACCTATGGTTTTTTCAGTGAATTTCTAAGGTTTTTTAAATGCTAATTTCTATCTATGCCTACAGAGGTAGGACATGTGCAGAAAGAGGAAGAAAGGCGCAAAAAGAAGCAAGAGAAATGCAGAAAGAGGCAACAGAAGTCCAGAAAGAGGAAGAAAGGTGCAGAAAGAAGCAAGAGATATGCAGAAAGAACCAACAGAGGTGCAGAAAGAGGCCTTGTTGCAAAGTCATCCTGTGCCCTGTGCACCCCCAACTTTTTGCTGACTGGTACTGGTGGTAACTGACTCTGACTGGCCCTGGGCTCTGCCTAACCAGGCCCGGAGCCAGTGCTATGCTGAAAGACACTTAGAATATAGTGAAAACACCTACATACACTAGGGTACACTATGTGTTGGGGTACCCCTGTGATTGGCATGACCTCCCCTGTAAGGCCCTAGTACATAATAGGGCAGGGGGATTAAAACTACCTATAATTCCCTAGCATATAATATTATTGGTCATTGCCGTTTAGAGGCCAGCAGCCCTTTTCTGCACTTGCATGTGTACACTGCTGAGCCTGAGGCCAGTTTAAAAGCCCTGTGTGTGCAGAAAGAGGCAAGAGAGGTGCAGAAAGAGGCAAGAGAAGTACAGAAAGAAGCAACAGAGGTGCAGCAAGAGGGAAGAGAAGTGCAGAAAGAAGCAACAGAGGTGCAGAAAGAGACAAGAGAAGTTCAGAAAGAGGCAGCAGATGTGCAGAAACAGACAGAAGAGGTGCATAAAGAGGGAACAGGGGTGCAGAAAGAGAGAAGAGGGGTGCCGAAAGAGGCAAGAGGGGTGCACACATTTGCAAGAGAGGTGCAGAAAAAAGCAAGAGCAGTGCAGTAAAAAACAACAGAGGTGCAGAAGGAGGCAAGAGGGGTACAGAAAGAGGCAAAAGAAGAGCAGAAACAAGCAAAAGAGATGCGGAAAGAGGCTAGAGGGGAGCAGAAAGAGGCAGTGGGGTACAGAAAGAAGCAGGAGAGGTGTAGAAAGAAGCACGAGCAGTGCAGAAAGAAACAACAGAGGTGCAGAAAGAAGCAGGAGCAGTGCAGAAAGAACCAACAGAGGTGCAGAAAGAGGTGGTCCTCAACCTGCCAAGACACTGCCACATCTCCCAGCACCTGCGCACACTCCACTGGCTCCCCATCGAGGCTAGAGTCACCTTCAAGATGCTCACCCATGCACACAAGGCCCTCCACGACACCAGACCAGCATACCTGAACAGCCGACTCAGATTCCACGCACCCCAAAGGACCCTACGATCAGCCCAGCTCTCCTACGCTGTGGTCCCCCGCACCAGAAATACCAGATCGGGAGGCCGCTCCTTCTCCTTCCTCGCGGCCAGAGCCTGGAACGCCCTTCCGCTCCACCTCAGACAGACAACATCGCTCCCCATCTTCGCAAGAAACCTCAAAACCTGGCTCTTCGACAGACCCCCTCCTTGATGAACTGGAACCTGCACCCCACCCCTCAGCGCTTGAGACCCTTACGGGTGAGTAGTCGCGCTCAACAAACGCCTGATTGATTGATTGAGGCAAGAGGGGTGCAGAAAGAGGCAAGAGAAGTACATAAAGAGGCAGCAGAGGTGCAGAAACAGGCAGAAGAGGTGCAGAAAGAGGGAACAGGGGTGCAGAAAGAGAGAAGAGGTGTTCCGAAAGAGGCAAGAAGGGTGCAGAAATTTGCAAGAGAGGTGCAGAAAGAAACAGGAGCAGTGCAGTGAGAAACAACAGAGGTACAGAAGGAGGCAAGAGGGGTGCATAAAGAGGCAAGAGCAGTGCAAAAAGAACCAAGAGAGTTGCAGAAACAGGCAAAGGGGGTGCAGAAAGAGGAAACAGGTGGGCAAACTGAGGAAAGAGAGGTGCAGAAAGAGGGAAGAGGGGTGCAGAAAAAGGCAAGAGGGATGCAGAAATTTGGAACAGAGGTGCAGAAAGAAGCAAGAGCAGTGCAGAAAGAACCAACAGAGGTGTAGAAAGAGGCAAGAAGGGTAAAGAAAGCGGCAAGTGAAGTGCAGAACGAAGCAAAAGACTTGCAGAAAGAACCAACAGAGGTGCACAAAGAGGCAAGAGGGATACAGAAAAAGGCAGGAGGGGTGCAGAAAGAAGGAAGAGAACTGCAGAAAGAAGCAACATCGTTGCTGAAAGAGGCACGAAGGGTGCAGAAATAGACAAGTGAGGTGCAGAAAGAAGCAACAGAGGTACAGAAAGAGGCAAGAGTGGTGCAGAAAGAGGGAAGAGAGTTGCACAAAGAGGCAAGAGGGGTGCAGAAAGAAGCAACAGAGGTGCGGAAAGAAGCAAGAGAAGTGCAGAAGGAAGCAACAGAGGTGCAGAAAGAAGCAAGAGGGGTGCAGAAAGAGGCAAGAGAAGTGAAGAAAGAAACAACAGAGGTGCAGAAAGAGGCAAGAGAAGTGTAGAAAGAGGCAAGAGAAGTGCAGAAACAAGCAGAAGAGGTGCAGAAGGAGGGAACAGGGGTGCAGGAAGAGGCAAGAGGGGTATAGGAAGAAGCAAGTGAGGTGCAGAAAGAGGCAACAGAGGTGCAGAAAGAGACAAGAGGGGTGCAGAAACAGGCAAAAGGGGTGCAGAAACAGGGAACAGGTGGGCAGACTGAGGCAAGAGAGGTGCAGAAAGAGGGAAGAGGGTTGCAGAAAGAGGCAAGAGGGGTGCAGAAAGAAGCAACAGAGGTGCAGAAAGAAGCAAGAGAAGTGCAGAAGGAAGCAACAGAGGTGCACAAAGAGGCAAGAGGGGTGCAGACAGAGGCAAGAGAAGTGAAGAAAGAAACAACAGAGGTGCAGAAAGAGGCAAGAGAAGTGTAGAAAGAGGCAAGAGAAGTGCAAAAACAAGCAGAAGAGGTGCAGAAAGAGGGAACAGGGGTGCAGAAAGAGGCAAGAGGGGTACAGGAAGAAGCAAGTGAGGTGCAGAAAGAGGCAAGAGAGGTGCAGAAAGAGGCAATAGAGGTACAGAAAGTGGAATAGATGAGCAGAAAGAGGCAAAAGAAGTGCATCAAAAAAGAAAGTTGCAGAAAGAAGCAACAGAAATGCAGAAAGTGGCAAGAGAGGCGCAGAAAGAAGCAAGAGTGGTTTGCACACCATTAGTACCAATTTAACACCCACATTTAGCAATAAGTAACAGGTGACCCTTCTAGGACTGCAAAGGGTCTTCCACCATGCTGTAACACTTGTTGCTGCATTTTTGGTAACGTTTGAGCAGTTTGAGCTAGAAACAAGGCTTTTTTGTTCAAATCTGCAGACTAGGCAGCAGATGATGGATTATGTGGCTAATGCGGAAAATGTATAATTGTGCGAAAGTCGGTGCAGCCAATCAGTCGCATAATTCCAGTGGCCCTGCTCATGCCTCTGACTAGGTCCAGAAGTGCTCCTTCTTTTTTGTCTCATTGAGTTCATAATTTAGCTTCTTTGGAAACGAGGAAGACTAAACCTGAGGTTACCACTCCACAACACAGACTACCATACCACATAATTACTCTCCATAACACATAATCCCACTCTACATAATTCCTATACACTAAATACCACATACTTTCTATCCACATAATTTCACTGCACAACATACCACATAATTCCACTACACACAAAGTACATCCACTCCACTCCAAAAAACATTAGTAAAAAACTTTTAGATTTACAATGCCAATAGCTCTACCTCTTGCAAATGCGAGACCTATTACATTACAAATGCTTCTTTAACTGGTAGTCACGTTTGCAGAGTGGTGGAGAAAGGGGGCTGGGTCTCCAACCAGCTCTCAGGAATTCCGCTGCGTAGGACTTACAGGAGGTACCAGGAGGGCTACTTGGCAGCCAAAGTCCCTCAGGAGTAAAGTGGACTTCATCCCCCAACCAGTACTGTGTCAGGAGGCACATTTGCAAAGTGGTGGAGAAAGGTGAGCGTGGCCTCCGAAGATCTCTCAGCAATCCCACTGTGAGGGACTTACTGGAGGTAACAGGAGGGGTAGTTGGCCCCCAGGGTGAACCTTGGGGGCAACCTACCCCTCCTATAACCTCCAGTAAGTCCCACACAGCAGGATTGCTAAGTTCTCATAGCAGGCCACTCCCCCTTTCCCCACCACTCTGCAAACGCACTTCCTGGCACACTCTTGGAAGAGGATTAAAGTCCCCTTCGCTGCTGGGGGTCCTCAGGGGCCAACTAGCCTACCTGATACCTCCAGTATGTCCCAGATAGTGGGATTGCTGAAAGGTGTACACAGGCCACGCCCCCTCTCTCCACCACTCTGCAAACATGCCTCCTGGTGCTTTCTGGGTTGGGGGATTAAGTCCCCTTGAATCCCGAGAGTCCCTAGGGGCCAACTAGCCCACCAGGTACCTCCAGTAAGTCCCACACAGCTGTATTGCTGAGAGTGGTCTGAGGCCACACCCCCTTTTTATACCACTCTGCAAATGTGCCTCCTGGCGCACAGCTGGTGTGGGGCAATGAGGTCCTCTTGTGTCCATGAGGGGGGCCGCGCGGCCCCCTCCCTTTGTCAAAATAGCCCCGGGGAGGTGGTGGTCCCCGGGGCCCAGGGGTCCACAACAGACCCCTGTATTTAAATAATTAGTGCCTCGGGGAGGTGGTGGTCCCCGGGGCAGTGTGGTGGGGAAGGAGCCCCCCCACACTTTATAATTTTAATTTAAGCCCCGGGGAGGTGGCTGTCCCCGGGGCAGTGTGGGGGGCAGGAGCCCCCCACGCATTTTTTTTACAAGCTGCGGGGAGGGAATATAACACATTACAACGCGTGGATTCACAACGCGGTAGTTTACAACGTGGTCATTACAACGACCGCGTTATTACCACGCGTGTCATTACATCACAAGTCGTAACAATGACTTGCTGTAGGGGGTGCGCTGGACTTAGGAATAGTATTAATTACTATTCCTACTCCTGTTTGTGCAACATCAGGGAAGGTGTTGGATTTAAAATCCAACACATTCCCTGGTGTTGCACGCCCCCTACAGCAAGTCGTTGTTACGACTTGCGATGTAATGGCACACGTGGCCCCTGCTAATTTATTGCACATTGCCCCCAGGACCTGGCCCACCCGGGGGCTTATAGAAAAAGAAGCGCTTCGTTTTAAAAAAAAAATTCTTCACCGGATTCGCGCACCCAGGTTTTTAAGTTCTATTTGCTAACTATGACGTCCCTGAAACCTTTATTTTTTTAGTGAATTCCTAGTTTTTTTTTAAATTCTATTTGCTAACCATAACATCCCTGTAACCTTTGCTTTTTTAGTGAATTTCTAAGGTTTATTAACTAGCAGTCATGTTTGCAGGGTGGTGGAGAAAGGGGGCTGGGCCTCTGACCAGCTCTCAGGAATTCCGCTGCATATAACTTACAGGAGGTACCAGGAGGGCTTCTTGGCCCTCAAGGTCCCTCAGGACGCAAGGGGACCTCATCACCGAGAGGCGCGCTTGCAGAGTGGTGGAAAAGGGGGAGTGGCCTCCGACCACCACTCCGCAATCCCACTGTGTGGGGCTTACTGGAGGTAACAGGTGGGCTATTTGCCCCTAATGACCCTCAGGAGCGAAGGGGACTTCATCCCCCAACCAAGAGCACACCAGGAGCACAGTTTGCTATGGTTTGGCAGGAGCGGTAAAGCTCCTGCCAAGCCATAGCAAACAGCTATGTCCAAGGGGTGGGTACCCCGGGACATAGCAGGAGCCGCCCTTGGGGGGGGGGTGGTGGTCTAGAGGGCCATTATTAGCCCCAGGAGGGGGGGGCACATGACCGCCCTCTTTTCTTGATTTTGCCCCAGGGAGGTGTGGCCCCCTGCACCCAATTTAAGAAAAGCCCCGGGCAGGTGGTGCTCCCGGGGGCTGTGGAAGGGCCCACGTGCCCCCGCAATATTAACAGATTAAACCCCGGGGAGGTGGCAATCCCTGTGCCTGAAGGGGGCTGAGAGGACCCCCAATGTAAAAACAAATAAACCCAGCAGGGGAGACCATATGGGCCTCCCCTGCTGCCATTAGTAATGAAATCCCAGGGGGGAGAGGGCAGTGCTCCCCCCTCCTTTTTTTGCATAATGACCTGGCCCACCCAGGGTCGATAATGAACAAAGCGTGGGAGCCTGCGCTTTGTTTTTTTTGATTTTCGTCCGGATCCGCGCACCCGGACGGAAATTAAAGAAAAATAAATTTTTGGGCCGCAGGGTGTTTTTCCCTACCACTTTTTTTTCTTTCTTTTTTTTCTGTGATTCAGTTCAACCAAGTCACAAGATGGCTGCCAACACTTCCTGGTTTGAAGTGTTGGCAGCCAATCAGATCTCAGTCTGAGATCCGGGAGGGGCGCGAACTGTTTGCGTTCCCAATTGTATATCTGAAAAACCTTTAAATAACTCCAAAACTACTTAACAGATTACACCAATTCACAGAACGGTCGCTTTCTAGACCAACAACTACCTTTCTGTCAAATGTGGTGTAATTCCGTTGAGCAGTTTGGGCTGTAGCCTTGTCTAAAGTTTCCTATGGAAAGTAACATGGGGAAAATGCATTTTGGGACCTCCCCTTTTTCTTGGGCCCCGCATTACGGATCACACCACAATTTTAAAGACAGCAGCTGAAGTGAGCATCAAACTAATTTTGAAAATTTCGTGAGGATTAGTGAAATGACGCCAAAGTTATTCACAAATTAAAAAAAGCTCTTCCTATGGAAACTACATCCTAACTATAAGTGCCCATTGGCGACACAGAAAAGCGTCCACAGGTGTAGCGTCTTGAATTAGCTCCAGGTGTCACAATGATTGTATGATGCCATTTAGAAATTTAAGAAGGATGGTGCTGCGACTACATCAGCTTTAGAAATACAAGTTTTTTGTAGAAGCAAAGAAAAGTAAGTAAATACCTTAAAACATATCAAACTACCCAAATGGAGGGACAGGCTTCCTGAAATTCACTGATATTTTGAACTCGACATGCAACTGCTATTTGGTATGAAGGGTGTATATATTAAAGAATGATCTAATGGCTAAATAAATATGCTGTTAGATGGAATCGATGCAATTTATTTATTTATTTTATAAACTTGTAAAGCGTGCAGATTCTCAAAAAAGGGGTTCCCAGTGCTGAACAAAGAGAAGATGGCAGATTAACAGCTTAAAACAGCAAGGTATTTAGATCTTTATGGAATGCAACTAAGGAAGTGTAGTTTCTCAGGGGCTCAGGAAGGGAGTTCCACAGTTTAGGGCCCAGAACAAAGAAGGAGCGCCCTCTCATGCGAGTAAAACCATGAAATATAATTGCAGCAATGAGGAGTGCACCCGTACATCATATTATTTTTATGGTGTACGCCTTTTGATTGAAATTACATAAAGGTCAAAGGGGAAATAATTTCATATTGACACAATTAGCATTTATTATTGGTTATGCCTCGATTAATAATGCCCAAAACGATTGCCTTCATACGTTGCTTTACTTCAATTCTTCAATTGAGTAAAAGTTTTCATATTTCTCTTTACAGTTTCAGGCTGTTTTCAACGCGTTTTTAATTGGCAACACTGTCAGATGGGCAGGTTCCTTAACCGTATACAATCCAGCTCTTTGCTGCAGGGAAAACGCAGTACAATTGTTCAGCAAATACATAAGGTTGTTTGTGTTGTGTATCTGATGTGATTCTATTGACTGTTAGGAGTTAGTGTCAGAATTTCGGATATGTGTATGCTACGGGCAATCCTTACTTACTTTTTAAAGGAACATGTTACCATCTAGTGCTGTAACTTTTAATAGTGCAGCAGGGGCAATAGTACCGGAGACTATAGTAGAAGGGCCAAATTTCGGCAAAATATTTTGGTGTTTTTTACTTCCAAACCATGACTCCCTTATTTCTCCACTGTTATCATCACATAGAAAGTTTCATAAGGTTGCCTCAGAATAATATTTGACTCTTTGGGGCATATGTACAAGAACTTAACGCTGCCGCAGAGTCCATTTTTTTATGTTACGGCGGCTTTTTTTTTTTTATTGCCGTATTTACAAGTTGCCGCTAACTGCAGTTAGCGGCTCTTTTCCGGCGTAAACGTTAATTTTTAAGATCGCCTCTTCTGTCAGCGGGACTTAACGAAAATGAGATGCAAGGTGGGCTTTCCCCTGCAAAAACTGCCCCTAACCCCACTTCGCGATATTTACAATGAAATTCCCATACCGCGATAAGCCACCAAAACTGCCGCTAAGTCCAGTTAGAGGCAGTTTTTTAAGACCAGAAAATAGCTGGTCGTAAAATTGGTGCAAACACTTGGGGCCTCATTTCAGAGGTTTTGGTGCTGGACAGTGCTGCAAGGAATGTTGCTGAGCTGCCCTGCGACAAAACAGAGTTGCAACACTTTTAACTGCGCCGTCCTAGCGACACCATGGATGCGCCGTATACAATGTACAGCGCTCCATTTTGCAATCAATGACAGACACTTCTGGAATCCTGACGTATCTGGCAGCGCTAAAGTCACGCATTGCTACAGTTGTGTTGCAAGCATGATGCAACTCGAGCAATGCATGGGGCCTACCTTTCCCTATGACACTATGTCACCCTTAGGCCTGCCATGAGGGAGGCGTCAGGATTTGATGCAGTGGTGTCCTAGAATTGTCGCAGTGAAATCTGAGAGACTTCACTGCGCCAATCCTACAAGCATTGTTGTGGTGGAATGCCCACCCTGCATACATCATACCAGACGCAGGTATAATGTGGCACAGGGCTTCACAAGGTCACGCATATGCCTATGTGCATCACTTTGTATATACGGCGCAACATGGTGCAAGATCCACCCTGCAAGTATGTCAAGAAAATGACGGACCTGCGGCATTAAACTGCCAGAAGGGACTCAGGATTAAGCCCCCCTGTCTTTTTCCCCTATTATGGTGCACAATGGCTGCCATGCGCCAATGCATGCACCCTTGCGCCATGGTGCAAGGGTGACTGCGTTGCAGCATTGATTGATGTTGTGGCTCCATCTCTATACTCGAGACTTCTGCAGGTGTGTCTGGACTAGTGGAGGGTGGGAGTGAACCAGTTGGCCTTCTTGGAGTGTTGTTTGCCTGGTATTTTCTTGAGGCGTGCCAGGGTATCAGCACAGTTGGAAATCCATCGGTGTTGGCATCTGTAAGCATAGGTGGAGTAGTGGTGCTGAGGGAGTTAGAAGTTCTTCGGTGACCTTGATCCAGCTGCGACGGGGGGGCAATGACGGCAGTGGTGTACGGTGGGTGTGGTGAAGGCGTGATATATACAATGATGGTCGGTCCAGGAGAGTTTTGTGGTTTGGCTGTAGTTGAAGTTCCCGCTGGCAGAGAAGACAGGCTCGAGCGTGTGTCCGGCTACGTGGGTTGGTGCAGTGGTACGCCTGCTGCGCATGGCCGCACAGCAGCCACCATTAAGTAGTGGGGCGGGGGGACTGGACAGCTGGGAGGTGGGAATAACGGTAAAGGACACTGAAGGGGGCAGGGACACGGGGGAGGAGGGGTTGTAAATATATTTTTTATAAAATCTTACCTCGAGGCCAGGTCCCGCGTCTTTTGTGCTCCTGCTCTCCTGAGTCTGCTTCCAGGAACAGGAAGCAGGCAGCCAGGCTCTCTGCCCTAAGCCAATCACAATGCTGCAATGCGGCGTTGTGATTGTTCTTGAGCGCCATGACAAGGCTTTCAGCCAGAGGCTAGAGGGGTGAGCTTGTTCTCCATGCAGGCTGTGATGCAGCCTGCACTGCAAACAGGGAAGTGTGCATGACTGATTTGGGAGGCCTGGGAGGGCCAACCAAACAGTCATTGCACACTTGAGTGGGCATACCACTCCACCCCTGCCCTGCTCCGTGAGTAGAGCAGCCCCACTCTCCCTCCTGCCCGCAAAGGAAACATAGCATGACAATATCAGAAAGTTATTATCAGGTTATGTTTCCTCTTCTTGCACTGCTTGAAAGCAGTGGGGCGATGCTCTTCCGCCATAGCAGAGGAGCCGCCACTGGGGCTACGTCACCCGCAGGCGCTAGGCCTGGACCCGACTAGACCCCCGGGCCTCCTCCGCTATGCGTCCCAGATTCTCCTCACCTGGACATTGACACCGTGGTGCAATCTGCTGCACTCTCTCCAAATCTCTGACTCAGCCAGCAGGAGTCTCAGCCAGGTGGGATTTTACAAGCCTGGGTACAGCAGTCGCTGCCAAGTTTGCTGGGGAACCTCCTCATGCAGGTGATGCAACAGGGCCCCCTTATGCGTGAAGTTGCAGCGCTCCCGCCACACAAGTTCGGCGCAGCTCAGGTGCCTCACCCTCCACATCATCCGGCCAGCGCAACATCCTCCGGCCTGTGATGCAGAGAGGCGCGGCCTCTCTGCATCACAGGCACAACACAGCACTTCTGCATCCCACTCCGGGTCCCAGACGCAGGCACAGCGAGGCCTCCGGGCTCCAGGCACTGTCCGTGCTTTCAAGGTTTTGGCTGCCATAGTGTTGCAAGGAGGGCGCTATGAAAAGTGATGCATCACAGGGTTTCCCCTAGCGATGCGCCTCTTTTCATATATGTAGCCCTGATTCTGCATTTCCTCTTCCCCTGGGACTTTGGCTGATCATCCTGGCTGTTGGGGGGTTTGGGGAGGTTATTGATCTGTGCTGCATTTGTCCCTACCTGCTCCATTCTGCATTCCATTGTTTTTCTTTTATTTATTTCAAGGGAGGTGGACTTATTGGCTATTTTTGCCTCTAGAGGCAAAAAAGGTGAAGTTCTGCTGACTAACGTAACATGAGTTTTTTGGCCGCAAATTGGCCTTTCGTCAGTTTTTGCCCGCTAACGTCAGAATTTGTATTGCGTTCACGCTAGTGTTAGCAGCAGTTTTCACCGCGGCTACCTGAAACTATCGCCATGTAGCGACGTATTGTAAATACATCGCTAACAGGGCGATAGCAGTTCTTGTACATGTAGTCCTTCATCTATTGAGTAACGTCAACGAGGACCTGCATTATGGTGGAAGAATCTGTAACTGTGTTATATTTACATTTCCTTCATCAGCATTTCTCCTTCAGGTTCTGATACTTTGTTGCTCATCAAATCACCAAAATAAATTAAGCTTTCATTAGGAGTAAGTTCAGATTTTTAAATTGTATGTTATTAGTGTTGTGGGCCAGTCTCAGAGGAAAAACGTTTTTGCCTTGAGTTTTATCACGCTATATTTCTTAATACCACTTTGTGCATTTCAATTCATACCAATGGGAAAGCAGACAAGACAAAATCCCAGCTTCACAGTTTTAATGCAAAGTTTTGTGAAGTGGAATCACTCTCTAGCAGACACTTGCTGATGATCATGACAAAATGGTGATGATACAGATACTGTTTGAGTAAACAAATTGACATATGGATTATGCTCCTTAATCGAAGGAATTCAAAAAGTGACAGCATAATTGGGAGTCGCAATATTGCCAACAGATAATACTTCAGTATGAACTTCAAATGAGATTTGGAACGGAAAATAGGCTTCTCGTATCAAAACTGAAGTTAATGGTGAGCCATGAACAGTTCAAATCACTTTAGGTGTCTTCTTAACTCTATTAGAAAATATTCTTAGTCGTTGAGTCCTGATCAATGATCACTCCACAGGAACCACAATACAACAATGGAGAGGTAATAGCAGCATTCTCTTATTCTGTTATCATAACAGTCAGTAGAAAGAACAAATGATTACTAATATTTTTCACAGAAGATCCAAAAATAAGGAAGCTGACACACTCACGTTTTCTTCTCTTTCTCAGAAAATGATTTGGTTCTTCTTACATTATTCTGAAGCCATTTTTCACACTTCGAATGCTATGTCCAGCAAAGGCACAATATATACACGGCAGGTTTTCCTTTATATTTTCAGTTCAAGGACCATTAACTCCCCTACTTGAATAGACTCTAGTTTAAGCAACTGTTCTCCCGAAACCCCTGATCAACCAGACAAAAAAAACTCTGGATAAATTATATAAGCTTCTTCTGGACTTTGATCTTTCTGTTTGTCTCTCTTACAAACTTTGTTCAATCAGCAACACTAAACCACTAAGTCAAAAAATGAAGTAGAATATTGCCAATGGACTGACTCATTCTTAATTTTTGCTTTCAAACCATGTTGATAAAGAGTCATCTGAGTTATTACAACCCACGTAGTTTCACATGGAAAAACGAGTTGCATAAGTCAATACATCATTCGTACCTTGCTGGAAATTGCACAATGCGTCCTCAGCAGAATATTCCAAGTTCGAATATTCAAACATCTTCTTAAATGGTAGTAGGAAAGTATCATCTGACTTCAAACAAGCATCTGAATTTGTTACTAAAAGAGTTGGTCAGGCTAGTGCAGATTCAGTAAGGCACCAAATTGATCAAGCTGTGCAGGGCAAAAAGAAAAATGCATTGCAAGAGAAGTTAAAAATTCTCTTAACTTCACTCAACCCCTCCCCCCAAAAAAAGGCAGGGTAGTTGAAAGGTCTCCTGTTATATCTGTACAACCAAGGTCTGCTCTAATGCAGAATTTTGAAGGAGTAATTGTTGAAGTTTATGTGTAATTCACGTGCTAGTCCTATCAATAATCCATAGCATAAACAAACTTAAGGGGTTATTGTTATCAGATTCTGTCAAGAACTTGATACTGAGAATGATCAGTGAGTCTCCTTTGTAATTGTCTAGGGAAAGGATGGCTTCTTCCAATTGCCACAGTGCCCTTCTGCACTTAATAGTACATGTTAAAGGTGTATCAGGTGGGAGGAAGATGTTGAAGATGAATAGGGAAATTACTATCAAGGCTCCAAACTCCCCCTGACATATATGATTCAAGTGATTTCACAGGAAAAGGTTCTACACAATTTTGGATTGGGATCCATAGATAGAAACATCTGAACAGACTACCATCTTGGAAAGAGCAATATGTAATGCTTGCCCCATTCCTGAAATTCATGACGTGTCTCTGCACATGAAGAAGGAGCCCAAGATTGACATCCTTTGTCCAGCTCCATACTTTACAGTCCTGCCGCTACCCTTCACGCCTGTGATCCATGCAGCCTGTAGAACACTGCTCTGGTGACTGCAAGTGTAAAAAGGCTAGTGCAGTCTCTGTAGTGAGGATGCTTAACTACACGCCGAGTACAACATCCTGCAACATTCTGCCTGACTGCACGAGGAGCGTACTGTCTTCTCCTGAATACTTGCAATCACTGGTAAGTTCTCGAGAGATTTCAACCCTGCTTCTTTCCATGTGCTTAACCATTATGAAACAGACAACACTCATTAAAATAACAAGCATTTGCAATGCAATCGGTCTCGCCTTTGGGACCTTATATGTATTTAGCTATGCAGCACATTAGCCTGGGTGCTGAAACATCTACTGTTCTTTAACATGAAGGGAAAGTAAGCACCAAACTGCGTGACACGCCAGGTATGGGAACACATGGAGAAAAATATTGCCTTTCAGCGGGAAATGGTATAGTCCAAAGCTCTGTTTTTAATATAAAAGCAGGGCCTTCGGTGGTCATATCACTGAAAATACAAGATTTAAAAAAATATTATCTATGGGTGCTGGTGGAAGACACTTTCTATGGACTGGAATCTAGAGATTGCTAAAGTGATCCTGGTATTTTACTGACCTCTGCTGGTTGTTTTTTATCAAGAAAGTTAAATAGAGGCAGTTGCCAGAAAAATAAAAAAAGAAAGTCCCTCAGCAGAAAGCAATTCTGGTATTTTACTGACCTCTGCTGGTCATTTGTATCAAAACAGTTAAATAGAGGCAGTTGAACAGGAAAAAAAGTCCCTAAGCGGAAGCAGACAAGTCCTAGGGCTGATCTCCAGAGCCCACAAAGTACATACACATATAAGTATATACTAAAGTATATACTAAAGTATATACAAGAGGTCTTGAATGCTCGACCTAAAAATGATAGGTCTTAATTAACATGTACAGTGGTTTCTACTCTCACACTTTCTTATGAAGCGCCATACACATTTTACATTACAGTACCATAATACAATGAATGAAAGTGCTGAGAGCTGGTGTCTTAGAATGTTCTAATGACAATATGGGATACATTTTAAATGCGCATTCACATTAGTGATGACTACATGGGATCCGTCTGAATTGGTAAAAACCATACACTATGCACCTTGCAGCTGTTCTACAAATCCAACATACCATAACATAACATTTGAACACAACAATAATTAAGATTTAGCCATACTCAATGTCACAATTAATTTTCCATTTTGTTCAAACTTTGAATTGCTTCTGGAGCAGCATAAGATATATCCAAAAATATATGACATGGAATTAAATGTATACATATGCTTTAGCGACTCAATAGAGCCATACACAAAGCTTCTCCTTAACCTCCAGGGGTGTCTACATTTACCTCTACCTCATCACATTCAACAACATACAAAAATGGGCTTTATGCGCTTCAGTAGTGGCTCAATGGCATTCTTTACCATTTAGAAACAGAGCCATAGTTATTGGATGCCTATCCACGCTTATGTCGATTGCATTCATTTTGGTCCCGTGGCAGTAAAGTTTCTTTGCAGGCCCAACTAATCATCTCTTTCCAGTATCTCTCTCTGAAACCCCCTTCTTTTCTCCCTCTCAAGGCTTGGAGCCCACACTGTTCTTAATCTTTGAGGCTGACATCTGTCATCTCTGTTGTGAGGTTGTATAGATCACACTGTAAATAAAATTGCCTCTCGTTACTGGTGCAGGGTGTTTCAGGTTTGTAGAGCGTAGACATGTGTTTTATGCATTACTAGGAATAGGTCTTGTTAGTACCTCAAGTGCTGCAAAGTAAGGGGCATGATTAGTTGTGGTCATGGTTTGAACATAATGATCTGCACACAACAAAGTGTTCAGGGAAGTAGGGGGTTGGGTTGACCAAGGACACTGCACTGATTACTAAGGGTCATGTAGGTGCTCCTTAAGGACCTTGCACTAACTGCTATGCTGAGGAGTAAGGTGAAGGCTGACTTCAGACACAACACTCTATTCTTGTTCTATAGGCGGGCCCTGCTCACAGCTATGTTGAAGGGCAGGCTGCAGAGAAATAACTCAGAGCAATGAATTCACTGCTGAAGGGCATATGAGAACTAACTAAGAGTCCCACACTCACTAAGGTGTACGGGGGTTACAGAGAACCCTGTATTCACTGATGCACTAATGGGGCACCTTAATGCCTTTGACTCTCTGGCAAGGGACTGGGAAGAGGTGAAACAGGTTATGCACTCACTGTTGAGAGTGAGGAGGAGCTCATCAAGGTCCATTACCTCACTGTTAAGGGACAGGTGAGAAGTAACCTTAGGCCTTGCCCTCACTGCAATGCTAAGATGTGGTGGTGTATGAGGGCTGCTAAGATGTGGGGGTCAGCGAGGGCTGACCTGGAGACATTCACTGACATTTATAGATCCTAACCAAACAGAGCTGATCTGTTTAGATTCCGATAGTCCTGTGGCAAAGTTATCAAAAAAAAGCAAAAACTGAAACCTTATCGTTGCAGGAGTTACTATTACACATCTATTTTATATATATATTTATATGTTAATATATTCACTGAAAAAACTACAGGTTTCAGAGATGTTACAGTTAGAAATTAGCATTTAAAAACCTTTGAAATTCACGGAAAAAACTAAAGGTTACAAGGGCATTATAGTTAGGCTGACATTTCACTCATACAAAACCAGAAAAATTCAGCGCAGGCCCAACTACCTATTTTTATTTTTTTACCCATTTTTATTTTTTTAAATGAATAAAGGATGTGCCCATGCCCCTGGGAATGGGGTCCCCGGGGCTATATCGGCCTAAGGAGCGGGCCGCGCGCCCACCCCTCCAAAAAAAAATAATAAAAAAATAGAGGGCAGGCCCCAGGGAATGTGGTCCCCAGGGCCAAAACTGGCCCAGGGAATGGGGGCCATGCTGCCCCTTTCCTTAAAAATAAATACTTTTTTTTTTTATAAAAGGCCGGCCCTGCGGGATGGGGTCCCCGGGGACGAAATCAGCCTGGGGAGGGCGGCTTCATGGCCCCCGTCCCATTTAAAATAAAAAAAAGCAATGGGCCAGCCACGGGGGATGGGATTCCCGGGACAGGAATCGGCCTCGGGAGGGGGGCTGCATGGCCCCCCTCTCATTTTATTGCAATTTTTTTTATGGGTTAGGCCGTGGGGGATGGAGTCCCCGGGGCACAAAAGGGTAAAGGAAAGGGGGGCCTCACAGCCCCCTACCTAAAATGAAAAAAACAAATGGAAGCCGGCAACTCGCCGAGGCCCTGCCCCCTTTCTTCACTACTCTGCAAATGTGCCTGCTGGTGCGTTCTTGGTTGGAGGATGAAGTGCCCTTCATTGCTGTGGGTCCTTAGGGGCCTACTAGCCCACCTGTTACCTCAAGTAAGCCCCACACAGCTGGATTGCTGAGAGGTGGTTGGAGGCCATGCCCCTTTTCCACCACTCTGCAAACGTACCTCTCAGTGCACTGCTGCTGAGTGATGAGGTCCCCTTGCCTCTTGCGGGCCTAAGGAGTAAAGTAAACTTCATCCCCTAAGCAGCAGTGCATCAGGAGGCATGTTTGCAGAGTGGTGGAGAAAGGGGGAGTGGCCTCTGACCACCTCTCAGCAATCCAGCTGTGTGTGGCTTACTGGAGACAACAGGAGGGCTAGTTGGCTGTCAGGGACCCTCAAGAAGCAAGGGGACTTCATCCCCCAACCAAGAGCACGCCAGGAGGTGCCTTTGCAGAGTGGTGTAGAAAGGGAGCTTGGCCTGCGAGCACTTCTCAGCAATCCTACTGTGTGGGGTTTACTGGAGGTAACAGGCAGGCTAGTTGGCCCCTAAGGGCCCCCAGGAGCAAAGGGGACTTCATCCCCCAACCAAGAGCAAGCCAGGAGGCGGGTTTGCAGAGTGGTGGACAAAGGGGGCATGCCCTGCTATCAGAACTCAGCAATCCTGCTGTGTGGGACTTACTGAAGGTAATAGGAGGGGTAGCTGGCCCCAAGGATGTCCTTGGGGCCAACTACCCCTCCTGTTATCTCCAGTAAGTCTCACACAGTGGGATTGCTAAGAGGTGTTCGGAGGCCACGCCCCTCTTTCTCCACCACACTTCAAATGTGCCTCCTGGCACACTACTGGTTGGGGGATGAAGTCCACTTTACTCCTGAGGGCCCTTGGGGGGCCAAGAAGTCCTCCTGGTACCAACTGTAAGTCCTACACAGCAGAATTCCTGAGCGCTGGTTGGAGGCTCAGCCCCTTTCTCCACCACTCTGCAAACATGACTGCTAGTTAAAAAAACCTTAGAAATTCACTGAAAAAAACACAGGTTTCAGGGACGTTATAGTTAGGAATTAGCATTTAAAAAACCTTAAAAATTCACAGAAAGAAAGCAAAGATTACAGAGACGTTTTAGATAGGCTGAAATTTCACTCATACAAAACCAGAGAAATTCAGCCGTTATAGTTAGCTGAACTAACTATAACTTGCACCCTCGCAATGTACTGCTGATGATGTCACACATTACATCACTCATGACATGGTCAGTGACATCACTGATGACATCTCAAATGACATCACTGATGACATCATCCAGTGACATCATCCAGTGACTGTAAGTGTTTCTAAAAAATGTAAGAATGTTTTATATATATATATTTATATTCACTGAAAAAACCATAGGTTTCAGACACGTTATAGTTAGAAATTAGCATTTAAAAAACCTTTGAAATTCACTGAAACCATAGGTTTTAGGGACAGTTATAGTTAGTTGGACATTTCACTTGTACAAAACCATAGAAATTCCCCCGTTATAGTTAGTTCAGCTAACTATAACTCGCGCCCCCGCAATGCACTGCTGATGACGTCACATATTACATCACTCATGACATGGTCAGTGACATCACTGATGACATCACTCATGACATCTCAAATGACATCACTGATGACATCATCCAGTGACTGTGTGTTTCTGTAAAGTTTAAATATGTTTAATATATATAGGGAAAGGCATATTGAAGAATGAGTGGGTGTATAAGTGTCTGAATGGATGATTTAGTACGTGCGTGACTGACTCTACAAGTGAGTGATTAAACGTATCTTAATGAATGCATGGGTTAGTGACTAAACTGTGTGAATGTCTGTATCCGTCTGTCTGTTGGTGTGTAAGTGGATGCATGGATTTGCGAATAGCTACATGAGTGTCTATATGGGTTATTGATTGGTTCTCTGAGTATCTGTATGGGTGCCTGAGTGTTTGTGTGGGTGGGGTGTGTGTGACTCAGTACATAGATGTGTGAGTGGGTGATTCACTGGGTGCATGATTTCAAGAGTGCATCTGTGATGGACTGCTTGGGTGGGTGAGTGTGTGTATGGGTGTGTTAGTGAGTGAATGTATATCTCAGTGGTACATGTGCGAGTAACTACATATGTAAAAGGCAGTATATATGTGTGTTAGAGTATTTAAAAGTGAGAGTGTGTGATTGTGAGAGTGGCTGTATGGATGCGTGTGTGCTTGTATCAGTTATTGTATAAGAGCGTAAGAATGTGCTAGTATTTGTATGAGTAAGTGAGCTGGTGTGTGTATAACTGTATAGGTGAGTAAATGGGTGTGTGATTAATTTTTTGCATGACTGACTAGGTGTGTGAGTACCTCTATGGATGAGTGGCGGTGTGTGAGTGTTTATATAGGTGTATGAGTGCATATGTTAGTCCTGTACTGAGTGACTGTAAGTATGAGTGACTGTATGGGTGAGTGAGTAGATGTGTGTGTGTGTTTAGACCTAAGAATCAGTGAGTGGGTATGTAGTTATTGGTATTGGAGTGTGTATGGTTTTGAGAATGGCAGTCTGTAATTTAGAGTGGGTGTATCAAAAGTTATATTAGGGTGTGAGAAGATGCATGAAATTATCACATGGATGATGTCATCAGTGATGTCATCAGTGATGTCATTTGAGATGTCATCAGTGATGTCACTGACCATGTCATGAGTGATGTAATATGTGATGTCATCAGCAGTGCATTGCGGGCGCGAGTTATAGTTAGCTGAACTAACTATAACGGGGGAATTTCTATGGTTTTGTACAAGTGAAATGTCCAACTAACTATAACTGTCCCTAAAACCTATGGTTTTTTCAGTGAATTTCAAAGGTTTTTTAAATGCTAATTTCTAACTATAACGTGCCTGAAACCTATGGTTTTTTAAGTGAATTTCAAAGGTTTTTTAAATGTTAATTTCTAACTATGCCTACAGAGGTAGGACATGTGAAGAAAGAAGAAAAAACGCACAGAAAGAAGCAAAAGAAATGCAGAAAGAAGCAACAGAAGTCCACAAAGACGAAGAAAAGTGCAGGAAGAAGCAAAAGATGTGCAGAAAGAACCAACAGAGGAGTAGAAAGAGGCCTTGTTGCAAAATCATCCTGTGCCCACAACTTTTTCAGACGGGTACTGGTGGTAACTGACTCTGACTAACCAGAGCCAGTGCTATGCTAAACGACACTTAGAATACAGTGAAAACACCTACATACACTAGGGAACACTATGCGTTGGGGTACCCCTGTGATTAGCACGATCTCCTCTGTAATTCCCTAGTACATAATAGGGCAGGGGGATTAAAACTACAGGGCGCGTTTGCACAGTGGTGAAGGGAGGGGGGCCTGAGGTGACATGTGTGCAAACGCGCCCCATAGCAAGTTTTAAGTTGCGGGATTAAGTCCCCTTGAGTCCTGAGGGTCCCTGGGGCCCAACTAGCCCCCCAGGTACCTACAGTTAGGACCACAGAGCTGAGTTGCAGAGAGGCGTTCCGAGGCCACGCACCTTTTTTCACCTCTCTGCAATGCAACTCTGTTGTGCTTACTAAAGGTCCCTGGTGGGCTAGTTGGCCCCCAGGGTCCCTCAGGATTCAAGGGGAATTAATTCCCCAACTTAAAACGCACCACAGGGCGTGTTTGCGCACATGTCACCTGAGGCCCCGCCCCTCCCTTCACCACTGTGCAAACGCGCCCGTGGTGCGTTTTAAGTTGGGGGATTAGGTCACCTTGAATCCTGAGGGTCCTGGGGCCTAACTAGCCCACCAGGTACTTCCAGTAAGCACCACAGGCCTGCGTTGCAGAGAGGTGGTCCGAGGCCACGCCCTTTTACACCTCTCTGCAACGCAGCTCTGTGGCACTTACTGGAGGTACCTGGTGGGCTAGTTGGACCCCAGGGACCCTCAGGATTCAAGGGACTTAATCCCCAACTTAAAATACGCCACAGGGCGTGTTTGCACACATGTCACCTCAGGCCCCGCCCCTCCCTTCACCACTGTGCAAACGCACCCCGTGGCACGTTTTAAGTTGCGGGATTAGGTCACCTTGAATCCTGAGGGTCCCTGGGGCTCAACTAGCCCACCAGGTACTTCCAGTAAGCGCCACAGCCCTGTGTTACAGAGAGGTGGTCCGAGGCCACGCCCCTTTTTACACCTCTCTGCAACGCAGCTCTGTGGCGCTTACTGGAGGTACCTGGTGGGCTAGTTGGACCCCAGGGACCTCAGGATTCAAGGGACTTAATCCCCAACTTAAAACACGCCACAGGGCATGTTTGCACACATGTCACCTCAGGCCCCGCCCCTCCCTTCACCACTGTGCAAACGCGCCCCGTGGCGTGTTTTAAGTCGGGGATTAACTCCCCTTGAATCCTGAGGGTCCCTGGGGTGCAACTAGCCCACCAGCTACCTCCATTAAGCGTCACAGAGCTGCGTTGCAGAGAGGTGTAAAAGGGGCGTGACCTCAGAACACCTCTCTGCAACGCAGCCCCCTGGCGCATACTGGAGGTTCCTGGAGGGCTAGTTGGCCCCCAGGGACCCCCAGTATTCAAGGGGAATTCGTTCCCCATCTGCAAACGCGTCAGGGGGCGCGTTTGCAGAGTGCTGCAAGGAGGGGGCCTGGCCTCCGGCGCGATGCCAGTCTTTTAATTTTTTTTATTTTTAAGAAGGGGGGCTGTGTGGCCCCCCTTCTGTTTGTAATTTATTTGCCCTGGGGACCCCATCCCCCAGGGCCTGCCCGCTATTTTTTTCTTTTAAATTTGGAAGGGGGCTGCGTGGCCCCCCAATCCGAGGCCTTAATCGGCCCCGGGGACCCCATCCCCCGGGGAATGGCTTTTATTTTTTTTAAAAATTGTTTTGGAGGGGGGCTGCGTTGCCCCCCTCCTCAGGCCACTTATGGCCCCGGGGACCCCATCCCCCGGGGCCGGCCTTTGTTTTTTTTTTTTTTTATTTTGGGGAAGGGGGCCGCGTGGCCCCTTTCCTGGGCAACTTGTTAGCCCCAGGGACCTTATCCCCCGGGGCTGGCCCTCTCCGTTGGGGACCAAGGGGGGATCCCCAATCCCCCCACGGTCCCGCCGGCTCCCCGCGTCCTCGGGAGCCGGCATTGCTTTTCCACATGGGAGCTGCTAAGATGCAGCTCCCCGTGTGGAAAGCAATTTGCTTTGAATTTTGGAAGAGAGAGCAGGTTTCCTGCTCTCTCTTCCAAAATTCAAAGCAGTTTGCTATGACAGGACGGGAGCCGCGAGGCTCCCGCCCTGTCATAGCAAACAGCAGTGTCCCGGGGGTGGGCACCCTGGGACACTTGGGGGGTGGTGGTCCCCAGGGCCATCAAAGGCTCCAGGAGGGGGGCCGTGCGGTCCCCCTCCCAACATGTTCAAAGCCCCGGGGAGGTGGTGGTCCCCGGGGCTTCGGGGGTCCGAAACGGACCCCCAATTTAAAATTCTTAGTGCCCCGGGAGGTGGTGGTCCATGGGGCGTGTGGGGGGCTCGAGCCCCCCACACAGGTATCTAAATTTTTAAAAAGAAGCCCCGGCGGGTGGCGGTCCCCGGGGCTGCGGGAGGGCCGAGTGCCCTCCGCACCATTTTAAAATCAAAGCCCCGGGGGCTGGCGGTCCCCGGGACTTGGGGGAGCCTTAGAGGCCCCCCAAAATTATGAATAAACCCCCGCATGCCCCCGGGACTTGGCCCACCCGGGGGCCAAATAACAACGAAGCGCGGGAGCCCGCGCTTCTTTTTTGTTTTTTTCACTGCGGGATCCGTGCATCCTAAGCGCATCCCGCTGATTTTAAAAAAAAAAAATGCTTTTTTTGGCCCTGGGGATCCTTGTGGGACCACCTGTGCAGGCCTAGGGGGTCAGGGTGTTTCTACCCTGCCCCCTTTTTGCGTTTTGCGCACTTGTTTCTACTGTTTTCTTGTGACTAGTCACAAGATGGCTGCCAACACTTCCTGGTTTGGAGTGTTGACAGCCAATTAGCATACAGCTCGTGAGGGTGCGCGGATCCTCCGCTGCCATAGATATATATGTGTTTTTACTTTTGATTTTCTCAGCAACTACTGAATGGATTTACACCATTTAACAAAAAGGGTTCTTTCTGAACCAAGAACTACCTCTTTGCCAAATTTGGTGTAATTCCGTTCAGCAGTTCGGGCTGTAGCCGTGTCTAAAGTTTCCTATGGAAAATTGCATGGGGAAAACACGTTTTGGGACCCCCCTTTTTTCTCGGCCCCCGCTTGCCGAATCACCCCGAAACTTTCAAGATAGGAGCGGACCGGAGCGGGCCATAAGTTTTGAAAATTTCACGAAGATTCGTCAACCGGCGCCAAAGGTATTGGAAATAGAATGTTGCAAATTTCCTATGGAAAATAGGTCCTAACTATAACTATCTACTGGCGACCGCCAGTAGATAATATAGATATAGATAGATATATATATATATATATATATATATATTATTGAAGAATGAGTAGGTGTATGAGTGTCTGTGTAAATGATTCAGTGGGTGCGTGAGTGACTGTATAAGTGAGTGATTATACGTGTCTCAGTAAATGTATGGGTGAGTGACTACTCTGTGTGAATGTCTGTATCAGTCTGTCACTTGGTGTGTAAGTGGCTGCATGGGTGGGTGAGTAGCTACATGAGTGTCTATATGGGTTATTTATTGGTTGTCTGAGTACCTGTATGGGTGCCTGAGTGGCTGTTGGGGTGTGTGACTCCCTGCATGGATGTGTGAGTGTGTAATTCACTAGCTGTATGGGTTCATGACTGCATCTGCGAGGGACTGTATGGATGAGTGAGTGTGTGTATCGCTCTGTCGTTGAGTGGATGGATGTCTCAGTGGTAAATGGGTGAGTAACTGCATATGTGTAAGGCAGTATATGTGATTGTTGGAGTGTATAAGTGACTGTATGGGAGAGTGAGTGATTGTGAGAGTGGCTGTATGGATGAGTGTGTGCTTGTGTTAGGGATTGTATAAGAGAATAAGTATGTGTTAGTATCTGTATGAATAAGTGAGGTGGTGTGTGTATAACTGTATAGGTGAGTAAATGGCAGTGTGATTGACTCTTTGGGTGAGTGACTAGGTGTGTGAGTAACTCTATGGGTGAGTGGCAGTGTGTGAGTGTCTGTATGGGTATATGAGTGCATATATCAGTGACTATTGGAGAGTGACTGCGTGTATGAGTGGCTGTATGGGTGAGTGAGTGGATGTGTGTGTAGACCTATGAATCAGTGAGTGGGTATGTACTACTAACTGGTATTAGTGTGTCTATGGTTTTGAGAATGGCAGTCTGTATTGTAGAGTGGGTGTATGAAAGGTTATATTATGGTGTGAGCAGGTGCATCAGAGATTATGTGGATGATGTCATCAGTGATGTCATCAATGATGTCATCAGTGATGTCACTGACCATGTCATGAGTGATGTAAGATGTGACGTCATCAGCAGTGCATTGCGGGGGCACAAGTTATGGTTAGTTCAGCTAACTATAATGGCTGAATTTCTCTGGTTTTGTACGAGTGAAATATCAGCCTAACTAAAATGTCTCTGTAACCTTTGATTTTTACTGTGAATTTTGAAGGTTTTTTAAATGCTAATTCCTAACTATAACGTCGCTGAAACCTGTGTTTTTTTCAGTGAATATATGTATATATAAATACTGAACATACTGTAATGTCACGCAGACAGTGTTTATGATTTATGGATTAAAGAAAGGTTGTGTTCTTTCTCAATGATACTGCCCATGTACAGTAGACTTACCTTGAAACCAGTGCTTAATTTGTAACATTGGAAGAGCCAGGGCCTTTCTCAAGAGGCCACTGTACCTTGCACCTCTGCCAGCACTGCCAATGACAATATTAACAAAACTGCTAACATCACACCCCTACAAGTGTGATAGTTCACACTATTTCAGGAAACCCAAAGCTATAAGAATGGCGTGGGCAGCAAGTTGTATTAATGTTTAAAGAATGTTGAATTGTTTCACACGCTGTTGTTGTGATCATCTCAAAATTGGACAAATAGCCGCCACCATGTGGTGGACTGGCATAAGTGCCAGAGTTGAGAATGAAGTGCCACTGCTGAGAGCCAGAAACCCTCAGCTCAAATTAAGCCCTGCTTAAAACAAGTAAAATACTAACCTCTTAGGCTTGGAGATATTCCTAATATCTGACTGATTTACATAAGCAGGTGACTCTCTTCTAATTGATTCTGCCCCAAAAGGGTTACAAGGACTACTCTGTAAATATTTAAATATTTAGGTTTTACTATTAATGTGGCTAAATCAAAGATGTTGGGTTAGAAAAAGGGCGTTTAGTTGGGGTATCGGGAATGTTATTTGATGTTAATTGTTTTCTTAAACACAGCTATGCAAGGATTCAAGGCAAAGTAGCTAAAACCTGTACCTGAAAACATAACAAACCGAGGTTCTGAGTGGCAAAGAGTCATAGATCTAGAAAACTAGATTAAACAGACGAAGCTTGAGTAGGTCAGGAAATAGTCCATTTTACATTGAAAACATACCTGCCATCTTAATTTAATAGAGGCAGCTTATGTGAGCATACTACTAATTTGTGTTTTCCCTGGAATAAATGTCTTTCTTATACTTAGTGAGAAGCATCCATACGAAGTGTCCATGAGGTCCAAGAGGGCCTGCCACTAAGTGTTGTCCTCATGCTTCACAATAACATCTAAAAAGCCTGCTTTGCCCCCTTGCTCAAGCTGCAATAACCTTTATAAAAAAATATCAGCTCACAGTGTTCAATTCGTTAAATAGTTGTCTGCATTAGTCAAGATGAGACAGTGTTTATTGAGTGGTATCACCACACGATTTCTTCATGTTAACTTAACACCCATGTGGTGTATTTAGATTAGACAGAAACAATGCTGGCTGATATGACACGGAATTTGTCAAGCATTCAGACCACATTGTCTTGTATGTGTGTTTTTATTTTTAATTTGGTATAAATCCGCTGAACTTTTTTTGTAGTTTCAAACTAAACATTTATTGATATCTTTTTGGAAAACAGCAATAAGCATCGGATCTAATTGGTTGTTCTGAGCCGAACATGTTGCTTTGTTTTCCGTTTCATTAACTCTGTGGCCATCTGAGTATTTAGCAGATCAAATGCTCAGAAAAATATTCTTGGACGTATGCGAGCCATTCATCATTCTCAGGGCAGATTTATGTGATCCATTACACCCCCCTCCACTCCCCAACACTCCCTTAAAAAAAAGGCGAAATTTTGCTGTGGGTTCGCCTGCATGCCTCTATTATTTTTTATATCCACTATTAGGTTTAGAAACCATATGCTTCTAACTCAAATCTAACATTAGCAATAGAGCCACTGAAACATATGACCTAGTCAAACGCCATGCCCCGCGGCAATACCTGATGCCTAATGGGAGGTAAGGCCACATTACTTGGCGCATCCAATTACTGAGGGCCACACCATGCACTTGAAAAGTGCTGAACATAGCTGCAAGTCATGTGTAACTAGAACTGGGGACAGGGTAACCCCTATAGCCTGCTGGCCACAGCCAATGACCTTGCCAAACTGACACTCTAGAGTAAAAGACCAAACCCTGTGCCCAAAGATCCCTTTGCCTATCCTAAGACCACGGAGAGCAACCTCTCTGGGTAAGGGGGGCCTTGATGCAGTGGTGTGATATGTGATGACACCAATGATGTCATTAAATATATAATTTGCGATGTCATCTATAAAATCTCGTATGAAGTCACAAGCGGGGAGTTCTTGAAAAACCAAAACATTTTACTGGATAATTTTAGTCAGCATAAGTTAGAATTTTGAAGAACAAATACTTAAATCCTTTCAATTTCAGTGTGGGAAATGATGTTTCTGTAAATACTGGCCAGCTGCTGGTAGAAATAGAATAGAAAACCTCGCCATCGGTTTACTAAGTGTAACGTAGCGAACTGTAATGGTTTTTTTGGGATTTACTTGAACAGGTGTTAAATATACCTTAGGTCCTGGGTTTAGTGGCAGCTACATATAGTCTGTGGTTGTGTCATTTGGGCAATGTCCTGTGCCCAGTAACCCTGTCCCAGTACCCATTGTGCAAAGCCTGTGGCCGAGATTGCTATGTGCTGTGCAAAGGATATTGCATCTGACAACACCCTGCATTCCCTCTACCTGCCTCCACACACAGCCATCTGTTCACAGCCTTCAATGTCATATTTGCTATGCGCAGCCCACTGCATTATCTTAAGCCACCCATTTCTCTTCCTTTTCTAAGAGTATGCAAAACATGCGCACCGGTGGTGCCTTGCTGTCACATGCTTCTGGCCCTAACTTCAGACATGTCCATCATCATCTGGATTACCTGCGTCATAACTTTCAGACATGTCCACCATGCTCCCGGTTACCTGCAGCTATTTTTTTCCTTATGTTCGAGGAATATGGTGAAGAAAAGGGGGAAGGAGCTTGAAATAGCTGCCATAGAAAATGTGATGTCCATTTCCTGTCAAGTCTTTGTTTTCAAACATCGGATGGAAAACATGAAAAAAATGAGAGAAGAGTATAAAACAGTGCGCCCTTGCTAAGATAACGGTTCCTTGCAGTTGCACAGTTTAACTACCCCTTCAGGTTTGCAAAAACTGTGTTTTTCTCTTTTTTCTACGACGGCAAAAAGAGTACTGACGAGGTTTTATTACATCATTTGGGGAGGGCTGGAAAAAATGCATTTTAAAGTTTTTCACTGTGTGGAAGCTCAGGTTCCTATGGAATATGTTATAGCCTATCATCATTAAAGGAGACTGCATTAGATCTCCCCTATCTCAAACTTCCTCCCCAGATCAAACTATGGGTGGAGAAAGAATTGGCAGTATGCAAATGTTTCAATCTCCCACAACCTATGTATGTTTGAGAGTAAGTGTGCTCCTGCTATTACGTCATCATAATGAGGAGGTGGAAGTAGGCACATCTACACACAGAGTAACACACACATAACTCAAAACACACAAACACTTGTCAATACTTTCACACTCCTACTCCTACAGCAATGCATTCACATGTCGTACACCATGGGCTCTACATTATGATACATTATAGTTGCCCTGAGCCATGCCCTGTGCCTCGTCCCCATCCCCTGTCAACCCCACCCTATGGCTTTGGCCTGTAGTCATGCCTTTGGTCTACTTGACAAACTGCACTTTTCTATCCAATACCTAATTCCCCAGCCCACAGAATCCACTCTGGGTTGCTTATTGCCATTTCTAGTGTGCCCTGGGCATGCCACTTGGCCTTCAGTCTTGTCCCGTGCCCAGTACCTTAGGCTCCAGTACCCAATGTCCGCCTGGCATGGCCTTTGATCAACGCCTGAAAATAATGGTACTCCATAATTCGCATGTACTGGGTATACGGGTATCCCAATGCCTCTTTGCTTACTGCCTTTGCCCCAGTATGCATATACATATTTTTTTTCATGGTTCTAAGAGCAGACAGATACTTGTGAAGGTGTAGTGCCGCTGGAATTCCTGCTGGGAACAACTATGACGCTCAGCGGTAAAGTTATAATTAGGACTGACAGGTTTCCAGTACTTTCCTGAAAACGTGATATTTAGGAAGAGAATATAATTCCAAGGAGACTTCCATTTTAAGCAGCTTTCTGAAGCTTAGTGTTCGCCGTATGGTAGAAAGCGAAATGTTGGCAGATGGATTTTAAACATGGATCAGTTAACGATAGGCTGGAAAATGAAGAGCTGAAAAGCAGAATAGCAGGAGATCTCCTCAACTGATCAGGGAGCAATGCTGACCGAAATAGAAAAGAAATGGAGCAATGTGTGAAAACAGCACAAGGGTTCTCTTTACTTAAGGCTGGCCTCCAGAATGTCCAACTCTGGGAAGCAGCCTAGCCCGTGCCTTACATTGCAGCATATTTTACCCGCATCTATTCTGCGGCAGATAGATCATAAATGATAAAGCAGAGCATAAAAAAACTAAATACAACGGGGCAGACTTACAAGCCCCTTGCGCCACATTTGCGCTGCTGTTGCGTCACTTTTGTGACGCAGCGGCGGCGTAAACCATGCGCCACGTTGCGCCTTATTTACAACGTGAAGCATCTAGGGAGATGCGTCACGTTGTAAAGCCCTGCGCCACATGAAACCTGCGTTAGGTTTCTTGTGGGCTTTCCGGCGCAGGGTGGGCGTTCTGTCGCAGGAACGCCTCGTAAAAGTGACGCAGTGAAATCTACAAGATTTCACTGAGTCACTTTTACGTCCATGCTGTGTCAATACCCTGCGCCTGCTTGAAGCAGGCGTAAGGAGTGACGCAGCATGTTAGGCATAGGGCGCCCCTGAGCATTGCTGGAGCCGCGTCCTGCTTGCGACACGACTCCAGCAATGCGGCCCCCTTACGCCACAGGATGCGACACGCATCGCCCTATCCTTGCGCCACGGTGCGCCGCATTGTAAATGCGACGCATTTGTGGTGGCGCAGGGAGGGAATTGCATGTCGCATCTGTTCTGGCGCATCGCTGCTGATTTGCAGAGATGCGCCAGAACTCGTAAATCTGCCCCAACATACTCTGGACATTTTTTTGAGCAGGAAGTACCAACGGAAAACTAAGGAATTATTGTGGTGTAAATGCATCCAGTTAAATGTTTCCTTTTGGTGTTAAACTAAATTGTAATGTCCTACAGGAAGTATATATACAAGAAGGCAGATGCTGAGAATAGAGTGATAGCACTAAAATCTCACTGAAAATGTGTGATCTTTTGAAAGATGGCTTTTCTTTTACCATCCCTGTGCATCCAGGAATTGAGGTCCTGTTTCATTTCAACTGCATTGGCAAACTTGGAAACAGTGACTTGTAAAATGAAAAGCTCATTACGGTAGCATATCATCACTAGAGACATGGAGTTATCTGGTAACCCGAAACACACTCTTGCTATTGCTCCTGTAAGAGGGGTTTACTTTAGAAAAGCACAGATGGACATTTTGGGCCTCATTTATGAAAAGTGACGCATTGCTGCGTGAAAACAGCAATGCGTCACTTTTCATTGCGCCCTCCTTGCGACACCAATGATGCGTCATATTTACAGTATGACGCATCATGGCGCAAGGAGTTACAGATACGTCAGTATTTCTGACGTATCTGTAGGCGCAAAAATGACGCATTGCTGGAGTGTGTCACAAAAGTGACGCAACTCCAGCAATGGGTCATTTCAAATGGGCAAGTCCCATTTCAAATGTGCCTGCGTCAGTCTTGCGCCTGCTGTGAGGCAGGCGCAAGATATTGACGCATTTGCGTCCTAGAAATGACGCAGTGAAATCTCATAGATTTCACTGCGTCACTTCTACGAGGCTGACTTGTGTCAGAACGCCCACGCTGCATACATTATACCTCGCGCAGGTATAATGTGGCACAGGGGTTTACAAAGTGACGCATCTACCTAGATGCGTCACTTTGTAAATATGTCGCAACAAGGCGCATTTTTTAAAACAGATATAATCCATCCATTGTGGGTATCAAAAACATAATTTCTTTATTGTTTTCTTTTTAAAACAACAGCCAACGAGTTTCGTCCATGGGAAAGGACTTCATCAGGGCTTATATTGCAACTGAGACTAATAATGGTGAGGAAGCGCCGCGAGACGAGGCGGTGAGATGTCGCCCAGTCGGAGAAATGGAACTAGACCCTCCTTAATCCAGGGTCTTAGAACAGTAATTCAACTGAAAGTTTTTATGTAAAATCACCAAGAAGTACGGCGGTTAGTAAAATCGATATGTTCGTGACAAACTGTACCCTCCTGGATCCAGGGTCAGTGAGGAAGTATATAAAGCGGCTCCTGTGCCGTTAGTCAGAAGTGGTGTGGTCTCCCTCCTGATTGGCGCTCCAGCTAACTTTACAGCTGGAGCGCCAACTTTCAGTTGAATTACCCACAATGGATGGATTATATCTGTTTTAATGAACTTTGGTGGTGCTCTCCACATTGGATAAAAAAGCTATACTGGTCTTGGAGACTGCCCCTTGGGAACAGCAGGAGCAGTGGAGGTGCACACTTTTTGAGCATATTGGCTCAGGACTTTGGACTTCTCCGTGGGGGATTGTTGTGTGTGGGGAGGTGCGTCACCAGCACATGTCCTTGTGTAGGTTTTGGCTTGCTGTTTCAAATTTCTAAGGCGCATTTTTTACCCTGCTGGTGCGTCACAAAAAGTGACGCACCGGCAGTGCAAAAGTGACGCAAGGGCTCATAAATAAGCCCCTTTGTTTTTCGAAACCAACACTGGGTGATGTGCATAGTCATTTTTAAGGGACATTGCATGTTGCGGCTGACCAGACCATTGTGATGTAGGCAAACACTGTTTATTTCCTTCTGCAGTCACTAATTTATAGGTAGGCATCCGTTTGTCTCTCATTTATAAACAAAAAATGGCTGATCTGGTTCAACTTTTAAAGTGCATACCCGTGCTTCAAGCAGCCATCTATGTTTTTGGGTGCAGTTTATAGCCTAAATTGATAGACTGGAGAGGTGTTGTTTTGTATTGTGTTGCACTGTATTGTATTGTATCGGAATGCATTGCTTAATGCAATCCAACAATGTCCATCATCTCAAAGTTCTACACGTTTTGTGGAATGCTATAGTGATTCAGACCTCACAAGGCTTTGCAAAACACTGTTTAAAAGTACAAGTACAGTACAATACAACACAATACAATATAGTACAATACCTCTCCATTGTTGTTCACATTAGCCAGTCATGTTTGGAACAGAAACTAATTGAACACACTGGGCCCGATTCACAATGGTTAACTGAGACAAAAGTCTAACTTTACGACTTTCGGTATTCACAAATGGCATTTACGAGTAGCAAAGTTACACTTTTGTCTCAGTTAAACTTAAGTTTTGGTTTTAAGTTTAACTGAGACCAAAAGTCTAAGAACGTTTGGTCTCAGTTAAACCTTAAGACTAAACCTAAATTTAACTGAGACAAAAGTCTAACTTTGCTACTCGTCAGGGCCTATGGCGGCAAAAGGGCTAGGGCGGCAAAAGGGGGAAACATTTTTTAATTTGAAGGAGGCAGCAGCACCTGTATGTGATTGTGAGTGCAAGCGCACCTGCTTGTACATGCAGCGCAGCGCACCCTAGCATAGTGGTGTGGAGCGGGTCGGCGGTACGTACGAGTGTATGTGGGTGATGGGTCCCCAGGGCCGTCAATCTTGTAGCTCGGGAAAGCGCTACCAATGACGGCCCTGGGCATCAATTTGGCCAGTCCCCGAGCGGTGCTTAGACAGTGACTCGCGGACGCGCACGTCGCACCACCCTCTCTCTCAGCGCGCGGGGGACGGACTGTGTGTGTCGGCTGCAGTATCAGGAGGCAGAACGTTCTCATGCTGGGTGAGTGACACCTCCAGGGGTACGCCATGTTCTATTCAACATGTTGCGGTGAGGGCACGTGAGGCAGGGATATGAGCAGGCCTGGATGTGAGGGCATGTAAGGCAGAGTTGTGAGGGCACGCGAGTAGGGCAGTGTGCGCAGGTGAATCAGCGAGGTGAGGGTAGGGGGGGTAGGGCACGGTGACGAAGAGCAGATGAAGTAGGCCAATGAGGGTTGGTGGAGCACTGTGAGAGCAAGCAATGCCGGGCAGTGAGAGCTGATGGTACAGTACAGTAAGTGCAGGAGGGCAGTAAGGCGAGTGCAGAGAAGGTAGAGTGGGGTTAGGTGTGGCTAAAATGGAGCAGTGAGAGCAGACGAGACAAGTCAGGAAGTGGAGAGGAGACAAACGATGGGGGCAGGTGAGTCATGGCAGTGAGTGAGTGCATGTAAGTGAGAAGAAGTGAATGAAGGTGAGAGGGGTGAAGGCAGGTGGGAAAAAGCAATGTGATAAGGTGAGACAGAAAGTGAGTCGAAACTGGAGAACATTTGTGACTGGGCAGTAAGAGGTGGCGAGACAGGGCTTTAAAAACAGATGAGAACGCACAGCGAGTGAAGGTGAAGCAGGACAGTGAGAGGCAGTGAACGTAGTTGTGGTAGGATGGGGTAGTGTTAGTGAGACAGGTCAGTGAGAGCAAGGGGATAGTGAGGTGAGGTGAGACAGGAAAAGAGTGGAGATGAGGCAGGACAGTGAGTGCAGGTGAGACAGGACAGTGAGAGCGGTGACTGTAATTGCGGTAGCATGGAGTAGTGTACTTAAGGCAGGGCAGTGAGAGAAGGGATATAGTGGGGTCAGGTGAGACAGGAAGTTAGTGCAGGTGAGTTAGGACAGTGAGTGCAGGCGAGGCAGGACAGTGAGTGCAGGTGAGGCAGGACAGTGAGAGCATGGCGATAGTAGGGTCAGGTGAGACAGGAAGTGATTGCAGGTGAGTCAGGACAGTGAGTGCAGGTGAGACAGGACAGTGAGAGCATGGATAAAGTAGGGTCAGATGATACAGGAAGTGAGTGCAGGTTAGTCAGGACAGTGAGTGCTGGTGAGGCAGGGCAGTGAGAGCAGGGATATAGTGGGTCAGTGAGACAGGAAGTGAGTGCAGGTGAGTTAGGACAGTGAGTGCAGGTGAGGCAGGATACAAAGAACTGCTGAGACAGCTCGGCCAGTGCAGGGATATCCTAGGAGTGGACAGTTCCTGAGCACTGGACACTAGTGTTTTGCTCAGCATTGGGCACCAGATATGTGCCTGAGCACTGGACTCTCGGGGTTATCATGCGCACTCTGCTTTCGGGTCTTCAAGACACTGGTTGACTTTAGTGCTACTATGCAGCGTACACTGGGTATTCCGGATCACCGGACATTGGGGTGTACAAGACACTGCCTGTCTTTAGTATTACTATGCAGTGAACACTGGGTATTCCTGAGCACTGGACATTGAGGCTTTCAAGACACTTCTTGTCCTAAGTGTTACTGTAAAATGAACACTCAGGTATTTCTTATCACTGAACACTTTTTGTTCATCAGCACTGACTGTACCCCTGATCACTGCACACTGGTATTATTTAAGTGCACTGGGCACAGGGAGATTATACGTCTGAGCGCGAGGGGTATTTCTGAGCAGCGCACACTAGGAGAGGGTTATTCCTGCATGCTGGGGACTGGAGATGGTGCCGGGTACTAGCGCTAGACGCATTGCGAGGCACCTAGACACGGGTCTTTCTAAGTAGAAGACACTTGGGATGTTCAACAACACTAGACACAAAGAGTACTTCTGAACACAGGACACTGAGATTATATCTGATCACTTGACAGTCGGTTATCCATCAGCACTGAGTATTTCTGGGCCCTGCCCACTGAGATGCCTTCAGTGCTCTGGTGCCTTGGTGAATTGATTACTGCTGCCAGTGCCACACAGTCCTGTCCCGTCATTTACTCCGAGTCCTCCCGCTTTGAGACCCCAGACCGACCGGAGTCTCACTCTCTGGACGGACCGACGGAATGGAATAATACTAGTCACGCACGCTCACGCAGTGTCTGTCAGACTCGGAGACCGGCCTGCGTGCACTGGGCCTGGCGTGTGTGCTGCTGTGGCCCTGCGGGCACGGCCCGGCCCCAGCCTTCCCTTGATTCTTGAATAGGTTGTGAATCTGATCGAGAGAGACCCACCACTGCTGGTGAGAAGCACGCCCCCTGCCCTAATTTAAGTAAGTGAAATTAAATTTTTACCTCTCCGTATACAGCAGCAGTAGGAACTGGTGAAATGTATGCCAAGGTGTGTGCACTGACCAATGCGTTCCTGGCCGGGTGCAGCCAACCTAATATTTGTTAAATCAACTTCAGGGTGGCTGTTTAAGGTATCTCTGGTCCCGTTTTTCGATATGGGTGAAAGTTGGAAGGACACCACATGTGATTGAAGTTACCCGAAGGTGAGGGGCAGGCCTGTGGAATGCATGTGGATGAGAAAGCATGGAACTGCCTTCCCTGTGGGTCTTATAGTGCCTTTCTCCATGGTGGGACGGTGTGTTACTTTTGCTGCTGCATTAAAGGAAATAATGTGTAAATTGTATTTTTTTACTCTTGAAATTAATAGGTGGTAGTTTGGGGAAAAAGTTGTCAAAGCAGGTTTTGTGTTTGGGTAAAATTATTCCTTCCTAAAATGGAAGGCCTTGACGCTATGGAGTTTCTTGCAGCCTCAGCACGTGGGGGGAATAATCTAGTTAGTCAGTATGCAAGTGACATCATGGTGTGTGCCATCATAGCCCATGATGTCACAATGTGTGGCATTACAGTAAGTGACATCGCAAGAAGTAACATCAGATAAGATCCCACGCATTGGTTTTTATTAGGTATATCATGAGTGCATTAAGCGCAATATTTAATTTAACAAATTTTGCTTTAGGGTTGTGCTGAAAAAGTGGCACACTCCCGACGCAAAATGTGGGCCTCAACTAATTTAACTAATTTTTTTAAACCCTGCCATAAAGAAATTGGCAACAAGGAGAAGCATGGTAGTACATCTGTTATGCTTAATTGGTTGCAAAGTCTGCGTTTTCTAGTATTTTATGGGGTTAAGACATCTTCTGCAGAGGTGCCTAGTAAATATCAGGGAATAATAATTGGTGAGATAACTCTGGAGGTTAAAGTATTTGTTGGAGAGATCTCTGTTTTGTGTAGTCCCAGATCTGAATCAAAGTAGTATCAAAGGTTAATGTGTCTCCTTCAAAGCACATCATGTAATGTGCAGATGACAGAATCTATTTTTAATGTAGCTAGGTAAGTGGGTTACTGCTTTGAACACAGATCCTTTCGTTACTTGCAGTTCATAATTAGTAAGCCTTTTAATATACCACAGTAAGCTATGTAGTATATGTGACTGCTACATCTTTTAACCCTCACTGAGTCATGCAACACATCTTGTACATTTATTTACACACTTGCACGATTTATTGTCAATGTGTATGTTATGTAAAGCACTCTGACACCCTGCATTGGATTGAGTAGTGCTATAAAAGAAATAAACTAGTGCTATTTAAATTGTGTGTAAATACTGGGACAGACCAACACATCTGACATTCTTACAGTTCATGCATTTGCATAAAGGGATGGGTTTCAAAATCTGGCAACACTGAAAGCACAAAACCACAAATGCGCCTGCAATATGCAGAATTATTATATACAATATTCAGAATTATTATTGCCCTATATTTTTTCAGGTAGAAAGGATAAAAAATGGCAGACAGGAAAAAACTCTCAGGTGCTCAGTACAGAAAAAGAAAAGCGGATAGAGAAATAAAACTATCCAAATTGAACGGGTCTATTGAAAAAATTCTACATCCTCCAAAGAGTTCTCTTGAAATTGCTCGGGCATCAACTTCAACCTCAGAAAAAGATGACGATATAGGCCTACCAGACAAGGACATAGAAGTTAACAGCCGAGAGCAAGAAGAACACGTTGTAGTGGATACTGCAAAGGATAACCTTGAAAATGAAGATGGTGATCAAAGTAAACGCCCGAAAATAACTGAAGAAAGCGTAAAAATAGATTATTCAGATCCTGCTTCCTGGGAAGACCTACCAATAAGTGGAGACAAATTAAGAACTCTTTTGGTTGAAAATGGGCCAAAACAAGTGAGCAAAACATTTCCTTTAGATGAGAAAAAAAGGAAGTTTTTAGCTGTATATTATAAAAGAAAACTTCCAAATGGAGAAGAAGTTTACCGTGAATACCTCCAGTATTCTGTAGCAACCGATAAAGTTTTCTGTTTTTGCTGCAACGTATTTGACGGAAATTCAAGTTCAAGTACAAGTCTCACTCACAATGGATGCAACGATTGGCATAACATATCAGCGATTCTGTCTTCACACGAAAAGAGTGTTGAACATATTACCAACTTCCATAACTGGAAGGGCCTGTATACAAGTCTAAAACAAGGCGCAACTATAGATAGTGTTAATACAAAAAAGCTTAAAGAAGAAGAAAAGTACTGGCATCAGATCTTAGAGCGTGTAATATCTCTTGTAAGAGTTCTAGGTGCACAAAATTTGGCCTTCCGTGGCAGCAGTGATAAACTTCATGCTCATGACAATGGCAATTTTCTTAAAATTGTGGACTTGCTCGCCATGTTTGATCCTATTATGAATGAACATCTCAGGAGAATACAAAATAAGGGTAGAAGACATGCTCACCATTTAGGCAACATTAATCAAAACGAACTGATCCAAGTGCTATCAAAAGGTATCAAAGAGAAAATCATTTCATTGGTTAAAAAGGCAAAGTATTTTTCAATCATTCTTGATTGCACCCCAGATATCAGCCGCACGGAACAAATGACCATGATCATAAGATTTGTGGACATCGTGCAATCTTCAGGAACAGAGTCATTTCAGTCTTCTGATGAAGAATTCCAAGAAAGCAGCCTCGTGCAAATAAAAGAACACTTTTTGGGATTTGTACCACTAACCGAAACCACAGGTGAATCGATGAGTCATGTTCTGAGAAATCAGCTCAAAAGCTTGTCATTGTCAATTGAAGACCTACGAGGTCAGGGTTATGATAACGGGAGCAACATGAAGGGCAAGGAAATAGGTCTGCAGAAGAAAATTCTGGATATTAACCTGTGTGCCTTCTATGTCCCCTGCAGTTCCCACACCCTGAACCTCGTGGTAAATGACGCTGCTTCATGTTGCACTGAAGCAACAGCCTTTTTTGATGTTATACAACAATTGTATGTATTCTTTGCTGCGTCTCCACGTCGATGGGATATACTGAAACGTCATATACCATCTTTGACTATAAAAACTCTGAGTGATACTCGGTGGTCAAGCAGGATCAATGCCTTAACTCCCATCAGGTACCAGTTACCGCATGTGTATGATGCGTTGTTTGAAATTACTGAAGATTCAACTCTCAAAGGCTCTTCTGGTACCATGACTAAGGTTGAAGCTGAAGGTCTTCTAAACAGCATATCTTCATTTAAGTTTGTTGTGGCAGTTGTAACATGGCACAGTATATTATTTCAAATCAATTTGACCAGTAAACTGCTGCAAGAGAAGCACTTTACTCTTGAGAAAACAGTAAATGAGCTGAAAAATACAGAGGAGTATTTAAAAAACATGAGGAGTGACATGGAATTTGAGAGAGTTTTGATTGATGCTCGAGAGCTAGCTGAAGAAATCAATATTGAGCCAATTTTTCAGCCAGCGATAAGGAGGAAAAGGAAATTGTTCGCTTACGAATCAGAAGATGAACCCATCGCTGACCCCAAAGAGAATTACTATTTTGCAATATTGGACACGGCAATTAGTTCTGTAAAAGAGCGATTCACACAGTTGAATGAAATTGCAAGATTATTTGGTTTTCTATACAACATAAGTGACCTCAAGATGAAAACTTCCAAAGAACTAATGGATTTGTGTATCAAATTGGAAACAGCTCCAACCCGGCGTAGACCTGGAGAAACCCCATCTTTTCTAAAGGACATTGACGCGGCAGCTCTCTGCTCTGAACTTTCAGGAATAAGTCATCGAATACAAATAAATGCGAAACCCGAATATGTGCTGAACTATCTGTGCCAAAACAAGTTAGAAAATGGTTTTCCTAATTTGTTTGTAGCTCTTCGTATCCTTTTGACTTTACCGATATCAGTGGCAAGTGCAGAGAGGAGTTTCTCAAAACTCAAATTAATAAAAACCTATCTGCGCAGTTCCATGAGCCAAGAGAGACTCATGGGACTTGCCACAATTTCAGTAGAAAAAGAACTGGCTTACCAGCTTGACATTAGAGATCTTGTTAAAGACTTTGCTAAAATAAAGGCAAGGAAGGTACCATTGGATTAAGAGAAAGAACCCAAAACACCATTGAAGTTAGAAGAGAGAAATTTAAAAACGAAATAAAATATCATGAACAGTGCTTATTTAGTTATTTAATGTTTGATGTGTTTTATTGTTTAATGTTGAATACAAGTTCTTTTATATCTAATGCATTAATTCTTCTAGCCTGGATGACGGGGAGAGAGTGATGGTAGTAATTAAAAGGGAGGGGGCAGCATTTTTAAATTTTCGCCTAGGGCAGCAAAACACCTAGAAACGGCCCTGCTACTCGTAAACGCCCTTTGTGAATACCAAAAGTCGTAAAGTTAGACTTTTGTCTCAGTTTACCTTTGTGAATCGGGCCCACTGATTCTTTGCAGGGTAGCCTGTATGTAAGTTATTTATCGTTTTCAAAGATAATACTGCCAGTTTCCATGTTTTCGTATTCTGGAAAACACAGAATTAGCACTAGAATAATTATTTGTATTTCAAGCCTCGCTATGTGAAAAAAGGAATGCCTGCCGTGCTTTCCTTAATAGCAATTTATGAATGATATCCTTTTTACAGCTATACGTTTCTTTTGAAGTGAGCTCTTTTTTGTATTTACTGTATAAGCCTATACTTCACGGAGCAAGAGAAGCAGCTTTTGCCCATTTTTAACAATTTACTGACTTTTACCTAAAGCACTGCCCGGGTGGAAATCTTACTGCATACAAATACTCGTTGTTGAAAAATGTAGAATCTGCTGCCAACCTACACAGCCTTCCTTCTATCAGCAGTTATCAATCTGGCTACTTCTGTCATCCTAATTTTTCTTAGTGCAGCAAATGCCATTGGAGAACACTCCTCTGGATTCCACGTGGGTAGCCAACAACTATTAACTGCAACAGCAGCATCAGTCTGCAATGCAGTTGTAGGCTGCTGGGGTAGAACTAAAAAACTGTCTTAACATAGATGAATAAAAAGATGGAAAAAAGATATATGTATACTGTTCTATGGGAGCAAGCTAGAGCAGGACACCAACACAAGCAAGAAGCGAGGGTGAAAAGTAACAAGTGAGGCACAAGGCTAATATATCACTTTATCATTTCAGGATTTTAAACATAAAATGAGAGATCTCCAACGAAGGGTGGTCTCTTGCAGACGTTGTCCATGGCATGGTTTTCTTTTAACTGTTGGATTTTCTAAGAAGGGGCACAGGCAGGGCCGGCTTTAGGGCAGTGCGACCAGTGCAGCTTCACTGGGAACCGAACTGGAGGGGGTTACCCCAGGTGGGGGCTCAGTGCTTAGTGATAATTTAGGATTAAAAGCAGCTGATACAGAGTTCTCTGTGTGTCTAGATTTGAGGCAGTAATAAAAATGTCAAGATAACTCTTGTGATTAATGTTCCTGCTAGAGAGAGAGATTGAGTTTTGTCTAGTGGCAGTTATGACTCGCCATAAAGTTGTGCAGAGGGTTAATATGCCTGTTGCAAAGAACAGATCTGTATTTAAAGTGGATAGCTGAGTGGATTAGTAAAGCCAGCCCTAACCAGTGCTTTAAAACAAACGAAATGCATGCGAGAGGGAGGCTATTGAGAGATGAGGGGCCCTTTTGCTGGGTGGTAGTGAGGGAATCTGAGGAAGAGGTCATGGGGGGGTGCTAAAAAAGATTGTCTCATAGGGCGCCACCAGCGCTAAAGCCAGCCTGGGCAGAGGCAGACTTCAGAGTAGCAAGAATGATGAGTCAAGGAAGGATAGAACAAGGGTAAGGCCTGAGGAGAACATTACAAATTGGCTTGATGGTGATGCTATGTTTATGGCCACCACTATCGAAAATTATCCCCAACAGCATTGTTCCATCCTGAGCTATCAACAAAGAAAGTAAGTACCACTAATAAATATACTTACAGGTCTGGGACAAGGGGAAAAACATCAATAAAAAAATGCAAAGTCCCTCTTGATCTGTATTGCTTCCTATATGCCTATCAAGTGCTATATGGTTCTGTCCCCCACACAAAATCATACTAAATGTGGGAGACCATTTATCAACCATAATTTATTCTTGTATCATATTTCTTCCTTACTTAGTATTACCATTAGACAATTACAGAAACTAATCAATGATTGATTTCGCATATTTTTGACATGTTTGTTCCATAAATTGCTTTTTGTTGAGAGCTATTACAATCAAAATAATGGACTCATTACATGCATGAAATTAAAATTTAAAGATACCCCCCCCCGTAACAAACCACTTGCTCCTACACACATCCAGAATCACCACCTATCATATAGTATGATAGGTGGTGATTCTGGATGTGTGTAGGAGCGAGTGGAATGTTATGTGTGGGTATCCTTTATTTTAATTTTCATGCATGTAATGTGTCCAATATTTTTATTGTAATAGCTCTCAATTACGGCGGAAGGCGGCACAGGGGCTTGTAAATAAGCCCCTTGATTGCTAACATTCTAAATAGACGACAAAAGTGAGACACTCCTGAATGCCATTTTGCTGGAATAGAAACTGTTGAATTTGAAGCCTTTCTTATGTAGGAGGCTGAAATAAATTATCATTGAGGTGTTAATGCACAAATGAACAGTCAGTTTAACAAAGGGAAATGTGGGGTTTTCATCATTAATGGCATAATGTATTTATTGACTAAAAGGTGCTAACAGTAGTTAATGAGAGCGGTACCTACCTATTGCAGCATTCCCTTTCCACATCTGTTTATTCAGGCAAAGCATTCTTTCTGGAGCTTGATATCTCCTCAGATTCAAAATAGTAACATTGTGGTAAACATCAAAGGTTTTTTAAATCTTCCATTTAAATGTTTGGGAGTAGGTTTTTAGACGTGCAAGAAGTTATTTAAAATGAATAGCTTTGTGCTCCTATGGGTAGAGGCCCTCTAAATGAGTTGCTGTTGGGACATTTATTTTTTTCCGTTTAGTTTTTCCCACTTCCTCTTGTCAGCAGGTGCATTCACCTGCATGATTGTGTGAGGGCCTCAAATTAATTTTGATTATTAATTAAGTATAAAGAAATGGAGAAAAACACATTCACAAAATATATTTAGTGTCTATAAAAATGCACCTCTGTATAACTTATAAATAGATGTAATTATTCAAAACCTGTTTTAAAATAAGCACCATTGTAATTCAGACAGAAAAGGAAGGCTCCTGTTTAAAGGCACAGTGAAAATTGCCATGATCTATGCAATTTTCAGTGACTTGGAACAATTTAAATATGTTAATGCAAACAAATAAAAAGGAATGTTTTTGGGACTCGTTTATTCCAGGAACTTAGGAACATTGCATAATGGAATGAGCCGTAACTAACTATAGTTCTATAATGAGTTAGCAAAAATCTACTCAGTTCATAAGTCAATGGAAAGTAATGAACAAGAGGACCGACCTGTAGTCTTGACAGGCCAATATTGAAGGTGTTTCTGTTTGTATTGCTCCTTGTGGCATGCTCTAGTTGAAGAAGGGTTCCAGCGTTTGTGGGAGAACTGACTGCACAATTGGCTTAGGATTACACTAGACTTTGTAAAAGTCCTACTGGAGAGACACTTGTTCCTTAGAGAGAGACACCTGTGCTTAGAAGCCTTCTTAGAAGTCTGGGACCTGTACGAAGTCCAAAAGTGATTTTCCAATATCTTCAAAAAGTCGGGTTTTGTTAATTTTGTTGGACCCTGTACAGCAAGCAAAAGCTGGACAAAACGTCCTGGTGGGGTAAGTATTTCCTGTTTGGCTGCCTCCAACCTTTTTTTTTTAGAAAAGTTTGAGACTACTATTGGACTGCCAAAAAGAAATATCTGACTCCATGTAAACTTTGCTGGCTATAGTCTGGTCAAATCTGAGATCTTAAAAAAGACTAAGTATGAGGTAACTAATTGATTCCAGAGGAGAAGCAACCTCAGTGACTGTCAAATCCAGAAGCTCGAGACGTGTATATCCAACTTGTAGGGAATCTTGCCAGCTTCAGCATCCGGTCATGGCCTGCTGGAAGAGCTTGAATTACAGAAAAAAAGCTGTTCATTTAGGACCTACCTGGTGGCCGGTGAACATGCAGTGCCAGTGACGGACCTACCTTATCCTCCCCTCTAAGGGAGGCGCCAGTGGCATAACAAAACTTGAGGGGGCCCCCTGCAAATCACATGGAGGTGCCGACCCAAGCTCTGGATCCAGTCAGGCGCTCTAAGGCCAGGGGCCTGCTGCCCGTGCACAGTGCCGGAGGGGGGCCCTGGATCTAGGGCCCACCAGTGCCATGGGGGCTGCGGGGGCAAATGTTATGCCACTGGAGGTGCCACAATTTGAGATTCTCACCTGCCTGCTGGGAATCCCCATGCTTCATTGCAACAGCCAGAGTGAATAGCTATGAATGCATAACTCAGAATGCAGCACACATTCGTATTCATAGTCTAACACAAGTCTGATCGGGCAATCAGACAGTGTCCAATGGCCTTGTCTGTCAGAGAAAGGGCTATGATTCATATGGAGTTTTCTCTCAGACCAACAGGGTCATTGGTTGATTTCCCTGCCTCCGGGCCCCAGACCTCTCATGGTGATCTGGACAGTGAAATCCAATGATAGAGGCTCCACCCTAAACAGTGTGCGGTGACTATCAGTGTTGCCCAGAGGCCCTTTAGCACATTGGACACCAGGTCACAGGTTTATAACGCAGAGACTGCTGAGGATGTGCCTTTGTGAACGGCACTATGTGTTATCTTTGCACAAATTATTAAGTCATTATCTCACAAGTCTCAAGTTTTATTTGTGGGTGAAATCATTGTTTTGACATGGAATGATAAGGCTCGCTGGCAAGTGTATGCAGTTTCTAAAGCCCCTCTCTGAGAAGCATGCTTAAAGCCTAAAGCCAAGATGGATTAGTATGTGCTCTGCAAAAACAATGAACGTTGCTGCCAGTATCTATTCTGTAATGAATGCTTTTCAATAGTAAGTTCAAATTGGACTAACAATTCAATGTCAGAGGTACCCTCGGCATGGGTAACAGATTGGGACCCATGCATAGGGCTCAAAATCCACAATGCAACAGCCCAAGTACTTGACATGTTACCCAGAGAAAAACATACAAAATAGAATGCCATAAGCACATTTAATGAGCCACAACACCTCTTGAAACATTGCATTGTGCATGTTTTTAAAGTGGAAGGCATAGAAGGCTTCATATCAGCCCAATATACCTTATTACAATGCACCTATATATAGCACATTACATATTTAAAAAAGTGCATCATGAAACTCTCTTAGCACAACATATTGTCTGTAAAGTGAACCTCATTTGGGGCCATATGTACAAAATTTCAGAATTGTGATTATAAAATAGTGAATCCTAACAAATCGTTATTTGGTAATGGCTAGTTCCTAAGTAACAAAGGAGTCACTAAAAAATATGGGGGCATATTATCAAGAACGGCTTTAAAATTATCGCCGCTTTAGCGGCGATAATGGGCTTGATAATATGCCCTTGAGAATTCCAATAGAAGCCCATGTTGACACCAGAATATGGGCTTCTATTGGAATTCTCAAGGGCATATTATCAAACCCATTATCGCCATTTTAGCGGCAGTTTTCTGCCGCTAAAGCGGCGATAATTTTAACGCCGTTTCTTGATAATATTCCCCATGATTCTTTATTCAGTCAGTGCCCTATTTTAGAAATCACATTTTTTGATTTCCTATATTGCAAACAGAATTGCAAATAGTGAATCTACCATTTGACAAACACTAATGCATCACAAACAAGAAGTAGGCTTCAGTTTAAAGATGGAGAGAATAGGTGCAGCAGCTTCTTAGGAAAATCCAGTGGCAATCCAATTGTACCTTTATCATCCACCCATTTTCGTGACAAAAATGTAACGTAAGGAGAGTGAGAAGGATGCTGGAAGCTGGAAAAGAGGGATTACTTTTTCTGAAAAAGAACTTGAAAACCTCAATGTGTTGGTCACCATGACCAACTGTTTGGGAAGTCATCCATGACCCTAAGATCGATAGCAGACATAAGGAAGAGATGGTACGATTTGAGGGGATGAACCAAGGAGAAGGTGGCAATGCATCTGCGTGAGGCTAAATGAACAGGAGGAGGCCCCCCCCACCACCCCACCGCCCACCACCAACTGCCATAGAGGAACTTGTGCAAAGCACCCTGAAGCCATAAGTCATTAGAGGGTTTGGTGCAATTGACAACTCAGACATTCCGAGAACTTCACCATGTAAGCGACAAATTGAATTGTAATAGTAAATAGTGTATGTGAATGGTCTCAGTCAGAATAATAAACTGTTTAGTATACCGTGGTAATGTTGTAAAATTAAATGCTACAGTATACTATGTACATCTAAAACATTGCTACTCCATGTACTTTTACAGAGCATCATGGGATATGTAGTGATAAAAAAACAGTGATAAAAACAAATCTAATAGTAGAAATAAGAAATGTATTTTAAGAAAAACCAAGTACAGATTACAAAAGTGATATCCATCAATTTTTTTTAACAAACTGAAGAAAGGGAGCATTCACAAGGGGAATGTCCTGAACACTTACAAATTCATGTAGCTAATCCCTATGTTAGTGGCAGCTAGCCCAGTCGAACACATGCTGCAAATGTAAGTCCTGCAGCTACAGAAAATAGATGCACAGCAGAAGATATTAGTGAGGAAATTACACCAACTGTTAAAAAGGAACCTGTAGCGAGGACATTCCAATAGCGGCAAAGATATAGACTTGGCAGTCATTGGGCTCAACAAACTCAATCTCAGTCCCCTGTTGGAAATGTTGATGTAGGGGAAAGCCAACAAATCTTTGGAGGTTTATTACACTCAATGCTGAAGGTTCAGTGCCTGCAACAAAAGCAAATCAGAATGATAAATCGAAAACGTGTAACCTTGATAAAATCATGACAAGTGTGTTTGAAAGTGTGGCAAGTAGACAAGACATTTCAATTATGACGGAGAACATGGCGGCCAGTGGTTAACGGGTCGCGGAGGCTCCGACAGGTCAGGGTGAATTTGGCAGTTTTATAAGCACAGTCTGTGGTGATGACATCGAATATTTGTATAGCGCAGTAATCTGGCTGACTATAGTACAATTTTTCTAAGTATCTATTCAGCGGGAGAGATAAGTGGATCTTACCTGCCGCTCGACACGAGGATAGCGTTTTCCAAGGTTCCCGAAGACGCCTGAGTATTTTGAGGCTTCTGAGAGGAGTGAGGGTGCAGCGAGGATACAGCAAAGGCTGCAGGATTGGTTTTTTTTTTCCTCTGTGTACGGTTTTCTCGGCTGTGCGGTGTGCCTTTCGGGTCTGGCCAGCTTTCCTTTCTGTACGGCGGAGGTGGCGGGCCCGACTTCCCTTGGAATGGCGGCCGCCGTGAGCAAGCGGCTGAGCGGGAGCCGTAAGGTGCAGGAGGAGAAGGTGCAGGAGGAGAAGGTGACTGGGGCCGTATCGTGGTCACGGGCAGCTCTTGGGGTCCGGCGGGGGCGCCGTGTGGCGGCAAGACTCCTCTACAGTGGTAGGGGTGGGGCCTCTATCGACGCTGGACTCAATTTCCCACAATACATTAGGAAATCAAGTGAAGGTTGCAAGGGGACCATTAGCGGAGTGCAAGTGGAGCTGCCTGGTGCAGTTGAAGCACAAAATATAGCAATTGCTGCCCAGGTGACTGAGAAAGTGGGAAAGAATTCAGTTCGGAGAGACAGTGAAATATTAAATGATAAGGGCGTTAAGGTGTTGTCTCGTTACTCCTTAAGAAGTATAAGCTTGGGTCAAAAACAAGATATTGACACACATTCATATACGAAGATAGGTGTGTTGGACTCTAAGGACTCTATTCAGGCTAGCAGAAGTCAAGTGAATGTGATAAAAGTTGGTAGTAAGAAGCTTAAAAAACCTAAAAGGGCTGTCCAAAAACAAATAACCCAACTCAAAGTGAAATCTACACCCTCATTGAAAAATTATTTTAAAGTGGTGCCCAACACTTTGATATTAAAACCGTCAGAATCTATATTGAGTAACATGGAAAACGGGTCAGGGGTACAACTACATTATCCGGAGGGTGTATTAAGTCCAAATAGGTTTCAGTCCCTTGAGCAGGACTTAGGACGAGAGGGAGCAGAAGGTATTTTGATGTCGGAGGTAGGGGGCATGGGGTCTGATTTAAGCAGACGGGATACAGATAATCCTACTCGGAAAAAAAACAGTACTTTGACAGGATGTACAGCTATTTTTGGAGAGTCTGGAGAGGCTGTAAAGGAACTATCAGATTCTCATTCGATTTCACATCTGCTATCCACTTTAACAGAGTAGATGAAAAGTAGGTTCTTGGTGTCCGAAAAAAATCAGTCCGATATTAAGATTTTCTGTGAGAAGTTGGAAGATAAGCTGGATTTGCTTGCAGCTAGAGCTACGGCTTTGGAGTCCACGGTAGCGGAGCTGTCAGCAAAAACTGATCTGAATTCTAAAGAACTTATCAGAATAAAAGAACGTGAGGAGGGGATCCAAGACAAGTTAGAATCTCTTGAAAATTCCCAGAGAAGGAATAATCTCCGCTTATTGAAAGTTCCTGAGGGAGTAGAGGGAAATAATATCAAGGACTATGTAGTGAAAATAATCAAACAAGCTATTCCAATCGATTACACGGAGGAAGAGCTTTTTAAAGATATTCAGAGGGTTCACAGAGACCCATTCAGATTGAGTCCTAACAAAACTAGACCTAGGAAAATATTGGTTCATTTTCTAACTTATAATTTGAAAGATGAAATCTTAAATAAAGCCTTGAAAGAGAGTGTTTTGAATGCGGATGGGATCACCTTCCAAATAAGATCAGATGTGTCATCAATAACAGCATCAAGACAATGGGAGCTGGGGAAATTATTGGAGCCCTTTAGGAAGCTAGGCGCAACGGCCCAATTAAAATTTCCCGCTACACTTAAAGTAATGTTTAAAAATAAAATGCAAACATTCAAAAGGGTGGAGGAGGCAGAAAGTTTTTTGCAATCTATCTCAGTCCCAGGTTAGTGGTTAAGTAGTGGGCTATTGTAGTCAGCTCGACTTGTTTTGAGTTTATTAGATCGATTCTGGCTAGCGTTAAGGTATGCCACACACTTTTTCTTTCATCGACCTTGACCTGGAGTGGGTAGCCTCAAAGGCCAGGGTAGGGCCAAGAGGAAAGTGGGGGTTCTCCAGGGGAGCACATGGGAGGGTAGGGGGGGAAGAGTGGGGGAGCACGTGGTGGGGAGCATGGGTAAAAAAAAACAAAAAAATAGAGTCCAATTCGCCAAAGAGTTTCTTTTGTTAGATAGAATATGTTTAAAGAACGATACTAGCCACAAGTGACATGGCTTTACAGTTGAGGGTTCTCTCGTGGAATCTAAATGGTTTGAGAGTTAAGCATAGAATGGAACAAATATCAGTATCTAAGAGACTCCTCCGAACAGATTTTCATTCTCCAGGAAACTCATTTAACAGAGGTTGAATTAAGGAGCTTGTGTAAGACTAAAAATTGGATTCAAGAGGTTGTCTGTACTACACAACAGACAACAACAAAAGGTGTAGCTATAATCATTAAAAAAAATTCCGCAATATCTATAGAAGCCTCTAAAGTTGATAAGAGGGGCAGATGGGTGATCGTCAATATTAGGGTTAATATATTTAAATTTACACTAGCAGGCTATTATGGTCCCAATTTGGATGATCCAGTACCCTTAAATGAATTATTTGTAGAGTTATTAAATTTTTCGGATCCATTAATTTTGGCGGGGGATTTTAATTTAGTTTTGGACCCTTTGATAGATAGAACTTATAAGAGCAGATCAGTTCTGAACTGTAAAATGAGAGCTTTGTTAAAAGGGGTTATGAAACAGATGGGCTGGTTAGATATATGGAGAGACAGGATGGGCAGCAAGAGAGGGTATACTTTTCATAATAAAAAATATCGACATAAGTCTAGGATAGATTTTTTTATAATTAGTGCGGAACTCAGTAGGTGGGTGAAGGAAACAAAGCATTTAGGGGGACATTTGTCAGACCATTCTGCGATATTATTAGCTTTGAGATTCCCTACGAGATTACCTAATAGAAGGTGGACTTTAGATCGTACGATCTTGTTAGAGGAAGAAGTGGTAGAACAACTAGCAATAGAAACTGATAACTTCTTCCGGGTAAGCTTGGAGACTGCTGCGATAGAAATGGTCTGGGATGCTTACAAAGCTTTCCTCAGAGGTTATATAAGATCTATTCAAACTGCTAGGCAGAAGAAATACAGGGCAGAGGTGGCAGATTTAGAGACTAAGATTCAGAGGTTAGAACAGGAGCTCAATATTCAGGGGGAATCAGCGTCTGACATTCAAGAAAATCTACTGTTCTGCAAAACAGAATTGATAGGGATATTAGATCGGAGGGTACAGAAAAGATTGGAGGCTAGTAAGCTATCCCATTTTGAGTATGGGGAAGGCTGTGGGAAGCTTTTAGCCTGGAAGACCAGACAAGAATTAGTAAGAAACAACATAAAAGAAATTATTTGTGAATCCTCTGGAAAGATACTTGAGAACCCTACTGATATTCAAGAAGCTTTTTATAAATATTATGGAAAGGTTTACAGTGAGGATTTTGCCCCACAGCATAAGTTGATTGAGGCCTGGCTTGATAAAGCCCCTTTAAAAACAATTGATGAAGAAAAGTCTAGTAACTTGAATAAATCGATTAATCCAGGTGAAATTAAAAAAATAATTGATTCAGGGAAAAAGGGTAAGGCGCCAGGGCCGGATGGCCTGCCGGCAGAATTATATAAGGCATTGGAGGAGGTTCTTACGCCTGTGCTTCACAAGTTATTCTCTCACATCTTTGAAAAAGGTGGGAGGATGCCTCCCTCTTGGAATGAAGCTACTGTCGCACTGATTTTAAAGCCTTCTAAACCAGCTAATCAGTGCGACTCATATAGACCAATCTCTCTGCTGAACTTGGACTACAAAATCTTTGCCAAGATTTTGGCAGAGAGATTGAATGGAGTCATAGGTGACTTATTACACCACGATCAAAAAGGTTTTATTAGAGGGAGGGGTATCCAAGATCTAGTATATAATCTGGTTGGAGCCATAGATTTAGTAACAACATACAAATTACCAATGGCTATTGTTACTCTTGATGCAACAAAGGCGTTTGATCGCGTCAATTGGATTTATTTGGCTCATGTATTAAAAGGTTCCAATCTAGGAGAGAATTTTTGTAGGGCAATTTTCTCGATATACCAAACACCAACAGCTAGAATTTTGGTGAATGGGACCCTTTCAGAGGCGGTCGCTATATATAGGGGGACAAGGCAGGGATGCCCCCTGTCACCATTGCTTTTTAACTTATATATTGAGCCCCTTGCGGAAAGAATAAGGAAGCATACTGTCATATCCCCATTTAAATATAAAAATTGGGAAAAAAAGTTGCATTATATGCGGATGATATGATGATATACACCTCAGATTTAGTTACGGCTTTACCAACTATATACAGTTTAGCACAACAATTTGGTCGGTTCTCAGGATATGAGATTAATGAGTCTAAAACTGAGAGCATGGCCTGGAATCTGGATGTTAGTCTTTCTATAATGAAAAATGAGATAAGGTATTTGGGTATCAGAATTACTCAAAATATTGAGGATATAATTGACACAAACTTTGGCAGAATTGAAAAGGAAGTTTCTAACTTATTAAAGGTTTGGGCCTATTTACCACTAACTCTAATAGGAAGAATAAACATAATAAAAATGATGCTTTTACCTAAACTCACATTCCTATTTCAAAACATCCCATTAGCTTTTAAGGAGGAGGCGTTAAGGAAACTCCAGGCAAAATTAAATACCTTTATATGGGCTTCTAAGGGGATAAGAATTTCATGGAAGAAACTAAGGAGGAGGAAAAACAAGGGAGGTTTATGCGCACCAGATTTGCTTTATTATGCATGGGTATTCTTATTGAGAGTAGGGAAAATGCTTATGACCGAACCAGACGACTCGGAAATAGGAAGACTGTTTAAAGTGATGCTTTCTGATATAGAGGGAGGAGACCAGGCTTTCATATATAAATTTGGAGACCCCCGTTTTTTCAAAAAAGTACGTTTAAAGGTGTTGAGGGATATGGCCATTACCTGGTCTAAAGTTAGGAAGCTCCTAAATATCACCTACTTTAGTGCCTTGGCGCCCATTTGGAACTCTCCAGGTTCACCTGAGTGGACTAAAGACTCTTTGGTGTTACCGTTGAAAGTAACTGGTTTAACATTATGGACTCAATTATGTCCAGAAGGGACCGTACTATCATGGGACACGCTTAAGAACATAACGGATAGCAGTATATCGAAATTTAAATATATACAGATGAAGAGTTGGATACAGACGATTGGCACAGCGGTCGGAGTTTCAAATGAATTTGAGACAGTTTTGTGCATGAAGAAGCGAGACAAGAAGGATGTGGCCAATTTATATTGGAAGCTGATTGATCTGGTGGACGGTGACTTTATTCTTCCATCCCAGTTGTGGGGAGAAAACTTGCCGGGATTCAACATAGAAGAACTATGGCAAGTATCTTATGATTTACTATACACCACTGTTAATGCTGCCAATTTAAGGAGAAATCATCTTTTTTCTCTCCACAGGGTATACTGGTCTCCTTTAAAACTTTCAAAATTTGCGAAAGGTGCAACTCCCTGTTGTCCAAAATGTCAGCAGGACAAAGCTGATGATGTCCATATGTTTCTAAACTGTCCAGTGCTTCAGCAGTTTTGGCGCTCGATCACTGTAGGTATGATAGCCTTATTTGGTTTTGATATCCAGGTGAGTATAATGATAGTATTCTTTGGCATTCTCCCAAATTATGAGTTGTTAACATTATTTGAAAACAAATTATTTTTTTATCTTATTTTACTTGCCAGGAGAGAAATCTGTAAATGGTGGATTAAAAGCTCTCCTCCGACTTTTTTAGATTGGGTTAGTTCTATTAGATATACTTTGAAATTGGACAGAGCCATTCGTAAAAAAAAAAAAATAACAAAGATATTTGGACTCCGTGTGTGGCTTGGCTTGAAAAACTCTAATGTCCTATGATTATGCCTTACATAGAGTTACTTTACCACTCGGATTAGTTCTAGAGGCGGATCGTGAGAAGGATGGAACGAAGTCTGTTTGAGTGGATCTGTGTAAAGTGCATCCATATAGATCAGAGCTCTCTGGTGGGTGCCAAAGTACTTTCAGGGGGGCCACAGAGATGAGAAACATACTGGCTCTGGAGATATCTTATGGCGTATGAGGACTTAAAAAAAAAAAAAAAAAGTGTGGCAAGTATGCTGGCTGCTAATCAGATACCAATGAATGACAATTATGCCAAACTCGCTGTTGCCATAAAGACCTTGGAATGGAATGAAATGAGATTTATAAAGCACACTAAACCCGAAGGTATCAAAGCGCTAGTGTATACTGAGAAACAACCAAAGAACCACACTCCTGGGAGAGAGAAGAGCCAGGTTTTAAGATGCTTGGGAAACCCTGAGAAAGACTCCAGGGTCGCGATGCGCACAGGTAAAGTAGTCCACAATTTATGTGGGGAACTGCATAAGGAGAACATGCAGCAAAGGCGAAAGGATCACCATACATCTGTCAGCATAGATGGTTTATCTCCGGAGATCAATAGCCTACCATAAGCACCGTATCTGGCTACACTGTAAGTTTACAGTTGAAAATGGGGCATTATAGTCCGGATGTGGCAAGAGGACTCATTGAGGTCACCAATACTGTAGAGACAATGCAAACTAACAACATAGCAAGCGGTACACAGGTTAGAGTGGGTGAAAGTGAGGACCAATCTATTGTAAGCACCATCTTAACTACAGAAAGTTTAAACGTGCACCAAACCAGGATTCACAGACGTGGTGCTGAACATTTTGGATCCAGAACATCGGTTAGCAACAAACACAAACAGTAGATTAAAAATGCTGTTGCTTCACTCCTTAGCTAAAAGAGTGCAAATTATTTTTGTTAAACCAAAAAACATCTGGAAAGAGAGGTATCTTTTCAGATATGCAGTATGTTACCGCAAATAGAGGTACATGTATTTATGCAACCTACGATGAGACTTTGTCATTAATTATATCACTTTGCATGCATTTATACACTTAACTTAAAAAATAAATGTTGGTTATGTTTCAAACACCCTTCTACAGCTTCTGGTTCCTCAGGTTCGGGAGGTGGTGGTAGAGGTTGTTCTTCGTCATCTGACTCTGAATCAGATATAGGCAAAGATAATCCTTTTCTACTTGCTATATTGTGCCGAACAGCACAAGTTGCTACTATCTTGCATCTTATTTCAGGAGAGTACTGTAGGGCACCACCACTCTTATGAAGACATGGGAAACAACTTTAGTAGTCCAAAAGTACGTTCTGTGATGGCTCTTGTTCCACGGTGTGCTACATTTTAACACCATTCATTAGGAGTAGTGGGGGAGAGATGTGGTGTAATGGGGACTTTTCCTATTCCTGAATAGATATTCAATGGCAGATGGTGGGCATATACACATCCTATGAAAATTTGCAAAGTTGGTGGTTTGCAATTCCTGTGCATTTCTAGGGAAATATATGTAGCTCTTAATGCACTTTAACAGAGCATCTATAAATGCATGAGAAAATCGCGAAAGTGCGCACTGGGACACACCATTAGCTATTGCAATCACAGCTTGATAGCTACCAGACACTAATAGATGCAAACAACATAACATCTGCACATGGGTGGGGATGAAGTTACTGCATAAGGTGTGTCTCTCAAACTGAGGCTTTAAAGCAGCAATTAGCTCAAGGATAACTGCACTACTTAACCTGTATTTGGTGCATATCTCTCAGTCCGTTGTTCAAAAAGTGTAACCCTCAGTCTGAGGATTTCTTTCCTGTCTTCTCCTTCTTCTCTGTAAACCAGCCAGAATACTCATTCTCCTTGCCATGACTGACAGAGCAGCCATTTTGGAAAAATATGATACATTCTATGGCTGTTTATATATGTTGCTCCTGATTACCACCTGATTTTAGTTGGTGGTAAATTGCATGTGGAAAATGGTGTTTTGCAACTATTCGCTGTTTGCAGATGAAATTAAAATAAGAATAGCGATTCACCAATAATTATTTCTTATTTGCTATTCACCATTTGGAGTCGGTAAAACACTGATTCTTACTCATTCACAACGCAAAATTTAGGGCTGCAAATGCATTTCATACATTCTGATTTCATGATTTTGCAACTGGTAATCACGTTGGCGACTGATTACTGATTCGCAAAATTTGTGTACATATAGCACAGGGTTTGATAATTGCGGCCTACCAAAATTGTGATCATGCATTTCAATGTATGTGATTTATAAATCAATGTTATAAATGTTTATAAGGGGACCATCAGTTAAACAGATAGGTTGAGATCTCTGCCCAGTGCCCAGCTATTGCAGTGATTAGGCCCATTATAGAGTGCTGGAGACCTAACACTTGGAAAGTGAGGGTATGTCACCCAACACTCAGTTATAATGATTATTTTTTAAATCATAAAAAGTGGCCTCAGTGTTCTTCTTTTGAAGAGATACGCATTTTCACAAATATCGCTCCCTGGGTGGAGTGAGTATTGTCAAGAAAGATGTGCAACTAGACATATTTAGAAAGTAGCATCTAGAACTGCTAAGCTTTGAGAGACATGAGCTAGCCCTTCAGTACTACCATGCAACAGTTTACCACTTTTAATCAAAAAAATGCATTTCACCATGCTAACTTTCATTTACGGGTGCTACAACTACCTCTCCATGTGCATCATCCATTTCCCAGTTTTCAAGGCCCAAATCCATGGCAGAAGACACGAGACTGCACAGCGCAACCCCCCACCCCCGCCTTTTAACTCTGGGGATAGAAAGAAAGTCACTTCCTTCTCCTTATCGGTCCCTCCGCCTTGAACTCAAAGGTGCTAATTAATTTTCTCTGCAGGTTAGTTGCAGGCTCATTGCACTATTAATGAAACAAACTGAAATTGAAGTTCACGTTATGGGTATTTGCGGGGTGACTTGCGGTGTGCATTTCATTTATTCATCTTCATATTATTCTAAATGATATGAATTATCATTACCTTCTCAGTGAGCAGATTGATTTGATGTGGAAATATGTGGAGCAAGATTACGGAAGTATTTAACACATGAATCCGAAGATTCGGAACTAGTTTTAGCTTCTAGATAACCCACCAAATATTTGACCCTCTGCTCCTTTATGATTTTTTGATCTTCCATGAGAAATTTTAGGACAGATTTTACTGAGGTGATTATCGAATGTATGCTTTTCATATTAAGTATCATTTGTGCTCTGCTCTCACCGTTTCCATTTCATCAATGGTGTCTGAGAAATGTGTTCTAGATATGTGATTACCACACCAGAGAACGGTAGTGTGATCATTCAATAAAGAAACAACATAGATACTCATTCAAATGGCCCATGATGCCGGATGGGTGTAGTAACAGGATTAAAGACCGCATCAGGAACAGAAAGACTGTGGACCTGTCATGTTTTCTCTGGAGATAGGGACGGGGGAAGTAGTTGAAATCGTCAAGGGAAACTAGAAATGAAAATAAGGAATTACAAAAGTAATTGAATCCGAAATTCGCCAGTAATTCCTCATTACTCAGGGGATTCTAAGGTTTTAACCAAGAATCCCTGATAATCTTGCATCCTCAGATTTGACCAGATCCACGGTACTGTTAACTCCAAGGCTGTGGAAATAACACCCACATTGGGGCCTCAAAATGAGCCACTTAATATTGTATTATATACCTGAGTAATACACTTTTGCCCCTGGTATAGTCTCTTAGCTCTTGTAAACAGTATTTATAACCACAGAATCTGAGTTTTCTGTCACATAGCTCCAGGAGGCTCGGAAGTGAAGAGCATTTAGAGTAATTCATTATAAAGTATACAGGAAAGGAAAAGTGCAATTAACAATATCAGATACGCATTAAAAAGATTCAGATGTTCCAATATAGAAGCAAAAGGGTCCGAATTATGTCTTTGACAGATATAGGTTTTGATTTGACATCAATACATTGTCAGTTGTTTGGAGTGCTGCTGAATTTAATGTGTACATGGAAGGGGGTTGGATGTAAGGTGCCCGAAGAACGACATGGACTGTAAAGGTAGCTGCCAGGGAAGTAGTTTGAGGGTTGTGTTAAGAGTGATGCATTGTCAGTGGTTTGGCATTTGGCTGATGAGGAGGAAATTGCTTCACATTGAGGAAAGGTGAGTTCACACATTTAGTAGCAACATGGATTTTCGTTATGTTGCTTGATCTTTCTATAGTTGAGCATTTGACAATTGCTGAGCTTATTGAGGCTCTTGACATCTTTAATATGCACATTGTTATTTGCACTTTGGGAATTTCGTAAATGAAAATGACTTATGCGTCGTTCTCTTGCAGCCTTCTTTTTTTTTTTTTATTTCCTTATTAAGTTTTAACAGCCAGGCACAGGAAAACATACATCTTTTTTTTGGGGAACGACCATCGCAACGCATGCGTTACATCGCATGCGTTTATGTCGCGTGCCGTTACAACGCACGCAACGTTACGACGCGTGCGTTCACTACGCACGACATTACATCGCAGGTGCCATTACATCGCGGGCACTTTTAGAACGCAGGCGCAGGGACACGGACGGCGGGGAGACAACGCTGGAACCATGAAGAGAGACAGGTAAGGACGACGCTGTACTCGTAGTGTTTTAGGGTTTAGGGTAGTTGGTGGGGAGTGTAGTGGAGGGGAGGGTTTTAGGCTTTAGGGCTTAGGGTTAATAGTAGTATATGGTAGTGTTTTAGGCTTTAGGGTTAGGGCTTAGGGTTAAGAGTCGTATATGGTAGTGTTTTAGGCTTTAGGGTTAGGGCTTAGGGTTAAGAGTCGTATATGGTAGTGTTTTAGGCTTAGGGTTTAGGGCTTAGGGTTAATAGTAGTCTATGGTAGTGTTTTAGGCTTTAGGGTTAGGGCTTAGGGTTAAGAGTCGTATATGCTAGTGTTTTAGGCTTTAGGGTTAGGGCTTAGGGTTAATAGTAGTGTATGGTACTGTTTTTGGCTTTACTGTTTACGCCTTAGGGTTGAGGGTAGTGTCAGGGCGTTGTAGTGTGTTTGGGGGGGCCGTTAGGGAGAATTTTGCTGTGTAATAGAATGCGTGGTCTTTGTCTGTGTTGTAAAGGTCTTTTGCATGCATGTGAGGGCGGAGTGCGATGTAATGGTTTGCGTGGTGAATGCATGCGATGTAACGGTGCATGCGACGTGAGAAATGCGATGTAATGGTGTGCGTTGTTTTTGTTTGCGTTGCATCATCATACATCCCTTTTTTTTGCTGCATATATCCATCATTTGACACATTTGAGCCACTATTACAGAGCGTGTGGTTTCAGACGATCTCATATTACTGAATAAGCAGTAAACAATCATAATTCTCTCTTGTGACCACCTTAACTTCCCTCTTGATGTGCTGCAGAGTTCGAGAGAATGCCGTATGTGTATAAAGAAATATAGGGGCATATTTACAAGCCCCTTGCGCCACCGGGACGTCACTTTTTCCCATGTTAAAAGTGACGCATCACTGGCGCAAGGGGCTTGTAAATAAGCCCCATAATGTGTAAGGGAATGTGCTGAGCCTACCGCAGCGCCTCACACCAAGGGGCATATTCACAAGGACTTATCGCCGAGTTATCGCCACCTTAACGCACCAAAAGTGGAGATAGATTTAACGCCCCATTCACAAGCGGGTGCAAACTGCAGACATCGCCAGTATTCCCGCGATAACTGCAGCAAATTTTACCCCCACAGGTGACACCACCAACTAACCCTAATGAGATGCAGAGTAGGCGTTCCCGTGCAAAAACACACAAAAACACCACTACACGACTTTCACAACGAACTGCCAGATCTGCGATGCGAACCAAAAACAGGTGAAAAGCCGCGGTAGCAGCAGGGAATTAACACCTGCCTTTTGCTGGTGTTAAGCAGGACAACTACCTGCAGCATGAAAGGGAGCCCAGCCAAGAGCCACATCTGAAGACCCACAGATGCCATGGAGACAATGATCATGCAGCTCGGAGACCCATGAGGGCCACAACACCCACCGCCACCACTCCCAGCACCCCCATACCGTGCACGACACAAGAGCCACAGAAAGCACATGATGTCGCACAATGACAAAAAGAAACACACATGTGTGGTCAGAAGAACGAGAAACAGTCACTCATCATTGAAGTAACAACCAAAAACTTTATTGAAATACAATACAAAACACCAATGCGGAAGACTCCTGTCGGGTCCATCCGGGACAACCTTGATGTCACAGCCTGGAAAAAAAAGCACCAAATCAGAACGTGTGTCATGCGCACATCAAAGGAGCGAGACACAGAGAAACAGAGAAGGAAAGAAAGGCAGAGAGAGAAAGAGAGAGAAGGAAAGGAAGGAGAGAGAGAGAGAAGGAAAGGAAGGGAGAGAGAGAGAGAGAAGGAAAGGAAGGGAGAGAGAGAGAGAAGGAAAGGAAGGGAGAGCGAGAGAGAGAGAAGGAAAGGAAGGGAGAGAGAGAGAGAGAGAGGGAGGGACACTGCCGCCCGCACACCCAGGCACCACTGCTCACTTGCTGCCACCTGTGTGCCTCCAACCATGTGCCGGGATACACTGCAAGCTACCAGGTCTGCAATCTGTAATCGAGGCCAGAGTCAATCATGGCAGAGTCCATCTCACTGCACACTGCAACAACGCCTGTCCGTCCTGCGCACACATGCAGCCGCACTCTACCCCCTCCCGCCGGCCAGCGCTGGCTGTCCGCACTTGCGCACCCAGGCCCCACTGCTCACCTGCCGCCAACGGTGTGTCCACCAGTGGGCACACCACGTGCCCGTGCAAGCTCCAGACCCCGGTCCCGCCACCATGGCATGCTCCACATCATGCGGACGTGGACCAGCAGGTCCCACACATGACGCTGAGTCCTGAGGCATCAATGGCAGAGACCACATCAGTGCACACGTCATCATCGCAGGCTGCACACCGCTCAGCAATTTCGGTGCCACTAACCTGTGCAACCCCAGTCAGGGCCACGTGGTGGTAGGCCCGTGCCGGCCGCAAGGCTTCGGGTGCCACTAACCCTGTGCAACCCCAGGCAGCGCCACCTGGTGGTAGGCCCATGACGGCCGCATGGCTTCGGGTGCCACTAACCCTGTGCAACCCCAGGCAGCGCCACATGGTGGTAGGTCCCTGACGGCCGCATGGCTTCGGGTGCCACTAACCCTGTGCGCAACAACTCATGGGCCCTTTATGATTGAGAATCGTGGAACGTCCGTCATCCAGTCACCACCGGCAGTGGGGAATGTGACGTTGTCGGCCCCTTATATTGGCGGGGTCACATGGCCTGTGACGCCTGTGCCGGATGGGTGTGGTGTGTGTGCAAACCTGCCCTCAGGCAGTGGCCGTGACATGCTGACAACTAGACCAGTGACCTGCAGACCACTAGCGTGTAAACCTGTGACATGTAGCTATGTGGCCCCCCCCTCGGAGCGTAAGCAGAGTGGTCTGGCCTGGCGTACGCCGGACCAGCGCAGGGCTTGCAACAATGTCTCGGGGGCTCTGGGCATGGTTCAGTCCATGTCCGGACAAGAAAGTGACTAATGCGTGTGTCCCTGTTGTAGTGTCTACGGCACCCGGAACGCAATCGGCAATGTAGCACACTGTGACTGGAATCCCACTAGATGAGCATCATTGATGTTAGGGGGAATCACTGACCCTACATTCATCCACACATTCATACATGAATGATGAAAGACATGACACAGCAGTGCGTTTCTGAATGTTTAATGCACATCCAGTGGAGTTTTGCAGCTGGAGCAGTACAGGGCCATGCCAACCCCACTTCACAATATGGGCCTGTGGAGGGCCAGCCAGAGTCCATCGGGGAATGACAAGTACAGCGGAAGAGGAAGGGTACAGTCCGCAGTCTGGTCGTCGTGTCATTGGTCACCAAACAGGATATGGCAGTCCATGTCGCGGTCCAAGGTGAGTGCAGCAGAGTGTATCGGGGGTCAGTGGAAGGTCATGGGGCCATGTGCGGCACCAAGCAGCAACAGGCCAGGTGGTGGACATGAATGCTAGTGCCTCCTTCTGATGTCAATCCCGTCCACGTCCTCGTCCTCGGATGTGTGCTCTGCCCCACCTGTGGCTGGTTCAGTTCCGGCTGCGGCACTGTGTGCCACTGACACATCAGGGGCCGGAGGAGGATTGTCGGCCGCACTGTGTGGCAGTGACACATCAGGTGCCAGAGTGGAATTGCCTGCCGCACTGTGAGGCACTGACACACCAGGGGGCGGAGATGTGGATGGTGTAGGAGCAGCAGCAGCATTCATCTGCGCCACGCCTTGTGGCAGCAATGCCATGATGAGGATATGCAGGGCATGGTAGATCCCAGCTACATTTTGCTGATGTGCAGCGGTGGCTGCCATCCTTTCCGCCTCCATCCGCACCATGTCCTCCATGAGCCTCCGCATGTGTGCCAGCTCACGGCTGAGATCGCTGGAGCCACTCTGAGCGGACAGGTGTTCTTGTCTCCGAGTCATGACTCCAGCGATGTCAGCCAGGGCTAGTTGGAGACCATGGAGCGGTCTGTGGGTGTCCGTTTGGGACTGGAGGTGATCCCTGATGGGACTTAGACACCCATGGATGGCGTCAAGTTTGGTAGCCATGAGGTCGAACCCCACCCGCACATGCTCAGCCATCTCCCTCTGGCCCTCCAACACACGGCGTTGGAAGGCCATGTGTTGTTCAGGGGGGTCTTGGGAGACAGCCGGGGTTGTGGGTGCCTCCTGCTGGGTGGTTTGTGGAGTGAGTGGGGTCTCCTCGATGCAGGTGGGCTGCCCTGGTCCTGGAGGTGATTGGCGGATGAGTTCAATGATGTCTTGGAGGGCTTGGGTGTCGATGCTGGTGGTGTCCTCCTCATCATCAGTGAAGAGTGGCTGGGACTGCTCTGCAGGAGGTGTTGACGGTGCCCCTGCAATGTGAAGGAGAGATGCTGTGTTACAATGTGTCCACATGTATGTAGCCGCATGGTACATGTTCACATTCAGACAGCATGGCAATGTACATTGTGACAGTCTGTAGATCAGGGCCATGATCCAGAGTCATTGTGGGTGTGCACTGTGCTCTGCTTGATTGTGCATGTGTACCATTGTGGCCATCTCCACCCGTCCCCCCAGTACCTGGTGGTTACTCACACTGTTGCTGTTGTGTTGTGTTGTGTCGAGCAGTGTCCGCTCCCCTAACTCCTGCCACAGTCTCCACACTGATGACTGTCGACACCAGCTCCTCCATGTCATTCAGCTCCAGCTGTGGCACTGGGCTCCCACCTCCAGTATGCATTGCTGCCTTCTGGTTGCCTGCAAGTTTCTCCTTGGTTTTGCGCTTGATGTCAATCCATCGCCTCTTGACCTCGTCCATTGACCTCTTGTGCTCTCCGACAGCATTCACCTTGTCCACGATGGACCGCCATATTCCATTTTTGGTGCCCAATGACACGTTGGAGGTGACGAACAGTTCTTGATGGTGTTCCATCACCTCCGTGACCAGGATCCTATTCTCCTGCGGACTGAACTTCGTCTTCCTCTTCTTCTTGTCCTTGCCCTTCCCTGTCCCCGAGGTCCCAGGCTGGTCGTCCGGGGTGCTTGTGGGGTTCCGCTCGTCCTCTGCGCCTGCTCCGGCTGCCTCCATGGTGCCTCGGTGTTGGTTATTTTGTGTTTGTGTGTTTTTTCTACTTTTGTAGTGATTTTCCCGCCTGCCGTGTGTGTATTGCAGGCCTGGCGCTGCTTATCGCTGATTTCTTCATTGCGGTTTGGCCCATCGCATGTTTTTTTGCATTGGGGTTTGGGTTTTTATCACCGTCACGGTTGTTGTATCACGGACATTGTCCGCATTTTCGGGAGACTATCGCATGGTACCGCCTTGTTGTGAATTCCACATTAACACAGGGTTATTTTCCCGCGATAGACTGCGATGTGTAAAGTTGCGTTAACATCTTTTGGAGATGTTTAGCGCACGTTCTTGTGAATATCCCCCCAAGTGTATTTGGTGATCACCATTCCCGCTCCGTTCCGTGTTCTCCTCAGGGTATGTCCCCCCCCCCCGCCTCGGGCCTTTGTTGTCAGTCGTATGCGGCTTCGACTTCCTTCCTCTCTCAGATAGATCAATAGGGGGTCCCAAATGTCCCGTGGTCTAGAAGTCATCGGCAGAAGCTCAGCATATGTGGCCAATTGTTCCGTGCACTGTGTTAAAACGTTCAAACAGTCTTTGAATTTGGGGCTCGTCCTCTGCTCCATCGGCATGCTACTCTGCGTTTCGCCAGGAGTAGTCCCAGTGAGAGAAATTTACTATGTGTGACCGTCAGTTCTTCTGTGTAGCCCATGAGTGTTATAGTCGGATTGAGGGAGATGGGGGTGCCCACCATTTGGGATAATGACCCTGCCCCCTCCATCCAGTACCCGTGTATTGCTCTGCATTGCCATGCTAGGTGGAAAAATCCTGCCCCCCCGCCCGCATACATTACATATGTCATCTGGTCGTATTTTGTATTTATGGAGTTTAATCTGCATATAGTATACTCAATGTAAGAACTTGATGTGTATTATACGTAACCGTCTACTGCCCGTTATCATGCCTGCCTGTTTGCAGCAGTAAAGCCTCTGCCCATTAGTTAGAGGAGTGTTGAGTTCAGAGTCCCAACTAGACCGCAAGATAGTTAGCCAGCTTGGCCCCTCAGCGAGGGCAGATCGATAGAGCTTGGAATCCGCATGTGCCGGCCGCTGTACCTGCAGGAAGTTATGCTATAAGTCTAGTATGGGGGTCTGTAGGGGAAGTTGGGCGTTGCTGTTCTAACATCATGTCTGATTCTAATATATAGAAAAATCTCCAGTGGTGTAGTGGGGTCTTAATTCAGCAGCTTATCCCGATCCTTAAATATTCCTTCCTGATAGAGGTCCCCCCAGGTGTTGATCTTCTTCCTCTTTAGCATATTGTGGCAGGAGGCCTCGTGGGTAACAGGAATCAAATAATGGTAAGGGAGAGGCACAGTTGGAGAGTACAGTAGGGGTTTGCTCATTCTTCTAGCTACCCCTTGCCATGCAAGGTTAGTGTAGGCTACAGTAGAATAGGTGGTGTCTTCGCCGGGAACTCTGGCTACCAAAAAGGAAGATGGAGGCAGGGGATCCATGTATCCCTGCTCAATGGCCAGGTGGGGCATGTAGGGGGGTGGGTTAAACCAATAGGCTGCATAGTGGGCCTGCGCACATAGATAGTAGAGTTCCATATCTGGTGCCTCGAACCCTCCTAATGCAAAGGGGAGAGTGAGCGTCTGCCAACTTATCCTAGATTGTTCTCCTCCCCATACTAGTCTAATTAACTGAGTTTGTAGCATGTCGAAGAATGTACGTCGGGGTATGGTAAATTGAGGAGGAGGTATAGTAGCTTATGTAAGATTACCATTTTTGTAAGGGAGATCCGGCCCCCTAGTGATAAGGGTAATGATATCCAACAAGATACAGAGGCCGTAATTGAAGTGATTGCAGTGTCATAATTTGCCCGCAGTGCGTCCTTCCTGTCTCTGGAGATCCTGACTCTGAGATATTTTACTTCGGAGTCACACCATGTCAAAGGGTAATCTAGTGCAAATTTTGGGGTCTTGGGGGTGAGGGGAAATATCTGAGATTTACTCCAGTTTATATTTATCAGTTCTCCGAAGAGTATAAATTCTCTGAGTATGGGATTTAAACTGATGTGAGGGTCGCGGATGTAAAGCGGTATGTGATCTGCATATAATGACACTAATAAATGCCTTGTGGGGTATCTAAGTGCATATTCTCTGTGATGTTGTCTAAGTTTTGCCGCAAGGGGCTCAACTGCCTGCGCAAACTGGAGTGGTGATAGGGGGCACCCCTGTCTGGTGCCTCTCGAAATAGAGAAAGCTTGGGACCGGCTTCCATTGATTTGTACTGTGGCTCGTGGTTCATTGTAAAGCAGGGCAGTTCATGATAGGAATGGGGGGGAAGTCCCATTCTCCTCAGCACTGCAAACGTAGTCCCATTCTAGTGAATCAAAGGCTTTAGTGGCGTCTAGAAAAACTGCCACTGCAGCTAAGTCTGGGTCTATATCCTAAATCAGGGAGAATAGTGTGCACAAATTGTGGGAGGTATCGCATCCCAGTATGAATCCCGCTTGGTCCGGCAGGACCAAGCGATCCATTAATAGGCTTAGCCTGGTGGCCAATACCTCAGCTAGTATTTTGGCGTCACAGTTGATTAAGGAGAGGACCTGATAAGCCTCACACGAATTGGCAATCTTCCCTGGCTCGAGAATGGCAATGATCAATGCTTTGCGCATTTTTAAGGGGAGGATTCCTGAGTCTCTGGCCTCTTTGTATACTGTTTTTAGTATGGGAACTAACGTTTCTGTGTAGCATTTATAAAAGTCAGCCGGTAGACCGTCGGGTCCCGGAGCTTTGCCAGACCTCAGTTGCATTATGGCCCCTTTAACTTCCTCCTTCTCAATGTCCACAGAGAGAAATTCCCTTTGAGCCTCGTTGAGCCACCAGAGGGCTATGTCCTCGAAGTAGTTAGTTACGTCGGTTTACCTAGTCTTGTGCATGGTGTAGAGGGATGAATAGAAGGTTGAGAAAGTGTCTAGAATGTCTGTTGTGTCTCTTAGTAATGAGCCGTGGTGTCCTCCACTGCAAGGACATAATTGGAGAACCTGTGGGCTCGCACTGCTTCCGCCAGCGCTCGCCCCGGTCTCTCCCCCTCCCCATACCTGCGAGGTCACTGATATTTGGACCTGAACAGGTCCTCCCGCTCCGCTTTGGCTTTGTATTCAGTAGTCAATTCTCGAATTTGGGCCTGTTTCTGTCCATCTGGTGCAACTGCGTTTAGGTTTTCTATGGCTTTAATATATGTTTCTATCTTCTTGAGAGTTTTCCAAATATCTCATTTTCCAAATATCTCACAGGATCCCCCCTTCCCTCTGTAATGCTGGTGCCATGTATGGTTACCTTGAAGGCCTCCCATACACAGACCAGTGTCAGAACTGAGTCAAGGTTTCTGGGGAAAAAAATTGCATATTTCCTGTCCGAGCTCTGATCGGAAGCAGTCATTGAGCGGGGTAGGGGCCTGAAGTCGCCATGACTGGTAGGGTAGTCTGTGTCCCGGCAGTCGTAACTGTAGCAGGACAGGGGAGTGATCAGAATATGTTCGTGCAAGACGGTCTGCTTTTACTAACCAAGTGTCCAATCCCCGTGATAGTAGCCAGTAGTCTATTCGCGACCAGCTAGAATGCACACTCGAGTAGGAGGTGCCCTGCCGCTACGTGGGGTGTAGAGTCCACCAGGCATCTAATATCTGGTGGTCTGACATAATTTCCGCTAAGCGCTTTCCTGCTTCAACTTGGGGGCTCGAATTGTTGCTGGAATGATCCCTACTTGGGTCTACCATTGTGTTGAAGTTGCCTCCCCATATTAAATGTGTGGACCCTATGTCCATTATGAGTCCCCGGAGCTTACTAAAGGAGTCTGCATCTTCGACATTGGGCCCATAGCAGTTGACTAACGTAATGCAGTGTGTGGTTATGTGTCCCCACATCACGCAATACCAGCCTAGGGGGTCTTGTATGGTGCCACATGGGTGATAGTGAGCAGTAGATTTGATTAGTATTGCTGTCCCATGAGCGTATATGGAGTATGAGGCAAAGCATCTGTGGGCAGCCCATTTTGTAGCAAAGGTGGTCGATGTCTTTGGGTCAATGTGTGTCTCTTGCAACATGTGCCTGTCGAGGTATCCTAAAATATGTCTGTGCTTGCGAGGTTCTCTGAGCCAGCACACATTCCAGGTCAGCAAATTCAACGGTGGGCGGTCAAGAGGTCTGGTATCGTAAGTAAGTGTGTGTATTTATCTTGAGAGTCAGTTTGCGGCTCGGTAGCAGTGGTGGATGTATTTGCAGCTGTGGATAAGGGAGCAACATCCTGCAACACCAGGCTACATTCCCCCACACACCCCTCTCACACCAGCGACCCAATCCCACTGGGATGCAAAGTATTGTGTACATTGTGTATATCTGCGGGTAGGAGATATTTGTACATATTAGTGAGTGTTAGATAATAAATACATATTTTTATAAATACATTATGTGGTTCTTTTTCACTTAATCTATACATATACGATTGCATTCTGTTAAAACAAGCTGCTTTACACTCCTTCTGGACTAAGCCTGAAGGCTGCCCTCCATAACTACCACTTAGAGAGCTTTCTAAGGTTGTCTAAGACCTGTTAAATCACCATAAGTGTTGTGTGGACTGGTGCAGGTTGCCCACTTACATAAGTGGACATCATATACAAGGCCAGCTTCTCACATTGGTGTGTAGCGGTTGGGATTCAAGCCTGCATTGTTTTACCAGATAAATCTTTGTGTTGATTAATTGAAAAACCATCACTAACACTAGGTAATAAAATACAAGATTAGAATAGTAAGTTCTACTGAACTTAGGGCTGGGTAAGCCAAGGGTCTAGCACACCCTTTCTCCAACCTCAGAGAGTTTAGTTCCCACTAGGTTAGGTAGGTGCAACACCACACCATACTTAGTATGTCTTCTAAAGGAGATGCCAGTGGCTCTCTGCCCTCTAGATACAGTGAGCTTTCGTTCCAAGAACTGAAAGCCCTGGGTGCCTCTAGAAAGCTGAAGGCTGGGAAAAATGCCAACACTCAACGCCTCCTACAGGTGATACTGTTAGATGACCTAAGGAAAGCCAGTAGGTCAGATGAACAGGAAAGAGTGGGTGGGCAGGGGACTGAAGATAGGCCAGGAGGGGGACCCCTCTATGACCTTGAATCTAACCCTGACCAGGTGGAGTCTGATGACTCCTATCTGGACAACTCAAATCTCCCAGAGGATACTACAGGTGGCCCAGAGGATTGCCCTTTTGTTCCTCCTGGGAGAGTGCAGAGTAGACCAAGGAGGTCTAGATCCGCCTATGCAGAAATCAATGCCTCAGTACAGTCAGTAGGGACCTCCATATCTAGCAAGAGGGAGAACTCGTTGGATAGGGACTATCAACTTCCTGAACTTGAGAAAGCTATGCTTAGGCTCAGGCAAGAGCAGTTGGCCCTTGACAAAGAGTCCCTAGAAGTCCAGAGAGCTAGGAAGAAATTGGGACTAGAGCCCCATGGTGGCAGCAACAGGGTCCCTAGAGTTAGAGAAACTTCTTTTGACCATAGGAACCTGAACAAGATAGTCCCTCCCTACCATGTTGGGGATGATATCCACAAATGGATAACTGCTTTAGAAAGGGCCTGTAAAGTTCAGAGGGTCCCTCAAGAGCAGTGGGCAGCTATCTTGTGGCTCTCCTTTGCTGACAAAGGTAGAGATAAGCTCCTCACTGTTAGAGAAGAGGATGCTGATAATTACTCAGTGTTGAAGAGTGCTCTCATTGATGGGTTTGGCTTAACCACTGAACAGTATAGGATTAAGTTCAGAGACACCCAGAAGGCACACACCCAGGACTAGGTAGATTTTATAGACAGTGCTAATAAGGCTCTGGAAGGCTGGCTACATGGAAGGAAAGTGCATGACTATCAAGGATTGTACAGTTTGATTATGAGGGAGCAGATCCTTAATAATTGTCAGAACCAGCTTTTGCACCAGTACCTGGTGGACTCTGATCTGACCTATCCCCAAGAATTGGGAAAGAAGGCAGACAAAAGGGTTCGTACCAGGGTGAAGCAGAAAAACCAATAGTGGTGACCAGAAGAAGCAAGATTCTTCTAAAACTCAAGATAAGGGTGGGTGAGGAGAAAGATAAGAAAGAATCTTCCCAAGGGCCCCAAAAAGCTGCATCGGGGGGGAGCCACAAACATCCAAGAAAGGCAAGAAGAAACCTTGGTGTTACTTTTGTAAGGTGAAAACCCATTGGACAAAGGATGCTGATTGTCCAAAAGCCAAGGAGACTCCTACCACCACTGCCCCTAAGGCAACTGCTCTCCCTAGCACAAGTACAAGTGGTGGTACAGGAAACAAGGGATTAGTGGGGTTAACCTTGGGTTCTGAGATGGGTTCTGACTTAGTCAGAACTCCAGCTCAGGCTGTGTTGGTCTATGATGGTGGCATAGATCTTGCCACCTTACTGGTAAGTCCCACTAACTTGGGCAAGTACAGGCAGCAGCCTTTAATTAATGGAAAAGAGGCAATGGCCTACAGTGACACAGGAGCTAGTGTCACTATGGTGACAGAGAACCTTGTGTCACCTCACCAGATCATACTTGGACAAGTGTACCAAGTGACCAATGCTAGCAATGTCAGGACTGACCATTCCTTGGCAGTTGTGAACCTCAGCTGGGGAGGGGTAACTGGACCTAAAAAGGTTGTGGTATCTTCAGACCTAACTGTAGATTGTTTGTTGGGCAATTATTTGGAAACTTCTGCCTGAGCTGAAATACACTTCAGGACTCATGCAGAAATGTTGGGCATCTCTTCAAGTGTGTTAGCTGTGACAAGGGCTCAGGCCAAACAGCTTACCACTGAACTGGCCCTGGATCCTGGAACAATGGACCAGGTGCCTCCCAAGAGAAGGAGCAGGAAGGGTAAGGCTTTGCCCTCCTCACAGACTCAGAGTGAAATTCAGTCTCTTGAGTGAGATGATCTTAGCCTCTGTGAAGGTACTGCCTCAGAGGAACTGGGGCCTGATCAGGCTGAGTTCTTGGGGCAGAGGGCCCTTCCAGAGCAGATTTGAGTTTGGAGCAGCAGACCTGCCCCTCTCTTGAACCCCTCAGACAGCAAGCTGCTGCTGAGGCTACAGGGAATATCAGTGGATCCCATAGGATCTAATGGGATGAAGGACTTCTAAACTCAGAGGGTAGAGACCCCAAGCCTGGTGCCACCAGGAGGTTGGTTATATCCCAGAAGTTTAGATGGTTCCTGCTCACACTTGCACATGATATTCCTCTGGCAGAACACTTAGGGCAAAGCAAGAATTAGGACAGGCATGTCCCTCACTTTCACTGGCCCCATATGTCTGAGGACAGTAAGGAGTTTTGTCACTCCTGTGCCACTTGCCAAGCAAGTCAGGTGGCATTACAAAGGCCCCCTTAATCCTACTTCCAGTGGCTGGGGTTCCCTTTGAGAGGGTTGGGATTGACATTGTTGGTCCCATGAACCCTCCAACTGCATCTGGGCACAGTTATATCCTAGTGGTGGTGGACCATGCCACTAGGTACCCAGAAGCTATTCCCCTTAGAACCACTACCGCTCCTGTGGTGGCCAAGGCCCTCTTGGGAATTATTTCCACAGTGGGCTTCCCTAAGGAGGTCCTAACTGACAGAGGTGCCAACTTCATGTCAAGTTATATAACTGCAATGTGGAAAGAGTGTGGGGTGAATTACAATTCACCACACCCTACCATCCTCAATGCAATGCGCTTGTTGAAAGGTTCAACAAGACCCTAAAGGGTATGATCATGGCTCACCCAGAAAAGCTTAGGCGAAAATGGGATGTCGTACTACCCTGCCTTCTTCTTGCCTACAGGGAGGTTCCTCAGAAGGGGGTTGGCTACAGCCCTTTTGAACTTCTGTTTGGATCCAGTTAGGGGTCCCTTGTGTCTGGTGAAGGAGGGATGGAAGTTACCTCTCAAACCTCTAAAACAGGACACAGTGGACTATGTACTTGGCTTGCGTTCTCGCATGGCTGAATACATGAAGAAGGCAAGCAACAACCTGGAGGCCAGCCAAGAACTTCAAAAAGCTTGGCATGACCAAAAGGTTCTCCTGACTGTGTACCAACCAGGTCAGAAAGTGTGGGTGTTGGAGCCTGTGGCCCCAGCAGCTCTCCAAGACAAATGGAGTGGGCCCCACACTATACTTGAGCAAAAGGGTGAGGTCACCTACTTGGTGGACCTTGGCACTCCAAGAAGTCCCCATAGGGTACTTCATGTGAACAGGCAAACACCTTTTGTTGACAGGGCTGACATGGGCTTGCTCATGGCAACTTATGAGGGACAGGAGGAAGAGAGTGACCCTCTCCCAGATCTCCTCTCTCAGAACCCTGATGATGGATCAGTTGATGGAGTGGCCTTGGCAGGCCGCCTCACAGATCAACAGCAGATTGATTGCAGGAGAGTCCTCAATCAATTCAGGCATATGTTTTCTCTGACACCCAGTCAAACCACCTGGTGTACCCATGAAGTGGACACAGGTGAGAGTCTACCCGTTAAGAATAACATCTACAGGCAGCCTGACCATGTCAGAGATTGCATCAGGACAGAGGTCCAGAAGATGCAAGAGTTGGGAGTAATTGAACCCTCAGATAGCCCTTGGGCTAGCCCAGTAGTCCTAGTACCTAAACCTCACACCAAGGGTGGAAACAGAGAAATGAGGTTTCTGTAGACTACGGAAGTCTCAATGCAGTCACTAGGACTGATGCTCACCCAATTCCCAGGGCAGATGAACTTATTGATACTTTGGCCTCAGCCACGTTTCTGAGTACATTTGACCTGACTGCTGGCTACTGGCAAATCAGACTAGCTGAGGATGCCAAACCAAAAACAGCATTCTCAACCCCTAGTGGGCACTATCAATTTATTGTAATGCCTTTTGGTTTGAAAAATGCACCTGTCACATTCCAGAGGTTGGTGAATAAAGTTCTAACAGGTCTGGAAGCCAATAGTGCAGCATATCTAGATGATATTGCTGGCTTTAGCTCCACCTGGGAGGATCACCTGGTCCACCTCAAGAATGTTTTGTAGGCTCTGCAGAAAGCAGGCCTCACTATCAAGGCCACTAAGTGCCAGATAGGGCAGAGCAAGGTTTTGTACTTGGGCCACCTGGTAGGTGGAGGCCAGGTTCAACCACTATAGAGCAAAATCCAGACCATAATGGAATGGGTTGCTCCAACTACCCAGACTCAGGTCAGAGCTTTCTTGGGCCTGTCTGGGTATTACAGAAGATTTGTGAAGGGATATGGGTCCATAGTGACTCCCCTGAATGACCTGAAGTAAAAGGAAATGCACAAGAAAGTTCAGTGGACAGTAAGCTGTCAAATGGCATTTGAAGAACTGAAACAGGCCATGTGCACTGCTCCCATTCTGCAGAGTCCTGTTTACTCAAAAACTTTCATTGTGCAAACAGATGCATCTGAGTTAGGGGGTAGGGGCTGTGTTATCACAACTGAATGCAGTGGGCCAGGATCAACCAGTAGCTTTTATCAGCAGAAGGTTGACCCCCAGAGAGAAACATTGGTCAGCTAATGAGAGGGAGGCCTTTGCTGTGGACTGGGCCCTGAAGAAGTTGAGGCCATACTTGCTTGGCACTCACTTCATTGTTCAGACAGACCATAAGCCCCTCTTATGGCTTAAGCAGATGAAGGGTGAAAATTCCAAACTTTTGAGGTGGTCCATTTCCCTACAGCAGATGGACTATACAGTAGAACATAGACCTGGGAGTAACCATGCCAATGCAGATGTACTCTCCAGATATTTCCACTTAGAAAATGAAGACTCAACTGGACAAGGTTAGTCTCATCTCCGTACGTTGGAGGGGAGGGGTTGTGTAGGAAATTAGGATCTGGTTTTATGGTTCCCCCCACTTTTTGCCTGGTGCTAAGCTGTTATTGACTAGTCTGACTGGGATCCTGCTAAACAGGACCCCAGGCTATCTGCTTTCTCTCTTAAAGTGTTATGTTCAGGACTTAGGTACATCCCAGATTGGATACTTGGGTACCCTTATCAGTCCCTAGTATATGGTACTAAGGTACCCAGGGCATAGGTACCCCAGAGGTCCCCCATCGGCTGAAGCATGCATTATGCCACCCATGGGAGTCCATTCAAAATGGAACTACAGGTTTGCCATTGCAGCCTGTGTAAGCTGGTGGTAGCAACACTTACTAAAGATATAGGTTTCCTATATCTAGGGTCACTGCATTTAAAACTTATAAGTCACCCCTATAGCAGGCCTTTGCAATCTTTAAGGCAGGGTGCTTGGTTCTAAGTGTGAAGGTTCCCCTTCATGAGCAGGATGCCCCTACAGCCTACGGAGTCCATTCTCCTGGGTTGTAAGTGAAGCAGCTATATACTATATGGAGGGGCACCGCGTAATTACGTGAAGACCATATCGAAATCGGCTGCAACGAATCCAATCATATTGGTGCATAGTCCAGTTCAAATCAGCTCTGGGAGCCGTTGGCTTCTGCTCTGGTGCGAAACTGGACAAAGGACATTGGAGTAACCTCCCCCCTGTCCAGACCCTCTCCTGGGAGGTTCCCCTGAATCGTCCCAACCCTTTCCTTAGGGTACTTAAGGGCTTACCTGTGGGTGGGTCCCTAGATTCATCGTGGGACAAGATTCAATTCAGACACCACTTCTACTTCTACCGTCTGGGCACTCTGGACTCACTGGACTTCGTTTGGGCTCGACTTCGTCCCCCCTTTCTGTCTGCTGCATTGTCTGTGCCTGTGCACCATGCAGGAACCTCCCAAGGCCTGTGGGCATCCAAAACACCTGAAGGAATCTCCCTTAAAGTGAAGGAGTCACTTCCCTGCATTCGCAGGCATCGCAACTAAGCTGACCGGTCTGCTGATCCTGAGCTCCTACAGACTCCAAAAGGTTCTGCAACACAGGTTGTGGTTCTCCACAGCTCTTGAGGCCTGCCCTGCCTCTCACCAAGTTTGAGGCCAGTATCCCTTGTGGAAGCCGTAGGAACCGAACCCCTGTGCACCGCATTGACTTACATTTGCAAAGGCTTGTTGGCTACCTTCCACCAAGATATTTAGGCTCCAAGTAGTCCCAACCTCAAGCATCTCCAGTGACTAAAGTATTTGTCCACATCGCATCGTTTGCACCGTGGCCTGCATCTTTTGGTGAGCTGCTCGAGTTCCTCTTGAGACTCCAGTGCCTCCGGCCTGTGGGTCCTGTTGAGGGTCATCTTTGCTTCTTTTGGGCTCCCCTAATTGCTCGGGCCAGCCCTGACTCCCCTGTCTGTGGTGAGTCCCCTGGACCTTGCTGGTCCCGACATTGCACCTTTTTCTACTTCTGCATTGGTTGCATTTGCCAAGGCTTGTTGGTGCTCCCGCCAGACACCGACCCCTCAGCACTCGACATCCGATGCGGGACAGCTCATGTATGGCTCCTGGTCTTCCTCAGCATCGCCTGGTTCTCAAAGCTGCAGAGTCAAGATCCTCATCAACTCTCCTGCAACTCCCAACATTGGTGGGTATTCGTCTTCCAGATCTTCTGGTCACTCCTGAGTGACATAGACTCTGTCCCCTCTGCTTGCAGGTACCTCTCAACTAGAAGCCACCTTCAGATTCCACCGGAAACTTTCTCCTTCCTCAGCAGCAGCACTTTCCTGAAGTCCTCCATTGGGTTCGATGGCGGTTTCGGACACCAATTCACACCTATGCACCCGGCTTCCCTGGTGTAGGTAATGTGGGTTCTAGGGTATCCATGGGTGGGTTTGCTCTCCAACCTTCTCTCTTCCACGGGGTTTCTTCAGGGTCCACTGGGAAGGGTCCTTAATCTTTAAAGTTCCAACCGCGACTTAAATGTTGATTTGTACGGAGCATGCGTTCCCACACTGCACACCCTCTCCTTGGGGTTCCTAGTCACTCACCTTGGGTAGTTTCTTTGGTCCCCAGAACTTCTACGTCCTCTCGACATTGTCTTGACCCTAGTCGTGGTTCTTATACCACTTTCTTAGTATATGGTTTGGCCACCCCTGGAGTCCACTGTGTATTTCGTGGTATTTACTTGATTTCTATGCAAAGCATTGTGTGCGTTGTGTAACCTCCTGGTAGGAGATGTTTCTACGTGTTAGAGAGTATTATATAATAAATACATATTTTTATAAATACCTTGTGTGGTTCTTTTTCATTTAATAGATACTATAAGATTGCATTCTGGTAAAACAAGCTGCTTTACACTCCTTCTGGACTTAGCCTGAAGGATGCTCTCCACAGCTACCACTTATAGAGATTTCTAAGGTTGTCTAAGAACTCTTAAATCACCATAAGAGTTGTCTGGCCTGGTGCAGGGTGCCCACTTACATAAGTGGAAATCATATACTAAGCCAGCTTCTCACAGTCATACATTCCCCCCAGTACAGAGATCTGGGTCTAAATCCATCGTTTTTTTACTCCCCATGCCAGTCCAGTTTGAACCCCGCCGTATGCAAATCGGTTTTGACCCTGCGCCCAATGGGAACAGTCCAGCTAGAACTGCCAGGCCAAGTCCTCCCTGGACTGGAAACAAGCATCCTAGGACCGGTTTCAGGGTTTCACCCCTCATCAGCCAGGATAGTTTGACTCCAGTGGCATGGAGAGCACGGGTTCCACGTCTGGGCATACCTGTCCTACTCAGGGTGACAAATGCAAAAAGAACAATTGATGGACAGAATGCAGAACAATGTCATACATTCACCCCAGTACAGAGATCTGGGCCTAAATCCATTGTTTATTTGCTCCCCATGCCATTCCAGTTTGAACCCAGCCATATGGAAATCAGTCTTGACCATGTGCCCAATGGGAGCAGTCCAGCCCGAACTGCCAGGCCAAGTCCTCCCTGGACTGAAAGAAGCATCCTAGGACCGGTTTCGGGGTTTCATCCCTCATCAGCCAGGATAGCTTGACTCCAGTGGCATGGAGAGCACGGGAGCCAAGTCTGGGCATATCCATCCCACTAGGGGTGACAAATGTAAAAAGAACAATTGATGGACAGAATGCAGAACAATGTCATAAATTCACCCCAGTACAGAGATCTAGGCCTCAATCCATTGTTTTTTTGCTCCCCATGCAATTCCAGTTTGAACCCAGCCATATGCCCTAAGTGTGCCGGGTAAGCCCAGACGTGCGTCCCGGGCTCACTGTGCCACTGGATTCAAGCTAGCCTAGCTGATGGGGGGTGATGCCCCGAAACCGGTCCCAGGATGCTTGTTTCCGGTCCAGGGAGGACCTGGCTTGGCAGTCCGGGCTAGACTGTTCCCATGAGGCACAGGTTCAAGACTGATTTGCATATGGCTGGGTCTAAACTGGGGTGGCATGGTGAGCAAAAGAACAATGGATTTATCCCAGATCTCTTGACTGGGGGTGAACTTTTGATTTGCTCTGCATTCTGTCCATCATCTGTGTGTTTTTTGCTTTCTCGCCCTAAGTGCGCCTGGTAAGCCCAGACGTGAGTCCCGGGCTCACTGTGCCACTGGATTCAAGCTAGCCTGGCTGATATGGGGTGATGCCAAGAAACCGGTCCCAGGAGGCTGGTTTCCGGTCCAGGGAGGACCTGGCCTGGCAGTTCGGGCTGGGCTGTTCCCATGAGGCACAGGGTCAAGACTGATTTGCATATGGCTAGGTCTAAACTGGGGTGGCATGGTGAGCAAAAGAACAATAGTTTTAACCCAAATCTCTTGACAGGGGGTGAATATTTGATTTACTCTGCATTCCTTCCATCATCTGTGTGTCTTTTGCTTTCTCGCCCTAAGTGCACCTGGTATGCCCACACGTAGGTCCTGGGCTCACTGTGCCACTGGATTCAAGCTAGCCCGGCTGATGAGGGCTGATGCCCTGAAACCGGTCCCAGGATGCTTGTTTCCAGTCCAGGGAGGACCTGGCTTGGCAGTTCGGGCTGGACTGTTCCCATGAGGCACAGGGTCAAGACTGATTTGCATATGTCTGGGTCTAAACTGGGGTGGCATGGTGAGTAAAACAACGATGGATTTAACCCAGATCTCTTGACTGGGGGTGAATGTTTGATTTGCTCTGCATTCCGTCCATCATCTGTGTGTCTTTTGCTTCCTTGCCCTAAGTGCGCCGGGTATGCCCAGACATAGTCCCGGGGGCTCACTGTGCCACTGGATTCAAGATAGCCAGGCTGATGAGGGGTGATGCCCCGAAACCGGTCCCAGGATGCTTGTTTCTGGTACAGGGAGGACCTTGCTTGGCAGTTCGGCAGGACTGTTCCCATGAGGCACAGGGTCAAGACTGATTTGCATACGGCTGGGTCTAACCTGTGGTGGCATGGTGAGCAAAAGAACAATGGATTTAACCCAGATCTCTTGACTCTGGGTGAATGTTTGATTTGCTCTGCATTTCATCCATCATCTGTGTGTCTTTTGCTTTCTTGCCCTAAGTGCACCGGGTATGCCCAGACGTGGGTCCCGGGCTCACTGTGCCACTGGATTCAAGCTAGCCTGGCTGATGAGGGGTGATGCCCCGAAACAGGACCCAGGATGCTTGTTTCCATTACAAGGAGGACCTTGCTTGGCAGTTCGGCAGGACTGTTCCCATGAGGCACAGGGTCAAGACTGATTTGCATATGGCTGGGTCTAAACTGGGGTGGCATGGTGAGCAAAAGAACGATGGATTTAACCCAGATCTCTTGACTGGGGGTGAATGTTTGATTTGCTCTGCATTCCGTCCATCATCTGTGTGTCTTTTGCTTTCTCGCTCTAAGTGCGCCAGGTATGCCCAGACATGGATTGAAGCTAGCCTGGCTGATGAGGGGTGATGCCCCGAAACTGGTCCCAGGATGCTTGCTTCCAGTCCAGGGAGTACCTGGCTTGCCAGTTCGGACTGGACTGTTCCCATGAGGCACAGGGTCAAGACTTATTTGCACATGGCTGGGTCTAAACTGGGGTGGCATGGTGAGCAAAAGAACAATGCATTGAACCCAGATCTCTTGACTGGGGGTGAATCTTTGATTTGCTCTGCATTCCGTCCATCATCTGTGTGTCTTTTGCTCTAATACAGATAGCCTTCGAAATCCGCGAGGCATTGATTTAGTAATTGTTAGATTGTGGGTTTTCTGCTCTGGAGTTATGCCCGGGTCCTTTTGCTGGGGGGGTGCGCCGACTCCCTCATTTCAGGAAGTCTTGGGCCTGCTGAGGAGTGATGAAGTGTTGCTTTTTCTGACAGGATATACATAGCTTCACCGGATAGAGCATGGCATAGGGGATGTCGGACTGTTGTAATTTGCGTTTCACCAGGACAAACTTCTTGCACGCCTCCTGCACCGCCATTTTGAAGTCCGGGTAGATGGAGATTGCGTTCCCCCCGTAGCTGAGGTTGTGTTTTTCTCATGCCAACTTTAATGCTGTATCTCTGTCCCTGTAATTGAGCAGCCGGGCAATAATTGGTCTAGAGGCGGAGCCAGTGGGGGGTCTAGTAGTCAAAGCATGGTGCTCTCTACTAACTGCTTAAAAAAGGAGGCAGGCTCGAATAGTTACAACAGCATATTCTCTACATAGTCCTCCATAAGTCAGTTTGCCGATGACTCGGGAATTCCAAGTATGGGGATGTCATTTCTGCGTGAGCGCACCTCAAAATCCGAATTTTTTTAGGAGATTATCTTCAGAATGCACCCCATACCTTACATGCGTTCTCCTTTTGCCGTGTCCTCATCCTCCAAGTGGGATGTTCTTTGCTCCCCCTTACTTATGTGCCCATTGTGCTTTTTAAGATGTTGCTTGATGAAATCCATTTGCATCCTCATAGAGTGCATCATAGACTCAATGGACGTGAGACTCTGTCTCATTGTGAGCAGTAGGGATTTCATGTCTGTGTCTTCTAGTTGTGATGGGGCTGGTGTTCATCTGACATGCTGGTGTCTTCAACCCTAACTGGGGTTCACGCAGATTTACGGGGCTCAAAGGGCAGTTTAGCTTGCTTGGTCTCGGTCCTGCCCATTTCCACCGGGCGAGGTCAGTGGCGCTGGTCCTGGATCTCCTCTCTGATCTGGAGGCTGGGGTGCTATAGGCGTTGTCGCTGTGGGCTAGGTACTGTGGCTATGTGAGGAATGCCCAGCCGGCAATGGTAGGATCTGCGGTGAGTGTGCGCAGGTCTGGGCAGGGAAGGAGAGTCTCCACGTGGCCCTAGAGGGGGGCCTGCCATCCCTTACTCGGTTATCGGACAAGGAAGTCTTGTCTACCAGATTCCACGTCTGTTTGTGAGTTTGCTTGCGGCTATTGCGTTATCGATGCTTACAGAGCGATCTTTGCAGTATGTGGAGGCTGAGTCCGATATGCTTGCGCCCGCTGTGGTCTCGGTAGTTTGATGCAGGCATTTTTCAGTGAAGCGTGGCAGGAATTTGGCGTGATAGTGTTGGGCTGCAGTTGCAAGATCTCTGTGTGGCTCAAGTGGGCCTCTCTCTATTGTAGCGCGGCACAACCCTCCTTTGCATAGGCCCCTGCCTCACTCACCAGTCCTCTGCGAGGTCGTATCTGCCATATGGGAATTCCTTGACTCCCTAGGGAGATGCTCACATACGGGTTTGTGAGCTCTGGTGGGGATGTTCCTGCGTTCGCCTTCCCCTTCTCCGCCACCGCTGGGGAGAATCTGGCTTTGTGAGAGTTGGTTGAGTCAGTTTTGATTATTTTTCTCCCTTCCCTAGGCCTTCCCGCAGTCCCTCCAGACCAGTGTCAGCTCTCGCAGCAGGTTGCAGCAGCAACAGCATTCAACCACCGGGGGCCATGGCTGTATCCCCACACAGATGGTTCTCAGGCCCCTCTCCTCAGCGGGCCGGGCAGGCACATGCGCACTTCTCACCAGGCTAGGCCTGGTCTCACCTGCACGGGCAGCACAGCAGCCCTGCCTGGTCCCCGTCCCTCGTGTCAGCACTTCGCGATGTCCCAGTGGGCAGTTGTGGACAGGTGCTCTATTGGATCTCAGGAGCATGCCGAGTCATGAGCTGGTCAGCTCTGGAGTCGTCCCTCCCTATTCTCTGCTGCTGCGCCGCAGGCGGCCCGCCATGCCATCAGTTCTCCTATTCTTCTTCGTAGGCCGCGCCAGGCCCCAGCATTCTAATTCTATTTCTATTCACTTCTCAAGAGTGCGGTCCCCCACAGCGTCAGTGTGCAGTGTTCTGTTTCATGGAGGCCCTCTGGGCAGGAGCAGCCCTGGTTAGTGCAGGATTATGCAGGATTTTGATCCCGGGCAGCAGGAGCCTCACAAAAGTGCATCCATCTTGCTTACCGACTCTCTGCCGCCTCCCTTGCAACCTTCTTTCTGCCTAAAATCTGCGAGTGTGAGCAATGTTATAACCAGGCTGTGGGTTTTCAACATACATGTGATTTCTAGAGGTGAAAAGCAGGGCCATTCATTTTTCCTCATAAGACTTTTGAGTGAAAAGTAATCTACAACTGATTTTAGTTATTCTGTATCAAATATGTGCAAAACTGATTTAGCTTTAAACTTAGTTGCATCTTTCACATTTGAAAAGTGTAGACAATATGATCTCTCAGTTCTATTGTTAAAAATTGGTTTTCTGCTTGGCAGAGGCATGCACCATGTCCAAATAGGAACCACAATCCCAGTCAGGGTAAGTCACAAACACACCCTAAATGAACCAGTGCTTAGCCCCTGGTAGCTTGGCACAGTGCAGTCAGGCTCAACTTAAGAGGCATTGTGTAAAGTATTTGTGCAACACTTCAAACAGTAAAGCTGTCAAAACACAACACAAAAAAACCACACCTGGTTAGAAAATTATAGGTTAATTTAATGAACAAAACAAGACCAAAATAGCAAAAATCCATTAACCCCTTCAGTGCTCATGACGGAATGGTTCCGTCATGAGCACCAGTCACTCGTGTGCTCATGATGGAACCATTCCGTCATGTGCACACTACCATGAAATCCATTTGCTGTAAACAGCAGAGGGATTTCCTTCTTTTTTTGCCTCGGGAGGTGGGGAAGAGCGTCCCCAACATTCCGAGGCCTTTTTTGGGTTTTCAATTTAATGGGGATCGCACGCATGGCACACTGATGACAATACATTGAAAATAAAAATGAAACTTAGTTTCAGTTTCACTGTTTTGGTGCTTGTGGGGTGTTCTTTGCCCCCCCGAACACCGAAGCACACTGGAGAGGTATCATTGGAAAGGGGAGAATCTCCCCTTTCCAATCGTACCCCTACCTAGTGGATCCCTGATTGGGGATCACCGCAGGAGGGTGATCCCCAAGCAGGGATCCACCCACTAGACACCAGGGAGGGGCCTTTGATCCCCCATTTCAAAATGGGTGCATTCAGTCCTTCTGCCGTAACCCCCAAAGCACCCTAAACACCAGGTATTATTTCTTTATAGTGCAGGGTGGGGACTGCCCAGAATGGGCATGCCAATGCCCCCACCCTCCCCCTCCAAAAAATGCTAAAGTATTTCTGCCCCTCCCAGGAGGTATATGGGGCAATAGCCCCTCATCTCCCCCGTAGGAGTGGGGGCTGCCCAGAATGGGCATGCCAATACCCCCACCCAAAAAAAATTGCCACAGTTTTTCTGCCCCCTGCAGGAGGCAGATGGGGTCAATAGCCGCTTATCTTCCCCCCAGAGGGGCAGAAAGTCCACTAGGCACAACTGTATATTTTTTTCAAAGTTCAGGGCTGAGGGCTTACTGGAAAGGGCATGCCAATGCCCCAACGCCCAAACAATTACAACAGTCCTTCTGCCCCCGCCCCCAGGAGTTAGATGGGGGCAATAGCCCCTTATCTGTCCCCCTGGGGGCAGAAAGCCCACTAGGCACCAGGGATTATTTTTTCAAAGTTCAGTGGTAGGGGCTGCCCAGAAAGGGCATGCCAATGCCAATGCCACCCCCCAAAAAATGCCACAGTTTTTCTGCCCCCTCAGGAAGCAGATGGGGTAATAGCCCCTGATCTGCCCCTGGGGGGCAGAAATCCCACAAGCCACCAGGTATATATATATATTTTTTATATATATATAGGGGTGGGGGCTAACCAGAATGGGCATACCAATGCCCCCACCCCAAAAAATTGCCACAGTCTTTCTGCCCCCCCCTGGGAGGCAGAAAGCGCACTGGGCACCAGGGATTTTTTTTACATTATATGTAGGGGTGGGGGCTGCCCAGAATGGGCATGTCAATGCCCCCACCCCCAAAACATAGCCACGTCTTTCTGCCCCCATGGGGGCATATTGGGGCAATAGCCCCTGATCTGCCCCCCAGGGCGGCAGAAAGCCCACTACGCACTGACCTTTTTTTTACAATGTGCCTAGCTGTGGATTTTGGGCCCTAGCACAGCCAGCACCTAGGGAAACCTAGCAAACCAGTATATGTTTTAAAACTAGACACCCAGGGGAATCCAGGATGGGGTGACTTGTGTGCTTCTCACTAGGTTCTGTTACCCAGAATCCCTTGCAAACCTCAAACTTTGTCCAAAAAACCCACATTTTCGTCACATTTCAGTGATGGAAAGTTCTGGAATCTGCAAGGAGCCACAAACTTTACCCACCCAGCATTTCCCAAAGTCTCCCGATAAAAATGGTACCTCACTTGTGTGAGTAGCCCCCGATCTACCCCCCCGGGCGGCAGAAAGCCCACTAGGCACTGACCTGTTTTTTGCAATGTGCCCAGCTGTGGATTTTGGACCCTAGCTCTGCTGGCACCTAGGGAAATCTAGTAAACCTGTACCAGGATGGGGTGACTTGTGTTGCTCTTACCAGGTTCTGTTACACAGAATCCCTTGCAAACCTCAAACTTTGTAAAAAAGAAACACATTTTCCGCACATTTCTGTGATGGAAAGTTTTAGAATCTGTGGGGAGCCACAAAATTCCACCCACCCAGCTTTCCCCCAAGTCTCCAAATAAAAAAGGTACCTCACTTGTGTGGTTAGGTCAAGTGCACATGACAGGAAATGGCCCAAAACGTACTGTGGAGACTTCAAAATTATCGATCAAAAAGAGACTTGGTTTTGCGAGGGAGTCACCTGCATTTTGGTCCCGGGCTCTGTAGGCATGTAGGGAAACCTACCAAACTCAGAGTCCAGGGAGGTGTGGCTTGCGTGGATCCCCCAACATTTTCCTACCCTGAATCCCCTGCAAACCTCAAATTTAGATGAAAAAAATCAAACTTTTCTCACATTTCTGTGTGGGAAAGTTGTGGGATCACCGGGCTGACACAAATTTCCTACCACCCAGCGTTCCCCCAGGTCCTCCGATAAAAATTGTACATCACTTGTGTGGATGGGCCAAGTACCCGTGGTAGGGAAGGTCCCAAAACGTATTGTGGAGACATCAAAATTATCTATCACAAAACTACCTGGTTTTGAAAGGGGGCCACCTTCGTTTTTTGGTCCGTGGCTCGACGGCCATCTAGGGAAACCTACCAAACCCAGACATTTCAAAAACTAGACACCGGGGGAGTTCAGGGAGGTATGCCGTACATTAATCCCCCAATGTTTTCCTAACCTGAATCCCTTGCAAACCTCAAATTTAGCTAAAAAATAATAATTTTCCTCACATTTCTGCCAGGGATCACCTCGCCGGTACGAATGTCCTACCACCCAGCATTCCTCTTGGTCTCCTGATAAAAATTATACCTCACTTGTGTTGGTGTCCAATTTACAGTCAGCCTACAAACGAATATAAAAAAATATAACTCTTAGAGCTTGTTGTGCTATCCCCTCAATCCCTTTGTTTTTGGCTCTTCCCAGTAGAAGGCCCTTGGCCCACCCACACAAGTGAGGTATAATTTTACTCAGGAGACACAGGGGAATGCTGGGTTGGTGGAAGTGTGTTGCTCCCCTTAGATTTCATAACTTTCCATTACAGAAATGTGTGGAAAATGTGTTTTCTTTTTACAAGGTTTGAGGTTTGCACGTGATTCTGGGTAACAGAACCTAGTGAGAGCCACACAAGTCACCCCATCCTGAATATCCCTGGATGTCTAGGTGCCGGCAGAGCTAGTGTCCAAAAACCACTGCCTGCGAAAAAAGGGTCAGTTTTCAGTGGAAAAGTGTGAAGAGTCCACGTTGCGTTTCGGGGCATTTCCTGTCGCGGGTACTATGCCTACCCACACAAGTAAGGTACCATTTTTATTGGGAGACTTAGGGGAATGCTGGGTAGGTTGAAGTGGGTGGCTCTCTGCAGATTCTAGAACTTTCCATCACAGCAATATGAGGAAAATGTTTTTTTTTTTTTACAAAGTTTGAGGTTTGCAAGGGATCCTGGGTAACAGAAGCTGGAGAAAACCACACAAGTCACCCCATCCTGGATTTCCCTGGATGTCTAGTTTTCAAAACTGTATAGGTTTGCTAGGCTTCCTTAGGTGCCGGCAGAGCTAGGGTCCAAAAACCACAGCCAGGCGCATTGCGAGAAAAGGTTCAGTTTTCAGGGGAAAAATGTAATGTGTACTCGTTGCATTTCAGGCCATTTCCTGTCGCGGGTACTAGGCCTACCCACACAAGTGAGGTACCATTTTTATCAGGAGACTTGGGGAAATGCTAGGTGGGTGGAAATTTGTGGATCTGCGTATATTCCGGAACTTTCCATCACAGAAATGTGAGGATAATTTGTTTTTTTTTACATAGTTTTGGCTTTGCAAGGGATTCTGGGTAACAGAACCTGCTGAGAGCCACACATGTCACCCCATCCTGGATTCCCCTGTGTGTATAGTTTTCATAAATATACAGGTTTTCTAGGTTTATCTAGGTGCCGGCTGAGCTAGAGCCCAAAATCCACAGCTAGGCACATTGCAGAGAAAGGGTCAGTTTTCTGTTTCGTCTGTTTTTCTTAAAATACAATTTTATTACCATAAAAAAAACAACACATAAAGAACACATTCCAGTTGGAGCATAAGAAAATCATCAAAAGGTATCTCATATCTAATAATTCATACAAATTCATAATAAACACAACATCAGTAGAATAGAAATCCCCCAGCTAGATAAATACATACAGACTACTAAAATCAAATTTCATTCAGCGTTCATATAATCTACCATTGCCCCACAAATTGTTAAACCTAATTTCCTTCTCTGTGTTCCCTTAAGAGAATATAAGCTATACTCGAGATAAAAAATGGCATAACATCTTGCTCTCCACATCTCAAAAGAAGGGAGCTCTTTTTGCAAACCAGGACGAGGCTATACAAAGTCGGGCTTTCGCTGTTGCCATAAATATCAAATACCTAGTGCGCCGCGCAGCCCGCCCAGTCAGAGCCCCCTTGACAGGCCCAATACCATCGCTAAGGGTGTGACATCAATTGCTTCACCGATCATATAGGTTAGGAAAGCCTCCAATACCCTGATGAATGACTTAATTTGTGGCATGTAAAAAAAATATGGAGAGTATCGGCCAAGTCAGCCCGGCAGCGAAAACATTTGCCATCGTTTGTGCCGCCCCACTTAAGGATTTTAGCCGGGGTGTAATATAGGTTAAAGATGGTTTTAAAGTGCTGTGCCTTCAAATTGGAAGAGATCAAGATTTCCTCCTCCATTTCGATCGATTACTGCAAGATATCACCATCTTGACAGAGAAGAGTATTCCATTTATGATTTTGGTCCTCCAAATCATCCTCCTGGGTTTCAACAAAACACATGTAAAGGCTACCTATCTTATTTCTGCGGCCGATTGCTTCAATCAATGTATTTTTAGCTAGTACAGCATGAGGCAGCTTTTTCAACAGAAAATTTCGAACTTGCAAACACTTAAAGAAATCAGTTTTAGGGAGCACATATTTCCCAGCCAGTTCAGAAAATGCATAAATATAATTTTGGTCATAGAAATCACCTACTATCGTGATACCAATTTGTCTCCATCTCGCCATTGTGTTATCCCCAAAAATAGAAGGTTGTAACAATGAGGCAGAGGTGGGTGTATAATAACAGACCTTATCGATCATAAAGCATCTTCGGTCTGTTTCCATATTTTAAAGGCTGCCATTAGAACCTTAAAGTGGGTCTTCTTATAGTAGCCTGGTTCTACCACCCTGAACAGACACCTCTCTGCCTCTGAGCCGAGCAGCGTTTGATAAATAGGAGTCTCTGCCACGTAACTAACCCCTTCCCCAGTTAGTAAAATTTGCATATTCTGCAAGAGGCATACATAATAATACAATATAAAATTAGGAACTGCCCAGCCTCCCCGATTTCTGGGTAGCATCATAAATTATATTGCTCTAGGGGGTTTCTTCTGACCCCAGATGAACCGACCACATATTGATAGCAAATTCTGAAGCTGAGCTCTACTAAGCTCTAATGATAGTGACCTGAAGTAGTAGAGTAGAGGAGTATATTCATTTTTAGAACATTACACCTTTCGATCAGCGAAAGATGTAGACATTCAATTCTGTCAAGCTCTTTTTTAATACCAGCCACCAGGGGACCCCAATTTGTGACTACCAGTCTAATCATACTCTAATTTCAATACTTAAATACACTGCCTCATCAGTAACTCTTAGGTCATTAAAGCATACTTGGGGGGATATGTACAAGGAAGTGGCAGAGTGAGGCGTTAGCCGTCATGGCTTAACTCCTCACTCCAGAAAAGCAAGGCTGCACCATATTTACAAGGATATGGTGCAGCCTTGCGTTTCCCCCTGCGCTGGCGCTACACTTAGCAGTGTAGTGCCAACGCAGGCACCCTTGCACCATAGTGCATGGGTGTCTGCGTGCAGGAGAAGATGGTTTATGCACATAAACAATATTTAAATGGCATTTTGTCGCTTCTATGTGTGCTGCATAATGCAGCACACATGGACTTCACATAATGGGGAGCTTCCTACACATAAACAATCCAAGGCTTTTTGCTTTTTCCATGTGTGCTGCACAAGGCAGCACACATGGAAACAGCAAAAATGAGGAGAAATAAAGCATTTCTCCTCGTTTTGCCAACTTAAAACCAAGTTTTCCCTGGTCATAATTTTGGCGCTGCCTCCTTTTTACACTGCCCTTGTAAATAGGGGGCAGCGTAAAAACAATGGGTGTTGCGGTGGAACGCCCACCGCAACACCCACTGCCCACCCCTTTCACGCTAAGCATAGCGTGAAAGGGAGTCTTATTTACAAGGCAGCATTAAGCCGTTAAGTGGCTTAACGCTGCCTTGTAAATAAGGCGAGGCACTTTCAGTGACGTGGTGACGGCAATGGGGGCTTGTACATATGCCCCTTGGTTTGTGCAGATAATCTGAGTTTTAGCTGTATTTAATTTACACCCAGAAATCTGCCCAAATAAAACAGCCAATCGCTCAATTTCCGGCAGCTGGTTCTGAAGTGACGATAGCCACATCATTCGCGTAGGCAATCATTCAATACTCTTCCTGTCTGACTTGGACTGATCTGATAATTGCACTGTGCTCCAACATAATCAAAAAAGGATTAATATACAGGGCAAACAGCAAAGGAAAGCATGGGCATCCATGCCCTATCCCCCTAACTCATATTCTAAACCCATCTCACAAATTCGCGCTGTCGGTGTCTTATACATAACTCTTATTGAATTGATAAATCCTGACCCGAAACCCGACCGTCGAAGCACCATCCATAAATATTCCCAAGAGACATGGTCAAATGCCTTTTCGGCATCATGTAGTACCAACCCCACGGGGGCTTGGTACACATTGGCCAAATCAAATGAAGTCACTACCCTGCTGACATGATTGACCGTGCCTCTTCCTGGAATAAAGCCATGCTGACGGATTGAAACCAAAGGGGTGATTACCCTGGCTAAACTCATAGCCAGGATCTTTGCATAGATTTTACCATCACAATTCAACAGAGAAATTGGCCTATATGACCCCGGCAGGGTAGATGGTTTATCTTTTTTTTAAAAATAACAATATTAGCAGAATACCAGGATGATGGTACCCGCCCCTTCTGTGCCAACTGAAAAACTACCAGCATAACTATTTTCAATTCTTAAAAAAAAACTTTATAAAATTCTAAAGGTAATTTATCAGGACCAGATGCCTTGCCTATTGCTAATGAGTCGATAGCTTCTTCCAGCTCTTCTAATGTAAGAGGACTATCTAATTGCTCAGAATCCTCATGACTAAGAGTCTTTGTAAACAAATCTTGCAACATTACATCGGGCCCAAGGTTCCCAGCTCCACCCTCCCCTGAATATAAATCCTGGTAGAAAGTCTGGAACACTGAAAGAATCTCGGAGAGTGTCTCAACCAATATCCCTGTTGAAGCTTCAGTGGAGGCTATCCCTCGCTCAATCTCCTTGCTACTGATCCATTTTGCCAAACATCTTTCTGTAGCCTCCCCAAATTCATAATATTCCCTTCTGTATTTATGATATTTACAAGCAATCTCTTTAGACCATTGTGAGTTAATCCTAGCCGGACAGTGGGCCACTTCTGTTTGAGTCTCAGTGGTCGGCAGCTTGTCATGCAGACATTTTACTAGGTTGCATTCCGCCCCTCTCAAATCATCATATAGGCTATGTTTACGTAAATTATGGTGTCTCTGCTTGTGAATACCAAAGTTAAAAATTTCCCCCCGAACCCAGCCTTTAAGGCATCCCATACTACTGCATGGGTGGCCGAGTTCCGGGTAATTTCCAAAAATTAGTCAACCCACTGTTTAACATGACTACAAACGAGTCATCTGCTAATAATTTCCTATCAAAGGAGAAGGAACTTTGGGGTCGAGAGAGGCCCTGAACCGGTATATCAATAAGTAGGGGATTATGATGGGACGTAAGTCTAGGATAAATCAGAATTTTAGCCTTCGCCACAACTGTCCTAGATATTAAAAAGAATATAACCTGACAAACTTATTGTGCGGATATGAGAAGTATGTGAAAACAGGGTCAGGGTATCTCCTTGTATACCAAACGTCAACCAGACCGATAGAATCTGCTGCAATGCCCTAAACATCTCAGGTTTCCTCCCCTTGTACTGGCGATTACCTGATTGTAACTCAGGGCTATATAAGTTTATGTTAAGGTCACCACAAAAATCACAGGTGTAGGCCAAGAGGCAAGCTCTGTAGTAAAAGAATCTAAAATCTGTGCCTCATCCATGTTAGAACCATAAACTGAGCATATTACAAATTTAGTGGAGCCAGCAGCACATTCCGCAATCACCCAATGCCCATATATATCTGCCAGTGTCTTGTCAGCTACTCGTATATTTGACTTTGCCAGAATAGCTACACCTTGGGTTGTGGTGGCTTGTTGCGTACAAGCTAACACAGTATACCCTAGTTCCGCCATCACCCTGCGTTTATCCCACGGGATGCGAGTCTATTGTATAAATTCTTCATCAGGTTGTATTACTCTCAGCTCCATTGCAACTCTCTGGCTTTTGGCCCTATTATTCAGGCCAGACACATTTAAAGAACAGATACACTGCCTCGCGGCCATCAACCTGTTTCCCATCCAGTTAAGGGGCATATCTTCCTGTCTAACATATACAAGATAATTAATATGAGAATCTGTATACCAACATCTTGCTCCAACCTTACCCTACCATGGCTTTTCCCCTTCCCGCCAGCCCTCCCCCAAGTGCCACCTCCAGCCCATACCCCAGTAGCCCCTCCACCCACATCCCTATTAAGAGGAAACTCTTGCCCCCTAGCGCTCACCCATCCCTGTGTGAGACCAACTATCGAGGCATAAGGACCCAAGGGTCCTGTGTGATGGGAAGCTAGCTCACCCATACGTCCCCCCATCCAAGACATATCCTGCCATACTTTGCTTGCATCTACCGCATTCCTTCTGCCCACCAAAAATGGTTATCCAGATACCCCCAACCAGCTCAAAACCCTATTTGTTAACCTAGATTGATTGCAAATACTCCTTAGCTTGCACCTCTGGGGAAAAACACTGTGTAGGCCCTTAAAAACAACCTTCAATTTTACAGGGTTAAGGAGAAATACCTGGGCCACTTTACCCTGCAACAGTGGCATTAATTGACAAAGTTGCCATCGCTTCTTGACTGTTGCATGGCAGAAATCAGGTCTGACAAAGAACTCATTTCCTTTGCCTACCCTTTTCCTGTCTGGTCATGCAAGATCATACACAGCTTGTCAAGCCAAAACATTATTTAAACATATTAAGTTTGCCCTAGGTTTAGCTGCTGTCTCTCCTGCATGCTGGTGCTGTTTAAAGGGAAACCGGTGAGCTCTCTAACTTCCAGGTCCCAAGTACACTGCGTAAGCTTGGGGAACGCTTCAGTGAATAATTGTACAATTAATTTCCGAGCATCCAATCATTCCAGGCCCTCCAGTATACCAAGAACTCTGAGATTGTTTCTCCTGAGACTGTTCTCTAAATCCGCCAGCTTCCACTAAGTATCATCCTTCTGATTCCTTAATGAATCTGTAAGAGATTTTTGGGCTTCAAGCTCATCTTCCAATGTTGAGATTTGAGTCTCTGCTTCGCTGATCCTCTCCGTGAATTCTGAGCATGACTTGGCAACTTGACGAATAGAGTTCTGTATTTTGCGGCATGCCCCTTGAGTTTTTAGGCTCTCCGTCCTAGTTTCTTCTCTATGTGCTATAATGCTCTGATAAATGACAGAGAGTGAGATTTCCTCAGGGCTCCCAAGTGAGCCCGAAGTAGTATGTAAGGGTGCAGCTGCTCCATCCCCACGATGCCAGAAGAGAATAAATAGAGGACCCGCGGTTTCTTTTTAGTCTGCCCCCCCAGGAGCTCTTTCTTCTTCTGCACTGTGCCAGATCTGATATCCATATTCCCAGTAGCCTCCTCTTCAAAATTAAAACTGCTTGCCTCACTCCAATCGTTGCGAGATGTCTCCCCCCCTGAACAGTGCTTTGCAACATAGGGAGTCTCGTCCTCAGATAAATTCGAAGGATCCGAAAGGGAAAAAAACGTATCCCTAGAATCCGTCTCCTTCAAAGCATCAGGATTATACAAACTGTGGCTCCGATCAGCTCAGTTCTGGCTCTTATAGCCCCCAGTCTCTGACTTCTTGGGCTTCTTAGACTTCAGCTCGAAAGTTTTCTGGGACGCGAGATCTGCAGCGAGGCTGGTCCATTGTGTCCAGAATGTCCCCCAGCAGGTTCTGTAGTTGAGAGAGATAAAAGTTTTCTGGAGTGCGAGATTCACTAGCGAGGCTGGTCCATAGTGTCCAGAATGTCCCCCAACAGGTTCTGTAACTGAGAGAGATGAAAGGGCAGGGGTGACCCCCGGACCTGCACCATCAGAATTTCCCCTACCTCTCCCCAACCACTCCAGGTCCGGAAGCCTCACCTGCCTTACCCATATTCTCCCCATTGCTGGAGCCCACCTTAGTGCTCTGGTCAATGGTCTGATCAGACATACAAGGCTCTGCTTGGTGAATCCGCGGAATATCAGTAATAACAGCACAGTCATCTGCAGTGATGCCAGTAGCTTCCCTCTCCCTTTCCACCACCGAAGATTGATTTTTTTTATTTGTACTTGAAAAGAACAACGATGGAACCGTTTCTTCCCATGATCGGCATGGCAAGGTCTCTCCACGGTGCCTTCCAGACTGACATTATTGCCGCCTGCAGCATGCTGCACTCCAGCGGTACCTTTCGGGGACCTGGAAGCATCAGCTGGGCCGCGAGCTTTCGCCCCTCTCATGATCTTTGGTGGCATCGGAGTCGCTGTCAGAGGCATTCCACGTCCACGTACTGCAAGAGCCAGCCGAGATCCACAGGGGAGATACCAGGCGAGGCAGAACTTTAGCAGCGTCAGGAGATAGAAATCGTGAACAGTCCAAATCATTCCCGCAAAGGACTCTCCAGTAGTGCAGCCAGCGTGTGATTCCGGGGTGAATTGCAACCGGCCGGGGGGAGTTAGATCGGGCGGAAGGAGGGCGCTAACACAGCCGACCGAACGGCCACCGCCATCTTGCCTCCAAAACCCTGGCGTTCCGAAAGGGTGAGTTTGCTGTGGAAAAATGTGTCCACGCTGCGTTTTGGGCCATTTCCTGTCACGGGCACAAGGCCTACCCACACAAGTGAGGTACCATTTTTATCGGAAGACTGTGGAGAATGCAGGGTGAGTGGAATTTTGTGGATCCACACAGATTCCAGAACTTTCCATCACAGAAATGTGAGGAAAATGTGTTTTTTGGAAAAAGTTTAAGGTTTGCAAGGGATTCTGGGTAACAGAACCTGGTGAGAGCCAGACAAGTCACCCCATCCTGGCTTCCCCTGGATGTCTAGTTTTAAAAAATGTATACGTTTGCTAGGTTTCCCTCGGTGCCAGATGACCTAGAGCCCAAAATCCACAGCGAGGCACATTGCAGATAAAGGGTAAGTTTTCTGTGGAAAAATGTGATGTGCCCACATTGAGTTTTGGGCCGTTTCCTGTCACCCGTAATAGGCCTACCCACACAAGTGAGGTACCATTTTTAGCAGGAGACTTGGGGGACTGCTGGGTGGGTAGAAATTTGTGGCTCCCTGTAGATTCCAGAACTTTCCATCACAGAAATGTGAGGAAAATGTGTTTTTTTTACACAGTTTGGGCTTTGCAAGGTATTCTGGGTAACAGAATCTCGTGAGAACCACACAAATCACCCACTCCTGGATTCCCCTGGGTGTCTAGTTTTCAAAAAGGTACAGGTTTGCTAGGTGCCGGCTGAACTAGAGCCCAAAATCCACAGCTAGGCACATTGCAAAGAAAGGGTCTTTTTTCTGTGGAAAAATGTGATGTGTCCACATTGCGTTTTGGACCATTTCTTGTCGCGTGTCCTAGGCCTACCCACACAAGTGAGGTACCAATTTTATTTGGAGACTTTGGGGAATGCTGGGTGGGTGGGAGTTTGTGCCTCCACGCTGATTCCAGAACTTTCCATCACAGAAATGTGATGAAAATGTGTTTTTTTTTACAAAGTAAGAGGTTTGCAATGGATTCTGCGTAACAGAACCTGGTGAGAACCACACAAGTCACCCTATCCTGGCTTCCCCTGGATGTCTAGTTTTCAAAAATGTATGGGTTTTCTAGGTTTCCCTAGGTGCCGGCAGAGCTAGAACCCAAAATCCACAGCAAGGCACATTGCAAATAAAGGGTCAGATTTTTGTAAAAAAATGTGATGTGTCCACGCTGCGTTTTGGCCCGTTTCCTGTCACGGGTAATAGGCCTACCCACACAAGTGAGGTACCATTTTTATCGGGAGACTTGGGGGACTGCTGTGTGGGTGGAAGTGTGTGGCTCCTAGCAGATTCCAGAACTTTCCATCACAGAAATGCGAGGAAAATATGTTTTTTTAAACAGTTTGGGATTTCCAAGTGATTCTGGGTTACAGAACCTGGTGAGAGCCACACAAGTCACATCATCCTGGATTTCCCTGGGTGTCTAGCTTTCAAAAATATACAGGTTTGCTAAGTTTCTCTAGGTGCCGGCTGAGCTTGAGCCCAAAATCCACAGCTAGGCACATTGCGAAAAAAGGGTCCGTTTTCTGTGGAAAAATGTGATGTGTCCACGTTGATTTTTCGGCCCTTTACTGTCATGGGCACTAGGCCTACCCACACAAGTGAGGTACCATTTCTATTGGGAGACTTAGGGAAATGCTGGGTGGGTGGAAGTGTGTGGCTCCCCACAGATTCCAGAACTTTACATCACATAAATGTGAGGAAAATTTGTTTTTTTGATAAAGTTTGGGGTTTGCAAGAGATTCTGGGTAACAGAACTTAGTGAGAGCCACACAGGTCTCCCAATCTTGGATTCCCCTGGGTGTCTAGTTTTCAAAAATGTATAGGTGTGCTCGGTTTCCCTAGGTGCCAGCTGAGCTAGGGTCCAAAATCCACAGCTAGGCACATTGCAAAGAAAGGGTCAGTTTTCTGTGGAAAAATGTGATGTGTCCATGTTGCGTTTTGGGACATTTCCTGTCACGGGCACTAAACCTACCCACACAAGTAAGGTACCATTTTTATTGGGAGACTTGGGGGAATCCTAGGTGGGTGGGAGTTTGTGGCTCCACGCAGATTCAAGAACTTTCCATCACAGAAATGTGATGAAAATGTGTTTTTTTTAACAAAGTTAGAGGTTTGCAAGGGATTCTGGGTAACAGAACCTGGAGAAAGTCACACAAGTCACCCCATCCTGGATTCCCCTGGAAGTTTAGTTTTAAAAAATGTACAGGTTTGCTAGGTTTCTCTAGGTGCCAGCTGAGGTAGAGCCCAAAATCCAAAGCTAGGCACATTGCAAAGAAAGGGTTAGTTTTCTGTGGAAAAATGTGATGTATCCACGTTGCGTTTTGAGCCATTTCCTGTTGCAGGTACTAGTTCTACCCACACAAGTGAGGTACCATTTTTATTGGGAGAATTTGGGGAATGCTTGGTGTGTAGAAGTTTGTGACTCTCCACAGGTTCCAGAACTTTACATCACAGAAATATGAGGAAAATTAGTTTTGTTTTACAAAGTTTGAGGTTTGCAAAGGATTCTGGGTACCACAACCTAGTGAGAGCCGCACAAGTCTCCCCATATTCAATTTCCCTGGGTGTCTAGTTTTCAAAAATGTATAGGTTTGCTAGGTTTTCCTAGGTGCCAGCTGAGCTAGGGTCCAAAATCCACAGCTAAGCACATTGTAATAAAAGGGTCGGTTTTCTGTGGAAAAATTTGATCCTTCCACGTTGCGTTTTGTGCCATTTCCTGTCACGGGCACTAGGCCTACCAACACTAGTGAGGTACACTTGTTATTGGGAGCCTTTGGGTAATGCTGGGTGTGGGTAAGTTTGTGGCTCCACACAGATTCCAGAACTTTCCATCACAGAAATGTGAGGAAAATTTGTTTTTTTTACAAAGTTTGAGGTGTGCAGGGGATTCTGGGTAACACAACCTGGTGATAGCCACAAAAGCCACCCCATTCTGGATTTCCCTTTGTGTCTAGTTTTCAAAAATGTATAGGTTGTCTAGGTTTCCTTAGGTGCCGGCAAAGCTAGGGTGCAAAATAGACAGCTAGGTACATTGCGAAAAGAAGGTCAGTTTTCACTGGAAAAATGTGGTGTCCACTTGGCGTGTTGGGCCGTTTCCTGTTGTAGGCACTAGGCCTACCCACACAAGTGAGGTACCAATTTTATTGTGAGACATAGGGAAATACAGAATAGTAGAACAAGTGTTTTTACCAATTGACTTTCTTTGCATTTCTGCCTTCCAAATGTCAGACAATGTGTAAAAAGAAGTGCAAATAATCACTGGTTCTAAACTCTACATTTTGTTCCCATTTCGGAAATATATAGGTTTGCTTCATACCTATTTTTTACTCTTTATATTTTACCAAATGAATTGCTCTGTACCCGGTACACATCGAAAAACCATTGCAAGATGACCTTCCTTGTCGGTGTCACTGCTCTCCCCCTTGCAGCTCCACCGTTGAGGAACTGCCCTCTGAGCCCGGAGCTTCCATGCCAGGTATGTGTTCAAGGCCCTCCTCCACCCACAGGCTCCTGTCTGTGCCTCATCCCTGGTGGTCCAGTGGAAGAGCACTCTGCTCTTCTGCTGTTCTGCTCTGTGTCTGTGCCCTCTGTGCCATTTGTTTCTCTTTTTGCTCTCTCTCTTTTTGCTCTCCTTTTCTCTTTTGCCCCCTCAGTCCATTTTTTTCCTTTTTCTCTTTTTTGCTTTCCCACTCTCCCCGATGCTGCTGCCCCTGCGGCCCCTCCTCCCCAGTGTGTCGCTCCTGCCCTCCAGCTGACCGCCCTCCCCAACCCCTACTTAATGGTGGCCGCTGTGCGGCAAGAAGAGCAAGACCACTGACATTCCTGGTAGGTGTCACTGCTCTCCCCTCGCGCAGCTCCACCGTTGAAGGACTGCCCTCTGAGCCCGGAGCTTCCATGCCAGGTAGGCGTTCGAGGCCCTCCTCCACCCGCAGGCTCCTGCCTGCCCCTTATCGTTGGTGGTCCAGTAGAAGAGCACTCTGCTCTTCTGCTGTTCCGCTCTGTGTCTGTTCTCTCTGTGCCAAATGCAAGCCCGTCTGTGCCAATCCGCAACCTTGCCGCGACCAGTGTCAGGGACCCTGGTCCCCCGACCCACCTCCACTATGATCCCTGCACACTCCACGCTCTCAACCCCGTACGCAGGAACAACTGCCAGCTCTCATTACCAAGCAACACCCAAGCCCGATCTCCTGCCGACACTTTTGCTGCACCTTCACCCACCTCTGGACCCCAGCAGCAGCCCCCAGCCTACCGGATGCCACCACACACAAACCCCTTAACTGCATCCTCCTCAAAATGCACTCCTTGCACAGATACTCCATAGAAATATGGGACCTCAACAACACCCACACGCTCGTCGTCGTCTTCCTCACAGAGATCTGGACCAATGCCAACTCCGCACCCGAAATTGCAAACCGCCACTCCCGACGGATACAAGATCCTCAGAAAAGACTGCCCCACCCGCCTAGGAGAAGACATCACCAATATCCACAAAAGCTCCCTCCGCATAACAACCACAGACCCGGACAATGCCTCGCATCGAACATCTCCACTTCCAGATCCAGACCAACCCCAAAATGACTCTCCATGGAACCCTCATCTACTGATCGCCTGGCCCCCGTGCTCCTTTCAGTGACATCATCGCCGATCTCATCGCTCCCCACGCCCTCGCCTCCACAGACTACATACTACCCGGAGACCTAAACTTCCACCTGAACAACCACGATGACCCCAACACCACCACCCTCCTAGAGAACCTCACCAACATAGGACTAAAACAACTTGTCACCACCCCCACGCACACAGCAGGACACACACTCGACCCCATCTTCGCAGGAGGAAACAGCATCTCCTACAGCCACACCACAGAACTGCTCTGGACGGACCATCACTGCATTCACTTCTCCTTCAGAAAACCCAACGCTCTGCAGAAGCTGGAACAAAGTCACCGAAGCACATCTCACGTCTGCCCTCACCAGCACTCCACCTCCAACTACACCAGACGCCACCACCGCGGCAAGAAACCTCCACTACTGGATCACCAACTGTGCCGACACACTTGCTCCCTTCCAGAAAGCTACAGAATGACAAAAACAAGAAAGCAAACTGGTTCACCACACCACTCCAAGAATCCAAGCGCTCCTGCCGACGACTTGAAAAGACATGGAGAAACAGCAAAACCCCTGAAACGCGCCTTCAGAACAGCCACCACAGCACACCACCAACTCATCAAGTCCACAAAGAAGAACTTCCTCCAAGACAGAATCCTCTCCAATGCCCACAGCTCCAAGGAACTTTTCTCCATCATACAGGAATTTGCCAAACCCGGCAGCGAAACATCAGACGTTCAACCCTCCCAAGACCTCTGCAACAAACTCAGCTCCTTCTTTCACCTCAAGATCAAGACGCTCTATGACAACTTCGGCAACCAAGACCTCTGTGCCGCCTCAGCCCCCACCCCCAGCAACACCACCCAACAGACCCTACTCACTTGGATCCCGCTCAAGACAGAAGACACCCTAAAGACCACGAAGAGCATCCTCTCCGGAGCGCCCTCAGACCCCTGTCAGCCCCACATCTTCCACAGGCCACCAGGGCCATCGCACCGAGCTCCGCCGGACGATCAACTGCTCCCTCGAGACCACCACATTCTCCGACGACTGGAAGCACGTCAACCCCCTCCTGAAAAAACCCTCCGCAGACCCAACAGACCTCAAGAACTTCAGGCCCATCTCTCTGCTTCCGTTCATAGCCAAGGTCATCGAAAAGACTGTCAACACCCAGCTAGCAAACTTCATTGAAGCTAACAATGTCTTAGACATCTCCCAATCCAGATTCCGCAGCAAACACAGCCACCGCCACTGACGACATCCGCACTCTCCTCGACCAGGGCCAAATGGCAGCCCTCATCCTCCTAGACCTATCAGCAGCCTTCGACACCATCTCCCACTGCACACTAACCACAAGACTCCCCGACGCCAGCATCCAAGGAAAGGCCCTAGACTAGACGTTCATTCCTCGCAGGCAGAACACAGAGAGTCAGGCTCCCCCTACCTCTCAGAACCAACAGATACCAGATGCAGAGTACCCCAGGGATCCTCCCTCAGCCTCACCCTCTTCAACATCTACATGACCCCCTCGCAACCATCGTCAGAAACCACGGGCTCAACATCGTCTCCTATGCCCATGACACCCAGCTCCTCCTCTCCCTCACCAAGGAACTCAACATCACCAGGCACAACTTCCAAGAAGGGATGACAGCCGTCGTAACCTGGATGAAGAACAGATGCCTGAAACTCCAACAGAGAAAACAGAAGTCCTCATCCTTGGCCCCACCCCATCAGCTTGGGATGACACCTGGTGGCCCCCTCCCTCAGAAACCCACCCACCCCAATGGACCATGCACGTAACCTCAGCATAATACTGGACTCATCGCTCACTGTGATCCGCCAGATCAATGCTGGATCCTTGTCCTGCTTCAACATGCTCCGCCTACTCTGAAAAACATTCAAATGGATTCCCTGCGGATCCAGAAAGACGTTCATGCATGCCCTCATCACTAGCAGACTGGACTACGGCAACGCCCTTTATGCCGGAATCACCAAAAACTCCTCCGCATGTTCCAGACCCTCCAAAACGCTGCAGCCAGACTGATCCTTGACATCCCCCCACAGAACCACACAACCCAACACCTATGCGATCTCTACTGGCTCCCCGTCAAAAGAAGAATAACATTCAAGCTGCTCACGCACGCATACAAGGCCCTCCATACCTTCGAACCAGAATACCTCAACAACCGTCTCTCCTTCCATGACCCCAAGAGAAACCTCCGATCAGCTGACCTCTCCCTGGCCACGTCCCACGCTTCTACATGACCAGAGCGGGTGGAAGGTCCTTCTCCTACCTCGCAGCCAAGACCTGGAACGACCTCCCCCTCCACCTCCTGCAAAGCCCTACACTGCTCCAGTTCAGGAAGGACCTCAAAACCTAGTTTTTCAGATGACCCCATCGGAGCCTCACTCCCCCCCAGTGCCTTGAGACCCTAACGGGTGAGTAGCTGCGCTTTACAACCCCTGATTGATTGAGCTCAGTTATTAGCTCTGGATACCACCGGTTCTTGGTAAACCTACAAATCCTATATATCCCCGCAACCAGAAGCGTCCAACAGACATAACAGTATATTGCTTTAAAAAATCTGCAATACTTAGAAGAAGTTACAGGTGAAAACGCTGGCACAAATGGCTGTTTTTTTCAACTCAATTTCAATATTTTTACATTTCAATTGTCAGTTTCTATAGAAAAACCTTGAAGGTTCTACACAAATGACCCCTTACTGAATTCAGAATGTTGTTTACTTTTCAGAAGTTTCCGGGATCCATTATTGTTTTCACACCCATGACTACCACTAACTGGAAGGAGATTCAAAGCACAAAAAATAGGAAAAGTAGGCTATGTCCCAGTAAAATGCTAAAACTGTGTAGAAAAAATTGTTTTTCTTATGAAAGTCTGCCTTCCCGAAAGCTGGGAAGATGGTGATTTTAGTAGGCCTGGGTGGTGAACTCCGCTCGTTCATGGAGTTTGTGGAGTTTTCTGCACTCTGTGCTCCGCAGAGCTCACGTAGTGCAGAAAACTCTACTTCGCGTAGTACAGCAGAGTTTTTCCCATGCTCGCCAATGGCAAGTTGATGAGTGTGAGCTGCTGCTCGGGCAGAATTTCTACTCAAGAGGCAGGCAGGAACGGCAGTTCATGCTGCACTCCGCCACTTGCGGAACTCCGTGGAGTTTTATTGTCACTTCGTGGAGTTCCGCATAGCTGAACTCCACGAACTCTGCCCAGGCCTAGATTCTAGCACCACAAACCCTTTGTTGATACCTTTTGCAGAGAAAAAAGACGCTTTCTTCTGCAGCATATTTTTCCCATTAAAAAAAATTATTTGATGTATTTTGGCCAATTTCTCGGTTTCATCCAGAGGAATTCACAAACCCTGGGTACCTTTAGAATACTCAAGATGTTGAAAGAAAAGGATGCAAATTTGGTGTGGATACCTTATGTGGACAAAATGTTAAAGGGGCCAAAGCGTGAACTACCCCAAAAAACTAAAAAAGGCTTAGCACAGGAAGTGGGTGGTGGGTGGAAGGCCTAGCAGCGAAGGGGTTAAGTAGAACCGAAGTTATGATTTTTTTAAAGAATTAACTGAAATGTAGTGCTTAAAAGCATAAAGTGCCAACCGGGGCAATCTGGTCTAATTAGACCCGATAATATCCAAAAGTTCAGGCTCACCACCATGTAGTGCGGGTCGGATATAGGGACCATCCTTGGCGTGCTGAAAAGTACCTTGGTTGCATTGTTGGGGACGATGGGATGCAGAGTGAACAGGAGGCGATGTGTTGTTAAAGACGAGATGCGGGCTTCGGAGAAGTCGTTGCATCATCGTCGAAGACGAATTACGAGTTGCAGGTGAGGGAATGAGTCGTCGTCGATCCACCAAGGAAGGTTCTTTAGTTCTGAGCAACACCACAGCGAAGATGGGTTGAGAATGGAGTCGATGCGCCATGCAGTCGGCGATGCGCCAGAGTTGATCCTCGCAATGCCAGCTATGCGTCCACAGTGGAGGAAATGCGCCAGTTCCTAGGCCTTTGCGTCAACAGTGATGCACAGATTCTGATGGAGCAGCACTTCAAATCCACTTCCAGCATCCCAGAACTGGATTGGCACCACTTGGCAGGGCAGACTCACAGATGGTAGAGACCCAGAGCCGAAGCAGATGAGTTAGAAGTCTTTCATGTCCCTGAGACTTCAATCAGGCGGCAAGCCAGCAAGCCCTTGGAGTCACTCTGGTTTTGGGTTCAACTGATGTGGGTCCAGTCCTTCTCACCCAGGCAAGGAGGGCAGCAGGCCCCAGATCAGCACAGCAAGAAAGCAGTTCTTCCAGAGCAGCAGTCCAGCAGAGTGGCAGTACTTCAGCAGCATAGCAGTCCTTCTTTCTGGCAGAGTATCCACAGGTCCAGAAGTGTACTGAAGTGATAGGGTCAGAAGTCCAGTTCTTATCCGTAGTGCTGCCTGTGAAGTGGGGAAGAATTCAAAGATGGGCTTTGAAATGCACAGAGGTCCTCCCCTCCTGCCCTGACTCCAGGTTCACTACAGGGGTTAAGCTGTCCTTTGTGTGGGGGCAGGACACAGCCTATTCAGGTGTAAGTGTGAGGCTATGCCCAGCTACTCCCACCCATCCTGCCCAGGATGGCCCATCAGGATGTGGATGGCCCATTAAGTCATACCTAAACTCCCATTGTGTGTGACTTTCTAGAGCAGGGGTCTTCAAACTGTGGGGCGCGACCCCCAGGGGGGGCGTGGAGTGATACAAAGGGGGTCGCGCATTCCCAGTCACACTTCTGCCGAGGCCCATAGCACTACAAGGGCTTCAGCCCCCCTCCTCCCCGTCTGTGTCTCAGCCCGGGCTGCTGCAGTGCAGCTCGAGCTGCTGTGGGCTCGGCTGGGCAGTGTCTGGAGTCTTATCTCTGCACGCCCGAGTGTTTCACAGGTCGTTAAAGACCATTTGCATATTTACATGCCTTTGTAAACTGGTTACCAAGGCTTTCTTTTTTCTCGTTCCAGTACCCCTGGGCCCCTACTCTGCCTATTCCTTACATTTAAACAGTCCTATCAAATGCAGCTGTGAATATAACTCCAGGAAGTTAAGAATGTCACAGTTCAACCACAAATGAAATTAACCAAGAACGAAAAAAACATTCATACATCTTAAAAGGTTTTTTTCTGAACAGAAAGGCATTCTGGACTGCTGGCCACCCGAGGTAACTCTAGAACGGAGAATGGCAGTTAAAGGGATATATGTCGGTTTGATTGGTGGAAAGCCATAGAAAGAAAAGGTTTGATGGCTGGGATTGCCATGGTGATTTGTTTTTATTCTGTAGCCCATCTGATGTTATACGTTTTTTCCGTTCCTTCTTGGTACAGTAGGTGTACATTGTTTTTGGTGTTCGAGTTCTTCCGCCCTTGGCAGCGGAAGATGGCCTTAGCACGTGAATCCTTAGAAATAAACAGAAGTCTATTTTTAACCTAGGTACAATTTCCTCTTAATTTGTTCATGGGGTTCTGTTGCTCTTCGAGCAGACATGATACTTCATATGTACTCATCACAAGAATTGACTATCACTGTAATTTTTTATTTTTTTATTAATATAAAATTGTTCCTGTTTACAGTGAACTTTGAGACACTTTTTAATGACATTTTTGAAGCGTTCTATTGCCTGTATACTGAACATGGTATTCAGAGAGGCTTCTGCTCTGAGTTCCCACAACGGTCTACCCCACTGTGCTCTGTCAGTGATAGGTGCTATCGCAGCCCTTAGCGCTTGGGTTTCCATAAATATTTGCTTTATGTTTTCCAGCAGGAGGCAGCAGCAGCATCTGTTTGTAAATGGGCTCTGTCCACGCAGCCAGGCTGGAAGGGCACACAAATGAGATTTAAAGAATATGTAACTCATAAAAGGCTCCAGGATTGAAGCGCAGGTCATGGCTATAAATCTGTTGGTAGCACCCACAGGTTCGTCACAGTGCCCCCACCCTGATGTGGCACCTGCCAATCAGTGCCTTTTAATAATTATTTTCTGTAACAGTTGTGTGCGGCGGAAGTGTCTGTTTTAAAAATATACTCGATAGGTTTTACATCGCTTAGTGAAAAATGAAACACAACAATTGGAAAAAAAAAAAATGTAGGAATCGTGAAGTCGTCTTCTACAGATGATGTATAATGCTCTTTAGAATTCAAAACGGCATAAGAATTTGATATTCAATTTAAGGAACCCATTAGCTGACAAAACATCTAGCACTCTAGTCACATTGTCGCCACATGATAGAGTAGTTTATGCACTTACTGTCACCACATGGCAGAAAGCTTTTCCCATGCAGGGCACCTTATACTTGCACAGTCACCCTACCCCAGAGCACCCTATTCTGTCAATGCCATCACCATTGAAGGATAACATCTAACTCTAGTAGTTACTCTAACTAGAGCATCATAGTATGTATGTATATATATAAATAATATCTTTTATCAACGTGTTCTCAATACCCGCATCATAGATTCTTAAGGCAGAGTCGCTGGAATTATGCGACAATAGAGGACAGCATTATATGACATACTAGACCAACTTATGAAACAAGGAAAGGAAAGTATGTTGCATTATGAGGCAAACTCTGTGGCAGTAACCTCTTGCAATGCTGGCATTCGAAAACCCATTGATAAAAGAGGGATGCAAATGCTCTCTAATATAAAAATAGTTTGTCTGAAGGAAACCCATATGCACTCGGTAACCTCTATTCAAAATGCTATTCGCCTACAAATAATGTTGTTGTCTTGCATGGAAGGTCAGGAAAGCCATTTTATTTAACACTCTCAAGTCTAACCACCCGAGTAAAACCTTGTGTATAAAATATACATTATTATATTTAGCAGCAAAGAAGACTACGTGTACAGAATGCTTCAGTCAAAATGTGTGTCTTTTATACTATGCATCACAAAAATATCTACCCTTCTCTGTCCAAATAACTGAATAACATATCCATCACTCAAATTACTTTATATTTCACTATACTAATTTTCAACACTAATCCTTTATGGGTTCCGGAGTAGCGTGCTACTCACCAGAAAAGCACTTCAACACCCATCAGGGGTAACAGCTGCTATATGAATGCAAACCTTTCTCCCCCTTCTATCCCTCCGCTATCCTTCTCACTCCAAATAACTGACTAATATCCACCACTCAAATTACTTTCATATTTCACCTTACTGATTCACCATCAATCCTTTATGGGTTTCCGGAGTAGCGTGCTACTGCCGAAAAAGCGCTTCAACACCCCATCAGGGGTAATGAGCGCTATATAAATACAAACCTTTTTTCCTCTTCTATCCTTCTGCTATCCTTCCAAATCCAAATAACTGACTAACCTATCCACCACTTAAATTACTTTCATATTTCACTATACTAATTCAACACTAATCCTCTATGGGTCCTTGAGTAGAGTTCCACTCACCGAAAAAGCGCTTCGACACCTCGTCAGGGGTAGTAAGCGCTATATAAATGCAATTACAATACAATATACAAGTCCCATTGCATCTCGGCACTCCAAGTCGTGAGAATTTGGTCTTGTGGATGTGCTGGAGACGTAAAATTTTTAAAGCACTGAGTATGTAGGCTTAGCGAACCATTTGTTAACCTGCTGCATTGGCAGAGCCATGAATACAGGCTTTTTGCCCACCCTGCTCTGGACGAAGGGAAGTGCGGACACGCAAGATGTGAGTGTGAGCGAAAGATGAGGGCTACTGTTAAACTGTGAGAGAAGATAGCTGAGAGATGATCTGTGACCGTAAAAGATAATTTGATGCAACATGGGTGAGAGACAGCAGCGATAGGGGAAGAGAGGGAGTACTGGGGTGGGTGCTGAGCAGTGATTAATTTGTAATAAAACATGTGTCGGGCCCTCACCAGTCGGCCACTGCAACTTTAACCACCCACCCATTGCCTGGCCTGCACGGCCAATAACAATACCTATGCAACTACCAACCTTAACACTCGTACAAGTGTGACTATTCAGACTATTTCAAGCCCCCAAAGCTATAAGAATGGCATGGGTGTCAGGAGTTTATCGTTTGTAATGTATATTGAATTAATAAACCGCTGTTCTGCTCATCTCTAAATTACACAGACAGAGCCACCAGTGGAAGTCTGTCATGGTGCCAGTGTGCACAGTTAGGTGCCAGTGCGGAGCACCGGATACCACCTGCTCAAATTAGGCACTGGTGCTGAGGTAACATGGGGAGAGGGACGTTGGTTCAAGAAAGTGTGGAAGAACAAAGAGGAGATGTGAAAGATGAATGGGGGGACTGGAGAGGTGTAAGATACAAATAGACAAAAATTTGAATGGAGAGACTGAGGTGAATGAGAAGTGCTAAGGGGCACTGGAGGTGACGGGGCCAGAGAGGCCATGAGATAAATGTGAGAGTCTGTTAGAGATGAGGGCAGTGAAAAGACAGAATGGCAAGAGGTGATTTAAGGTGAAGTGAGAGGTTGCATGGGGGGAGTTCAGAAGTTGTAAAAAGGGGTGAAAGAAAATGGCCTACAAAGTGAGAGAGGGATCCAGGGTTGGGAGACGAGAGAAGAGAGGGATGGAAGGGAGGGGGTGAGAGGTAAACTGGTTAAATCTGCACAAGACCGCCAGGGTTTTAAGGGACACCTCCTGCTCATGACCAGGGCCAGGTGAGCTTCTAATGTGGCAGCACTTACTCCTGCAGAGTGGAATGCCCTTCACAAAGGTTGACTAGACATCTTTCTGATAATTACTGTATTTTGGTTATAAACTGGTACTGATGGGGTGAAATCTTTCCTCAGTGTTACTGTGTGGAAAAAATGCCAAACTAATGAAGCAATGCTATCCCAAAGTACGCGGCATAACATTATTTAAATTTTCTTCCCACACAATTTAGTCAAGCCTGTCGCGTAATTTGGTCCTCATCTGCCTCATAATTCCAGTAGCCCTGCCTACAGGTCTAGAAATTTTTGTCAGGAGGGGGTCCTTACACCTGAAAATGTTGACAGGGGGGTCTCGGCATCCAAAAGTTTGAAGACCTCAGTTCTAGAGGGACTACACAAAGTCCAGCTGTCACCCACCCCAGACATGTTTTGGCTGCAGGCACACAAGGCTTAAAGCAGACAAAATGCCATCTTCCTAAAAGTTCAAAACACAACATGAACACCTGGCTCCGTACTAACCTACGCTCCTACTATTTATGGAGAAAAGGGCAGACTATTCTTTTATCTATCCAAGTAGAATTTTTATTAAATAGTCTTTAAATTGATTCAAAACAATTTTTTCAAAAGACTGAAAAAGATACACATATTTCTCAAATTGACACAGAAACCTTCACATATAAATAACACAATGCACAATCAAAAACAATTTGGACATACACCAAAGTGAGGATTATTTGCAACAAATTACAACAAGCTGACAAAATCACTAAATGAAAACAAACGTAAATCAAATACAAAAACATTTAAAGCTTGCATCATCTGTGAAAAAAACACAACGGTGATTGCGAAAAATGTCCAATTATATGGACTAAACTTATTGTTTCAGCACGAATATCACAAAAGTGTTGAAAATAATGAATTAATCTTAATACATCCGACACTCAACACATTTAGATTTAACTAAATGCCTCTCAAAATGCCTCTTGAAAATGCCAACGCGTTTCAAGACCCAGGCTGGATAGTACTGGGACTCTCGTCAGGGCTTCAAACAAATGATCGGGATATTCTAAAAAAACAAAAATGAAAACGTGATACAACAACAGCATCAACCCCAAACTACCTTTCTCTCTCATATATATAGCTGATTTTTGTGTACCTGATTCTTGAAGTAGGAGCAGCCGCTCCAGTTCGTTGATTCCACGCGTTTTTATCTATATGTCAGTTGACTCGTTCTACTGTAGCTTTAAAGCACCACGTGCACACTTTAAACTGTGTATAATTCTGCAAGAGAAGATCATTCATAGAATGAAAACTTCTACTCGATCCCTGACTTGCCTCCAAACCTTTCAATGCCGGTAAAAGAATTAATTTAAATGTACCTTGCGCAAAGGCTGCAGAGCATGGACAGGAACTATTCGGATTGGGACTCACAATTCTAAAAACAGGAAAAGGTATTGTGTTCATTAAATATAATGTTTATCAAGAGGCCGCACTAAACGATTTAAATTCAGTTGCCATTTGGACTTACTTTAAATGAGTTAGTCCGATATTAGACTCTGCAAAAGGCAGGCTTTTCTTCTGCTAAAAAGCGAGCGTGCTCGCATTCACTGGAATTGATTCTAGAAAGCAAGCGTGAATGCATTAGGCTTGCAGACATATGTTAGATTAAAATTTCTGGCTTCACTTGTACTCAAGGAATTACAGGGGAGGGACAAACAAACTTACTTGTATCGACTTCATTAAACAAACTAGATTAACTCTCACCCGGCATCTCTCACTAGAGCACTTCCTGGTTGTGACAGCTATGAATCCTGGGTAACAGATTTCTCAACCAATCAAAACCTAACACTGTTCCTCGTTTTGTGCATAACTAAGAAATGCATTGTGGGACATGTAGTAACTAAACTAAATCCTACTTAATTCAGTCATGCCATTTAGCCCAGAGGAAGCACTATTAAACTTTAAGATAAGGTAGGCTTCTTTCTCAACAAAGCAGCGTCGATGTCAAAATGACGTTTAGATGTATCAATGCAAGACAACACGGTCCATTTAAAATCCTTTTCACAGTGGGATTTATCAATGAAATGTTGAACCATGGGAGCGGTCAAAACCTTCTTTTGATCCTTGAGCGGTGCTGTGTGATTCTTTGATTTATCTGTTGGTTTGTTTTTCCTATATACAGCAAAGCACATGGGCAAACAACCGCATATACAATATTTTTTGATTTGCAGTTTGTAAACTCAGAATGTCGCCATTTGATGCCATTGTGGGAAAATTCAGCACCCTCGATTGTGGAATCACAAGCCGCACACGTGCTGCATTTGTGATGACCTCAATAGGTTTTAAATGCCATTGTGATCTTAAGGACTGTTTGTTTTGAATAGGAAAAATGTCTGCCCGTACTAGTTGTTGCCCAATGCTTCAGTTTTTGCATGGCAAACAGTGGTTTTGGAAAACCACATTCCAATTTTTCAAGTAAATGCCAATTTTTTAATATGACTTGCCTAAACCTATTTGTATCAGGGCCAAACGTGGTTGCGCAAATCATGCGTTCTAATGGAGATTCTCTTCTTTTGTAAGAGGTCCTCCCGAGGCGTGTACCACGCTCTTTTATTGCATGCTTCAGGAGCTTTTTGGATATCCACGAAGGATCATCTGTTCTTTAAAAATTGCCGCATGATGCTCATAATCCAATTTTGATGAACAATTGCAACGTATTCGCAATAGTTGACCGTATGGGAGGTTTTCCTCAAACTCCTAGGATGAGCACTTGTGTGGTGAAGAATAGTATTTTTGTCGGTAGCCTTTCTATGCAGAGTGATTGTCAACTTTTATCATTTGGTACTACTTCAATATCCAAAAACGTCAACCTTGTTCGACTCATAGTCAATGTGAATTTGATATCTTGGTGGCGAGTGTTAAGCCAACCATGGAAGCTTTCCAACTCTTCTTTGGAGCCATTCCACAGGCACCAAATGTCATCTATATAGCGCAGCCACTGAACTATATTCTCTTTAAATGGATTGTTGTTGAAAACAAACCTGTTCTCATATTGTGCCATAAAAAGAACCGCCATTTCGGGAGCAAATGGACAGCCCATGGCTGATCCCTTAATTTGAATAAAAAAGGAGTCATTAAATTTAAAATAGTTTTTCTTTAAGGCAACCTCAGCCAATTGAAGAATGAATTGAGAAGTTACCCGGTGGGGACGTGGTCTTTCTTCCAGGTATGCCTCGATCACTTCGAGTGCTTCATCCTGGGGTATCTGCGTATATAATGAGGTGACGTCAAACGACACCATCCATTGGGTCAACTCATCAAACTCATGCCCTTCGATTTTATTAATAAAATCCGCACTGTCCCGCACATAGGAAGGTACCTGGATCAAAAAGGGTTTAAGAAAAAAATCGACATACTTGGAAATTGGCTCTAGTAACGAGTGGCTTCCCGAGACTATTGGCCTTCCCGGGGGATTTTCCAACCTCTTATGTATTTTAGGTAAGAAGTACAATACGGGGATCCTTGGGAACTTTTTAGACAAAAAATCAAATTCTTTAGGACCCAAGAACCCACCGTCAAAACCTGTTTTCAATATTCCAAAAATATTTTCTTGAGTAGACCTAGTCGGATCCTCCTTGACCTTCCGGTACCATTCAGAATTGTTCACCTGCTGATTCCCTTCAGTCACATACATTTCTTTGGGCCAGATGACAACGGCACCGCCTTTGTCGTCTTGTTTTATTACTACCGATGTGTCTTGTTTCAAAGTCTCAATTGCCATTTGCTGCTGTCTCGTAATGTTGCGCTTAATGAAAACTTTTAATTTCAACCCCTTCCCCTTTCTCTTCAGTGACGCTTAGTACTTCAGCCCAACAACAGAATGAGGCTGAAAAATTGACTCGGTTACATAAAAAGCACATTAGAACTGAGCTCCATGGCCATTTCTTACTAGAGCATTTGCGAGCTGGCACTATTCCTTGGGGTCTCCAAGTTAAGAACATACCAGTCATATTTACTGAAGACCCGGAATATAGAAAAGGATTTAGCTACATAAACACCAAGTGTAGCCGTGATTTAGTGGTCCATACCATTGAAACCGCGCAGAGACTGTGTTTGAAAGAAGCTGAAGAGCTTGAAAAACTAACACAGTCCGTTAAGGATAATCATTCTGTGGTGGATGCAAAAAACTTATTGGAGTAAATAGAAAAGGAAATACTGGCCTTCAAAGATAATACAATTAGCTTTAAAACTGCTAAGTTTGAGAGAGACTCAAAATCATTTAATATTGATCAGGTATATCCTTTCCTTAAAGACTAATTTTATACATCAACTGAATCGCGCAGAGCATTGTCTAACTTTCAGGGACGTTCAAGGAATCGCTTCCTCACTTTTTCTGAAACGTCATCTTCAGAAACTTCCAGTGATTCAGATTCAAGGCCAGGCACCTCACGCAAGCAGGTCTCTTTTTAGACAAAGGCGAACCAAAGCAGAGAGGAAGATTCAAACCCCAGCCTTGGGAGATGAGAACTCAACGACAATATTACAAGTCATGAAACCCACTAGCATTATAAATTTGTCACAGAGACAATTGTCAAAGGAGGAAGCTTCAGTACTAGAATTGGGTTTAAAATTCGTCCCCAATAGATTCACTGATTTTACTAAAATGAAACTGGAGGCATTAGAATTTTGCCGTAAAATTCGCTTAAAAGCATTTTTTCATGGACAGGATTATACCAACACCAATGAGGTGTCTGGTCTCTCCAACAAATCCAAGTTTGTCCCATTCCCACAGTCAATACCAAAAGAAATTTTAGCTTATGAACAAGCAGTGATATCAGGCATCAGTCAATTGGAAACAAAAAAAGTTTTCATTAAGCGCAACATTACGAGACAGCAGCAAATGGCAATTGAGACTTTGAAACAAGACACAACGGTAGTAATAAAACAAGCCGACAAAGGCGGTGCCGTTGTCATCTGGCCCAAAGAAATATATGTGACTGAAGGGAATCAGCAGGTGAACAATTCTGAATGGTACCGGAAGGTCAAGGAGGATCCGACTAGGTCTACTCAAGAAACTATTTTTGGAATATTGAAAACAGGTTTTGACGGTGGGTTCTTGGGTCCTAAAGAATTTGATTTTTTGTCTAAAAAGTTCCCAAGGATCCCCGTATTGTACTTCTTACCTAAAATACATAAGAGGTTGGAAAATCCCCCGGGAAGGCCAATAGTCTCGGGAAGCGACTCATTACTAGAGCCAAATTCCAAGTATGTCGATTTTTTTCTTAAACCCTTTTTGACCCAGGTACCTTCCTATGTGCGGGACACTGCGGATTTTATTAATAAAATTGAAGGGCATGAGTTTGATGAGTTGACCCAATGGATGGTGTCGTTTGACGTCACCTCATTATATACGCAGATACCCCAGGATGAAGCACTCGAAGTGATCGAGGCATACCTGGAAGAAAGACCACGTCCCCACCGGGTATCTTCTCAATTCATTCTTCATTTGGCTGAGGTTGCCTTAAAGAAAAACTATTTTAAATTCAATGACTCCTTTTTTATTCAAATTAAGGGATCAGCCATGGGCTGTCCATTTGCTCCCGAAATGGCGGTTCTTTTTATGGCACAATATGAGAATAGGTTTGTTTTCAACAACAATCCATTTAAAGAGAACATAGTGCAGTGGCTGCGCTATATAGATGACATTTGGTGCCTGTGGAATGGCTCCAAAGAAGAGTTGGAAAGCTTCCATGGTTGGCTTAACACTCGCCACCAAGATATCAAATTCACATTGACTATGAGTCGAACAAGGTTGACGTTTTTGGATATTGAAGTAGTACCAAATGATAAAAAGTTGACAATCACTCTGCATAGAAAGGCTACCGACAAAAATACTATTCTTCACCACACAAGTGCTCATCCTAGGAGTTTGAGGGAAAACCTCCCATACGGTCAACTATTGCGAATACGTTGCAATTGTTCATCAAAATTGGATTATGAGCATCATGCGGCAATTTTTAAAGAACAGATGATCCTTCGTGGATATCCAAAAAAGCTCCTGAAGCATGCAATAAAAAGAGCGTGGTACACGCCTCGGGAGGACCTCTTACAAAAGAAAGAGAAATCTCCATTAGAACGCATGATTTGCGCAACCACGTTTGGCCCTGATACGAATAGGTTTAGGCAAGTCATATTAAAAAATTGGCATTTACTTGAAAAATTGGAATGTGGTTTTCCAAAACCACTGTTTGCCATGCAAAAAAACTGAAGCATTGGGCAACAACTAGTACGGGCAGACATTTTTCCTATTCAAAACAAACAGTCCTTAAGATCACAATGGCATTTAAAACCTATTGAGGGTCATCACAAATGCAGCACGTGTGCGGCTTGTGATTCCACAATCGAGGGTGCTGAATTTTCCCACAATGGCATCAAATGGCGACATTCTGAGTTTACAAACTGCAAATCAAAAAATATTGTATATGCGGTTGTTTGCCCATGTGCTTTGCTGTATATAGGAAAAACAAACCAACAGATAAATCAAAGAATCACACAGCACCGCTCAAGGATCAAAAAGAAGGTTTTGACCGCTCCCATGGTGCAACATTTCATTGATAAATCCCACTGTGAAAAGGATTTTAAATGGACCGTGTTGTCTTGCATTGATACATCTAAACGTCATTTTGACATCGACGCTGCTTTGTTGAGAAAAGAAGCCTACCTTATCTTAAAGTTTAATAGTGCTTCCTCTGGGCTAAATGGCATGACTGAATTAAGTAGGATTTAGTTTAGTTACTACATGTCCCACAATGCATTTCTTAGTTATGCACAAAACGAGGAACAGTGTTAGGTTTTGATTGGTTGAGAAATCTGTTACCCAGGATTCATAGCTGTCACAACCAGGAAGTGCTCTAGTGAGAGATGCCGGGTGAGAGTTAATCCAGTTTGTTTAATGAAGTCGATACAAGTAAGTTTGTTTGTCCCTCCCCTGTAATTCCTTGAGTACAAGTGAAGCCAGAAATTTTAATCTAACATATGTCTGCAAGCCTAATGCATTCACGCTTGCTTTCTAGAATCAATTCCAGTGAATGCGAGCACGCTCGCTTTTGAGCAGAAGAAAAGCCTGCCTTTTGCAGAGTCTAATATCGGACTAACTCATTTAAAGTAAGTCCAAATGGCAACTGAATTTAAATCGTTTAGTGCGGCCTCTTGATAAACATTCTATTTAATGAACACAATACCTTTTCCTGTTTTTAGAATTGTGAGTCCCAATCCGAATAGTTCCTGTCCATGCTCTGCAGCCTTTGCGCAAGGTACATTTAAATTAATTCTTTTTACCGGCATTGAAAGGTTTAGAGGCAAGTCAGGGATCGAGTAGAAGTTTTCATTCTATGAATGATCTTCTCTTGCAGAATTATACACAGTTTAAAGTGTGCACGTGGTGCTTTAAAGCTACAGTAGAACGAGTCAACTGACATATAGATAAAAACGCGTGGAATCAACGAACTGGAGCGGCTGCTCCTACTTCAAGACTCAGGTACACAAAAAATCAGCTATATATATGAGAGAGAAAGGTAGTTTGGGGTTGATGCTGTTGTTGCATCACGTTTTTCATTTTTTGTTTTTTTAGAATATCCCGATCATTTGTTTGAAGCCCTGACGAGAGTCCCAGTACTATCCAGCCTGGGTCTTGAAACGCGTTGGCATTTTCAAGAGGCATTTTGAGAGGCATTTAGTTAAATCTAAATGAGTTGAGTGTCGGATGTATTAAAGATTAATTCATTATTTTCAACACTTTTGTGATATTCTTGCTGAAACAATAAGTTTAGTCCATAGAATTGGACATTTTTCGCAATCACCGTTGTGTTTTTTTCACAGATGATGCAAGCTTTAAATGTTTTTTGTATTTGATTTACGTTTGTTTTCATTTAGTGATTTTGTCGCTTGTTGTAATTTGTTGCAAATAATCCTCACTTTGGTGTATGTCCAAATTGTTTTTGATTGTGCATTGTGTTATTTATATGTGAAGGTTTCTGTGTCAATTTGAGAAATATGAGTTTCTTTTTCAGTCTTTTGAAAAAATTGTTTTGAATCAATTTAAAGACTATTTAATAAAAATTCTACTTGGACAGATAAAAGAATAGTCTGCCCGTTTCTCCATAAATAGTAGGAGTGTAGGTTAGTACGGAGCCAGGTGTTCATGTTGTGTTTTGAATTTTGAATAGCCCTACCTGGCTCCGGTCCTTTGGGCTTAACCCCTATTGTTGTTAATAATCTTTCTAAAAGTCGCATTTTTAAAATTGTAATGATAAATTCGACGTTACCATTAAAGAATATTTATCATTACAATTCCATAGGCAGGGCCAGACTGGCCGTAGCGGGCACCAGGTTTTTCCCTGGTGGGCCGCCAGGGTGGGGGGCGGTTTTGGACCCTTGGGGGGCCGTATTTGTTCCCAGGGCCGGTTTCGCAGCATTCCTGCAGTATCGGCCCCTTGTAACAAAAGCAGCAGCGGTGAGATGCGTGTTGTGCTGCCAACTAGCACCGCACCCCGGGGGCCGGCCGAGCTGTTTGCTAGGGCCGGTTTCGGTTCCCAGTTCGTCTGTGTCCAGAGGTACTAAAGATGACAGCTTTACCTCCTTCCAATTGGGAATTACAGTTTATTAGATGTAACAAGGAATCCCCAGTGTTAAACCATGGGAGGGGTAGGCCTCACAGTAGTGAAAAATAATCTGGATTTTCTACTACCAGGACATATAAAGCTTAAAAGTACATGTCCTACCTTTAATTGCACAGCACCCTGCCATGTAGGCTACCTAGGGCCTACCTTCGGGTCACTTATATGCAATAAAAGGGGAGTTTAAGGCTTGGCAAGGGGTTTTAAATGCTAAGTCGACATGGCAGTGGGAACTGCACTCACAGGCTGGCAGTGGCAGGCCTGAGACGTGTTTTAAAGGGCTACTTAAGTTGGTGGCACAATTAGTGCTTTAGGCCCACTAGTAGCATTTAATTTACAGGCCTTGGGCACATGTAGTGCACCTTACTATGGATTTATTGGTAAATTAATTATGCCAATTGTCGATATGACAATGAAACCATGTTTAGGGAGAGAGCACATGCACTTTAACACTGGTTAGCAGTGTTAAAGTGCCCGGAGTCCTAAAGCTAACCAAAACAAGATCAGCAAAATGGGAGGCAAGCAGGCAAAAAGTTTGGGGGAAGACCACCCTAAGGCTGTCAGGTCTAACACATAATATATAAATACAGCCAAAAAAACATACATTTTGATTTGCCCCTATTTTGCCCAAATTTTGCCCATATGTTGCCCTAGTGAAAATACAATTTGCTCCACTCCCTGTTACACAAAGTGTGCTCATGATTTAGCCCTATTGTTTTTTGCACTACTGCAACCTTTGTGGAGCACAACCCCACCTCTCTTCCTAAACAGGTAGAGGAAAAATGAGGGCTAAAAAGTAGCTTGAGTATTTCATATTTAGGTCCTAATGCATACTGCCCCTGAGTTCACAAAGCAGTTTGAGTCTACATTTGCCCAGCTATGTGTGCCTAAAATATATTTTCGTCTGAAGGGATGAGGCTTGCTTAGACACTTTCTGCATGTGCATGATGATAATCCCCTTCAAATGAGTGAACAGCTGGTTGAGCCAGCAGGTCTCACCACTAAACATGCACCACAACATCAGCCTCTCATCCAATGAAGAGCACTGATTTTAGACCAGCCAAGGAGTGTACTATATACAGAATTATAAACAGGTACCTGGGTTACAAGGATGTTTATTTCCTGTAGGGTTCTGAGTGACATCAAATTGACAATGAGAGTGAAGCTTGAGTTGTCTATGGTGTCACTCAGATCCCTCAGATGAAAACCATCCCTGCAACATCTATAATTTATGTTATTTATGCCCCCCCAACATCATCTGCCCCTGCCTATAACTGCTAGGCTAAGACAAAGATGTAATATAGCGTATCCTCCCTGTTCCAAACATGGAAAAATACTTTACCTGCCATCCTTAACCAAAACCCATCATATTCCTTGCTTTACTTCCCCATCCTGCAGCTGTGACTTCTGCTTCTAGTCAGAGTAGAAAAGCAACGCTGCACTGACCGACTCTCATAAAGCCCTTTTCACCTGGCCTGGAAGGTCTTTATGATGTAGCAACAGTGGGTAACACATTTTGTCAACATTTTTTGCTCCATCATCGCAGTGAACTACCAGATTTAGAACCTGGAGTAAATAATAGAAGCTTTCTATGTATGCCATGAATAGCAATCCAACATTTTGCGTGCACCAGAGTCACAACTTGGTTAGGAAACCAAAAAGCTTAGTCTGCTCCCCAGTAGTGAGGTCTTCCTCCATAGCAGAAAGAATGAGTTTTTCATTAGTGTACATTCAGGCTGCTCTGAAAGTAAGCATGACAGTCTTTGTAGGTGGGCAGTAGGATCAACTCTAGGGGAAACTTATTCAATGACTGTTCTACCCAATTTGAGAACAACCAAATACTCCCTGGAAGCTTCGAGTGCACACTTAGAGAGTGGTAGGTGAGATGACCATACTCTGGAGGTCTGCATGATGTATAGCAGCGCAGGCAAGCACTCCAGCAGTACCAAAGTGCACTCTCGACAGCGGCAGATTTTTCATTGGAGGGTTTATTTTTCCAAAATGATAATCTCTGAAAATGGCAGTCCAATTGAAGGATATGCCAGATGCAGCTGCAACCCTTCTGGTTGGTGCAGATTTTGCCTTAGAGCTCCCTTTGCTTTGAAAGAGACATTCAAGGGTTTTGATAATTAATTTGTAAGTCCTAACAAATATTGCTTGATGCTGTTTCCTCGAAGTACTTCTTTATGTTAGCTTTTTCATAATATGGCAATATTTGGTGGCTTTTGTGAGATGAGATGAGGATTTTCTAGTTCACAATGAATTTATTTTATACTGTTACAATTAGCTGTGGTACCTGTGCATAATGCATAGCAGAGATTGTTAATTGAAAGCCATGAAAAATGTTCGAGCATATCTCTTGGTGAAGCATGCTTTAATAAACTAATGCCCTCATTTATGGGATTTTGGCGCAGAGCTGCTAGGCACCTTTCTGCACTATTCTACACCAAAGTGGAAGGGCAGTAAGGCACCATATTTATGCAATACAGTGCATTCCTGTCCTTTCTACTTGTGCTGGCGTGGTTTCGGGCAGCCTAGCACCATAGTGCAAGGATGCCTCCATTGCATGCAGGATTATTTTTGAGCAGGAAGGGACAACTTACGGCACAAAAGCAATCCTAAGAGGCGTTTTCCTCTTTCTGTGTATGCTGCAGAATGCAGCACACATAGAAAGAGGAAACAACAAGGAGAAATAAACATATTTCTCCTCGTTATGCCTCACCTCAGGAAGTGTATGGATTTGGTGCTTTCCCAGGTTTACATTATTTTATAAATCTGCAGCAGTGTCAAAATCCATGGGTGTTGTGTGGGAAACATTGCAACATCCATGCAAAGCCTCATGGGCGCAGAGTAAGGCAACGCATCGATTTGCGCTGCGTTGCCTTCCTTAAGATTTATGAGGCCATTCAAAGCCATGCAGGGTGGCTTTGCTTGGCTTCATAAATCGGACTGAGAGCCCACTTTACGTGGTGCAAAAGTGATGCAGGGATCTCATAAATAAGCCCCTAAGAGTGTTGTGTTTTAGACGCTTACTTCGTTTTTATTGTGCTGTTCCTAAATGTGCATCGTAAAGCAAAAGCATATGTAATGGTAGGCACAAATATTTTGCTATGGTTTCTAGGCTTTTGAAACCCTCTTTATGGTGCAGGGCTGATATCTTAAAGCTGTTTCTTTGCTCTAATATTTTCTTGCCAGCTTGCACCACCCTTTTGGCTTTATACACAGGTTCCAGACAGAAGTGCAGTACCAGGCCAGCCAATTTGTCTTCTGGCAAAACCTTTACGTTAATGGTATGGATGAATTCTAAATATATAATGTGGAGACTGTTGGGTCATATCTAAAACCCTAACTTGTAATTATAAAGACTGTGATTCACAAAATCAAATTCTTTCTGACCCACAAAATGCCTTTTTCTACCCATACTGACTCACAAATGAAATGGGGCAGTTCATGGAAGTGCCCCTTCTCATGAAAGTTCATATAAGTGTAAACATGGTTTGCAACCACAATTACAGTGACAAACTATTGATCAGTAACTAAGACCCGAAAAGAAGTGGTAACAGATTTGCACAGTTGAAGCCTCAGCCAAAAGCCAGTTTCCACCTGGCTGCTGGCATTTTGGGGAGCACATAGTGGTGCAGGGAACTACTGCTGCTTGTCTTCTCAGGCCATTTTCAGAATGCCAACTTTTATTTTTGAAACCTCGCCTGTTCTTGCGAGGGAGAAGATCTGTTTTGAAAAGAAATTACAGCCGTAATGGTGGTAGCTGTCTCTCCTTGGCCTCATCACTGCATTCACAGCCATTCTCAGGGGATCTCAAATGAGCCACTGCCTCATAAATATTAATGAAGCAAGGCTTTTTACAACTCTTCACAAATGGGCATTTTATGATGAGATTGATCAATCGGATCGCAAAAAAAAAGTGGGTTCACAAGCCAACCGGCGAGCAGAAAACATTGACTGGTGGGTGATCCAACCTTTGAACTTGAGGCCAAAAAAGGCAATGGAGCATGTAGCATAAGTAACATAATATATTTTTGCATTCTTCCATATTATTCCATTGTTGTCAGCAGAACATATGGAGTATCTAGGAATTATATATATATATATATATATATATATATATATACACAAAAAACTCTAGGTAGTTCTCAAGTTTAGGTGAAAAGCAGCTCCAGTAATGGAGCACCCTCAACGCCAGCGACACTCTAGATCTGTTCACCTCGAATGTCTGCTTTTCTATCAAAGTCTTTAAGCGTAGGATTAGCACAGTGCCATCCGCGCCGAGATAAATAAGGACAAAGTCTTTTGCCATTTCTACAGCAAAGTTTTCAAGCATAGGACTAGCACAGTGCTATCCATGCCAAGCTGTAAAATGACAAAAGCCTTTTACCACTCCAAGCACAGTATTACAGCTTTGAATTGGTAAAATACCACCAAGCCAACCTGAAATGAATGAAAGCAACTGTTGACACGTTTTTCGCTCTGGTTTGAGCTCTTCAGAGAGGTATAGCTTTGTCCAGACACAAGGGAGCACACAGTATAATTCAAAACAATACCCTTTCAGGTTTAGAGTGGTACATAAATTATGCAAAAAAGAAGCAGAGAACTCTGGGTAGTTCTCAAGTTTAGGTGGAAAGCAAATCCAGTATTGAGCACCCTCAACTACAGCAACACTCTAAATTTGCTCACCTCAAATGTTTGCTTTTCTATCAAAGTCTTTAAGCTTAGGATTAGGACAGTGCCATCCATGCCGAGATAGAAAAGGACGAAGTTTTTTGCATTTCTACAGCAAAGTTTTCAAGCATAGGACTAGCACAGTGCTATCTATGCCGAGCTGTAAAATGACAAAGCCTTTTACCACTCCAGGCACAGTATTACATCTTTGAATTGGTAAAATACCAACCAAGCCAACCTGAAATGAATAAAAGCAACTCCTGACGTGTTTTGCTCTGATGAGAGCTCTTCAGAGAGGTATAGCTTTGTCCAGACACAAGGGAGCACCCAGTATAAGTCAAAACAATACCCTTTCAGGCTAAGAGTGATGCATAAATTATGCAAAAAAGAAGCAGAGAACTCTGGGTTATTCTCAAGTTTAGGTGGAAAGCAGCTCCATTGTAGAGCACCCTCAACACCAGAGATACTCTAAATTTGCTCACCTCAAATATCAGCTTTTCTATCAATGTCTTTCAGCGTAGGATTAGCAAGGTGCCATCCACGCCAAGATAGAAAGGGACAAAGTCTTTTGCCATTTCTACAGCAAAGTATTTAAGCATAGGACTAGCACAGTGCTATCCGTGCCATCCACACCGAGCTGTAAAATGACAAAAGCCTTTTACCACTCCAGGCACAGTATTACAGATTTGAATTGGTAAATCATATGCTTAAAAACTTTGATAGAAAAGCATAGGCACTTAATAGTTAAATCAGTTTACCCCCCGATTGACATATTTAACTTGTCTATAAGTCCCTAGAATATAGTGTACAAAATATATGTAGGGCTTGGAAGTTATATGCCACCTGTGGACTGCAGCACCTATTATCATCAGAGTAGGCCTAGAAACAGTGGCAGCTTCTCTATATGGGAGTAAGAGCGTTGCCCCCTACTTTGAACCACAGCCCCCCGAAATTTTCATTTTGTTCAGCTTCGTCTTTGTAGAGCTTTGTACCTTGGCTGGGCTGAAGCAATTAATTACATTGTCTTTGTCACTCACATGCCTGAGGGAGGGGGAAAGGCAGTTTCCAGGAAGGGTCGTGCCAGCTGCACTATGTAATTAAATGTGCTCATGGCAGACTGACTAGTCTCAGAAATCGGTTAGCCTGACACATACTTTAGGCTCCTGAGCAAGAATTCACTGCCATAACCGAAGGGGCTTGGAAGCAAATGCAGCTCTCCAAGTCTTCAATGGGCACTGGGTTGCCTTGTCCATCCAGTTCTGGCAATGCTCCAATGCTGTTTAATGCAATAAACATAATAAGAGTTGAGTCGGGACTTGCTGTTAGGCACAAAGCAACTCCCAAGCTCATGCATAGTTGAGCATAACAGCACAGGTGCGGGAAGAGCATACAATTTGGCCAGAAATGGTGCAGCTGTATCTTAAAGCACACAAGAATTGCCCACGCTTTTTTAAAATTTAAATTGTTTTATCTATTTAATTATCTTTTGATGGGGCTTTTCTTCCATCCAGTAGTGAATGCGAAGATACGGACTAAAGAGGTCCCTGCGCTGACAGTTGTGCTTTGTGTGTGCCCCGTGTCCCCGACACAGCAGCCAAGTAAGTTGCCTTTCTTTATTTAGCAACCAGACCACGGCAAGCTAGTATAAAATGGACTGCGTCCCTATATTACTGGTATAACATCTCAGAGCCATATTTACAATGAAACAACTCAGTGCGTGCCGCAAGCCTATTGCGCCGCACTGAGTCACTTTCAAAGCACAGAGATGCGACATATTTACAACAATATGTCGCATCCCTGTGCTTTTCCCTGCCCTGGCGCACAATCGGCTGCCATGCGCCGGTGCAAACACCCTTGCACCATGGTGCAAGGATGCCTGCATCGTGGGGAGATTGCATTTGTGCAGGATGGGACACCTTCCTGCACAAAAACAATCAATTGAGGTGATTTCCTCCTTCCATGCATGCTGCAGAAAGTAGCACGCATTGAAAGAGGACAAAAACAAGGAGAAATGTAAACATTTCTCCTCGTTGTGCCTCGCTACGCCACCTCTGGGGTGGGGTAGCATTCTGACGCATTTCCAGGTTTACGATTTCTTGTAAATCTGGAAAAGCATCAGAATGCATGGGTGTTGCTTTGGAACACCCACAGCAACACCCATGTCACACCCCATACACGTAAAGTGTTGCGTGAGAAGGGCCGATATTTGCAAGCACACATAAAGCCACGCAGGGTGGCTTTACGTGTCCTTGTAAATATCGGGCAGCAGGTTGCGCCGCCGGTGCATCACGCAATGTGATGTACCAGCAGTGCAAGGGGCTTGTAAATAAGCCACACAATTTGTAAACTAAGCTGCTTGAGACCAATGGTTTGATTTAGTTTTTCCAACCAACAAAATAGAAAAGTAAATTAAAAGAATGAGGAGGGATCTGCTTGCACTTAGTTAAATAAGTAACCCTTTAGAGGTACCACCACACATATTATTTGAGTCGCACTCTCACCTTTCAAAGAATTTCAGACTAATTCTGCTTGAAGAAACAGCTGTTTTCATTTTTATTGTATTGTTAAGGCTTCTATTTCCTATGTGCATGAGTGATGTTTGCCTCTAATTACATAACTTCTATTGGGAGCACATACCATTGCAAAGGCCCTTTTAATAAAATATGCGCCAGGGCAGTGCTACCCCCAGTGCTCAGTTTGTTAAAGATTAAGTGACTTGGCACAACATTTTGCACAGTAGTCCACAACCAGTGCTATTGACCTTCAGTCTGCTAAATACTGAGGCTGCTTATTTGTAATTCAGCCTCGTGCCTCGTTAATCCACCACCAGGCACATCTGGCCCTTTTAACTCATTCTTTCATGTTCCTGCTTTCTCCCTTTGAGACTTTCTTCCATCTTTCTCTTCCTACTTCTTTCTACCTTGTGCGTTTTTCTCTCTCTTGCTCTGGGTCAAAGTCTGATGAGGAAAAATAGGTGCCGGTCCCCCCAAAAAAGGAATACCAGTGGACCCACCTGCAACCACTGGCTTAAATTAAGCACTGGCTATCCACTTTGGGTGTTGGGGTTGCTCACTGAAGAGTACACCAGGTGATGGGATAATACTGTGTGCACAAGTGGAGGGGTCCACACAGACATGGGGCTCTGACTACTACTGTGTTGGATCTATTATGTAATAGCCACCTACCAAAGCGGGCCATGTAGAGAAATGCAAAGTCCATGATGGCTCTTTTTCTTGCACAAACTGTGCTGTAAAATGCAATTATATGCCCTCTAATTTCAATTTTGCAAGAGAATACACAAGTAGCCTCTTGAAAATGCTAGGCTGGTGTGTCATGCTCTCACCTGGTCCCAACCTCGAAGATGACACTGGAGTTGAAGGGGGGTTGGGATAAAATAGGAAAAGAGAGACTTGCAGTTTTGAATCTGCTCAGCGGCGGTGCGGAACTGCGGAACAGGATTTGTCACTTCTGAGACCTTCTGTGTTTGCGAGGTAGATGTGCAGTGGACTAGAACCTCTGGTTTTGAGATGACGCAATGTAAGGTTTCATCAGCAGCACGGCATAAGAGCAGAATAACCAAAATCACAGATTGAAGTGTGTCACTCCCAGGGATAATACTTGGAACACAGATTAGAGTTACTTGCACTCCCAAGGATAAACTCAGTACACAAGTTGGAGTTACGTGCACTCACAAGGATAAACTCTGTACACAGGTTGGAGTTACTTGCATTACCATGGATAAACTTGGTACACAGGTTGCAGTTACTTGCAGTCCTAAGGATAAACTCAGTACACAGATTTGGGTACAAGGGTCATGCATATATCAAAGACTCTGAAGGCTTTCTCTTGGCACTACTCTTCATCAGAGAAACACAGAGCTAAAGTCCTTAATCCTTGCACAATCACAGTTCTAGCTCCAAGGTTGCAGGAAGGGTCCAGAGTATAAACACACAAGAAGCGCTGGAGTAAATAACAGAGAGGGCATGGAGAAAAAGACTGTAGTCTTTGAAGACACTGATACTCAGTCCTGCTTACTACTGTAGGAGGATTAGTGCACACTAACCTGATATCAAGTACTTAGCCTAGTTCTTCCACTTACCTGAAGTTCAAAGAAGATCTCAAGGCTGCGACTCTGGGAATCGTGGGGGTCCGGAGTAGCTGTGCAGGTGAGAGAGAGGAAGAAAACGTCAAGGGAGCTTGAGCCAAGGGAACCAATCACCAGTTCTCTTGGACTTGAAGAAGACTGGATTGCTTCTCAGATCCAGCAGGATTCTTCAGGTGAGTGGGAAGGGTGAAGCTTGTTCCACAGGGGGCAAGGCCATTCCACGACTCAGGGTCGAGTGGGTTTTATTAACCCCCTCGAAGGCTCAATGGATGTAGCTAGATCACATGTGGCATGTGAGGCACATGGCCGTCTGGACGATTTCGATCCCTTGAAGAAAACACGTGTCAGTACACTTTCTTTGACCTTATAGAATAGGCAGGTGCAACTTGATGATCAGCACCAAATAACAAGAAGCAAATTTATTGTTTTCGCTCGAACGTGCATAATGGAAATCAACATCAAAACCCCATTAACAGGGGGAGCAAAGCTTGCCATTGGCTCACAGGATTCTGGGGGAAGCTTGCAGGGATTCAATGAAAAATAATACCAAGGCCCTAGTAACAGCGGGTGCAATTTGATCTATTGGTTCACAGGTTCTGGGGGACACTTGCAGGGATTCAAGCACAATGGAATTACGGGTCTTGGGGAACATCAGTCAAAGTATCGTAGCACGTCATAAAGCACCACAGGGGTAATAAAACATGGGCCCTGCTTGCTAGACGACTGCGCAGGGGATGCAGGAAGGGGTCATGACAGAGAGGGCACAGGAGGGGATAGTTACAGTTTCCCGCATAAGGAACGACCTACAGGGCGTGGTTTGTGTGGGTCAGGGGCATGGAAGGAATGAACCGGGTTAAGGGCATAAACATTGCTGGCAGGTACCCAAGACTGCTCTTCAGGACCATACCATTTCCAAGCAATTAAGTAAAACAAGCATTTATTCTCATGCTGAGAATCAAGGATTCTCTATATTGTGAATTCCAAATGACCATTCAGTGTTATAGGTGAGGAAGGGGGAACAGGACAGGTCTGGGCACAATAGGGTTTCAACAGGGACACATGAAATAGTGGCTGAATGGGTAAATCTTCTATTAACTTAATTTCACACATCTGGGTTAATGATTCATTCAATAGAAAAGAGACCAAAATATCTGGGTTGTAGCTTATGTGCCCCCTGTAATTGCAGGTGTTTAGTGGACAGCCAAACTTGATCTCAAACCTTGGAGTCTGGCTGTTGATGTTGATGTCTGCTAAACGTTTTTACCATACTCAACGTAGCCTGATATGTGTGATTATACATGCTATTGTGAATCAGCCAGATGTTTTACAAAGTCTCGTATGACAGGTGCATTTTCAGAATGCATTCCAACATTTCCGGGTAAAATACATGGATGTGTACCAGTTAAACAATAAAAGGGGGAAATCCCAGTGGCTGAATGCTGTTATTTATTGTGAACAAATTCAGCAAAGGGTAACAAGGATTCCCAACTCTTAGGAGTAGAGGTCAATAGACATCGCAGTGTCTGTTCCAAAACCTGGTTTACCCGCTCCGTCTGCCCTCAGTTTGTGCATGATAGGTAGATGAGAGTCTGGCATCAATGTCCATTGATGTGCAAAGACTGCACCAAAACTTTCAGGAGAATTGCAGGCCCCCATCGGAAAAGAAGTCGGAGGGGAGCCCATGCAACCTCAGGATTTGTTAAACAAACAGCATTGTGAAGGTCTTGGCAGCAGGTATTTCTTTTAGGGCAATAAAATGCACCATCTTGCAAAAAAGTTCTACTACCACCCAAATGGTTGTATAACCACTGGAGTTGCGGAGGTCAGTAATAAAGTCCGGGCTTATGGTATGCCAAGGATATGGGGGCACTGGCAATGTTCATATATAGCATGATGGGGCGGAATGGGATGCCTTGTCTTGAGAACATATTGGGCAGGACTGAACATAGTCATGCACATCCTTGGACAATGTGGGCCATCAAACCCATTGATGACAGTTTGCTAAGGTCTTTTGTATTTCTGAATGACCTGCTAATGGAGTGTCATGACACCAGGTTAAGACTTCCTGTCTCAATTATTTTGTGGGGACATGTATGGTGGTACCATGGTAAAGAATCTCACTGTGCACATGATTATCCTCTCCAGTCACCCTAGAGTCTATTTCTTTTTGACTCATACTCTGCCTAACTCTTTCCAAGAAGGACTTTGGGTCGCAGAGACCTACGTTATGCTTTGAGCTTACAATGTTCTGTGTTGTCTGTCCCAGAGTTTCCTGATTTTTTGTAACTTCATTTAGATAGGAGATCGCCCTTAATCTGTTGTGTGCCTGGCCAAAGGTAGTGTTACCATTCTTGAAAGCATAATTTAATGGTCAATAACTCTCATTTGGCAACTGTGTAATTCTGCTCTGCCAGCAATATTCCTTTGATAAAAAGGGCAACTGGGTGTATGTGTCAAGTTGTGCTGTCACATTGTTATAACATACCTCCCACAGTTTCCTAGGAGACATCCACTTCCCAAAGAGAAGGCTGCATTGGGTCTGGATCTCTAAGTGCTGAGGTCCTGGTGAATCTCTTCTTGGATAAGCAAATGGCATCATTGGCCTCCTGGGACCACTCAAAAGGTTACTTCTTTCTATCCAATTTGGAAAAAAGAGAATGCTCTGTCTCAGGCTCCGAGGGAGCGAAACGTGACAGCAGTGAAGTGCTGCGTACGGAATCAAGTCTATGCGGCAACAAATTCCCCTATGAGGAGATAGTTGTATAGTTTTTTGTTTGTTAATGACATCTTGAAAGTCCTGGTATTCTACTGGAAACAGGGTCAAAGGGTTTGGTTTAGGGGCTGCACAAGTCAAGAGTTATGTTATGTTATTTAATTTTGTAGCGCGCACAGATACTCAGGAGTGTCCCGGCGCAACGCCAAACGAGGGGAGGCAGCTGAAACTACACAAAGAGATGTGTTTTCAAAAGCTTTTTGAAAGCCAATGGATCCTTGGTGTTCCGAAGAGCAAACTGAAGGGCGTTCCATGCCAGGGCAGCATTCCGGGCAAGAGAGCTGCCACCTAACCTCTGACGTTTAAAACGGGGGACCAGGGCCGGAAGTTGAGACGAGGAGGGCAGTTGTCTCGGTGGTGCATAGAAAGAGAAGCATTTTTGCAGATACAAAGGGCTATGGCCGTAAAGAGCACGATGGGCGATGACCAATGATTAAAGCTTAACCCTTGCGGCCACAGTCAGCCAGTGTAATGAGTGCATGTGGTGGCTAACGCTGCTTCTGGAGGGCAAGTCAAGGAGAAGTCTGGCCGCCGCATTCTGGACCACCTGAAGCTTCTTCAGCAAGTAGCCTGGTATGCCCACATAGAGAGCATTGGCGTAGTCCAGCCTAGATAGAATGAGGGCGTGGATGACAGTCTCCTCTGCAGCTCTAGGCAGAAGGGGGAGAAACTTCCTTAGTGTTTTAAGTAGACCGAAGCAAGTGCCGGCAAGCTTCTTGATCTGGGTGTTGAAGGAAAGATTCTCTTCAAACCACACCCCCAAATTCTTGACGGGTGTCCCCAAAGAGGCAGGGAGGGGGGACTCTGATGGCCAGAGAGTGTCCCTAAACTTAGGAGGAAAATTCCCGAAGAGGAGGATCTCGGACTTTTCTTCGTTGCATTTAAGCTGTGCAGATGCAAGCCATTTAAAAACGGACGACAGACAGTGCTTCACAGACGAGACTGAGTCCATATTTTTCTCCCATGTAAAAAGAAGCTGCGTATCGTCAGCGTAGGCGATAATTTTCGCCCCCAGATCTTCTGCCAGGTACACCAATGGTGTGACGTAAACATTAAAAAGGAGGGGATTAAGGGACGACCCCTGGGGGACCCCAGTGGTCATTGTCTGGGGAACGGAAGAGGACGGCGGAAGCCAGACCTGCTGGACCCGTCCCTCCAGGAAGGACCTGAGCCAGTCCCACGCAGTGCCAGAGACCCCCATCTCTGCAAGTCGCGTGAGGAGCCGTGAGTGCGGGACCGTGTCAAACGCCGCAGATAGGTCGAGCAAAATCAATGCAGCCCTCCCACCGGCGTCCAAGCACTCACGGATGGCTTCAGAGACCTCTACCAGGGCAGATTCAGTACTGTGGGAGGACCTAAAACCTGACTGAGCTGGGTGCAGGAGGCCCGCACATTCAACAAACTCAGTGAGCTGTTTAGTCACCACCTTCTCGCAGACATTAGCTAAACTTGGCAAGAGGGAGATGGGGCGGTAATTCCCTGGGCTTAGAGGGTCCAAAGAAGGCTTTTTTAGGAGGGGAAGGATCTTGGCCTGCTTCCAAGCATCCGGAACATGAGCCATCTGCAGGGATAAGTTGATGAGACTGTTTACTTCGGCATTGATAGTGTCTGCAACAGCAGCCAACAGTCTGGCAGAGCAGGGGTCCGAAGGGGAGCCCAACTTCAGGCTCTTTAGGAGTTTAAGAGAGTCAGAGTGATAGAACTTTCTGAGCGTTATTATTGCAATGAGTTTGACAGTAACGAGATCCCAAGGTGACAAGATGGAGGGACCAGTCAATAACAGAATTGTGCGGCTAAAGCCAATGGATTTCTAAAATAGTGTCAAAGGTAGGTGTATCAATGATATCAGAGATTAAGGTCTCAGTATGCCCTTTCTCACATACTAAGGATAGTGGAGTAGTTTGGTATACAATCATCCCTGAAGAGAGTTCAGACCCATCTACTGCCCAAGAATCACACTCACCTGAGTGACCCCTATGTTAGCTGGGCCCTCTAACCTTTTCAGCACTGTGTCAAAAGTCAAGGTGCTAGCCTTCCGAATTCCCTTCGGTTTGGCAGAGCATGCTGATGCAAAATGCTCTGCTTTTCTGCAATAGAAACACGGATTTAACTTCTTTCTACGTTCTTTTTCCTCGGTGGTCAGAGGACCGCGCAAGTACCCAACCTGCATGGGTTGTGTATTGTCCTGATTTTTAGACTCTGTCTCTTTTCACTCAGCCGCACAATTAGCCGTCTGATTCCCCTCTGGGGTGTTCCATTGAACTGTGCCTGACAACTAGCTCAATGAACTTTGAACAATCTTGGAGTATATCTACAATGTGTGCCAGGGAATCCTTCAAGTCATCCGTAACCCTCTGTAAAAGAGGAAAGTCCTATTTTTCTTTGGCCATTGGGTTTCCATAGCTAGCACACAGAAGGCAGGAATGTAGGTAAAGAGGTCCTTAATGTTCTGACAGAGTATTAGCAACTCATTATCACTGGCCTAGACAAAAGTGTGCATAGCACAAAGACGGCGCGTAGCCTCTTTAAACCTTCCAAAATCATGTAAAACGGGTCATTATTTTCAATGAGTGGAATAGTCCAACTAGCAGCTGTACCCCGTGAGACAGGATTCCCTGTTTTCCATTTTTACTAATTTTTACAGATAAATACAGACAGAAAACATTGTGCTTCCTGTCTGTATTTATTTTTAAGAGTGGAAAAATACAGATAATTTTTTTTCTTTTGAGTCCCTCTCCATGCCGAGATAAAGAATTTTAGACCATTAGCTGTATATATTGGCAGCATGGAGAGGTAGAAAGCTGAATGAGATGTTCTTCAATTACTGCATATCTCAACATGTATGTGTGCTATTATGATAATTTTTTTCATGTGGGTTTATTTTTTTAATTATATTTTGAGTGTGTAATGTGCTAAAACCTAACAGGCATCAAAGTTTGAGTGCCCGTCTATCCATTAAATTTGGAGATATACGAGTTATCATCTCTTCTGTTCTCAAAACACAAAATAAAAATGGATAATTAGCAATAAGATGGCTAAAAAATAAATATGGATAAATACAGGCAGAAATGTTAACAAAATAAATGCCATATATGATAAAGGGTATTCTAGCAGTATCAGGGGAAAAGGCTCCTTGTTTACAAAGAAACTGCAACTGGCACTGACTCCAGAACGCATCAAAATTGTGACTATCCTTAAATAATTCTTCAGGCAGGGTCAAGGGCACTGGACTGAAGTGGTAAGTGTGACATGAACAGCATTAGTGTTTCCGGTTGCGTAGGTCCTTGTTGGATTTCCCAAATCACTAAAGTGTGGGTGTTGCAGAATGGGAAGTGTGCTCTTGGGAACCACCCAGTACCCACTTATAATAACCATGGTGAGGGTGACATCAGATCAGTTTGTCCCTAAGCAACTGATTTTCCCATCGCAAGGACTGAACTTTGTGCTGTACATCTCCTAAAGCCCTTGCCAAATTTAAAACACTTGTGGTGTCCTCAGGCAGGGCCTAAGCCAGGTCCTGAATGTGTAGCTGATCATCCATGTCGTTGAGCAGTGGAAGAATGCAAGGCTTGGCCTTCTGTCAATGTGCATAATGGAAAACAACACCAAGGCCCCATTAACAGTAGGAACAAGGCTTGAAATTGGCGCATGGGATTCTGGGGAAAGCTTACAGGGTTTCAATGAAAAACAACATCAAAGCCCTAGTAGCAGCAGGTGCAAGATAATCTATTGTTTCACGTGTTTTGAGGGATGCTTGCAGGGATTCAAGCATAATGGAATTACGGGTTTTGGGGTATTATAGCGCCATAAAGCGCCACAGGAGTAATACAACATGGGCACTGCGTGCTAAACCACTATGCAGGGGCACAGGAAGCCATCGTGACAGAGAGGGCACAGGAGGGGGTTGTGACATGGTGTGAGTTGCTCGCTAAATCCAATGTATTTGAACCCCACCATTTTCAAATTGTACCAGGTACCACTGCTTAGAAAACACGGCTTCAGGCCTAACATTATAGCCCGACTGCTGCAGTTTAAAACCTGCAATGCAACCTGTCAAAATCACAGTTTTTTACAGGCAAAAACCTTTCTTTTAAATATGAGTAAGTCACCCCTTTGTGGACCTTGTAACCAGCAAGGCAGGGTGCATGGTATTTAAAAGTGGAATATGTATCATTTGTGCATTAGGATTGGATTGTGACATAATTATACTGTTATGTTTTCTAGCCGTGTTATAAATATAATAACATTTTATAATGTTTTTTTTTTTAAGTGGTATATATAGAAAATGAATGTCACCATGTCCCCACAGTGGCAAGGCCCTAAAAACTATTTTTACTGTGACGGGCTTGATTGGCTTAATATTATTCTGTATCTCGGGATCTGGACCAGTTAGAACAATAATTCAACCACTCTTTTAATATTTATTAAAAGCCCAGTTCAATGGTGAAGTATGATTTTTATTAGATATTTAGGAAAAGTAACTTTCAGAAAGTTAACCTTTTTCCTGCCTGAAGCTCCTGGGGTCTAATTTGCATCCATTCTGCAGGAGCTGTCAGTCAAATACTTGACCTTAATTAGGTGTGGATACTGCTTCCAGAGCAGAGAAATGGCCTGGGAGGGGGGGTTGTTTTATTCCCCTGGCAGGAAGACCAGCTGGGGGTAGGCTTAGGAACATAATTAATTTCCAAGTCACCTATCCTGTAGCAAGTGAATGTCTAGAGTCTCCTGGAAAGGCTCAGCCTTTGTCCCCATAGTCAGGCTGGCACCAAACCCTTACCAAAGGGCTAAAAGTTCCCACAGTCAATCCCACCCATGTTTGCAGCAGTTCCTGTTTGTCCTACTGCAAACAACCCCATAGTGTACCTTATTCCTAAACTCCAGAGGAGCAAATCATTTTCCCCTTTTGTAGAGGCTTTCCTCATCTGGAGTTTGGAAATAAGGTGCACTGTGGGGTTGTTTGCAGTAGGACAAACAGGAACTGCGGCAAACATTGGTGGGATGGCCTGTGGGAACTTTTAGCCTTTGGTAAGAGAAGAGCCAGGAGTCAACCCCCACCCACTAGCTGGTGAAAGGCTACGCATAAATGTGGCACTCAAAGGCACTATCCTCAGAACGGAAGATCAGAGGATGATTGGGTCTGTCTGTGACTTCAGAGGAGTCCTTAAGGACTGGACATACTCCCTCTCGAATCCAGGACAAAAAAGTTGACTCCAGGGGTCTGTTGACTGTCATGATGTGTAGCTACAGAGACACAACAAGCTTCAAGAGCCCTTTTCCCAGAGGTGCCCAGAAGAGCAATGGCAATTGGACCTGGACTGGACTTTGCTGCTGGCCTCTGCCTGATGTTTTGCCAGTCACTAAGTACCTTGCCCTGAGGTCCTGGGACCTTAGAAGGAAGTGCACTCCTATGGATGTTTGGGCGCCAGAAGAAAGTTTGGACAATTTTCAAAAATTCCTCCAGAGCTCTAGAGTTTCAGGAGGACCCATCAGGAAAAGTGTCCGACCCGCAGTTCCACTGGGTTGGTGTCAAGCGATGTGGACTTACCTTATAGTCCACGACGTGGCCCTCAGAGGTGAAATGGACCTATCTGAGATGTCTTCTTATCCTGCACAACGGTGTGGATCAACCCTGTATCCCTACCTCTACTCGCGAGAAGAACTGCAAGGAAGTCAGTTGGGCCTGGGTGAGAAAATCCTAATTGTGGGATTGTTGTAGGTACGGTTTTTATGTGTCGTAGTTGTCGTACCTTCAGGATACACAAAAAGGACTCATTAAATCTCTAGTCTGAAGAATATTGACCCCACTTCCCTTATGTGGTGTCTGTTGTGTTCTAAGGTAAGTACCGTCGATTCAACTAGGATTTTCTTGGTAGTGGTGCGCCAGGAATTCTCTGGATGTGGTGATACTTCTCACCGGATAGGGTTCTGGAGAGTCCTTTTTTAGAATCTGATTCGTACATAAACTATAAAGAGAAAAGAGCATAATCAATAGCTGACAGTGACACTCTTAAATCAACATCTGTGCATTCACAATACTTAGGTTCACAGGATTGAATTACAGTAATCAAGTCCATACCTATTAACTCGTAGCTGTAGTGAATAGTAGATGCCCTGTTTCTTAATCCTCAGAAAACAGGGTGAAAGCTTTTTACTCTAGCTGGATCCAGAAGGGTTAAAAGTTAGTTGTTCCCAAAGCAGGTTAGTCAATGCATTGATTTTACAAGTCTAATAAGCCTTTTGGTAAGTCTCGATTTGCTTGGGACAATGCTTGTTTAAAGTAAAGTCTCTGTTTGCTTGGGCCAATGGTTGTTTAAAGTTAAGTCTCTTGGTTGCATCAATGCTTGTTTGTTTTCAGGAATTATGCTCATTTACTGATGACGCTAAGCGCGATACCTGTCTGTTGTTGGAGGGTTTTCAAGAGAAGCTGCCGGCCACCAAGTGTTGCAGATGAGCTGAGCCCCCAGGGAAGGCCTTGCTATTGACGTTAGGAGCGAGTGAAAAAGAGGATCTCTTCAGCATGTAGAGAGGGCCACCAGCAACTCCGACGTATTGCTGAAGGTCTGTCAAGCAGCTGAATCCAGTAGGCAAAGCATGGGCTAGAGCGCGGGTGCGACTTGAATGGCCTGCCACACCCGAGCCACACCCAACATGGCCACCGGGGACAGCAAGACCATAGCGATCTCAGCTGTTCCAGAACGAGTGCGGCCATGTGTGTAATGCAACATCGTTGTGAAGGCATTTATATAAAGGAATGAAGCATAGGCAAATGCAAATAATAACATCCTCATCCAATAAGCATAGGCAAATGTAGGGAACAGTGCCATGTCTCTGAACAACAAGCATTGCTAAATGAAAATATGCAACAAGCATGGGTAAATGCATGCAACAAACAAAAGCAAACATGCAGAATAAATAAAAACAACCAGAATTTCAAGGGATGGAAGCTCACAGAGGGATAGGGGGTAGGACATGAGGGACTGATTTCAGCTTCATCCCACAGGGAGATCTCTGCACCTTTGACAAAAGTGACAAAGTCCCATTCTGAATTTGGACTTAGAAACTTTTCAGCAAGAAAAATCCAAAGCTTCAGAGCGCCAGTGGGGTCAACCTGATTCAGGTATCTGACTTTCAGCTTCATGGCGGCAGCTAGTTTCAGTGGCATCCCGCGAGGGGAGGATTATTCTTCTCAAAAAGTGACAAAGTCTCATTTGGTGTTGGGAGTTAGAAGACATTTCAATGCTTTCCTTTATGAAAGTAACATAGTCACTTTTTGATGCAGGACTAAAAAACCTTTTTGAACTTTCTGGTTTCCAGACTTTCACTGGGTCAAATCCACTTGATATATCTGACCCAGCTCCATCACGTTTAGGACGTGGTCTAGCATTTCCACAGAATATCGTTAGCACGGTTCCATGTTAAAATATAGATTACAAAAATATAGTTGAAAAAAATATAGATGTAAAAATATCGATTAAAAAAATATCAAATTGCTATACTTAAACAGGTAAGTACAATAATATCGACTCAAAAATATAGATGTAAAAAATATAGATGTAAAAAATATCGATTTTAAAAAATAACATAAATTAAAATAAATTAATTAAAAAATATTAAAATTATTAACAAAATAAATTTAATTTAATATATATTAAAAATAATTATAACAAATAAACTTAATTTATTAAATATAAACACAAAAAAATATTTCCATATACATATATTTACTTAAATGCATTTTATTAACTATTATCTTTATTTAATTTATAAACTTTTTTTAATTATATAAAAATAAAATAAACACATAAATAATTTAAAAAAAAATATTCTATATTTTTATTTAATTAACATATTAAACTATAAAAAAAAAAAAAACATATATTTAATAACAAAATAAAAACATTAGTAGTTAAAACGTTGGATAGCGAAGGGGTAAAAATTACTATTCCCACTCCAGTGAGTGGAACAGTAGAAAAAGCGCTGGATAGCGTAGGGGTAAAAATTACTATTTCCACTCCAATGAGTGCAACAGTAGGGAAAGCGCTGGATAGCGGAGGGGTAAAATTTACTATTCCCACTCCAGTGAGTGCAACAGTAGGGAAAGCGCTGGATAGCGTAGGGGTAAAAATTACTATTCCCACTCCAGTGAGTGCAACAGTAGGGAAAGCGCTGGATAGCGGAGGGGTAAAATTTACTATTCCCACTCCAGTGAGTGCAACAGTAGGGAAAGCGCTGGATAGCGGAGGGGTAAAATTTACTATTCCCACTCCAGTGAGTGCAACAGTAGGGAAAGCGCTGGATAGCGTAGGGGTAAAAATTACTATTCCCACTCCAGTGAGTGCAACAGTAGGGAAAGCGCTGGATAGCGGAGGGGTAAAATTTACTATTCCCACTCCAGTGAGTGCAACAGTAGGGAAAGCGCTGGATAGCGGAGGGGTAAAAATTACTATTCCCACTCCAGTGAGTGCAACAGTAGGGAAAGCGCTGGATCCCAAAACAATAAAAAATAAAACCATCAACATTTTTATTAAATTTAATTTCCAATATTAACATAATTAATATATAAATTTAAATATATTATTATTAACAAAGATAATAAAAAAAAAAATTACCCATTATTTAACACTATTAAATCCACAACACACACCTACAATTAATTACACAATTAAATTTAATAATTACTAATTAATTAATGAAAATTAATTTATTATTTATTAATTAATCAATAAAAAATTAATTACTTACCACCTTTTACACCATTTACACATATTAACCCCAAAACACACACCTAAAATTAATTACACAATTACAATTAATAATTACTAATTAATTGATGGTAATTAACTTAAAAGTATTTAATAATTAATCAATAAAAAAAATTAATTACTTACCACCCTTCACACAATTTACACATATAAACACCACAACACACACCTAAAATTAATTAAGCAATTAACCTAATTATTTATTATTTGACTAATTGAAATTAATTAACAACTAATTATTAAACTATTATTAATTAATCAATTAACACATTAATTATTCAATAAATCTTATCAAATTAAATTACTTCCCACCCTAATCCCCTATAAACCCACAACCCACTACGGAACTAAAAACGCAGAATTAAACTTAAAATAAATTAATAACTAGTAAAACTCTAAAACATATAATAAAATAACAAACAATTCTCATTAAAAACACTAAAATACATAAAATTGTTAATAAATCGATATTTTTGTAAACTATATTTTTGTAAACGATATTTATTACAAAGATATTTATGTAATCGATATTACTTACCTGTCAGTCGATATTCTTGTCAACTATATTTTTGTTCTCGATATTTCTTCTCCACGATATTTTTGTGGCGATATTTCTGTCCCGCGATATTTTTGCGGCGCTATTTCGACTCTGCACCCGTTAGCACTTACAGCACTTAGTGCTTTTTGGCACTATTTTTTCTTAAACCGTTTAATATTCATATCTCCAGTTTCCCTTATTGGATTTTGTTTGTTTTGGTGTCATCTTGTGTATCAAATTTTACTCTAATTGTTTATTGTTCTTTTTATATTGTTTGGAGTTTTGACGCCTTAAATCCTTTACTTATTGCCCTAATTAGGCCTGTCCGCTGCCTACTATAGCTACCATGGGGTTGAGCTCAGATTAATTTAACTACTAAATGATTTACCCTGACAAGGAGCATTGTTATTCTTTGTTTCAAATCTGTTTATTGAAAACATAACACACAAGTGAAGCCTATGTAGCCCCACCAAAAAGACATAAAAAGAACATCATCACTCAATTTGGATGTCAGAGCATTTCGAATAAAACGGAAATAAAGGAGTCAGTACATTCTCACCCTAGGCCGCACTGCAAAGGAAGGGAGAAGAAGTAAAGCAGGAAGCAAAACAATATGCTACTGGCCCTGTTACCGTTACAAGGCTTCTCTCACAGTTCGGGAAAGACACAGGGAAGGCATCAGACATCGCTGAGGTCTTGTGGAGGCTTTCCCAACCAACATCATTCGGTGATTTAGATAAAGCAACCTGTAGGATAGCCTGCTCACCTGGTTCATACACTAGACAAACTAATATTCCAAATTGAGCGACATCAGGGGCACATAGCTCACATTAAACAATAGGAAAGAAGAAAGAAGAAGAAAAGGGAAAGAAAGAAGAGAAGATCAAAGCGCTCAACCAAGTGAGGGAGCAAGGGAAGTTGCATTAAGAATAACCTGTGGTTGGAGGGGGTCAGAGGTCCTGGCGTAAAGGGAAAGGTGAGGCCTCTTCTACGAAGGTGTCGGTTCAGGGGAATCTTGCCGATGGCCCCTCACATAAGGTTCAAGGGAGTCATCAAACAGCTGCAGGGCTCGTAGCCTCAGGGGAACCAATCGAGAGTGCTCCATACTAGAAAGGTGTCGTATTAGGGGCTACCAGACACGGGTGAATTTGGCCTCCGCATGGTTGATACGTGCAGTGAGCAATTCAAGGGCTAGAACGTGGCACAAACGGAGGAACCAAGTGGCCACTGGGGGGGGGGGGGTTTCTTCCAAAATAAAGCTATGGATTGCCTGGCTGCACCCAGCATCTGTAGTATCAACCGCCATTCCGCATATTTCATGGCCATCATTGTCGGGGGTCTAATGCCTAGTATGGTGACCATCGGGGAGGAGGGGATAGGGAAACCCACTACATCCTTTATATGACTGAGGATCTCTTTCAAAAACATTTCAAGGCTCGGGCAGGACCACCAAATATGTAGAAAGTCCCCTCTGTCAGCCTGACATCTCCAACAAGTCGGGGGGAAATTTTGTAGCATCTGGTGAAGTCGGACCGGGGTAAAGTACCAACGCGACAATAGCTTGTACGCTGATTCGCGCTGCGGTATGCTAAGATATATTTTCGGGATATCCTGCCATAACCGGGCCCAACATTCTGGAGCTATGTCTTCCCCTAAGTCAGTATTCCATTGCTTTTGGTAAGTATGAGGCAGGGGCTGATGTGAGTGTTGCATGATGGTGTAAGTGCGAGAGATCAATCCCCTCGATCCAGCAAATTGACACACTAGAGTTTCAAAGTCTGTGAGTTTTCTAGTGGCTCCTTGGGCATAGGCCTGAGCGAGCAAACAATGTCGTAACTGATAGTATTGCATCCGAGCACCCTCCGTAAGGTGGAAGGATAATTTGTATTGATCAAAAGAGAGGAATTTGTCGCCTTGAAACAAGTCTTGGATGACACGGCATTCACCATCAGACCACGCGCCAAGCGCCCGAGGTTGCAATGCGGGGGGGAACATGGGATTACGCACAATAGGGGTGTTAGGGGGAGGGAAAGTAGTCAGACCACGAGAAACCGCCAACTTATCCCAAATCTCCAGAACAGTTTTAGTAGGGGTAGCAATGTAGGCACTACGGGATCGAGCTCCACGAGAGAGCCAAGCCAGAACCCACAAGGGACTACAGGAAACCGCCCGGTCCATATGGAACCAATGTTTGTCACTCTCACGGACCACCCATTCTGAAATATACCGAAGATGACAGGCCCAATAGTATTCCAGAAGATTAGGGCACGTGAGCCCACCTCGGTCCCGAGGCAACATCAGGATCTTATTAGAAAAAACGCGGGCGCCACCGCCCCCATATGAAAGAGGTGGTCACGTTGGAGCGAAAGAATGTCAGCCTGAGGTATCGGGGTGGGAAGGGATTGGAATAAATACAAAATCTTCGGAAGAAGTGACATTTTTATAGCATTAATATGTCCCAGCCATGCAAGAGGGAGACTTTTCCATCTACATAATTCCTCTCGTATCGCCCCCCTAAATCTAGGCCAGTTAGTCGATGTCCAAGAGGAAAGCGAGGGGGTCAAGTCTAATCCTAGGTATCTGATCGACTTATCTGTCCACTGGAGAGGGAGTAAACCTTCTAGGTCCCGAACTTCCGAGGTCGGTAGGGTGAGGTTGAGGGCATGAGATTTAGCTAGATTAATTCTGAATCCCGACGCTATTTCGAAAGATTGTAAAAGTGTGGCTAATGCTGGAAGAGAGGAGGACGGGGAGGAAAGAGAAAGCAGCAGGTCGTCTGCGAAAAGGGAAACCTTGTGATCATATCCCCCAAAAGGAATACCCCGGATTTCAGGATTACATCTAATAGCAATAGCAAGGGGTTCCACCACGAGGGCAAATAACAGAGGGGACAGAGGGCATCCCTGTCTGGTACCGTGACAAATCGGGATGGAAGCAGTGAGGCATCCATTAAACCGGATGCGGGTAGTAGGATGCGCGTAAGAGGCCATCAATCTAGAGATCATTATCGGGCTCAGAACCACCCTCCGCAGAACTTCCAGAAGAAAGTGCCAGTCCACCCGATCGAAGGCTTTCTCAGCATCAAGGGACACCAGACAAGCCGGTATATCCCTGATCTGCACCTTTTCCACTATTTGGGCGATTCGGCGAATGTTGTCCGCTCCCTGCCGTTGGTGGATAAACCCGACCTGATCAGGGTCAATCAGACCCGGAAGGTGGAGTTCCAGCCGGTTCGCCAGGATCTTAGTGTAGATCTTAGCGTCTGTGTTTAAGAGAGCTATAGGGCGATACGAGTGAGGGAAAGAGTGGTCTTTTTGGGTTTTGGCACAAGAACAATCTCTGCTTCTGCCATGGTCGGAGTAAGGCCTGAAGCCTCCGTAAAACTGTTAAAAAGGTGTAATAAATGTTCTCGCAGTTCCGGGTAAAAGACCCGATAAAAGGCTACAGGCAGGCCATCAGGTCCCGGAGTTTTCCCCACTGGGAGCTGTTTGAGAGCTTTCGCTATTTCCTCCTGCGAGATGGGTTCCTCCATCAGACCCTTATGATGGGCACTAATAGTATCCCAAGGACAAGAGTCTGAAAATTCCCCGACGGCTTCACGAGGGCTGGGAGCGTCTGCGTATAGTGCCCCATAAAAATCTGAGAGAACCGTAGACTTATCAGATTCTGAGATAGCCCATGTACCATCCGGGCGCTTGAGTTTGGCTATATGCGCCCTCGTGTTCCGAGCCCAAAGACGTCGCGCAAGACATGCCCCCACCTTGTCCCCACCCACATAAAATTTATGTTTAAGGGCAAGCAGCAGTCTCTCCGCCTTATTAGTGCGATGTAAACGTAGTTGACCCTGTGTCTCTGCAAGTAGACGTTTATTGCGAAGGGATGGTTGAAGGTGATCCCGTCGTTCTAATGTTTTAATGTCCGCGGCGAGTGTATTCTCTACAAGACGGGATTCACGGGTTCTCGCAATTGAAATAGTAGAGATAACCCCACGGATGGTAGCCTTAAAAGCATCCCACCTAGTGGCTTCAGCAGTGTCCGTGAGGTCATTCACCATAAAAAAGGCCTCGATCTCCTTACGGATGTCAGCTATGTCAACAGGGTCTCGTAGAACCTGGGGCGGGAGCCTCCACCTGGGGATGGCCTCCGCATGAGGCCTAGGGGATTATAAAGATATCGATAAATGCGCATGATCTGACAAAGAGATATCAGAGATCTCAGCAGTGGCGAGCGTGTTTAGTAATGGTAAAGAAAGAAAGTAATAGTCGATACGGGAGTATGAACGATATACGTGGGAGTAAAAGGAGTAGTCTTTAGAGTCTGGGTGTAAGTATCTCCATGTGTCTATTAGTCCCAGGTCCGTGATAGCATTTTTTTAAATGGCTGACATTGCTCCAGTATTGTGGAGGGCTGGTGCCGTGCGATCCCATTCCGGGTTCCAGACCAAGTTAAAATCCCCCCCAAGAATAATCGGTGTGGTGACTGAGTGAAGGAGATCATGAAGGCGGGAGCTTAAGTATGTATCCTGGTTCTGATTGGGGACATAAATGTTCACAAGGGTCAGGGATCCCCTACCCCAGGGTATTTGGAGCTTTAAAAACCTCCCACTCTCGTCTTTTGTAGCCCTAGCACTTTGGACACCCCACCCAGCTTTAAGGAAAACAGCCACACCACTCGTTTTAGTAGGGGCACAAGCCCAGAATTGTCGGGGATACTTGGTTTGAGTCATGAGACGAGTGTCAGAGGAGAGGAGGTGGGTCTCTTGAAGAAATATGATGTCAGGATCCTGGTGAAGTAGGTACTGCCAAACTTGGCGCTTTTTATTGGGAGAGTTGAGCCCCTTTACGTTCAAAGAGAGAAACTTCACAGGATCAGTCAGATCCATTCTGAACGGTCCGTTCACCCATAGCAACGTCTAGACCAACATGGCAGACTCAGTAGACTCCCTATACTCACTCCGTAGCGCAGCAGTAGACTCCAGAACCGCTCCAATACCCCCATATTTGCTAGATATCTCCCAGGGTTTCCCAAAGGCTTAAGAGCACCACAAGCCAGTCCCCATCCCTCCATTAGCAGCGCAGCAGGGAAAGGAGAAAGAAAGAATAGAAAAAGAAGGAAAACAAAGAACACCAAAGTACATGGCCAACTGAGCCAAACATTGTCAGAGTCCCTGAGGAACAGCCCAAAGGACAGGCCATTCTGGAAGAGTCACTTTCCGAGAGGACCTTGTAAAAGAAGGGAGGGGGGTGGCTAGCGCAGGATATCTCACGGGCCTCCGCATCTAACCACCTGTAGTCGTGCAAGATCAGCATTAAAACCCTCCCACCACCGGGGCGACGCTGATGCCGCCGGTGATGGCTCAAGTAGTGTCATTGCCCAGGGGACTTTCCCAGTAGCGAGTGCATTCCTGGGGATGGACTGGTAGTACCATCGTGTGACGCCCTTCGACCAAATACCAGCTGATCAAAGTTATTTAGGGGAGAAGATCCAATTGGAGTGACCAAAGTCCTGATAGCACAGGCGGCAGCGAGACACCAAGAGAAGAAGCGAGATATGGTCACATTATTCCGTGTGGGCCAGCAAGCGAGACGGTGGAGAGGAGTCACTCAAGGCCCTGATGTGGCTAACAATTTCCTGTTTGGCCTGAGAAGAGTCTTGCTCCTGAAGACATCGTCTGTGTTTAGGCGGTCCGACTGTGGACCAATCTGGGTGTAGGGGCCCTCCGGGACGTTCCCGGGGAATAGGGAGGTCTGCATCTTCTGGTTCAATCGGGAGTTGTAAGAGCTTTTTCACTTCTGTCAGCGATCGGAGAGCTCGCCGCTTTCCTCCCCAGGTGGCCAACAGAGCAAAGGGATGGCCCCATTGATACTTGATATTAAGATCTCGGAGCTTATCTGTGACTACTTTAAATTCCTTTCGCCTTTTCAGAGTAGCTGGGGCCAAGTCTTGGAAAATCTGGATCGATAGACCATTGTAAGAAATGCCCTTGGCCCCCTGAGTCTTTCTCAAGATAGCCTCCTTGTCTGCAAAGAAGTGTACTCTTGTGAGGATGTCTGGGATGAAATCAGGTCTATTGCGAGGACCCTGCACACGATGAGCTCTGTCCAGCATAGGGGGCGACGCCTCTTCTCCCTCTCGGATTGCATGTAGGAGGTCAGCCGTATAGGCCATGATGTCTTTGCCCTCCGCTCCCAGTGGGATACCTCTAATACGTTGGTTATTTCGTCTACTGCGATTTTCCAAGTCCTCTTGCTTCAACTGCAGGCTGATGTTTTGGTGCTCGAGCTCCGCCATTCTTTTCCACAAGCTCTCGTGGTCCTCGGATCTAGCATCCATCGTGCATTCGAGGTCGTCCACCCTTTCGCCTATCTCCGTGACCTCACTCCGGATGTCTTGAAGGCCAGCTTTGAAATCCTGTCTGAGGGAACCAATTTCGTCTTTGATCTCTTGGAGGAAGGACACCATGAAGGCCTGTGTAATCGGCACTCCCAGTCCTGCTTGGTCTGGAGCAGACGCCGAAGGTGTGGGGGCGTCCTGCGACTGCATGCTAGTTTTAGACCATAGAGAGGTTATCGGATTATCTCTGGACGAGGCTGAGTCCGGGTCCTTGTTGGCTTTGTTCTTGGGGGGCATGGCTGGAGTATGGGGGATGTTAATGTAGCAACTATGTGAACAGAGTATTTCCACAGAGGACAGGGCAAACGCGACAGGTCCGCCCCCGCCAGGGATAGAGAGTCCGCAGGGGGGATACAGGGGGAGCCCTAAAACCGGCCCCACTCCCTCAAGCTCCACCCAAGGGAGATCCCCCCTTGTTCAGCAGAGTCTCCTATATCAGGCTCACACGGGGACCCACCTCACCTCTCTCGCAGCGTCTGTGGTGTATAGAGTCCACGTAGCACAGCCGATGCAAGGCGCAGCGTCATTGAAAGCCCGCCAATCTTCAGGGCTTGACTGGGCGCCCCGCTGCTCCGGAGTTCTCCCACCGGTCAGGGCACTTCGAATGGGGCCTCACCCACTGCCGCTCCGGCCGCTGTGGTCCCTGGGTAAAGAGACGCCGCCCAGCGAGGTCCGCACTGCGAGGAGGCTCACCCAAGATGGCGGCCACCAATCTCCGGCGAGCAGTCGGCTCGGAATACCGGATCGTCGAGCCAGGTAGGAGCCCCCACGGGCAACCGGGAGCAGCCTCGGTCCTTCAGCAGCAATGTGGGGCCCGAGACACCAGGCAGGAGCCCCGGCGGCCGGTGTAGGCAGCTTTAGTCAAGCGCCATGGAGCGGAGACCCAGGCAAACACGTCTCACTCCATGCGCAACTTAGCCACGCCCGCGTTGTTTTTCTTTGAGGTGGGCAGCAGCCAACCCAATTAATATTACACTTTCTTAAAATCAGGATAAGAGCTTGTTGCCCCTTGCCACATTTATTAAATTGAGGGAGTCAATACAACAACAAACTAGACAGTATATTAACACCCAACAGTTCTCCTTAAAAATTCGGTAACAGAGAAGCAAAGATGTTCATTTACTAACATTCCACCAAGGCACAAAATATCACATTGCCATTGAAAGTTAAGCATTTGTATTAAAAGAAAAGAAAACAAAACATGATCATGTACAAAATAATGGGAAATGGGGTAAAAAGGCTAAGTGTAGTGGTGACACAAATTTCAGGTCTGTGATAGGGATCCTCTCCCAAGCACAAAGAGCACAATTGCCTAGTGTAAATAAAGATACGCCTACCCCTAGATACCAAACGGTTAGGCGGTACAGTGTGTATATTCAGGATCTTGGATGGCTGTTAATTCATGTGGGGCACATTTTCACATCTCTTGTCCCATAAGCGCAGAAAAAAGATTCCAGTTGCTACCGTTGCCAAAGTGAATCTCTCGAAGCCAAACACAAAAAAATAACCAATTTAATAGTCAACAACAAAGCTCTATAGCAAACATATATGTGTGTGCAGCATTTGATAATCGGGCAGGATTATATAATTGTGGTGAAAAATCTACAATTTTCTTTGTTTTAAAATTGACAGTGTCCACTCAAAATGCATGCGTTTCAGGCTACCAGCCAGGCCACTGTCTGCTTCAGATTGTTAAGGCTTGGATTAGAAAGCTCCAAGGATTAACTTTAACCATAGAATTCACTGAGAATTCGACCCAAATCAATGATTTGTGGAACTTAGAGCTACATGACAAAGTCTACCCTAATGGTTCAGGTACTAAGCTTCCAAATTATAGGACATACGAAAAATGCCAAATTAAACTCTTTTCAAGGTCAATGGTATTCTTTTGGAAATCAAAACAGTTTGTGCAATAAGAAACCCAGCAACAAATCTAAACATGAGGGGGGAATTTCACCAACCATAAATAGGCCATAGTCTAAAGACAGACAGAATTTAGCTATATCCATCTTTAAAGGCGGGTCTGTTGTGGTGCTTGTGAGTTTCACATATAATCAGTTGAATGCAAAAATACTAGCTATAAATTTTCTTTTAAGATCATCATGATGCTTTTGCTATCAATGCCTTGTGTACTCACACAACAACGTAGGTAGAAACCTCCATTTTTATAACCTCATAGTCACTTTTAAATCACCAGTGCTGCTTTTTTTCCTTGGCCAAGGGAGACAAATTTGTCCTTAGATATGACTTTCTCTAGAACCTCACTGTACTAAGGTTGATGGCATCTCTGTATTTAATGTGCATTTTACATAGTGATCACCAAAGTTTGGGAAGAAGACAATATTGTTGGAATCCTCCAGGCCCTTAGTTTTAGACACAATGGGACATATTCTCAAGGACTTATCGCCGATTTATCGGCACTTTAGCGCCGCAAAAGTGGCAATAGATTTATCGCCCTATTCTCAAGCTGGTGCAAACTGCCGATATCGCCAGTTTACCAGCGATAGCTGCCACAAACAACATCGCCACGGATGAGTGCGACAACTAACGCTAATGATATGCAGAGTAGGCATTCCCGTGCAAAAACACACGAAAACACCACTTCGCGAGATTCTCAACGACCAGCCAGATCTGCGATGCGAACCAAGAACAGGCGATAAGGCGCGTTAGCAGCAGGGATTTAACAGCTGTCTTTTGCTGGTGTTAAGCAGGACGACTACCTGCAGTATGAAAGGGAGCCCAGCCCAGAGCCACATCTGAAGACCAACAGATGCCATGGAGCCAATGATCATGCAGCTCGGAGAACCAAGAGGGCCACAACACCCACCGCCACCACTCCCAGGCCCCCCTCGGACCACCCCCCAGATTACCACCTAGGCAGCGCAGGACAGCGGACAACCCTAAAATGCACCAGCCCCAGAGACTCAACGCCAGAGGAAGCCATTGGCCAACACAGGCTCAAAAGGACAACCATCCCCCTCATCCTGACCCACATTGCCCACAGGCTGACGGTACCAACACAGCGGACAACCCACATCCCCCCGCAGACAAAGCTGCTGGCTGTGCTGCACCTGTTGGCCCCTGGTACCTTCCAACCAACAACTGCCAGAGTCGGAGGAGTCTCACAGCCAGCCCCATCAAACTCCCTCACATATGTCATGGATGTATGTCCACAAAAGCAACGGCGGGCCCCTGTATCCGCACCACACGATAGTTCCAATTCGTACTGCACCTGCGCAACCAACCCCAACGCCAGCCATGCTAGACGCCTCCATGCCCCATGCTCAAGATCGTAGTAACCGAAATGTGGGTGCGCCAGGTCATGAAGTCCAGTAGTCAACAGTAGTGTAAAAACTGAATTTTATTACAAATCCACAAACAAACAAAACGAAAAGCTCAGCCAACGCGTTCCATTCCAAACAGGGAACTTCAACAGGGCAACGTGTCTTCAGAAACCTGTGGGAGAAATGGTGACAATGGTCAAACTTCCGTATGGTCACATGCCTAATCTGGTACAGTGTACTGCACTTGGACAAACTGGAATGCTCACAGGCATGATAAACCATGCATGAGAAGACCGTAACAGAACTACGTGTGGCCCTAACCGTCGTAGGAATGAAGAGGAAGGTAACGACCACACGAACTGCTGTTACGGTCACATCATGCAGGACTCATCATACCTGAAAGCATCACAGTGAGTGTCCGCTCGATTCCCCTGCCCCTCACTCCCCCCACACTGTGCAGGAACATCTTGAGAACACGCAAGGGAACTACGCCATAGCTGGCATCACGCACGTGTTGGGGGCAATTCAAAGCACACGTGTATGACTAGTGCCCCCTGCCAACACTGCACACAATCACCACAACAGCAACCACATGCATGCCATCACTGTGCATACAGAAGTGGACCACCGTGGCCTGTCCACCAATGTCGTCGCATACTCCCCAGGCAGTGTGCATGATCCCCACATGTCCGAAAGTCCGCCACCAACCAGCGCTTTGAGGATGGCCCCCATGGAAATGCACTGCCCATCGGCAAGTACCAACTGAACACACCACACACCTCAACTCCACAATCCCCCAAATCACAACTGTGGGAATGCACACGTCACCAATCCACCACCAAAGTGACTACTGGATGTGTCTCAGTCTCCGCCACAACCTGCCCATAGGCCTACACACACGTGTCCGACCACCTTCAACATGCACATTCACACTGGAGACCAGGTGGCTACGTCCCAAACCAACCCGCGCACATCATGATCATCGCATGCAGGGTCGTGTCAGCAAGGGCGGCGCCCCCCACCCAGCCACGAGTCTGGTGGTGCCTGCGTGATCCTGTGTGCCTGATGCACCCCAGCCCTGGTCCCCTGACCGGTCCTCCGCCCAGCGATGACTGGCTGCCCCTGCGCACCCAGGCCTCAATGCTCACCTGCCACCACCGGCGTGTCTCCAAGAGGGCCCACCATGTGTCGGTGCATCTTCCTCAGCCGATCGCTGGATTCCGCACCAGAAGGCCCCCAGCGCACCCTGCGGCACCGCACCGCGGAATCATGTGTGTGCTGACTGCTGCCTGCACGTACACTGTGGTCCAGCAGGGCACACTGTTCAATTTGAGTCTTGATTCGCTGGACGCCGTATCGAGGCCAACGCATCATCGCAGGCTGCACACCCGCTCAGCTCTTCAGGTGCCACTAACCCTGTGCAATGCAAGTCATCGTCACGTGGCGGTAGGCCCCTGCCAGCCGCAGTGCAGCGGGTGCCACTGACCCTGTGCAAAGCAAATCATCGTCACGTGGCGGTAGGCCCGTGCCGGCCGCAGTGCAGCGGGTGCCACCAACTCAGTGCGCCACAAGTCATGGACCCTTCATGATTGGGTCACGTGGTGCAGACGCCATCATGTCATCTCCGGCAGTGGGGAATGTGACATGCTAGGCCCCTTTTATTGGCAGGGCCACATGTCCTGTGACACCTGTGCTGGATGGGTGTGGTGTGGGTGTGAACCAGCCCTCAGGGAGTGGCTGTGGCATGCTGACAACTAGACCAGTGATCAGCAGATCACTACAGGAAAGACCGGGGACATGTAGCTTTGTCGTCCCCCCCTCGGAGCGTAAGCGGAGTGGACTGGCCTGGCGTATGGCAGGCCAGCGTAGGGGTGGGAACAATGAGCCCGGGGCTCTGGGCGTGCTTCAGTTCTGGACATGGAAGTAACTGATGCTTGTGTCTCTGTTGTAGTGTCTACGCCACGCAGACCGCAATCGGCAATGTTGCACCCTGTGACTCAAGTCCCACGACATGAGCAACATGGACGTAAGGGGGAATCACTGACCCTACATTCATCCATACTCTCATACTTGAATGATCAAAGGCATGACATGTGCGATTCTGAATGTTTAATTTACATCCAGTGGAGTGTTGCAGCTGGAGCAGTACAGGGCCATGCAAACCCCACTTCACATTATTGGCCCGTGGAGGGCCAGCCAGAGTCCTTCAGGGAATGACAAGTACATCGGAAGAGGAAGAGTTCAGTCCGCAGTCTGATCGCTGTGTCATTGGTAACCAAACAGAAAATGGCAGTCCATGTCGAGGTCCAAGGTGAGTGTCGTAGAGTGTATCGGGGGACAGTGGAAGGTGATGATGCAAAGGGTAGAACCAAGCAGAAACAGGCCATATGGAGGAGATGAATGCTACTGCCTCCTCCTTACCAGTAAGGTTGATTCACCCGCATCTTCGTCCTCTGATGTCACATGTGCCTCACACGTGGGTGGTGGTGGATTGCCTGCCGCACTGTGAGGCACTGACACATCAGGGGGCGGAGATGTCGATGTAGAAGCAGCAGCAGCATTCATCTGCGCAAGGCCTTGAGGCAGCAATGCCATGACGATGTGCTGCAGGGCATGGAAGGTCCCAGCCACATCTCGCTGGTGTGCAGCCGTGGCAGCCATTCTTTCCGCCGTCATCCGCTCCATGTTCTCCATGAGCCCCCGCATGTGTCCCAACTCCCGGCTGACATCGCTGGAGCCACTCTGACTGGACAGTTGTTCTTGTCTCAGTATCATGACTCCAGCGATGTCAGCCATGGATCGTTGGAGAGCATGGAGAGGACTGTGGGTGTCCGTTAGGGACTGTAAGTGGTCCCTGATGGTACTCAGACACCCATGTATGGCATCAAGTTTGGCTGCCATGAGGTCAAACCCCACCCGCACCTGATCAGCCATCTTCTCCTGGACCTCTAACACACGGCGTTGGAAGGCCATGTGTTGTTCGTGGGGGTCCTGGGAGTCAGCCGTGGTAGTGGGTGCCTCCTGCTGTGTGGTCTGTGCAGGGGGTGGGGTCTCCTCGATGCAGCTGGGCTGACCTGCTCCTGGAGGTGAGGTGCCATAGCTGTCCATAAACTCTTGGAGGGCATCGGTGTCGAAGGTGTGGAGGTCCTCTTCATCATCAGTGAAAAGCTGTTGGGTCTACTCTGCAGGAGGTGTTGGTTTTCCCTCTGCAATGTGAAGGGGAGATGCAGTTTAACATTGTGTTCACATGTATGTTGACGCATTGTACAAGTTTACATACAAACTGCATGACAATGTACATTGTGACTGTTTGGGAGGAGCTGCCTATTTGATGCGGGACAGTCGACATTTCGACAACATCACGGATGTGTGTTTGTACTTGTACATTATCATCTCACATTTCCCTGCTATGCCAAATGTGATTGACCAGTTTCTACACACAAGCGGCACCAGTTGTGTCCTCTGTTCTGTTGTGAACGTGTTGCAGTTTATACCACATTGTTGTCAATGTTGATGTGCTCTGAATGTTATGTGTGTGTGCTACATTTTGGGAGAGTCGCCCCTGCAGCTCTGATTTGGCTGGCCCTTATCCCTTTCAGGCGGTGTGCCTTTGACTTCTGTGCTCATACAGTGCTGAGATGTTGCATTCTTAGGTAAATTGGGCTCTTGGTGGGAGTTGGGACTCTGGGGCATGGTTTGTCCGCAGATGTGTTGTTGACGTCAGGGGTTGTTTGTGCACGTGGATGTGTCAGAGTGTGACCTGCTCCTTTACGGATGTGGTCCACACTCAGCCACCTCAGTGTCGTGGCGTGCAACATGTCATGATATATTGACTGCAGCCATGCTATTCGTCATGCAGTGTCACTTGCATTGTCAGTGTGGCTCACAGACACGCCGCTTTGCTGGGTTTGGCACATGTGAATGGGTTGGTTGTGAGATTGGTGATGTGTGGGAAGGGTCCCCTCTGGGCACATAGTCGACGGTGGCCTACTTGCTGTTTCTAGGTGTGCTGCAGTGTGCCAAGGGGATCAGGGACATGATCCAGAGTCATTGTGGATGTGCACTGTGCTATACTTAATTGTGCATGTGTGCCATTGTGCCCATCTCCCCCCGTCCCCCCAGTCCCTGGTCGTTACTCACCCTGTTGCTGTTGTGTCAGGTCATGTTGAGCAGTGTCCGGTGCCCCAACTCCTGCCACCGTCTCCACACTGATGACTGTGGCCACCATTTCCTCCATCTCATCCAGCTCCTACTGTGGTGCTGGACTCCCACCTCCAGTCTGCATTGCTGCCTTCTGGTTGTTGCAGAGTTTCTGCTTGGTCTTGCGCTTCACATCATTTCAGCGCCTCTTGAGCTCTTCCATTTTCCTCCTCAGCACTCCGACTGCATTCACCTTGTCCAGGATGGACTGCCATGTTGCATTTTTTGTTGCCAATGACACAGTGGAGTTGACGAACAGTTGTTGATGGTGTTCTATCACCTCCGTGATCAGGATCCTGTTTTCCTGCGGACTGAACCGCGTCTTCCTCTTCTTCTTGTCCTTGCCCTTCCCTGTCCCCGAGGTCCCAGGCTGCTCCTCCGGGGGGCTTGTGGGATTCTGGCCGTCCTCTGTACCTGCTCCGGCTGCCTCCATTGTGCTTCGCTGTAGTTTGGTTTTTGTTTGTGTTTTTTTTTCTGCTTTTGTAGTGATTTTTCCCGCCTGACGTGTGTGATTTGCAGGCCTGGCGCTGCTTTTCGCTGATTGTCTTATCGAGGTTGCGCAACTTTTTTCGCGTTCCGGTTTGGATTTTTATCGCCGTCCCGGTAATGTTATTGCGGACATTTGACGCGTTATCGGGAGACTATCACATGTTACCGCCGTGTTGAGAATACGACGTTAACACGGAGTTATTTTCCCGCGATAGACGGCGATATGAAAACTTGCGTTAACCTATTTTGGCGATGTTTATCGCACGTTCTTGAGAATATCCCCCAATGGCTGTTTATCTACACTCTGAAGGCAGATAAGTATCCAACAAAGCATACTTGTAGATCTACCTTTTGTACATTTATGCATTTCTCTTCAATTATATAACCTCAGTGATAGAACAAAATAAGCATCCATTCATTCACAATGTCCTATAAAGTATCTTTGTTATGATCCCAAACACTCAGGTCACATAGAAGCTGTTTGGTAAGAATTTTCACATTCACATCTACAATGGCAATCATTAGATAGCTTAAAGGTTTAGTATACTTATGCTCTTACCTAATGGATGTAAAATAAAGCCACTCAATAACACTATGGCTCATGAAACATAGTGCATTCAAGATTGGCTGAAAGAATAAAGTCACAGGTTTTCCCCATAATTGTGTATCACTTATGAGAAAGTTAATGGGAGTGCCTTTGAGGCCCGAAGTACCTTGTTGCCAATTTTCTGCTGTATTGTATCATTATTATTAGTTGCAGCCAAAGGTATAAGGGACAATGCATTTCATTGTATTGACATTATGGTATGTTATTGATATCTCGTTTACCTGTATTGGATCATTATAGTCATGTAGATTCTGAATAATATATGAAATTTTTCATAATTGCACTGTTCTAACCTCTTCAAATATTTAAAACCATATCGTTCTTGAAAGATCTAAGCTTCCTGTTTTCTTTTTTGAAATTATGGTCAAGCAAAATATTTTCACTTTCATTTGGACGTTTGTTAAATACAGACAGAGATTGAATTTTAAGAACCACTATTGGGTTATTAAAGCATTGGTGGCCCACTGTAGAGTTTGCTCTTAAAATACAATTATTGTAAATGAAAAGCTTTTATTCCCCAAGCAATCTCATGCCCTAATACATTATTTTACCTTTCCTAGCAGAATGTTTTGCAAACCAATGGGCGGACATATGGCATTAAATTATTTTTTTACATTGGGGCTTTTCAGAATATATAGGGTGTAGCTATCCACCATAACTGGCCCAACCCTGAAATGATTACATAGACAATAAATAAGTGAATAATTCTATGAGATACAAAACTGCAGTCAAGACTAGCACTCCTTGCATGGGTATATAGCGATGGATATAATTGATGGGAGCACGTAGTAGCAATCTCCTAGTCAATGCCCGCAAGTTCAGCTCTTGCAATTATAACATACATTTCTGACACTTCACCTTTTCTTCTGAGGGGAACGTTATTCATAGGAATATCCCTAATCTCATCCAACATACCTCCCTAATGTAATAAGCCACAGTCACAAAAAAGCTTGGCCTTGTACTGTAGAATTGTTTCTGAATTGGCAATTTCAGTTCAGTTCAAAAATCTTTATTCGGCTGTGACCAGCCATAAAAGAGTACATCACAAATATAACACATTTCATGATAAAACACAACAAAAAGAAAAATATTAATAAAATTCAAATATCAAATAGGAGTACCATAAATAGAGGAGCAACTGCGAGCATGGCACATATCAGCAACACATTTCGTGTTATAAATGTCAACATTAATCACTGTGGGAAAAATAAATACATAAAATGTCATTTTCTGACAATGTTTCGAAGCCGAACTGCAGAAGAAATATATTTATAAACCATTAGGCAAATAAATTCGTCATTCAAAAGCTGGAGATAATGCAAAGCGGCCCGACATTTTCTTATATTTAGGAATTTTAAGAATGGTTTAAAAAAAGCGGGTCTTTCATTAGTATACAGTTTGCAAAAAAAGTGCAATGTGCTCTGGACAGATTCTGAGTCACAGGGGCATAAATCCAATTTAGCATCAGAATATACGTTTCGAGGATATGAAACCAAAAAATGAGAGATTCCAAACCTGAACCTAATGAGGTAATACAATCTAGCGTGGCTAAGGTAAAAGGATAGATAAAGCTCCGTGCCTGGAGAACAGACAAAAAGTGAGTGATCAACAACCCTTTTTTTCGTTGTTTCCTGTATACCTCTCAACGAATAGGAGTGAGCTAAGAAGTCCCTTTTCAGCTTTGCGCTTGATATGTTGGCAATGTTTCCAGGGTTGTCGAAGTAATCCAACAATCCCAGGGTCTCCAATTGAGCCTTAATGTAAGAGATCCATGGGATTTTACTCACCCATTCCAGTTTTAAACAGTCTGTAATGACAGCACGATTCAAAGCCGTTTCTTCCTTCACCCAGATATTATGCCACAATAACAAAGGGGCTAAATGTATACGAAAGGACAGTGGAATCACACCCAGTTCGCTGTGACAAATGGTAGTAGCAGTGCTTTTTGGGACACTCAGCAAACGTTTCAGAAACGTATTCTCAGCTCTCTGCAAGCATTCAACATTACAGGAACCCCAGACTCCGGCACCATACAGGGTGAAAGCACACGTGCGTGCTTTATAAATTTCAGTCATTACCTTGATTGGCAATTTAATTATTTCTTAATGGAATTTGACTGTACTATAATCCTTAAAATTACATGCCTGCTTTAGTCCAAAAATAGGCCGATTATACACAGTAACTTCTTCCCTTGAGGCAAAACCAAGCTGATAATTATCATCCCAGATCATGCCCCAAGAAACTAGTTGACAGTGTTCTGAACCTCTGCATGTCTGATTGGTTTACTGCATTGCAAAACATCACTATGTGGTCAAAAATCTTGTGGTTTTGCGAATCTCAAGGTTTGCGACCCCATCATGATTTTGTACATCAGACCCAAGATGTAGTACTCCTGTAGAACACAGTTCTACATTGGCTACCAATTCTTTATGCATCTTTTGTCACTAAAATTTGCACCTCAGGTTCCTCATTTGAAAATGAAGGAAACAACAGCAGGAAAACAGAAGCATTAACTATTTAATATTTGGCAGAAAAAAAGCAACAAGCAGCATGCGGCTGCTGGAGCGGAAATCAGTTCTCAGTTAAAAGAATCACAGGCTACCACCACACGGACTAATGCCCGCTGTATTTCTGTCTAGTCGTATGGATCTTTGCCATTGTTCTAGAGAAGATTAGGAGCAATACATCACATACATTATAATCACAGTCACAATCTATTTTCAATCTATAAAGCAAGTTTGGTATAAGTTAAAGGGTTTTATTATTAAACTCTTTTAGCAAATCATCTTTATAAGATCACATCACAAGATAAATTCATAAATCTTAGTCATTAGAATGTTCTTAGAAGGCAATAAACAATCACTAAGCAATAAATTGCAATAAAAAGCAGTAAGCGTGTTCCATAAAGGAAACAATCCTTATTCTAAGAATCAGGTAAAAGGAGTCAGTTAGAACCCATACAGAGTCCTAGTTTGAGAGAGAGTCAGAGAAAGCATAAAGCTTCAGCATTAAAGTTAGCTCAATAGATCAAAAATAAGTCAAAGCTGAACTTACCATAAAGAAAGTTTTAAGAAACTCAGTAGAGTCACAAAGTAACGTGGCGTAAGGTCTGCGTAAATGGATCTGGGCAAGTATGTGGAAAAGTGGTAAAAAGAACTGTTAACCTACTTTAGGAACACGTACTATTATAGACGACACATTTCATGAAGCATTGCAACATGTGGCTCCTTCCGTCCCCAGTCAGCCAATCAGCGTTCAATGCTCTTCTGGGAACAGAATCCCTCTTCATTATCTCACCGGAATACAATAGTCCATGGGCAGCAATGTTATATTTGCAACTAAGGGCCTCATTACGATGTCGGTCAGAAAGGCTCCGAACTGCATTCGGATTTTCCTAACCCGTGTCGGAACCCATGTTTCCGACGGACTCGGAAACATTTCCGACTGACCGATTATGATAGAAGTTAACCGTTCGGTCGTTCCGACTCGGTTCCGACCAGCATTCTGAGACTCCAAGTCGACCGGAGCCGAATCGTACATCTCTATGGATCGCGTTTCTGACCGACATATTATGATGTTGGATTCGGACAGCCTTTCTGAATCGGTCTGTCCGACACAGAACGGCTATCAGAAACTCACTTTGGGGGCCCATAGCAGGCCCCCTTCACCCGGAGGCCTCCGGTTGGGGCCCTTGGGGGTACCCATGGGACCCCTCTTTACAACTATGCACAGTGTGGCAGGCACAATGGGGTGCCCGCCACAGGGTGCAAGGTTTTCTGCAACAACCCCTTTTTTCAATGGGGGCCTGTGTTGTCGGTCGGAACACAGGCTCCCATTGAAGTCAGTGGGAGTCCAACCGAACGGTGTTTGGAAACATCGTAATTGCTCGGTCGAACTCGCCGAACCTGAGTCAGTCTGACATGATTCCAACAAGGAATTGGCCAGATTGCTTTCCAACCGACATCGTAATGAGGCTCTTAGTTGTATCAATTCTAATTTCACATGGGTCATTTTTTCATTCAGGTCTACTTTCCCACGTGCAAACTATATTTTTAACCTTCTAATATCAATTTTCTCAACAATGGTCTGTGTCGAAGTTGAAACATCAATAAACCAAAATGAGAAATATTCTGCATATCAACCATTCATATTCTTTAAAAAATACGGCATTTTCATGCATAAACTCTTCATTACCCCAGTACAAGACTAATTTCTAATCATTTGCTAACAATGATCTTTGTGTAAGGTGAAACATTCTGTGGAAATATATGAAAACCATTTATGCAACTATTATTTATTGTGAAAAATCATGCACATGGAAAAAGGTCAAGAAAAATAAGCATTTTATGCACATTTCACGTTTCTAGCCAAGTCAGGTTTTCAGGCAGTATTACTTTTAGCCATTTGAGGCCTAGAACATGTGAATATGGTTGCCTAGTACAATTTTATGCTTTTAAACGCATTTTATTTTTATTAAAGCTACACGTTAATACGGCACATATATTATAATCTATATAATTTTTCTCATTACTTAAAAACACTACCCTTATTCCCCCCTCTGATGGTTATCTAACCATCACACTTTTCTTTGCAAATGAATCTCGATAGTTAACTCTCATCTTCAGTTGAGTCCTTTCTCTTTTTTCAAACTCTCATATTGTTTTACCTTCTTGTATTCTTGATTGCTATAATCATTTAATGTTAATTTCCTCTCTATTCCTTTGTTTGTTTCACTGCTATTTGTATTGTTAGTGAAATATCTGAAGCCTTTGAAAAGAGCAAACAAGATCAATAAGCGAAGCTCTACTGTTAATATTGGCACAAATATAGCCTTAAGAATTCCTCTTCCAGCAGTTGCAAACCAATTGCAATAGTTTAAATTACATTTCCAAAATTTTCTAAAACACTAGTTTTCTCTAGTGATTCTAATTCAGGTTTCAGATCTGAAATGTTCTTGGTGAATTCTAGAATTTTCTTACTTTCATTGGGTATGTATGAGCAGCAATACTGAGCTTTCAGCATCTTGCAGACTTCGCCTTTTTCTGTGAGAAAAATGTGTAATGCTAAGCAATTTTTTTAAGCCATGGATCTAATAGCCACTAATTTTGTATTTACAAGTAACAAAGCTCCAGAAGAACTGTTGAAAGCATTCTAATTTTCTCAGCATTTTAAATACCTCCTAATGGTGGGATATTATTGTTCTAAAAATGTCTCCAACTAGTTGTGTTCCATCACCTATGCTCCGTGTATGTCTGTGTGATGGTGTTATTGTTAAAGCATCTATACTATATACATAATACATCTTAGGAAATTACATAGCTCAATAGCAAATACCCTTGCATTCAGATGGTAATTGAAAATAAGCATTCTGTCCACAAATAAAAAAAACTCCAGGAATGACTGTTTCTTCTTCTTGTAAAATATGCCATGTATCCCTATAATCTCAAATGTATGTTCACTACTAATTTGTATGTGTCTACTTCAATTTTGAGTTCTTCTTTTGTAATCACGTTTCCCTTTTTGCCTCCTGTGTAATTTCAATTTTGGATAGATCATTTTCTTATTAAATTCATCTTCTTTGTTTCTTCCAAACAGTTTTTAAACCAGCTTCCTCTCTATTTTTACTTTGTGAAATATTTGTACTCCTCTCCTCTAATGTCATGATGAATAATTTCTCTAAAGGTCTCATTAAACAGGTTAAATTGTTTTCATTATCCTTAACACTTTTTTTAAGTGTAGATGGTCTACAATAATACCAAGTTGCATCCATTTCTTTTGCTTGTGGGTATAAATTCATGCTCTTCTGTAGAGGTACTTTTGAAAGAACCAAATCATAATTTGAGTAAAAATATTCAAGGTGTTCTCACCTATATACTAAGCTAAGCAATATATTACATATGAGTGTGTATGACAAAGGTATGTGGTGATAAGTCACCTTCTCAATAGAAGATGAAGGAAATGGGAACAGTCATAGCAGTACTTTGTCTCTAGTGCCTGTGTGTATTATTAAACTAACCCAGAATAAACATAACATTAGTAGAGTAATCTTCTTTCCTGTAGCTCACAAATGACGCCTTTAACTTTGTCTCATCTATTGTGAGTGAAAATGTTGTAGTTTCAGGTGTAGACATAGGCTTTTCTAGCTCTGGTGTAAAATAAAACCCTAATGACATTGTTATGCCTACTAACACTATTATAAAAAATGTAATACCCATAATAATCTTGCATCTGTTCTTGGTTAGGTAAAACGTTTGTCTGAAGTCAGATCGTTAAGCAAAAATATAGAAGCAATAGTTCAACAGTTCAGTTCAGATCTTCTTAAAGTTGCTTCTTGAATTTTTTTTTTTTGCAGTTAGTTCTTTCAGCTTTATTTTTAACAATCTTCCTATAGTCATCCCTAACCCTACTCCATCTTCTAAATGTGTTATCTCTACTCTTCTACTGCAGCCTTGGGCTAGGGAAATATTCTTAAAAAATACATATATTTTAGTTTTTCCAAATCATTCATTTAATAATGTCTCTCAAACATTTGTTTCTTTTCAGAAATCTTTTCAAGGAGCTTTGTCTTAACTTTGTTTTCAGTATGATGTCATGGGGACTCAAACAGTTCTTATCTCAAAGGAAGCAAGTCTTCCACTGGCACATTTAACACTTGATTTGTGTAGTATGTCCATTCAGGTGCAGAATATCTTTGACATGACACTCGTGCTGTTTTCAACCTTTTTGGTGTCTGCTGATCTTCTGTGTCACTTATACCACCTGACTCTGTCTCTTCAGCAATTGCTGGTGGTGTGTTATCAATTGACATGATGGATCTTAATTTTCTTTGAACATAGCTTTATGGCTATTCAGCATTACGGGTGACTGGTTTCATTCCAGTACTTGCTCCTTCACATGGATCATCTATTGGCTGTGGTGCTGTCTCAACTGTTCTCTCAGGTTGAGATCTTGTCTCTTCTTCTTCTCCTTCAAAGACTTTGATGTCACTTTGTTAAATTACAAGAACCTGGATTGGTGTTCCCATTTGTCATTCTTCACCCCTCTCCTCTCCTTGTTGTTGCACCTCTTGAGGTATTGCTCCTTGCAATTGTCCAGCTTGTGACTGTTCTGTCACCAGTGCTCTTGGTTCTGGCTCAAAGAACACTATTTATTCATATGGACTTCTTACTCTCTGAGTGTGCCAAGCATGTACCCAGTTTGGTACTCCGGCCCACTTAATAGCAGTGTTCATGATGAAAATGACCTGGAACGGGCCTTTCCATCTAGGTTCCAGACAAGACTTCTGAACGTATTTTTTTTCCAACACCCAGTTGCCGGGACTGAGGTTGTGGTACTGTTCTTGATGCAGATTTAAGGTAGCAGCATCAACCTGGTAAGAGACAGAACACATCACATCAACCAATCCTTTGCAGTAACCAAGTACCATGTCATCTATGATGTTCAAAAGTGCATTCACAGGTTCACCAGGCAGTCTCATCGCACGCTCCATCAAAATCCCATGGGGAGATAACCCTGTCTTCCTGTCAGAAATACTTCAGAGACTCATCAACACCAAAGATAAAGCATCTGGCCATTTCATTGATGTGGAAGCACAGACGTTTACCAATTGGGAATTTATGGTTCCCTTAGAGTTGTTAAACAATTCCAGAGGCTTCTGGTCAATAACTAAAGTGTAATCTCTGATTGAAATGAGTCCCACGATCTGACTCCAGAGAAACCAGTAATCCATATCTAGGTATCAACTCCCACAATAGTAAGATAGCTACAGAGAGACTGTCATTTGTCCGTGTTGGGTAGGCTTCCACTCATCGAGAGAAAATGCGCACTATAACCAGGACGTATCTCAAACCATTACAAACAGGCATCTCGATAAAGTGCATTTGCATTCTGTTGAATTGAAGGGACCACTTGATCTCCCTTTGCAACATAGTGTAACTGGTGTTCCCTTTCCCACATTCATCTGTTGATATGTCCCACATTGTTGACACAATTCTTCTGCAAGCATCCTATATCTAGGATTAAACCAATTCTGTCTGAACAATCTCACAATTGCATCTCCTCCTAGATGTGTTGGGCCATGGAAATGTCAGGTCATGGGAAACAACAAGATGTCCGGCAACACTGGTCTTCCATCTGTTGACATCCAAATGTCATTTGCATTTTTCTCACATCCTGCTCTGATCCAACCCTCCTGTTCTGCAACATTTTCCTGCAATGTTTTGAGTACTTCCCATGTGTAAGCCCCATTAAATTTACAGTCCACAAGTGCACAATACCATGCTAATTCATCCACAAATCTATTTCCAACTGTGACATATCCATTGCCACTTTTGTGATCTGCACATTTAACCACAGCAACTTTTGTAGGTTTCTGCAATACCCCAAGCAGTTTTCTTGCATACTCCTCATTTCTAATTGAGGTCCCAAATGCGGTCATGAAACCACTTTGTGACCATAACTATCCAAAATCATGGACGACACCAAAGCCATTTGGACTATCTGTAAATATAGTCACTCTCAATCTTTCTCTTAGACTACAAGCTCTTGTAAGGGTAATTAATTAGGCAACCTTTGCTAAGGTATAACCTCGAAGCAAAGAAGCTTCTACAACTTTTTGAATTCTTTAGGCAACATAAACTGCTCTCAGGGTGCCTTCATTGCTTCTGAAGCATGAGCCATCAACAAAAATTATATAATCAGGCTCAATCAAAGGTTCATCTTTTATGTGTAACCTCAGCTTGGTACATAAGTTCATGACATTTAGACAGTCATGCTCAATTTCATCTCCATTGAAATCCTCATTTAGAGGCAACAAAGTTGATGGATTTGAAAGTTGACAACTTTTAAAACAATATTCTCATTAGCAAGGATCTTTTGCTTGTACTTTGTGAGTCTTCTATTCATCATGTACTCGGTTTTTGTTCTGGTGAGCAAGATTTCTATGAAGTGAGGGACCATAACAGTTAATGGATGTCCTATCACTATGTTCTCACATCTCTCAATGCTTATTCCAACCGCTGCCACTGATTTAAGTCAGCCAGACAGTTTTGTAGCTACAAAGGTCAAGTGTAGTCTTAAAATAAGCCACAGGTCTTCTTGCATCTCCATGCATTTGAGTAACCACTGTGAGAGTGTATCCCTCCCTCTCACTGCAAAACAATGTGAACATGTTACTGTAATCTGCCATGCTAGTGCTGGGGCACAACTGAGACTTTCTCTCAGCTCTAGGAAAGTTTTTAAGCATGCTTTGTGCCATGGAAGTGGATCAGGAGCATCTTTGTGCATCAGCCTCAGTAAAGTCTTAGCCACTAAGAAAACATTTGGTATCCACTATCTACAGTAATCACCCATTCCCAAAAATATTCTGACTTCTTTTTGTGTTGGATTCATGTGTAGAATGGTCTCAACTCTCTCTGGTGACACCTTTCTTGCTCATTTCTCAATGAAATGTGCCAATTATTAGACTTCTTTTGGATAGTATTGCAGTTTACCTGGAGACACTTTATGTCCATTATCAGCCAGATGATTTAAAGTGCAATCATACCCTGTCTACAAGTTCCTCGTGTATCACAAGTAGGTCATTGATATATTGCATGAGAACTGAACTGTAATGTATCTGCAGTGATTCAAGATTATTTTCTAGGATTTGTCCAAAAATAGATGGGCTCTCTGTATACCCCTAATGAACTAGACGACTTACCAAAACCCTATGTCGGAATCCAAAAGAGAACAAGAACTGGCTGTCCTCATGCAATGGAACAGAAAAGAAGGAAGCGTACAAGTCCACAATGGTAAACCACTCTGGAGTGCTCGGAATCTGAAAAAGTGTGTTAGCTGGATTCTGAACCAAGGGACAACATGGAATGACAATGTTGTTAATCTTTCGAAGATCTTGCACAGTCCAATATTTTCCATTGGGTTTCTGTAAACCCATGATCGAAGAGTTGCAAGGGCTTCCAACAATTTATTTTAAAATCCCTTTTCTCAGCATGTCTTTAATTACAGGCTTTATTCTTGCAACTGTTTCTGGGGTCAAATTGTATGGTGGTGTTCTCGGATACACAGCATTTGCTTTCGCTGTGACTCTGACAAGTTCCACACCTTTAATCAGCCCAATATCTTTTCCTATGAAGTCCCATACTTCTGGGTTCACAGTTTCTTTTAAATCAAAAGGCAAGTCTTCAACTGTCCTCATTGGATACAATCCTACATCTGTTTGTTGTCAGGCCATTTCCAATCCAACATCTTCATCATGAGTTTGAAATTCAACACCCTTCGGCATACAGTAAATAATGCAATTTAACTTGCACTTCAAATCTCTCCCTGGCAGGTTTACAGGACTGGAATCACAAACAAAGAACCGATGATTTTTTTTCAAATGAACAAATTTTTACAGGGGCCTTTACTGAAACTGGGTTTATCTGTTTATTTGAAACTCCTACAACTTGGATCTTCTTTCCCGGTATGGTTAGGTCCGGGACTTCTGCTGTTCTAACAGTGGATTGGGTAGCACCGGTGTCGATCAAAAATTACACTTGGTGGCCGTTAGTTTTTCCTTTTACAAATGGTCCCCTGTGGTCTGCCTCCACGACTGCGCCAAGCATGCAATCTTCCTCCACCCTCAGGCACCTTCATTGGGAATTGTTGAAGCCAAAACTGCCATTGTATAGCATTGTGAACTGTTGAAATGGTTTCTGCTGCTGGTTCTGAAGTGGGTTTGTATTTGCCTTGGGCATCTGATTCATATTAAATCAAAGATTTTCCATATTCTGCGGGATAATCTGGGTTTGTGGAACCTGCATCATTGGAACTGGCATATTCTTCGTCTGCATCTGATTTCCTCCTTGCATTGGCCATTTCCGTTCATTCTATCTGGATTGTCTATACTTCCTCTTTCATTGCCTGATCTTATTATAAAGGTGACAAGGGGTCATTTTCTTCAGCATTGCAAGATCTACACCAGAATCTGGATCTCCTGGAACACCTGTACCTCTACCCTGTGAAACGCCAAATCCTCCTTGTACTCCTTGAGTCTGTACTCCAACACCTTGCATTCCTCCCTGATGTCCTGCAAACTACTGATTCTGAAAACCTTTCTGAGCAAACTTTGTCTGGACCAGGACCTCTGACCTCCTGGCCGGAGTCCCTGCTCTCTGCCCCAGCAGCTCTGCTGTTGTGTCGCTGCCGCCTACACTTCTCCTGGTAGGTGTTCAAGGCCCCTATCTGTCTGCCTGGTTGTGCCCTGCTCCTCTGCCTTCTTGATTTATTTTCTGTCTTTTCATCTTGCCTTTTTATTTTGCCTGTCTTCGGCATTTGCCTTTTTATTTCTGCCTGTATTCTGTATTTGCCTTTTATTTTGCCTGTATTCTGTATTGTATTGTGCCTTATTTTGCTTTAAATTGTACCCGTATTCTGTGCCTGTTACCTGTGTCCTCCGTTGCCCGTTTTTCGCTGCCCCTTCCCGCCGGTGCTGCCCCCGCGGCCCCTCCCCCCTGCCGATTCCCACTCCCGCCTCCCAGCTGCGCGTCTCTCCCCCTTCCCTATTTAATGGCGGCTGCTGTGCGGCTGTGAGGCTGGCGCGCCAAAGGCAAGCCCATCTGCGACCCGACCGCGACCAGCACCAGGGACCCTGGTCCTCCGGCCACCCACCGCTACGACTCTGCTACCCTCCTCGCACTCAACCACAGAAGGAACAACAACTGCCAGCTGTCCATGCCGAACACCGCCCACGGCCAGTTCTCCTGCCGTCACTGCTGCCAGACCTTCACCACCCTCCGCACCCCCACGGGCACCGCTCCAGCATCAGACGCCAACACCACCAAAGCCCTGAAGTGCATCCTCCTCAATGTGCGCTCCCTCCACAGACATGTCGTAGAGATCTGGGACATCCTCGACACCCACTCGCCAGACGCCACCTTCTTCAAAGAAACCTGGACCAGTGCCTCCTCCGCCCCCGACATCGCCATCGCCATCCCTGACGGATACAAGATCCAGAGGAAGGACCACCCCAACCACCCAGGAGGAGGACTCGCCATCGCACCCAAGAACTCCCTCCGACTCTCCGCCTCCACCTCCACCTCCACCATGAGTGACTCCGTCTCCTACACCGAACACCTTCACTTCCAGGTCCAGACCAGCCCTAGAACCACACTTTGGGGCACCCTCACCTACAGACCCCCCGGACCTTGCACCTCATTCGCCACTGCCATTGCTGACCTCATTGTACCCTACGCCATCGCCTCCATGGACTATATACTCATCGGAGACCTGAACTTCCACCTCGACAACCCCAGTGACCACAACTCCGCCACCCTCCTGGACAACCTTGCCAACATCGGACTGAAACAGCTCATCACCACGCCTACCCACAAGGCAGGACACAACCTCGACCCCATCTTCGCAGGAGGAAACAACATCTGCTTCAGCCACACCATGCAACCCCCTTGGACTGACCCCCACTGCGTACACTTCCTCGTCAACAAACCCACACCGCCCAGATCCGCACCCCGCCCCCAGGAAGAAACTGGAGCAAAGTCACAGAGGAGCAGCTCAACTCCACCCTCAACCGCGATGCCCCCACCACCTCGACCGACGTCAACCTCGCAGCCTAAGAACTCCACAGATGGATCTCCAACTGCGCAGACTAGCTCGCACCGCTACGTAACCCCAACAGACAGCACCCCAGGAAGGCCACCTGGTTCACCACCGACCTCCAAGAATCCAGACGCACCTGCAGACATCTCGAGAAGAACTGGATAAACAGCAAAACGTCGGAAGATCGCACCACCTACAAAAACGCCATGATGGAATACCAGCAACGCATCAGGCCCACCAAAAGGACCTTCATCCAGAACAAGATCCTTGCCAATTCCAGCAACTCCAAGGAACTCTTCAGCATCATCCAGGATTCACCAAGCCCCCCAGCGAAACCACTGATGTCACCCCAAAACAGAACCTCTGCAACAAGCTCAGCTCTTACTTCCATCAGAATATCCAGGGCCTCTGCGACAACTTCCACGACATGACACCTGACTCTGAAACCACGTTCTACTCCAACAACACCAGCCAGCCCACCATCTCCTCCTGGACCCCAGTCACCACCGAAGAGGCCATTTCAACCATGAAAGACATCCACTCAGGAGCCCCCACGGATCCCTGCCCCCGCACATCTTCCACAGAGCTGGCACCGCCATCGCTCCGGAACTACGACGCACCATCAACACAACCCTCGAGACCGGCATCTTTCCCGATGACTGGATACGCGCAGAAGTCCTCACCGGCAGAACCCAAAGAATCAGACTGGCGCCCTTCCTCTATGAACCCACAGAAACCAACTGCGGAGTACCCCAAGGATCGTCGCTCAGCCCCACGCTCTTCAACATCTACATGGCCCCCGTCGCCAACCAACGTCAGACAGCATGGACTCAGCATAGTATCCTACGCCGATGACACCCAGCTTATCCTCTCCCTCACCAAGGACCCCATCACCACCAGACTCAACTTCCAGGAAGGAATGAAGGACGTCGCATCCTGGATGAGCAATAGCTGCCTGAAGCTCAATTCGGAGAAGACAGAGGTCCTCGTCCTTGGACCCTCCCCCTCTGCATGGGACAACACCTGGTGGCCCACCGCCCTCGGCAGCCCCCCACCCCCACGGACCACGCCCGAAACCTCGGCATTGTACTCGACTCCACCCTCTCCATGACCTGACAGGTTAACGCCATCACCTCCAGCTGCTTCATCACCCTCTGCATCCTCCGAAAGACCTTCAAATGGATCCCCCCCCGAATCAAGGAAGACCATCACCCACGCACTCATAACCAGCAGACTGGACTACGGAAACACCCTCTATGCCGGGATCAACAAGTCTCTGCTCCGCAAACTCCAGACCTTACAGAACACCGCAGCCAGACTTGTCCTCGGCATCCCTCGTCACGAACACACCTCCCAACACCTGCGGAACCTCCACTGGCTCCCCGTTGAGAAGAGAGTAACCTTCAAGATACTCTCCCATGCCTCCACAACACCGGACCCCAATACCTCAACAAGAGAATCTCCATCCACGTACCCAAGAGAAACCTCTGTATACGCCGACCTCGCACTCGCCGAAACTCCGTGCATCCGCAGAGCCAGAACAGGTGGAAGAGCCTTCTCCTACATCGCGGCCAAGACCTGGAACGAGCTCCCAATCAACACCAGATGCGCCCCCTCTCTGAACATCTTCAGGAAGATACTCAAGACCTGGCTCTTCGACCTGGACGGAGCTGCTTACCCCCCCCCCCCGAGCCTTGAGACCCTCACGGGTGAGTAGCTTGCTTTACAAATCCCCTGATTGATTGATTGATTGATTGATTGGTTGACTAGCATTAATTTCTCCTTAAGATTTTTCTGCTTAATCTCTTGTTTGTCACTGCAATACTTTTCATACCTAAGGATATCATCCAACAATTTTGTCTACCATCAAATCATACTCTGTTGTATGTGCATGCTGAGACACAAAAAATCCCATATCACTCTGTTATGGATATTCCCGTCCACTGTGTTGTTGAAACAACTGAAGCAACCGCTCATAGTAATCATTCACTGACTCTTTTGCCTCTTGTGTGGGTCTCTTAATCTTTATCCAATCAATATATTTTGTAGGAACCTTGCCTTTCAGAAATGTAATCACTGCATTGTATTTCTCCATAACCACAGGAGCTGGTTCATTAGTGCGTGCACCTCTTGTTGGTTCTGCACCTAGCCATTGTACAGCAATTTTACATTCAACCCACAAATCACTTGCCACAACAATATCAAAGAATGAATTCAAATCAATTCACAGTACTTTTGAAACGTTAACAAATCTGACAACGTCTGTGTACCACTGAACAGTCCTGGCTCGCAATTTTAGAAAATTATTCATAAATGCTTCAAGATCGGCTCTGCTCCAAGGTACATGAACATATGCTCCTCCTGGTATTTCTCTCAACGGATCAGCTGAAGCTTCTCCTTCATCTGGGGGACCTGTTGGTGGTTTATTATTTGCTTCAACTGCCTCTGTTTGCTTCTTTTTATTTTCATTCTTCTTTACCCATTTGCTCTCTAATTTCTCAAAATCACTCCATTTACAAATGTGTTTTACTAATTCAGTGATATGTAATTGCATCCCTGAAGAACACATTGTTTAAATAGCCTCATCATCCCATTGTATGTTTTCTGGAATGAGAGACTTTTTGAAAGATTGACTTCATATTTTTGAGCCAATTCCGTCAATTTATCATGAGTAGTTGCTGCACAGCTGGCTATTTATTTGCTCAGATATATCATCTCTTTTTCTTGTTACTGATACAAATGCTCAAGATCTAAACATCCTCTTTCTTCCAATTTTAATTTTAATTTCGGGACATGTAAAGGTCTCTACTTCTCTGTCAGCTGTGTAGTAAGAACCTGAGTTTCTGTCTTTTTATTCTCGGCCAGTTTTTTCAAATCATGAGGCAAAAATCCCATCTTCAGATAAGTTGGTCTCACCCTGTGTTATTGGTGTTGTAAATACAATTCTTATCTCTTCCCTCAATAACTGAACTGTTTGCGGTGGTGTCCAGGCAACAATCTTTGAATTCTGTGATGTCAGGATAAATCCTGTCACAGGTGCTCTTCCAACGGCTCCTTGAACTACTGTATTTGGAATAATATTAATCTGAGCAGTTTTTATGCTAATCTCTGATGGCTGTGCTTTTATAACCCTAGTATTGGGTACTGGTACAGTTACAATTGATGGAGTAATACCTGGAGGCATCACTATAGGAACATTCTCAATTCGCACAGACACAACATTAGATATAACAGGTTGTACAGTAGGCTGTGTCACCTGTAATGGTCTTTCAATTTGAATTACATTTGGGTCAACAGGTGCTGTAGCCACTGTTGCATTAGATCTCAAAGTTACAGGAGTCACATAAGGCGGTGGACGCGCAGCTAACAATGCTTCCAAAATGTCATCCCCTGAATCACTATCAATATCTGATTTCTTTGCAGCTCCCTCTTCATCTTTTTCCTGTGTCTTATTATTTTTCAGCTTGTCAGATTTTTCAGTAATAATGGCTGGATTTAGTCTATTTCCCTCAACTATAGCTTCCTCCATCCCTGTTGGTCCTCATCCCATCGAGCTTCTGCATAATTAGGCACTGCTCTTTTAGTTTAATACTGGCATTTCTCTCTCTCCTTAGCATGTGTTGTTTTCTCTAAAATGTTCAATGCTTTGTGTGATGTGGGCTTAGGTGGTGGCTTCATCTCATATAGTGTTTCACTCAGGCTTTCAATAATTCTCAGTTCAAGTGTGCCATATCTTGAAAAACTCAAAGGACCTTCATTTTCAGTGATCTTGAACCATTGACAAAGCCACAAACATATGCAACCCCATATTTGTTGTCATATAATGTGCTGGTGTACCCTTGGGAGGTGAGGGTACACCAGCACATTCACCTTCTTGTACTGGAATTGTTACATCACCTCTCACAAGATTCCTAAAATCATTAAAACATTTCATGATTTCAGATTATTGAAGAAATAGCAAACAACGTAATTCAAATTCTCAAATGTTTTGATTCTGTTCCAAAAATGTGAAATCTCCTTTCTCCAATCCTGTTAAAGCTTTAATACTTGAAGACTCGTGAACCAATCTTAATGCACATTTACACAACAATTGACCTATAACAGCACAGCACTCTGTGTTGTCATCAACCAACAGCAGTGCGACAGTACATGAACCAACCAATCACAACATGACACACTATGACGTATGATCTCACTCCTTTACAATTTCTCTCATACACACAATTCCACAACTTTAAGTGAATGTAAATAAACAATCTGTGTCTGTTCCACTAAAGAAATCAAAAACAATTCAACAATAGGATTATTAAGGTTTTAAAACCTTCTGACTTTTCCCACACAGAAACATTTTCATACACACCAATGAAATCTTGACTAGAGGGAAATCACCTGCAATGTAGTTTCATTTTTTGCTCAATTAGGTTCTGCCAACACCAATAAATGTTAGTACATTCCCAAAAATGTGTTATAATTCCTATCTCAATTCTGTAGTTGATGGTACCTCATGACAAACAACACAAATCTTTAGGCGACCAGAAAAACCCTATAGGGTTTCCTACGCTTATCTCAATATTTTGGGATCTTGGAATACTTCGGAGTGCAATAACCTCTTCAACTTCTTTGCAAATAAGCACATAAGCCTCACCAATTCATTCAGCACGTGTACACCAATACTTCACAAATAAAACACATCCAGACGCAATTCACAACACATAACCCTATTGATACTCACACATCTAATACAGCAACTGCCTTCGAAACCGCACCTCATCAGCCTTCAAATTATGGGCTTGGGAAATGGGACTAAGGCATTATTCTAACTCGGGGTAATTATTTATAGCTCCTCTTTTCATAACGTAAACCTTCTCTCTGTTACGAAGTTTGCTGGAGCCAGAATCAGTTCTCAGTTAAAAGAATCTTGGTTTACCATCACACAGGTTAACTCCCACTCTATATCTGTTTGGTCATATGGATCTTTGCCGTTATTTTGGAGAAGATCAGAAGCATTGCATCACATAAATTATAATCATAAATGTCCCACTTCTGCCTCAAGGGCTCTGGTAGGCCTATGATCATGCCCTTCAGGGTCTTGTTGAACCTATCAATAAGCCCATTAGTTTGGGAATGGTACGGTGGGGTGAACATATAAGTTACCCCATACTCCTTCTACATTGACTTCATGTACGCTGACATGAACTTGGTCCACAGTCAGATACTACCTTCTTTGGGAACCCAACATGGGTAACTATCCCCATCAATGCCTTGGTCACAGTGGTGCAGTCACTGTTCTCAGATGAATAGCCTCCGTGTACAGAGTAGCATGGTCCACCAAGACCAGGACAAACCTGTTGCCCAGGGCTGTCTTGGGGTCCAGAGGCCCAACAATGTCAATGCCCACCCGTTCGAAGGGGTGCCAATGACAGGGAATGGCTGCAGGGGAGCCTTGTGCTTCCCTCCTCACTTGCCACTGGCCTGGCAGGAAGGGCATGACCTGCAGAATGCATTTGAGACCATCCTCATCCGGGGGCAATACAAGTGGGTGACAATACTTTCAAAGGTCTTGTCCTGCCCCAGATGACCTGCAAGGGGAACATTATAAGCAGGCTTTGGTAGGAAGGCTCTGTAGCACTGGGGGACCACCAACTCATGGGTTGCAACAGGCTCAGGATCCTTCGGCTCGCTATATAGGAGAACATTCTTTCAATAGATCAGGTGATCACCAAAGGCGTTGCCAGCTTCCTGGGCCTGTCGCTCTAGGCCCTTCAGAGTAGGGCAGTCCATCTGCACCTTACAGAACTCTTCCCTGGTGGGGCCCCCTTCCTTCTGCTAGTTTGTCAGTTCAGGTAAGTTCCCCATGGCGGCAATGTTCTTCCATGTAGGTTCTTGTATGTGAGCCTCAGGTTCAGCTTCAGGGGTGGGTTTCCCACACCCCTTGACCTTCCTCTTTTTGGCATGCACCTGGGCCATTCTTCCAGGCTCCATGTCCTCCTGACTACCCTCCCAGGCCGCCATGAACCGTGTGGTCAGGCATACCCACTCAGGCAACCCTAACATCTCCAGGTGTGACCTGAGCTGTACCTTCTTCCAGATGGTGTGCTCTAGGTCATTATTAAACAGACAATCCTCAGGTATGGATGGGCTCACAGCTACCCTCAATGAACCTGAAACCCCCCCAATCAAAGGGAACCAGAGCCACTGGATAATGACTTGAACGGTTGTCAGCTACAATAACCTGGAGGAATGTATTAGGGACTATCTGCTTTGAGGTCACCAGGTGACATCTAACCGTTTTCATGTTGGCTCCAGTGTCTCTCATAGCCTACACTCTCTACCCAGTGAGGGTGATCCACTGCCTGTATTTCTTACTATTACTGAGCATGTAAGCCCTTGCACCATCTCTCTGTTACCCAGGCACAATAGGGTAACCTCTACACTACCCACATACTATCTGGGGAAACCTCCTGTCCAAGTGCTAGACTACAATTCTCACACAGGGGGGCCTAGCGGAAGAATATGCTACAAATAGAGTGATCTATCCTATACTACTTCCATGAATGGGTTACTCACACAGGATATAGGGTAGCAAAGTGCAACAAGAAAAGGCAATAACAGGAGGGGGCACAGAGTGTGTTTTGGACGGAAACCCTCACTCACCCGAGGGTGACATGCTTCATCATTGGGTTCCTCCAACACACTGGGACCGCAAGGTACCCAGTGTGGGCTACAACTTACCCAGAAGGGAAGGAGCGGGAGTGTTTTATCTGAAGCACGTATAGTTTTAAAACCTCAAGGGTGACAGTGGGGGGCAGAGTGCAACAAAAATTATGTGTTTTAAAACTATCTCCGTAAGGACAATAACTTTATTCTAATGTCCCACGGGATAGGGGCTAAAAGCAGGGTGAACCAGGGTTATGGATGTATACCCTGTAGTGTGGTCAACATGTTTCTGCCTTTGGTGACAAATCTGTTCGAGGCATTCTTCAGGACCAAGATCTTTTGTCACTCTGTTGGAAAACCGTGCAAAAATAATAATGAAAAAATACTCAGGCCTTCATTCTTGACCACCAATCTGTTGTAGTGACAATCAATACAATGGGTCAGAGGGCCCTACAAAAGAACATTACAAAAAACATATCAACAAATTGTAACAAAACACCAAAGTGCCCCATCACTTTACTCTCTGGTGAATGCCTGTTCCCAATAAAAGTTGGAGATCTTACCTAAGATCAACGTGTAAAGTCTGACTCTACCATCTACAGTCTCTCACCACGTAGATTCCTCTAGTTTAGAGGTATAATAAAAATAGTTCAGTCACCAGAAACGACAGACCAAAGTGCAGATACAATTAAAATCTCGTACGGTGTATCATGTGAAAGTTGGCACAAGAAATTACGTATATGGATAGACAGATAATATGTACACATAGAGTACCAAGACTGTACTCATATACTGTCCATCCAACACAGACCATGAGTCGTTCCACCTTAGGGCTCTATTGACAATTATTCAATTCCCTATTGTAGATTGTGATTCAATTAGCACAGTATCAATGGCGTCAGGGAAATTTAAAAAGAAAAAACAATCTATACATCATAATGTGGAATATCTCAGCAGGATGTCGAAAACATTGGGCTAAGCCACAACAAAGCTTGAAGGATAAGAGCAATATTTGGTATGGTACTATTGGAAATTATGTGGAAATGGGTAACAAATAGGTAAGCATCTAAGGTGTAAGATGCACAAGTGTCTATTCACTAGTTCAGATAGATAACACTACAGACAATGGCCCCCAATATGCGATCTCAAGGTATGCCATCGTTAACTAACCAGAAGCTTATCTATGTAGGGGCCAAATTCAAAGTGCCACCGTCTATTAAAAAGGGGGAGGGGGAAAGAGGGGGAGGGGCGGGGGGCAGCGGCGGTGGCCCGACCCTCTCAACGGTATTCTATCAGCATAAGAGCACTCACCTTACACCTATGGTGGTGCTCCGTCATGGACTCTGGAGGAAGTGAAGAGCCGACCATCCTGTCGGTCTAATATATGGAAGTAAGTTTCAGCGTTCATTGAGAAACGGGACTGCCATGCGCATGTGCGTGACATCACGATGTCCGCACGGTAGTCAGGGCAACGAGGTGGCCGTAAGTCCGCCCGCTCGTTACCATGAGAACTATACTCCTAATGGAATGAAGCGTCCTGGGGGCTCACATGCGGAGTACGCCGTATTGCTAAAAATGTAGAAATGGGCAATATAGATAAAACCCAAATGTTTCAGGACAACAAAGTTGACTCCTTGACTGAACAGGATAGTCACATTAAACAATGTGTGACATCCAAGGAGAAAACAGGACAGAGAAGTGTAGTGTAAGAGTGTAGCTCTATTGTGTCTCCCATCCGATGAATCCAAGAACGGTGGGGCGAGGATCACACGAAAATGGTGATGATGGCTTATCTTGGCCTGAAATGATCCTCTCTAGTGATAAAACTATCCATACCCAAACATGTCCTTTCTTGTGTAATTGACATGTATATGTCTAGTTAGTGAGACCAGTCTGATAACCAATAAAACACAGTGGGTTAGAAGGTTGCAGTGTGTTCACATAAAGAGTCATAAGAAAAGTTAATAGACCCATGTTGTCTAGCCATGTGGTGTAATACGGGGCAATGTGCTCATGAATGTTCAGAATTGTGGCATAGAGATACATCTATTTGATGCTACACCACGGTATGTCATCATTAAGACCCGTCTGGTGGCTACCCAACCTAAATACCCACCGCTGTTCCCTGTGAAACAGAATAGCATCAAGGGGGCCCATGTCTCTGTGGTAATGGGGTTTATCTAGAACCAACCATCTAAGGTCCTCCTCTGTGTGTCCTGCTTCTAAGAAATGGCGTGTACGTTTGGTGTTGGATTTTTTCAGTTTTATAGAACTCCTGTATTCTATCATCCTGGTTTTGACCTTGCGGGTATTCATACCTACATATTTCATGTTACAGGGAGAGTGAATCAAATAAATGACTGCCTCTGAATTGCAGTTAGTATGATTGGTCAGCTTCCAGGGTGTTTTGAGTCCTAGGTCTAGTTGTACAGTACGTGTGGTCAGATGACAAACCACACATGTACCACAAGGAAAATGGCCCTGTATGGGTGCACCTGTCCAGATAGCTCGTGGAATATCTGCAATGCAAGCCTGTCGTGGTCTAGTGTGCACCAAGATATTACTCAGGTTTTTACTGCGCTTAAAGGCAAACAAGGGTCTCTCACACACCTTCTCGCCCTTATTCAAAATGTGCCAATTAGAGTTGATAGCCTTCTTAACCGTGGCACTAAAATGACTGTAGGTACTTACACACACCAGACGACCAGAGGGGGCTTTAGTGTGGGTCTCTAACAGCGCTTCTCGGTTGTTATTGCGAGCCCTCTTGTTAGCAATGCACACCAAGTGCGAAGGATATTCACGTGCGCGAAGATTCTCACTAAGATTTTTAGCATGTTCATGGTATGTGATCAATTCAGAGCAATTCCTCCTGAGACGTAAAAATTGGCCCACCGGGAGGTTTTCCCGGAGGGCTTGGGGATGGAAACTTTTGTAGTTCAGGAGGGCATTGCGGGCCATGGGTTTTTGGTAAAGTTCTGTGTGTATTCGTCCTTCTTTTGGATACAATCTGAGATCAAGGAAAGGTAATGATTCATTGCTTGATTCACATGTGAATCTGAGCTGGACATTAAGGGAATTAAGCCAGGTGGAAAATTCTTGCAGAGAGCCTTGATCGCCCTCCCAGATGACCAAAATATCATCAATGTATCGCTTCCACAGCACTAGTCTGATGTGGAAGGGATTCCCCGCTGGATAGATGTAGGTTTCCTCAAACCAGTGCATGTATAAATTGTCCATACTGGGGGCACAGGTGCTGCCCATAGTGGTGCCAGTCACCTGCCAGTAAAGTTGGTCCTCAAAGGAGAAAACATTCTATCTCATGGCCAGGCTGGCACAATCCATGACAAAAGATGTTGGGGTCTGATCACTACAGGGGTTGTGTGACAAAAGATGTTCAATAGTCCTGAGGGTATCTTCTTGAGGGATATTGGTGTATAATGCCTCAACATCAAAGGAGGCCAAAAGATGTATCGTAGGATCAAATTCAATAGTCGTCAAGAAGGACAGAACATGTTTAGTATCTTGGAGATACGACGGCATCTTAGCCACCAACGGCCTGAGAAACCAGTCCACAAATTGGGACAAAGGCTCCAGAATAGATCCTATGCCCGATACAATGGGGCAACCTGGGGGAGGTCTCTGGGCTTTATGTACCTTCGGCAGTATATAAAATGCCGGAATTCTAGGGTGGCTGAGCATCAGAAACTCTGCCTCACTCTTAGTGATCCATCCAGACTCTGCAGCCTTAGTGACAATATTAGAGACATATTTTTGGAGTCTAGGTGTAGGGGCGCGTGTGACAAGCCCGTCTGTGCCCTTTCACGGCTGAATGTGCCCAGTGCCACAAACCCTGGTCCAACTGCTCCCCAGCAGTAAGCAGCATTATTCCTCTGGGCTCTCAACCCCAGACACCAATCTTCACATTGATGCCATGCCACACAACACAGAAGGAGCTTACTCCTGAACCCACTGCTGTTTCTCTTACAGTAACTTGCTCACCACACAAGCAACACAACACACACTCTGCCTACACTCAGCGTGCCATCCACTCCCACCAACATACACACACACCCCAAAACATACTATCATACAATCTTCTCAACAAGCGCTCACTCAGCAAACATGACACAGAATTCTGGGACCTACAGGATAACAATGGCCTGGACCTCCTCTTCCACACTGAGACATGGCTGACAATCGCAGAGGCACCAAACATCGCCCTGAAGTGATTAATTTGAGCCAGTGGTTGCTGGTGTGGCACACTGGGACTTATTTTTGGGGACCAGCACTTATTTTCCCAAACAGATATTTTCTGAGAGCAAGGGAGGGAAAAACATACAGACCAGAAAGACAGAGCAAGAGGAAGATGGCAAAACTGTCACAAAGGGGGACAGCAAGAAACTGCAATTATTATATAAGGGGCCAGCAAATGTCAGGTAGTGGATTAAAGATGCATGCACTGGATTTAAGACTACCAACCTTGATATTGGGCATGACAACAGTTAATTGAACTGGCCATGGGCTTCTGAGCAGAGCTTCGTGCACCAGCACTCTATCTTGTACAAATAAAGCACTGTCACCATAGCTGCCCCAGCAGCATACAAGATCACACAACAAGACTGTCAATACAAATCCGGAGAAGGAATATCAATAATTTTCAATTAAACTATCAACTGCACTACAACTACAGAGAACACAACCCCCTTCATGGAATTCCGGCACTTTAAGCTACGAATTTTGGCAACTTTCATCATGGACAGAACCCTAGTCTACCGACCACCAGGACCACAAGTAAACTTCACCAACAACATTTCAGATTTCATCTCCCCTCTCACCATTGACTCCAATTCATACTTCTTCCTGGGGGACCTCAATTTCCACCTGGAAGACTAGACCAACTCCAACTCAGCAGCACTCCTCAAAAGCCTAGGAAACCTTGGACATCACTAGATCCACCCACACCTATGGGCATGCCCTCGAGTCCGTCTTCACCTCCTTCACCGGAAATCATGGTAAGAGCAGTCACACCTGTCTCCTGGATCAGCCATGCCATCCTCCACTTTCATAAAGACATCTCTCTCCACAAGAAAACCACAACTATAGGTATGGCTAGTCGCAGCTGGACTGCATTACGGAATTGGATTGGTCCCACACCCTATGCCAGAACTGAGCCAACCCAACTAGAAACTTAACTGGCAACATCAACCAATTCAACAAGTGTATCACAGACTGTGCCGACTTCCTGGCACCCCACAAACATAACCACCAGATGAAGGCCAATTTGTACACAGAGGAATTCCGATCAACCAAGAGCTACAGAAAAAACTGGAACAAAAATGGAGACAAAATGGAAAAACAGCCAGAATACAACTGACAAAAACCACCTTAAGAGCGCCCATAAAATGTTACCACCAAAAAATCTCCAACAAATCAGAGAAACCAAGAAGAAGGTTCTAGCTGATTGCATAGAACACAGCTTAACTGGCAGCAATGAGGTCTTTGCAATCGTCAGGGATCACCACACTAGCATCCACCACCAACAGTATCACCCCTTCCCAGACCTGTGTGACAACCTATTGGAATTCTTCAACAACAAAATCGCAACTATCTACAATAACTTCAACCCACAACTGAACCCCAGTGGTCTCGCCTTACACTACAGAACATTGACCCTGCATACATCAACAGACGCATACATTTCCACCAACCCTCTAGACACCTCCGCTCGGCCATACTCTCACTTGCAAACGTAAACTGCATACACAGTAGCAGGGCAGGAGGTTACATCCTTTTCTTAAATCTCCCCTAAAGCATAAAATGACCTACCAAAGCACATCAATGCCTCCTCATCACTTCTTGAATTCCATAAGCTGAAGTCCTGGCTTTTCGAATACCTTCTAAGGAGTCCTCTGCCTGCCATCCTGCTAAGCGCTTGAATACACTCATGGGTGATTAGTGCACTTTACAAATAGGCATAACATGACATAACATAATGTAGCAACAGTGGTCAGGGGTCAGCTGGGTCCTCTTGCAGTAAGAAGATCTTCGGCTTTTCGTGTTGCTGGACCAGTCAAACAAGAGGTCAGCCTCTTAAGCACCGGGGAGCAGTGCCAGTCCCTGGGTGTCAGCAGGAGTCAGAAATCCTTGATACTTCTTACTGCCAGAGAGGTATTCTTCTAGTTTTCCTAGATCCAAGAATGTTCTGAGGAGGTGGTTCTGGTCTAATCATCTGCATCAGCCAGTGATTGGATAATGTTTCCTGTCTATTTTCTTGCTTTGTGTCGACCTTCGTTTACAGCATTTCCTCTTTACTTCACCATAACAATTCTTAGAAGCCCAAAATTGGCAACCCCTTTTTGTATAAGAGGGCTCCAGTTCTCCCTACTCACCTATTTGTATGAGGAAATCTCCCTCTGTCAGGGCAAGGAACTGGTTTTCCCACTGCTGAGACTGGTGCCAGCAATTGTAGGAGGGGCCTGGGAATGAAAGAGAGGAGATCCTGTCAACCCAATTTAGCATCTCAAAATTAAAAGAGGGAGTTTAAAGGCAGTCCTTTGGTCTGCCAATTTTTGCTGTACTTCCACCAGTTCGCAAACCCTGATAGGTGGTCAGTTGTTCACAACACCACTGCCTTACTTTACATCAATTTGCTAGAATTTTCTAAGTCAAAGATGACAAATTGTGTAGTTTAATTTTACCCAGGCCTGTTCATAGAGACTCTAGCTAAATCTATAAAGTGAAAACAGCTTTTGGACACTATTCCAAATATTTATTGTATCACTTTTTTGTTAAGCACCCAGTACTGTCTGCTTGCAAGGCACATTTTCGGGACCCCTTCTTAAAATACAAACAAAACAGATTGTCTTACATATCAAAGGCATTTTCCTTTCCATGTGTAAAGTGCAGAAGAGCCAGCGCACAGTTGTCCTGATAGGGGAGAGGAGTTGGCCTAATGGCTAGGGCGGTCGACCTCGAATCTGGGGAACTGGGTTCGAGTCTCGGCAATGACGCTGAACATCCTGTGATTCTCGGCATATCACTTAATCTCCCCGTGCCTAGCAAAAATGAATGTGTCCTCATGTAACGCAACTGGTGCTATGTAAAGCGCTCTGATCCCCGATACTTTCGGGTCAAGTTCGCACTATATAAAACTCTGTTAAAAAAAAAAATAGCCATATATTTTTGTCATATATGTGGGTGGACGTAAATTCTCATTGCTGCCCACATATGACATTAAGAGGCCGATTACGATGTCGGTCGGAAGTGCCTCTGCTGTCCTGTCGGAGCAGTCAGTTTGACCGAACTTGCTTCAGATGCGGTCTGTTAGACCCGGGATCCCTGGTTGGCTGAGGTAGGTACCTTAGGCCAAATAGGGACCCACGTTTCCACGTCAGGGAAAGGAAGGTCACCTTCTGAGATAGCCCCCGCTCACCCCCTTGGTAGCTTGGCACGAGCAGCCAGGCTTATCTTCAAGGCACATGTGTAAAGTATTTGCAACCACATTCACAGCAACCCAATGATGACACCACAAATAGACTCCACACGAGTTTTATAAAAACGAGTATACATTTTATATCAAAAGATATATGATAAGACCACACGATATAAATCCAACATATGAGTATGTGTAATATTTCTCCTGGCTGGTTGTTATGCCAGCCAGCCCTTGTAAGTTCTGACAATATTAATGAGCACTTCTACACATTCCACTGTAATCCTAATACCATGTTATGCAGTTCGTAATGCTAGAATCAGGCACTTGTGCAATGTAAAAATAATGCAATGCGTAACGCAACAATCAGGCACTTTGCAATGTAAGAATAATGCAATGCGTAACGCAACAATCAGGCACTTTGCAATGTAAAAATAATGCAATGCGTAATACAACCACCAGGTACGTCGTTATGCAGAAATAAGGCAATGCGTAATACACTAATCAGGTAGTTCGTTATGCAGGAATAATGCAATGCGTAATACGCTAATCAGGTAGTTCGTTATGCAGAAACAATGCAATGCGTCATACGACAATCAGGTAGTTCGTTATGCAGAAATGATGCAATGTGTAATACGACAATCAGGTAGTTCGTTATGCAGAAATAAGATAATGCGTAATACACTCCGGCACCGATCACGGTGCCTTAGGCGGTCTCTCCGCCACTCCTTCTGACTCGCAGTCAGCCTCTGTCAACAGTTGCCCCCAACACGGGTATGGTGTAACAAAAAGTGCAGCTCCGCACTCCTTCTGACTCGCAGTCAGCCTCTGTCAACAGTTGCCCCCAACATGGGTATGGTGTAACAGAAATTGCAGCTCTGCACTCCGGCCCTGGTACTGCCACTCCCTTGGCAATACGGGCCGCGATACGAGCCGAAGCAGAGGCTCGCACTGCTGGACTGAGAGAGAGGCCGAGAGCGTCTCTCTCTCTGAGCCCGCACCCCGCCCCTGGAGTCGACACACGTTACCTGGGGGGCGCGAACCCACTCTCCTCTCCTCGTCCAAAGACTTGGGCCTCCGATGCAATCTTTGTGAATGGGCAACAGCAGGCCGGCGGCTCAGCTCCTCCGAGGCTGCCGGTCCGGGCCGCTACTGCTACGAAGATCTCAGGCTGCCACAGGGCACACGCACACAGCGTCGCTGAGACTCCCTTGAGCTTCGGGTGCACGATCACTGGGCACTCCACACGAAGGTCTCAGGCTGCACGAAGAACACGCGCACTGCGTCGCTGCGACTCACTTTAACTCCGGGTGCACGTTAACAAGGCAATCCTCACGAAGGTCTCACGCTGCACAAAGCACACGCACACAGCGTCGATGAGACTCACTTGGATTCCGGGTGCACGATAACAAGGCAATCCTCACGAAGGTCTCACGCTGCACAAAGCACACGCACACAGCGTCGATGAGACTCACTTGGATTCCGGTGCACACGATAACTGGACAATCCTCACAAAAGGTTCAGGCTGCAAAAAGCACACACACACAGCGTCGCTGATCCTCGCTTGGACTCCAGGTGCCCACGATCACAGGGCACTTCTTACAAGGGTCTCAGGCTGCAACAAGCACACGCACACAGCGTCGCTGAGACTCTCCTGGAAACTTTTGTGTTCCTGAGTTTCCGCAACAGGGAGCCAGCTAACCTCGGGCCCTTGGGGATAAGTTACTTCAGGACACAGCACAGCAAAGTCCTTTCAAGCAGGGGGACACAGCACACAGCAAAGTCCCTTTAGCCTTTCCTTGGTTAAAACAGCAAACTGCAGGCCAGCCCCAGAACACACAGCAAGGGTCAGTCCTATCCTTCAGTCTCTTCAGTTGTTTCTTCCTTGGCAAAGGTTCCTCTTGACCACAAAGTAGCTCCAGTCTTGTTCAATCTTGATCAAGCCATTCTCCAAAGTTCAGGGGCTTCAGCTCTCATAGTTATACCCCTCAATGGCTTTGAAGTCTTTGTGTTCAGGGGGCACTGACCCCTGTTCAAACCAGTTCTGGGTGCCTCCCTGCCAGTGACACCTTTATTCCTTTGATAGTGGGGGTCTGGATCCTCAATCACTCAGCAGGGGCCGGAGCCATTGGTTTATGGCTGCAGCCCAGGCCTCTTCACCTCTAGGGGCTACTCCTCCCCTTACACTCCAGATGCAGGTCAACCTGTTGCTGTCTCACCTACTCCCCTGGGTCAAGACATTCCCCAGATCCTATAACTTTGAAATCCAGACTGTCAATCCACAACCAGGCAGAGACACACAGAAATGTTAGAGCACAAAAACCCAGCCACTTCTAAAAGAGTGGCTTCTAAACACACAATGCAAAAACCACCTTCATAAAAAGATGTGTTATTACATTGTGAGTTCAGGCATACTAAACTTCACCTCTCCATCCTAAGCCTTTGGGAAGATAGGCTGGAAAACATATTACACAGCCTCCCCATTCTGTCCTATGGGCAAGATGGCCTTTCAACAGTGAAAAACGAAATGGAGATTATTTCACTATCAGGACATGGTACACACCTTAGTACATGTCCTACCTTTCACATGCACTGCACCCTGCCCAGGGGGTACCTTGGACCTACCATAGGGGTGTCTGATGTGCACAGAAAGGGAAGGGTAAGGTCTGGCAAGTGGGTGCACTTGTCAGAATAACATGGCAGTTTAACAAACTGCGCGCAGGCACTGCAAGGGCAGGCCTGAGTTCCCTTTTCAAAGCTACTTGTGTGGGTGGCATAAATAGTGCTGCAGGCCCACTAGTAGCATTTGCATTACCAGCCCTGGCACACATAGTGCACTTTACTAGGGACTTTACTAGTAAGGCAAACATACCAATCATGGACAACCAATTACCATTATACTTTATACAGGGAGCACTTGCACTTTGACACTGTTTAGCAGTGGCAAAGTGTCCAAAGCATCTAAGTTGGCAACACAATGTCAGAAAAAAGGTCTAGGGGGAAAGCAAAAAGTTTAGGGAACTTTAGCCAAAAGGGCCAAGTCCCACACGGTCGTTTTGACCACCATCGTAATAGGCCCCTTAATGTTCATGGCATTGGAGCATTTCCTGCACAATCTAACATGGCCTTACATGAAAGATAAATTGACCAACTGGATGATAACACTTTTTAACAATTTTAGGGCCAGAGTTGCAGTTTCAAGTGTACGGAGTCACATTACTAGTGAAAATGGGGTTCAGAAAAAGGCAAAAGAATACGGTGTGATTACACAGAAAAGGCAAGAACCATGACTCAATTTCAAACTATCTTCATTCATTTCCATACCTATCACCACCAGACCTTCTACAGTCATTTCTGCTCTCTGGGAGGAGGTAGTCAAAATACTGTTAGAGGTCAAATCATTTAACCGTCTGGAGGAGCCTTCTCCTACATCCAACATGAAGCAGCGATCTGACCACAATGACATAGTGACATTCAACTAAAACGTGCATTTAGCTCTCGACTACTACTGAAACCCGCAGCCTGTACCCAAATACTGGAGATGAAATTACTAATGTATAGTTTTTCATTAAAATTCTGGAAAGATGTATATTGGACCAACATCAATGATATGTTGAACAAATCAGTTGCCTCACAACCTACAGCTAGGTTCTGTGTGGTAGTATGGTACCAGAATATCACTGTTATAAAATCGTTTGACACAAATAATGTATCCTAACTTTAGTTAACAACAATATCACCCCATTGGAGTTAATAATAGAAAATCTACAGTAAATGGGCTAAAAGTTTAGTAAACGATTTTTAGGACACAGTGGGTCAAATTTACCAGGCTTTGCATAGGCACACGCTTAGTGCAATGCTATTTTCCACTGGACTTGCAGGGCTTCATTTGGCCATAAGCTGTTTCTCATGAGCACCAGCACAAAGCTTTTGTGAATCTACCTCAATATTTTTGTCTGACAATTTTCTAACCAGCAACTAGTGCAGAATCACACTCATTTTTTTTGTAAATGGGCCGCTGATATCAACTGCTAGACAATCCAGATCAACCATGACATCAATCACATCTTCATTTGTTCGGAAAACGACTCTGTGCAGATCCAGTATCACTTGCTATATAACATTAAAAATAGGATGAGAAAAAGGTACCTCTGTCTAAACTGAGGAAAAACAGAAAACAAATCCTAGTATTATACTATCTGTCACTTTGGATCATCTTTGGATCATCTTTGATTCATAAACCCATCAACTGTCGGATGCCAACATTCAAGTGTCTATGTTTCGCTGAATTCTTCTCCTTCAAACCTCTCATTGGATCGCCTTAAGAAGATATCTATTGTGACCCCTTAGAATGTTGATATATACCAGCCTCCTAAATAATCTGGTTAACAGACATCTACTCTGTCAAGGTATAGCTGAACATGCAAAGTCAAAAGCAAGCTTTTAAAACACTTCACTGGCTTCCTGCTGGAATTGAAGGCAGGTGAGCCTACACTATCGACAGGCTTTACTGAGGCAAATGCCTAGCATCTCTGCAAAGGCTAGCTCTACCCAGCATTCCCACTATAAATCTTCCTTCAACTTTTCTGCATCTCAGCTCATATATCCCGTCCCCTTGGAGAACCACTTTGCCCTGTTCCTCTTGACGTTATGGGGTTTTCGATTCAGCTTTCCACCATGGAAAGTGTTTTACTTCTACCCATCTACAAACAAGTCCATGGTGTGGAGTTATCAAGGAGTTTATTAGCACAACAAACTTACACTTTGAAGGCAAACCACAAATTTCTCACATGTACATTTCTCACTTTTGCATACTATCACACCATCATGGGCTAATAGTACTTTGAAGTAAAAATGTTTTCGGCTGCAAGGGCTCCTATTGTGAAAGCTTTGCATCCAGGAACCCACCCATATGAGCATGTGGGCCTAACCATCACGTACACGTACATATGGGTTTGTGTGAGAGAGTCATTGCTTCTCCTAAGGATCATCTTATTTGCGCACAGAAAAGTAACTATCACAGACAACTGCCGATGCCACAACTGTACTTTTATATTAACTAAACAAGGTCAAACACCATTTTCAGGCCAATACTTGGCAATCCTATTGAACTATTTACCTAAACCTGCACCACCCATTAATCATCCGATCATCTGTATGTTTTAGGAGAAAATTAAAATGTAATTAAGGTAAAAACAAATTCTGAAGGTAAATGATATGCAGTTAGAATACAATATATATGGAATACTGTACTGCCTGCCATACATTATAAATGTATTGAAAGTCGCCAAGGTCTTCAGTGACCATATAAAGGAACAAGGCCAAAGGCTGAAATCGTTTATTAGGTCATGGTACTCCAAGGTACTCCAAGGTGACTTGCAATATACTTATGTGTACTTTATTCCTTATAATACATTGTCAACCATCACCTTTCCTACAGACTACTTAATACTTGAGTGTAGCTCTTTAATATGAGAAACATAGGATGTTTGCAGACAGGAAAAATCTGTAGAGCAAAATTAAACACATAAACCAAGTTATTTATTTAAAAAGTTTTATATAGCGCTGGCTCCACCCAGGGGTATCAGAGCGCTTTACATTAAGTAATACAAAACAGTTGTTTTAGATGCCGCATACAGACATGGTGGACAAACGAGAACACATTAAATAATAGAGATTAGATAGAGTAAAAATGGGAAGAGGTGGCAAATTAGAAACAACATGAGAACGTAGTAATTACACATTATAATACTGTATATAGGGGGTATGCTCAATTGTCAAAATATAGTAGTCATAATATAGTAGGAGGGGTTGGGCGAGTGAGGGGGGGTGGGGAAATGATAGGATAGGGAAGGGAGGGAGGAAAAAGGTGGAGAGGGGTAAGGAGGGATGTGTAGGTGCGGTCAAAGAAGGGGGGGTGAGAGTGGGAAAGGGCAGGGGTTTCAAGAGGAGGGGAGATTATAGCAAGAATGGTAATAAAAGGGTTATGGACCCCAATATTTGTTGAGAAGGTGCATTTTAAGGTCTTTTTTGAAACTGACATAAGAAGGGTTACATCGTAGGTCTTTAGGGAGGGCATTCCAGATGCTGGGGGCTTTACCAGAGAAGGAGCGAGACTGGGAGGCTTTTTTTTTTAAACAGAGGGAGGACGAGGAGGAGAGAGTTGGTGCTTCTCAACGGTCGGGCGCGACCTGCTTTATTGAGTTTGTTTGAGAGGTAGAGCGGGGTCTTTTGGTAAAGGGCTTTGTGCGTAATGCAGGCAATTTTATAGGAGGATCTGCCTTCGATAGGAAGCCATTTGAGGTCCTTGAGGGTAGGTGAGATGTGGTCAAAACGTTTGCAGTCAGTTGTTAGTCTGGCCGCTAGGTTGAGAACAGATTTGAGGGGGGCAAGGTGAACTTTGGGCATTCCAGAGAGTAAAGCGTTTCCGTAGTCAATTTTCAAGAGAACTAGAGATTGTACAACCGATTTGAAATCTTCCGCTGGAATGAAAGGTTTGATTTTTTTGAGATGACGGAGCGTGAAAAGTGCTCCCTTGGCCGTGTTTTTTGTATGGGAATTGAGCATTAGCTTACTGTTGATGGTGATGTCAAGAGATTTAACAGATTCGGAAAGGTTATATAAGGTTATATTCGTTGCAAAAAACACTCTGGCTCAGTTGAGCAGCTAAGTCAGTTCTTTGTTACAGAGTACAAGATATGCCACAAGTCACCTGTAATAAGGAAATTAGAGAAGGATGATTACATAGGGATTGCAAGCTCCCATGTATTAGTGCATGATATGAATCCAAAGGTTTAAACTCTAAATGAAGATGTATTTTCAGCATTATTTGAACAGCTCAAAGATTGCCTGTTCCCAATACAAACCTGCATGTGGAATGCACTCAGTGGCGTAGCTAGCCCTTTGGCCCCCGTGGAGGTCCCTCCATTTGCTGCCCTGTGGCGACCGCATTGCAGAGTGAGGGGGGGGAGGGTGCTTGCGATTGCCGCCCCAAGGTGGCAGGTTAGAGCGGGGGGGAGGCCACCGCCCCCAAAACTCATGCCACTCGGGGCAGATGGCCCCCCTTGCTATGCCACTGAATGCACTGTGGAAATTGTAGTCCACCAAGACAGAGCTCAGATTCATCACCAGCAGCACCAATGTTTAAGAACAACTCTCCAGCAGGAACCAAGATGACTCTACAACCCTATGAATAATTCCTAGTCACTTGGATTTATCATTGACAGGAACATCTCCTCAGGATACAAGTAATCAAGAACAACTAGACTGCATGTTAAACCAAAAAATCAGGTCATATTGGCCCTCCTAGAACAAAGTTCAGAACAACCCTTTAAGCCTCACCTTTTCCACATCTGGATATTGGTAATTCTCTTTTTGCCTTACAACTTTAACTTCATCATCCCTCAGTGATAAAACTCCCCTCCCAGCCGAGTCTGAGCCTGACATCTCCTTGAAGACCATTTATGTCATTCATAATACAGTAATTTCCAACATGTCAACTGAGCTGGGTGAAATAATCAATATATTTTGCAGCCAATGCAATGTAGAAAGCTTTAGTATAACTGGACTGGACACCAAGAAATGCCACAGAGAAAAAACACTGAAAACAAACCATCTCAGGCTACACCTCTGGGACCTGGATTATGACTGCATCACAGATTTGACTCACTCTGTCCAACTTCTAATTGAAAAAGGAGCTAAACATCCACCTAGATTTTTCTTCACTGACTGTGCCAAAAAAAGATCCCCTACACGGTTTCTGTCTTGTTTTTATGTACATTGCTCTACTATGATCTAGGTTCGTACATCTATAATTCCTATTTGGTAGCAATGTTCTTCGATGGTAAAAACAGGATTTGGATTAAAGTGAGTCATCTGTCAAAAAATATGTATAGGTCATCTGATACATTAAACCCTGAGAGAGCATACTAATTTAAGTGAATAATCTTTTTAAACTACTCACATTCCAGTCTTTGGAGGGGCCAGTCTGGTCCATTTACTACGTGTTTCTTACGCTTTTTGTACGAAAAATATAAAATCATCAGTTCTGCCATAATGCAGTTCAAAATATTATGTATGTTGAATAGTAGGTGTCATTTGTTTCTTTCACTCTCAGACATTAAAGTATGCCAATTTAAAGCAGAGCGATTATCCACCTGTCAAATAGCTTTTTTACATGCACACGGAACAACATAAAAAGTTTTGGTACAAAAGGTGT